>CAXDIW010000125.1:0-682000 GCA_963989415.1 Cerceris ruficornis | reverse complement strand
ACATATTGCTTCTATATAGTCTAAGAAACATATATGCAAAGCATCCAAACAGTACAATTCGCCAACTTATTGTTCTTCAAGTTTAAGTTAACAACGAGCCCCATTGTTAATCCTTTAAAGGAAATTATTTGTAATTTTCGACAAGTAGAACAATGAATGGAACTGGTAGACGGTTGAAATCTTTGCATATATTGCTTCTATATAATCTAAGAAACATATATGCAAAGCATCTAAACAGTAACAATCGCCAATTTTTTGATCTTCAAGTTTAAGTGAACAGCGAGCCCCATTGATAATCATGAAATGGAAATTATTTGTAACTTTCTACAAGTAGAACAATGAATAGTACAGGTAGACGGGTGAAATCTTTCTATATGTTGCTTCTAAATAGTCTAAGAAACATCTATGCAAAGCATCCAAACAGTACAATTCTCCAATTTTTTGTTTTTCAAGTTTAAGTAAACTACGATCCCCATTGTTAATCCCTTAACGGAAATTATTTGTAACTTTCGACAAGTAGAACAATGAATGGAACAGGTAGACGGTTGAAATCATTGTATCTATTGCTTCTATATAGTATAAGAAACATATATGCAAAGCATCCAAACAGTACCATTCGCCAATTTTTTGTTCTTCAAGTTTAAGTGAACTGCGAGCTCCATTGTTAATCCTTTAAAGGAAATTATTTGTAACTTTCGACAAGTAGAACAATGAATGGAACAGGTAGCCGGTTGAAATCAATGTATATATTGCTTCTATATAGTCTAAGAAACATGTACGCAAAGCATCCAAACAGTACAATTCGCCAATTTTTTGTTCTTCAAGTTTAAGTGAACTACGATCCCCATTGTTAATCCCTCAACGGAAATTATTTGTAACTTTCGACAAGTAGAACAATGAATGGAAAAGGAAGACTTTTGAAATCTTTGTATATATTGCTTCTATATAGTCTAGGAAACATATATGCAAAGCATCCAAACAGTACCATTCGCCAATTTTTTGTTCTTCACGTTTAAGTGAACTGCGAGCCCCATTGTTAATCCTTTAAAGGAAATTATTTGTAAATTTCAACAAGTAGAACAATGAATGGAACAGGTAGACTGTTGAAATCATTGTATATATTGCTTCTATATAGTCTAAGAAACATATATGCAAAGCATCCAAACAGTACAACTCGCCAATTTTTTGGTCTTCAAGTTTAAGTGAACTACGAGCCCCATTGTTAATCCTTTAAAGGAAATTATTTGTAAATTTCGACAAGTAGAACAATGAATGGAACAGGTAGCCGGTTGAAATCAATGTATATATTGCTTCTATATAGTCTAAGAAACATGTACGCAAAGCATCCAAACAGTACAATTCGCCAATTTTTTGTTCTTCAAGTTTAAGTGAACTACGAGCCGCATTGTTAATCCTTTAAAGGAAATTATTTGTAACTTTCGACAAGTAGAACAGTGAATGGAAAAGGTAGACGGTTGAAATCTTTGTATATATTGCTTCTATATAATCTAAGAAACATATATGCAAAGCATCCAAACAGTACCATTCGCCAATTTTTTGTTCTTCAAGTTTAAGTGAACAACGAGCCCCATTGTTAATCATTTAAAGGATATTATTTGTAACTTTCGACAAGTAGAACAATGAATGGAACAGGTAGATGGTTGAAATCTTTGTATATATTGCTTCTATATAGTCTTAGAAACATATATGCAAAGCATCCAAACAGTACAATTCGCCAATTTTTTGTTCTTCAAGTTTAAGTGAACAATGAGCCCCAATGGTTAATCCTTTATCGGAAATTATTTGTAAATTTCGACAAGGAGAACAATGAATGGAACAGGTAGCCGGTTGAAATCAATGTATATATTGCTTCTATATAGTCTAAGAAACATGTACGCAAAGCATCCAAACAGTACAATTCGCCAATTTTTTGTTCTTCAAGTTTAAGTGAACAACGAGCCCCATTGTTAATCCTTTAAAGGAAATTATTTGTAACTTTCGACAAGTAGAACAATGAATGGAAAAGGAAGACTTCTGAAATCTTTGTATATATTGCTTCTATATAGTCTAAGAAACATATATGCAAAGCATCCAAACAGTACCATTCGCCAATTTTTTGTTCTTCAAGTTTAAGTGAACTGCGAGCCCCATTGTTAATCCTTTAAAGGAAATTATTTGTAAATTTCAACAAGTAGAACAATGAATGGAACAGGTAGACTGTTGAAATCATTGTATATATTGCTTCTATATAGTCTAAGAAACATATATGCAAAGCATCCAAACAGTACAATTCGCCAATTTTTTGTTCTTCAAGTTTAAGTGAACTACGATCCCCATTGTTAATCCCTTAACGGAAATTATTTGTAACTTGCGACAAGTAGAACAGTGAATGGAACAGGTAGACGGTTGAAATCTTTGTATATATTGCTTCTATATAGTCTAAGAAACATATATGCAGAGCATCCAAACAGTACCATTCGCCACTTTTTTGTTCTTCAAGTTTAAGTGAACTGCGAGCCCCATTGTTAACACTTTAACGGAAATTATTTGTAACTTGCGACAAGTAGAACAATGAGTGGAACAGGTAGACGGTTGAAATCAATGTATATATTGCTTCTATATAGTCTAAGAAACATATATGCAAAGCATCCAAACAGTACCATTCGCCAATTTTTTGTTCTTCAAGTTTAAGTGAACAATGAGCCCCATTGTTAATCCTTTATCGGAAATTATTTGTAACTTTCGACAAGTAGAACAATGAATGGAACAGTTAGACGGTTGAAATCCTTGTTTATATTGCTTCCATATAGTCTAAGAAACATGTACGCAAAGCATCCAAACAGTACCATTCGCCAATTTTTTGTCCTTCAAGTTTAAGTGAACAATGAGCCCCATTGTTAATCCTTTATCGGAAATTATTTGTAACTTTCGACAAGTAGAACAATGAATGGAACAGGTAGACGGTTGAAATCTTTGTATATATTGCTTCTATATAGTCTAAGAAACATATATGCAAAGCATCCAAACAGTACAATTCGCCAATTTATTGTTCTTCAAGTTTAAGTTAACAACGAGCCCCATTGTTAATCCTTTAAAGGAAATTATTTGTAATTTTCGACAAGTAGAACAATGAATGGAACTGGTAGACGGTTGAAATCTTTGTATATATTGCTTCTATATAATCTAAGAAACATATATGCAAAGCATCTAAACAGTAACAATCGCCAATTTTTTGATCTTCAAGTTTAAGTGAACAGCGAGCCCCATTGATAATCATGAAATGGAAATTATTTGTAACTTTCTACAAGTAGAACAATGAATAGTACAGGTAGACGGGTGAAATCTTTCTATATGTTGCTTCTAAATAGTCTAAGAAACATCTATGCAAAGCATCCAAACAGTACAATTCGCCAATTTTTTGTTCTTCAAGTTTAAGTAAACTACGATCCCCATTGTTAATCCCTTAACGGAAATTATTCGTAACTTTCGACAAGTAGAACAATGAATGGAACAGGTGGACGGTTGAAATCATTGTATCTATTGCTTCTATATAGTATAAGAAACATATATGCAAAGCATCCAAACAGTACCATTCGCCAATTTTTTGTTCTTCAAGTTTAAGTGAACTGCGAGCTCCATTGTTAATCCTTTAAAGGAAATTATTTGTAACTTTCGACAAGTTGAACAATGAATGGAACAGGTAGACTGTTGAAAACATTGTATATATTGCTTCTATATAGTCTAAGAAACATTTATGCAAAGCATCCAAACAGTACAATTCGCCAATTTTTTGTTCTTCAAGTTTAAGTGAACAATGAGCCCCAATGGTTAATCCTTTATCGGAAATTATTTGTAAATTTCGACAAGTAGAACAATGAATGGAACAGGTAGCCGGTTGAAATCAATGTATATATTGCTTCTATATAGTCTAAGAAACATGTACGCAAAGCATCCAAACAGTACAATTCGCCAATTTTTTGTTCTTCAAGTTTAAGTGAACTACGATCCCCATTGTTAATCCCTTAACGGAAATTATTTGTAACTTTCGACAAGTAGAACAATGAATGGAAAAGGAAGACTTTTGAAATCTTTGTATATATTGCTTCTATATAGTCTAAGAAACATATATGCAAAGCATCCAAACAGTACCATTCGCCAATTTTTTGTTCTTCACGTTTAAGTGAACTGCGAGCCCCATTGTTAATCCTTTAAAGGAAATTATTTGTAAATTTCAACAAGTAGAACAATGAATGGAACAGGTAGACTGTTGAAATCATTGTATATATTGCTTCTATATAGTCTAAGAAACATATATGCAAAGCATCCAAACAGTACAACTCGCCAATTTTTTGGTCTTCAAGTTTAAGTGAACTACGAGCCCCATTGTTAATCCTTTAAAGGAAATTATTTGTAAATTTCGACAAGTAGAACAATGAATGGAACAGGTAGACGGTTGAAATCCTTGTTTATATTGCTTCCATATAGTCTAAGAAACATGTACGCAAAGCATCCAAACAGTACCATTCGCCAATTTTTTGTCCTTCAAGTTTAAGTGAACAATGAGCCCCATTGTTAATCCTTTATCGGAAATTATTTGTAACTTTCGACAAATAGAACAATGAATGGAACAGGTAGACGGTTGAAATCTTTGTATATATTGCTTCCATATAGTCTAGAAACATATATGCAAAGCATCCAAACAGTACCATTCGGCAATTTTTTGTTCTTCAAGTTTAAGTGAACTACGAGCCCCATTGTTAATCCTTTAACGGAAATTAATTGTAAATTTCGACAAGTAGAACAGTGAATGGAACAGGTAGACGGTTGGAATCTTTGTATATATTGCTTCCATATAGTCTAAGAAACATATATGCAAAGCATCCAAACAGTACCATTCGCCAATTTTTTGTTCTTCAAGTTTAAATGAACAACGAGCCCCATTGTTAATCCTTTAAAGGAAATTATTTGTAAATTTCGACAAGTAGAACAGTGAATGGAACAGGTGGACGGTTGAAATCAATGTATATATTGCTTCTATATAGTCTAAGAAACATATATGCAAAGTATCGAAACAGTACCATTCGCCAATTTTTTGTTCTTCAAGTGTAAGTGAACAACGAGCCCCATTGTTAATCCTTTAAAGGAAATTATTTGTAAATTTCGACAAGAAGAACAATGAATGGAACAGGTAGACTGTTGAAATCATTGTATATATTGCTTCTATATAACCTACGAAACATATATGCAAAGCATCCAAACAGTACAATTCGCCAATTTTTTGTTCTTCAAGTTTAGTGAACAATGAGCCCCAATGGTTAATCCTTTATCGGAAATTATTTGTAACTTGCGACAAGTAGAACAATGAATGGAACAGGTGGACGGTTGAAATCAATGTATATATTGCTTCTATATAGTCTAAGAAACATATATGCAAAGTATCGAAACAGTACCATTCGCCAATTTGTTGTTCTTCAAGTGTAAGTGAACAACGAGCCCCATTGTTAATCCTTTAAAGGAAATTATTTGTAAATTTCGACAAGAAGAACAATGAATGGAACAGGTAGACTGTTGAAATCATTGTATATATTGCTTCTATATAGTCTAAGAATCATATATGCAAAGCATCCAAACAGTACCCTTCGCCAATTTTTTGTTCTTCAAGTTTAAGTGAACTACGAGCCCCATTGTTAATCCTTTAAAGGAAATTATTTGTAAATTTCGACAAGTAGAACAATGAATGGAACAGGTAGACTGTTGAAATCATTGTATATATTGCTTCTATATAGTCTAAGAAACATATATGCAAAGCATCCAAACAGTACAATTCGCCAATTTTTTGTTCTTCAAGTTTAAATGAACTACGAGCCCCATTGTTAATCATTTAACGGAAATTATTTGTAACATTCGACAAGTAAAACAATGAATGGAACAGGTAGACTGTTGAAATCATTGTATATATTGCTTCTATATAACCTACGAAACATATATGCAAAGCATCCAAACAGTACAATTCGCCAATTTTTTGTTCTTCAAGTTTAAGTGAACTACGAGCCCCATTGTTAATCCTTTAACGGAACTTAATTGTAACTTTCTACAAGTAGAACAATGATTGGAACACGCAGACGGTTGAAATCTTTGTATATATTGCTTCCATATAGTCTAAGAAACATATATGCAAAGCATCCAAACAGCACAATTCGCCAATTTTTTGTTCTTCAAGTTTAAGTGAACTACGAGCCCCATTGTTAATCCTTTAAAGGAAATTATTTGTAAATTTCGATAAGTAGAACAATGAATGGATCAGGTAGACGGTTGAAATCATTGTATATATTGCTTCTATATAGCCTACGAAACATATATGCAAAGCATCCAAACAGTACCATTCGCCAATTTTTTGTTCTTCAAGTTTAAGTGAACTACGAGCCCCATTGTTAATACTTTAACGGAAATTAATTGTAACTTTCTACAAGTAGAACAATGATTGGAACACGTAGACGGTTGAAATCTTTGTATATATTGCTTCCATATAGTCTAAGAAACATGTACGCAAAGCATCCAAACAGTACAATTCGCCAATTTTTTGTTCTTCAAGTTTAAGTAAACTACGATCCCCATTGTTAATCCCTTAACGCAAATTATTTGTAGCTTGCGACAAGTAGAACAATGAGTGGAACAGGTAGACGGTTGAAATCAATGTATATATTGCTTCTATATAGTCTAAGAAACATATATGCAAAGCATCCAAACAGTACCATTCGCCAATTTTTTGTTCTTCAAGTTTAAGTGAACAATGAGCCCCATTGTTAATCCTTTATAGGAAATTATTTGTAACTTTCGACAAGTAGAACAATGAATGGAACTGGTAGACGGTTGAAATCTTTGTATATGTTGCTTCCATATAGTCTAAGAAACCTATATGCAAAGCATCTAAACAGTGACATTCGCCAATTTTTTGATCTTCAAGTTTAAGTGAACAGCGAGCCCCAATGATAATCATGAAATGGAAATTATTTGTAACTTTCTACAAGTAGAACAATGAATAGTACAGGTAGACGGGTGAAATCTTTCTACATATTGCTTCTAAATAGTCTAAGAAACACATATGCAAAGCATCCAAACAGGTCAATTCGCCAATTTTTTGTTCTTCAAGTTTAAGTGAACTACGAGCCCCATTGTTAATCCCTTAACGGAAATTATTTGTAACTTTCGACAAGTAGAACAGTGAATGGAACAGGTAGACGGTTGAAATCTTTGTATATATTGCTTCTATATAGTATAAGAAACATATATGCAAAGTGTGCCAGACCGCGCCACTGTATGGATAATCGGGAACTCTCCCCCAGTACAGCAAGGCACAACGACCGCCGCGCTTGAGCGGCTAGCAAATGATTTCAAAGTTCTTACATAAACCTACTGATCATTTGCTGACCGACGGATCCATGGAAGGGAGGGGAGGGGTCTGAATAATTCAAATACTTCGTATCTTTTGCGCCGAGCGGTATCTGACTCGACTTTATATTTTCATAAAAACGTGGTATACATTTTGTACGTTTTCGACAACGACCGAGCAACGATCGGGCTAAGGCTCCAAGGTCATCTCGCAATTAAATCGATCCTGGGGACCGGGGCGCGGACACATGGACATTACCGAACTCGATCAGCAATGAACACGCCGCTAACTTTCGGGCCCGAAATACACCTGGTTAACCCAGCGTGTCCACTGTCGCGGACTGTCCATTCAACAAGATGAAGGACCCACGCCACAGTCAGGCCCGAAAATTCCCGGACAGCCAGGATCCGACAAGAGCGAGAGCCACCACGCCGGACCACGATCCTACTCGGTCGCCGTCCCGTTCCCGACTGACCGTCACTGCAATGGACGAGCTCGAGCGACCCGTATCAAAACAAAGTACGAGAAGGCTACACTACGCGGTCGCCTCTCGAGTGATATCTCATCCATTCCAGTTTACAGGTTTACTGTACATTCACATTTATATTAACAACTTTCGTACTTCGAATATAATAAACTAAAAATCATGAACTTGTAAACTATTGAATTACATTTTTAAAGTTACAACTAAATGGTTCTTCTTTATAATGAGAAACTTAATATATTTTTTTTATATATAAATATGCATTGGCAACATCCTCTCCCCCGGTATTGGAGGTAAATTTCCAATACCTCACTTTTCAGACGCCAATGCTAATAGTTTCGTAACTGCACGCTTTACATTTCCTCGGCTTGTCCGTACGTCGACGACCCGGATGCGTCCATCGGGTCCAGGAAACGTTTTCTCCACAATTCCCTTCGGCCAGGTGTTACGTGGCAGGGTGTGGTCAACTACAATAACCAAGTCGCCTTCTTTGAGGGGTGGTGCCTCCTGGTGCCACCGTTTCCGTGGGAGAAGCGTCGGCAGGTACTCTTTCAACCATCTTGCCCAGAACTGATCTGCCAAGCGTTGTGCCGTGCGCCACTGCTTCCGGGAACATAGATCTGCCTCGTCGAAACGTCCTGGTACCGCAACACCTGATGATGAACCTAGTAGAAAGTGGTTAGGTGTTAAAGCCTCCTCGTCCCTAGGATCAACAGATACGTGTGTTAACGGTCGACTGTTAACTATATGTTCCGCTTCTATTATTAGAGTAGACAATGTTTCCTCTCGAGGAGCCCTTTCTCTTAAAGTTGCCTTCAATGCCGTCTTCACGCTTCGAACCAGCCTTTCCCAACTGCCGCCCATGTGTGGTGAATTCGGAGGAATGAAACGCCACACGAAACCTTGAGAGGCTGCGTATTCTCCCTGTTTGGTGTGGTCCATTTCTGCTATAGCGCGGCGTAGCTCGGCATCCGCTCCTCGTAGATTAGTGCCATTGTCAGAATAAATTTCAGTTGGATGTCCTCTGCGCCCTGCCATCCTTCGTAGAGCCATGATGGCCGAGTCGGTTGATAAAGATGCGGCTATCTCCAGGTGGACAGCTCGCGTTGTGAGGCAGGTGAACAACACGCCCCATCGTTTTTCGTGGTGCCTACCGACGGTGACGTTCATCGGGCCAAAATAATCTACCCCACAGAATGAAAATGGCCGTCTATGGTGTGCCACTCGAGCTACCGGCAAGTCTGCCATTCTTGGGGGATGCGGCTTTGCCTTTTGAATTCGGCATACTTGGCAGCGGTAACTAACCGCTCGAACTGTAGGACGCAGATTAACGATCCAGTACTTTTGCCGCAATTCGTTCACTACAGCTTCCGGACTGCTATGCCCAAACTGTTGATGATAATGATGTACCAATAGCCTTGTATACGAATGTCGACCATCTAATATTGCTGGCGACTTCGTATTTTTATCAATATCTGTAGCGTTTTCCAGACGTCCTTGTGCTCTGAGTACTCCGTCACCATCGAGTACAGGCGTTAAGTAACGTAAGCGGCTTTCAACTGCTACAGGTTTGCCATTCTTGAGCAATTTTACTTCTGATCCGAAGTTCTCCAGTTGACTTTGTTTCATCCATAGATCCTCTGCACGCTGCAAGTGACTAATCGACAGATCTTCTTTATTTTTCTTTTGGCAGCGATCTATGAACAACAGTACCCACGCTGTGCTACGCACTAATCGTCTCCACGACGAAAACCTTTGAATGTCCGGTAGGTGTGAGGATATTATCTGTACTTGAGCTGCTACGAACTGCTCGCGTTGTTCCAAGACTGCCGCGCCCGAGACGACTTCCGATTGTTGCGGTTGTAATGGCCATTCCGATTCGACTTTAAACAAAAACGGTGGTCCAAACAACCACCTGGTATTCGAAGACAGATCAATTCGAGAGACTCGAGTAGCGTCGTCTGCAGGGTTATCAGTTGTGGAAACCCATCTCCATTCAGACGTGTTAGTTAACTCGTCTATTTCACCTAAGCGGTGAGATACGAACGCTTTATATGTGCGTGGATCACCCTTTATCCAATGTAAGACAGTACGCGAGTCAGTCCAAAATACACGCCTCGATATTTCATATTCATGTTCGACTCCAATAGTATGGGCTAATCGACTTGCGATCATTGCTGCTTGCAATTCCATTCGAGGGATGGATTGTGGTTTTAGAGGTGCTGCGCGACACTTACTAGCGACAACGGCAACATTTATACTTCCATTTAAATATAGGAATCTCCAATATGAAACCGCCGCAAAGGCCTTTTCGCTAGCATCGCAAAAAGTATGTAATTCGGTGCTCACAATGCGTACTCTTAAATTAGTGTAGCATCGTGGTATTGTGCAGCGTTTTAAAGACTTCAAATCTTCTGTCCATTTTTTCCATATTGTAAAGTCGTCATCTCTCAATTTTTCATCCCAATCTATTCCACTACGCCACACGCTTTGTAGAAGTATTTTACTTCTGACGGTAAACGGGGACAAGAACCCGTGTGGATCGAAAATAGACATGATGGTCCGAAGCATCTCGCGTTTCGTTGGTCGCTCGGATCCTGACGCAATTTCAGCTGGAACTTTCTTGAGGCTCACATCGAAGGCGAGCATGTCAGTGTGCGGATTCCATCGAAGTCCCAAAGTTCTTTCAAATTCGTTATCTTCTGAATTAAGCGCCAGATTGATCGATCCTGTGGTCAAGTTCTCTTGTGGTATGCTGTCCAGTACACGCCGATCGTTAGACGCCCAGCCTCTTATTTCGAATCCTCCACATTTATGAATGTCAGTTACCTGCTTGATTAGTTCTATCGCTTCTTCTGTTGTATCTACACTATCCAAATAATCATCCATATAGTGTTTTCTTATAATAGCATCTACAGCTCGTGGGAATTCCTTTTGAAATTCGCGGGCGTTTCGATTTATTACGTATATGGCGGTAGCTGGGGATGACGAAGCACCAAAAATCATTGACGTCATACAATATACATCGGGTTCGCCAGCTTTTCCCTGATCACGCCAGAGAAACCGCTGTGCATCCTGGTCTTCAGGGTGAATTTTTATTTGCAGGAACATGTCCCTAATGTCTCCTGTGAATGCAATTGCCCTCTGTCGAAATCGCATTAATACTCCCAGTAAAGAGTTTAATAAATCCGGTCCTGTTAACAGGTTATCGTTTAAACACGTTCCCTCGGTACGTGCTGCTGCATCAAAAACTAATCGAAGTTTCCCCGGTTTGTTGGGGTTAATAACGCCGAAGTGGGGAAGGTACCACGTGCGTTGAGTGTGTCCTGCGGTGCTATTTATCTTTTTGGCATAATTGCATTTAATAAGTTTCTCAACCTGTTCCCTATACAAATTTTCATATGTCTTATCTTTTTTCATCTTCCTTTCTAAATTCTTGAAACGTTTCATCGCATAATACCGATTATCCGGCAAGCTTATCTTCGCATCTTTCCATAGCAGCCTTGTTTCCCACGTATTTCCGATGTGACGCGTACTACTTTCCAGTATTTGCTCAGCTCGTTGATGCAGCGTATTTTTTCGGTCGTGAGCGATAATTCCGAGGGCTTCCAATCGAAAATTCCTCTTGACTAATTCATGGAGATCACTGTCGTTTCCAATAAAATTTCGCTTAGGCGGAGGGTCATTACTGTCTTTACTAACACACGATGTAATTTCTCCAGTGTTTTGGCTTAACGTTGTGGATACATATCCGTGTACAACCCATCCAAGTTTTGTGCGTGACGCCACCGGATTGTTCAGTCCTTTGCAACGGAATTCTTGCGATACTATCAAGTCCCAGTTGTCCTGACCCAATAACACTTTGATATCGGCCTTTGAGTAAACGGGTAAATCAATGCCCTTCATGTGAGCGTGTCGCATTATATCCTCCCTTTTGAGCGTCTGGTAGGGCAGTGATAGATTTTTCACCGTCCGCGCATTTCTCACGGCGTACGTAGACCCATTTTTTGCACCACTTATTTTCAGCGACACCTTTTGACTCTGCGTTTCCACTGAGCTTACAGTTCCAATGCCACGTAAGGTTAAGGTATTTCTTGGTCCAGTAACCCCGATGTTCTTAGCAACGTCGGAGTCGATCAGTGTAACTGTAGATCCTTCGTCCAGTAGAGCGTAGGTATCTACATACCCCTTTGGTCCGGATATTCTCACTGGAATCACCTTTAATAAAATCTTCACCGAGCCGAGTCAGGAACTGGTTACTGTTTCTGGAGCGTCCTTAGCTGAATTGGCTTGGTCAGCTTCACTGCCATGTGTGGAAACGGCTGTTATCCTCGAGTTATTTTCTTGGTGTAATAGAATGTGATGCGGTCGGCCACAGCCGCTACGATTGCAGATTCTTGCTCTACAACGTCTTCGTTGGTGTCTCTCGAGAAGACAGCGGAAACATATTCCCTCCTTTTTGGCCCAGTTCCACCGCTGCTTGATCGGTTGAGCTTTGAAACGTTCGCACCTGGATATTATATGATTTAGGCTTTTGCAATAGGTGCACGGCAAACGCCGCGTCTCTCGTCGCAGAGGTGTTCCTTTTCGAACCGGAAAACTCGCGGTATGGGAGTCCGTAGTAGCGTATACTAAGCTCTGCTGCTCTTGGAGTTGTTTTGGCCGGGATGAGCGCGGCCCTTGTCTCGGGTGAATTGATCTGGATTGCTCCTGATTTAGTCGTGGTTGCGTGCGCCCAGTTAAATCACACGTACCAGCCTTGCATGCCATCTCAGCCTCTCGGAATAGAAATCTTGAAATAGTTACAAGCCGGGGTTCTTCATTAGAGCTAGAGTAAAGATGACGATTATAGTGATATATCATCGCCGATGACATTTTTCCAATGATATTGGTTGCTAGTTCTGGGCTATGAAGATAGCCGGTGTGATTCATGGCTTCCATTGCTGCCACGCAATTCTTGACTTTCGTCGCTAAGGTCGCAATGTCAATACGTCCGGAAGCAATCTTTGGTAATGCTTTGACATCTTCTACGATTTTTCGTAAGATGACATCCGGATTCCCGAAGCGCAATTCCAGCGACGCCATTATTTCTCGAGCGTCAACTGCTGTCATCATCAAGGACGCCACCGCTTCTTGTGCTTTCCCACGTAGGCAAGCGTATAGTCGCGACACATTTTCCTGCTCACTGTACCCGCCCAGCGTGGTCGACACTTCGAAAGCTCTCTTGAATCTAAGCCACTCGAGCGCATCACCATGAAATATAGGCAAATCTTTAGCGGCAGACAATCTGTTTACCAGTTCATTGGTTCTATTCGCCGGCGTCACAGCCTCACGAACCGCTTCCAAACTACGTGTCATGGTTTCGGTTAATTTAGCCAGTTCCCTAATACTTTGCCTCGAAGCAGATACTTCTTCTGTCGACCTTGCCGTTGGCATTTCGTTCTGTATCGAACCTGAATTTGTGGCAGAGTTACGTAGCCATTCGTGAATATCGCGTCTCACCTCACTCCCATTTCGTTGCGATGCAGACGCTGATATTCGACTCTCATCGTTGTCATTTCCTGCCTCTATCTCGGTTAGTTCCGCTGCTAATCGTTCGTCCACCAGCTGCAGCTCGATTCGTTCCCGCTCCTCCAAAGTTCTCCTTCGTATCTTTGCTCGCTCTTCGGCTGCTCGAAGTTCCAACTCTCTCTTCCTTTTTCGCGAGCTCGTAGTGGAACAAGAGGGCAGGCCACCATGACTGTTACGAGATTCTGGCAAGGGACGCAATGACCTTCTTGATCGCTGCGGTGATGGCTCCGGTCCCCTGCGCGGTTCGCCTGCCGTTGAATCCAATTCCATTTGGAGCTCCTCTGTTTGTATCAGCGGTTCCGATGGTCCTACCGCTCTAGGGGATGCACGCTGGTTCGTACATCCGTGCGAAATTTCTGGGTGCACTGCATTCTCGTTACCTGTTGGTAAATTTCCGCGGATCGCCTCACCACCTCGGCGTCTACCTCTACCGGCGCGTGTTACGTTGGGCATTTTACACCGTGAGTATATTCGACTCAGTACTCCGAAGAAACACCGACGGATTCGACCTCGGCCGACACGAAAGTAAACACTACGAAAACTGATTAGATATGCGAATTTGAATTGGGAATTGGCACGAGTACCGATGTGTATTGCTCGCGATCAATTACACAACTGTCCCCATACGCTTGGTAATAGCGCGGCTCACCGTCGCGGGAACCCCTCCCCCCCTTTCTCCGTCTATAAGTCGCTAATTCGGATCCGGCTCGAAGGACCATTGAATGTGCCAGACCGCGCCACTGTATGGATAATCGGGAACTCTCCCCCAGTACAGCAAGGCACAACGACCGCCGCGCTTGAGCGGCTAGCAAATGATTTCAAAGTTCTTACATAAACCTACTGATCATTTGCTGACCGACGGATCCATGGAAGGGAGGGGAGGGGTCTGAATAATTCAAATACTTCGTATCTTTTGCGCCGAGCGGTATCTGACTCGACTTTATATTTTCATAAAAACGTGGTATACATTTTGTACGTTTTCGACAACGACCGAGCAACGATCGGGCTAAGGCTCCAAGGTCATCTCGCAATTAAATCGATCCTGGGGACCGGGGCGCGGACACATGGACATTACCGAACTCGATCAGCAATGAACACGCCGCTAACTTTCGGGCCCGAAATACACCTGGTTAACCCAGCGTGTCCACTGTCGCGGACTGTCCATTCAACAAGATGAAGGACCCACGCCACAGTCAGGCCCGAAAATTCCCGGACAGCCAGGATCCGACAAGAGCGAGAGCCACCACGCCGGACCACGATCCTACTCGGTCGCCGTCCCGTTCCCGACTGACCGACACTGCAATGGACGAGCTCGAGCGACCCGTATCAAAACAAAGTACGAGAAGGCTACACTACGCGGTCGCCTCTCGAGTGATATCTCATCCATTCCAGTTTACAGGTTTACTGTACATTCACATTTATATTAACAACTTTCGTACTTCGAATATAATAAACTAAAAATCATGAACTTGTAAACTATTGAATTACATTTTTAAAGTTACAACTAAATGGTTCTTCTTTATAATGAGAAACTTAATATATTTTTTTTATATATAAATATGCATTGGCAACACAAAGCATCCACACAGTACAATTCGCCAATTTTTTGTCCTTCAAGTTTAAATGAACTACGAGCCCCATTGTTAATCATTTAACGGAAATTATTTGTAACATTCGACAAGTAAAACAATGAATGGAACAGGTAGACTGTTGAAATCGTTGTATATATTGCTTCTATATAACCTACGAAACATATATGCAAAGCATCCAAACAGTACAATTCGCCAATTTTTTGTTCTTCAAGTTTAAGTGAACTACGAGCCCCATTGTTAATCCTTTAACGGAACTTAATTGTAACTTTCTACAAGTAGAACAATGATTGGAACACGCAGACGGTTGAAATCTTTGAATATATTGCTTCCATATAGTCTAAGAAACATATATGCAAAGCATCCAAACAGCACAATTCGCCAATTTTTTGTTCTTCAAGTTTAAGTGAACTACGAGCCCCATTGTTAATCCTTTAAAGGAAATTATTTGTAAATTTCGATAAGTAGAACAATGAATGGATCAGGTAGACGGTTGAAATCATTGTATATATTGCTTCTATATAGCCAACGAAACATATATGCAAAGCATCCAAACAGTACAATTCGCCAATTTTTTGTTGTTCAAGTTTAAGTGAACTACGAGCCCCATTGTTAATCCTTTAACGGAAATTAATTGTAACTTTCTACAAGTAGAACAATGATTGGAACACGCAGACGCTTGAAATCTTTGTATGTATTGCTTCCATATAGTCTAAGAAACATATATGCAAAGCATCCAAACAGTACCATTCGCCAATTTTTTGTTCTTCAAGTTTTAAGAGAACAACGAGCCCCATTGTTAATCCTTTAAAGGAAATTATTTGTAAATTTCGACAAGTAGAACAGTGAATGGAACAGGTAGACGGTTGAAATCTTTGTATATATTGCTTCTATATAGTATAAGAAACATATATGCAAAGCATCCAAACAGTACAACTCGCCAATTTTTTGTTCTTCAAGTTTAGTGAACAATGAGCCCCAATGGTTAATCCTTTATCGGAAATTAATTGTAACTTTCGACAAGTAGAACAATGAATGGAACAGGTAGACGGTTGGAATCTTTGTATATATTGCTTCCATATAGTCTAAGAAACATATATGCAAAGCATCCAAACAGTACCATTCGCCAATTTTTTGTTCTTCAAGTTTAAGTGAACTACGAGCCCCATTGTTAATACTTTAACGGAAATTTTTTGTAACTTTCTACAAGTAGAACAATGATTGGAACACGTAGACGGTTGAAATCTTTGTATATATTGCTTCCATATAGTCTAAGAAACATGTACGCAAAGCATCCAAACAGTACAATTCGCCAATTTTTTGTTCTTCAAGTTTAAGTAAACTACGATCCCCATTGTTAATCTCTTAACGCAAATTATTTGTAGCTTGCGACAAGTAGAACAATGAGTGGAACAGGTAGACGGTTGAAATCAATGTATATATTGCTTCTATATAGTCTAAGAAACATATATGCAAAGCATCTAAACAGTACCATTCGCCAATTTTTTGTTCTTCAAGTTTAAGTGAACAATGAGCCCCATTGTTAATCCTTTATAGGAAATTATTTGTAACTTTCGACAAGTAGAACAATGAATGGAACTGGTAGACGGTTGAAATCTATTTATATATTGCTTCTATATAGTCTAAGAAACATATATGCAATGCATCCAAACAGTACCAGTCGCCAATTTTTTGTTCTTCAATTTTAAGTGAACAACGAGGCCCATTGATAATCATGAAACGGAAATTATTTGTAACTTTCGACAAGAAGAACAATGAATAGAACAGGTAGACGGTTGAAATCTTTGTATATGTTGCTTCTATATAGTCTAAGAAACCTATATGCAAAGCATCTAAACAGTGACATTAGCCAATTTTTTGATCTTCAAGTTTAAGTGAACAGCGAGCCCCAATGATAATCATGAAATGGAAATTATTTGTAACTTTCTACAAGTAGAACAATGAATAGTACAGGTAGACGGGTGAAATCTTTCTACATATTGCTTCTAAATAGTCTAAGAAATACATATGCAGAGCATCCAAACAGGTCAATTCGCCAATTTTTTGTTCTTCAAGTTTAAGTGAACTACGAGCCCCATTGTTAATACTTTAACGGAAATTATTTGTAACTTGCGACAAGTAGAACAATGAGTGGAACAGGTACACGGTTGAAATCAATGTATATATTGCTTCTATATAGTCTAAGAAACATATATGCAAAGCATCCAAACAGTACCATTCGCCAATTTTTTGTTCTTCAAGTTTAAGTGAACAATGAGCCCCAATGGTTAATCCTTTATCGGAAATTATTTGTAATTTTCGACAAGTAGAACAATGAATGGAACAGGTAGACTGTTGAAATCATTGTATATATTGCTTCTATATAGTCTAAGAAACATATATGCAAAGCATCCAAACAGTACAATTCGCCAATTTTTTGTTCTTCAAGTTTAAGTGAACAATGAGCCCCATTGTTAATCCTTTATAGGAAATTATTTGTAACTTTCGACAAGTAGAACAATGAATGGAACTGGTAGACGGTTGAAATCTATTTATATATTGCTTCTATATAGTCTAAGAAACATATATGCAAAGCATCCAAACAGTACCAGTCGCCAATTTTTTGTTCTTCAATTTTAAGTGAACAACGAGGCCCATTGATAATCATGAAACGGAAATTATTTGTAACTTTCGACAAGAAGAACAATGAATAGAACAGGTAGACGGTTGAAATCTTTGTATATGTTGCTTCTATATAGTCTAAGAAACCTATATGCAAAGCATCTAAACAGTGACATTCGCCAATTTTTTGATCTTCAAGTTTAAGTGAACAGCGAGCCCCAATGATAATCATGAAATGGAAATTATTTGTAACTTTCTACAAGTAGAACAATGAATAGTACAGGTAGACGGGTGAAATCTTTCTACATATTGCTTCTAAATAGTCTAAGAAACACATATGCAAAGCATCCAAACAGGTCAATTCGCCAATTTTTTGTTCTTCAAGTTTAAGTGAACTACGAGCCCCATTGTTAATACTTTAACGGAAATTATTTGTAACTTGCGACAAGTAGAACAATGACTGGAACAGGTAGACGGTTGAAATCAATGTATATATTGCTTCTATATAGTCTAAGAAACATATATGCAAAGCATCCAAACAGTACCATTCGCCAATTTTTTGTTCTTCAAGTTTAAGTGAACAATGAGCCCCAATGGTTAATCCTTTATCGGAAATTATTTGTAATTTTCGACAAGTAGAACAATGAATGTAACAGGTAGACTGTTGAAATCATTGTATATATTGCTTCTATATAGTATAAGAAATATATATGCAAAGCATCCAAACAGTACAATTCGACAATTTTTTGTTCTTCAAGTTTAAGTGAACAATGAGCCCCAATGGTTAATCCGTTATCGGAAATGATTTGTAACTTTCGACAAGTAAAACAATGAATGGAACAGGTAGAAGGTTGAAATCTTTGTATATATTGCTTCTATATAGTCTAAGAAACATATATGCAAAGCATCCAAACAGTACCATTCGCCTATTTTTTGTTCTTCAAGTTTAAGTGAACTACGAGCCCCATTGTTAATCCTTTAAAGGAAATTATTTGTAAATTTCGACAAGTAGAACAATGAATGGAACAGGTAGACTGTTGAAATCATTGTATATATTGCTTCTAAATAGTCTAAGAAACATATATGCAAAGCATCCAAACAGTACAATTCGCCAATTTCTTGTTCTTCAAGTTTAAGTAAACTACGATCCCCATTGTTAATCCCTTAACGGAAATTATTTGTAACTTTCGACAAGTAGAACAATGAATGGAACCGGTAGACGGTTGAAATCATTGTATATATTGCTTCTATATAGTCTAAGAAACATATATGCAAAGCATCCAAACAGTACAATTCGACAATCTTTGTTCTTCAAGTTTAGTGAACAATGAGCCCCAATGGTTAATCCTTTATCGGAAATTATTTGTAATTTTCGACAAGTAGAACAATGAATGGAACAGGTAGACGGATGTAATCTCTGTATATATTGCTTCTATATAGTCTCAGAAACATATATGCAAAGCATCCAAACAGTACAATTCCCAATTTTTTGTTCATCAAGTTTAAGTGAACTACGAGCCCCATTTTTAATCCTTTAAAGGAAATTATTTGTATATTTCGACAAGTAGAACAATGAATAGTACAGGTAGACGGGTGAAATCTTTCTATATATTGCTTCTATATAGTCTAAGAAACATATATGCAAAGAATCCAAACAATACAATTCGCCAATTTTTTGTTCTTCAAGTTTAAGTGAACTACGAGCCCCATTGATAATCATGAAACGGAAATTATTTGTAACTTTCTACAAGTAGAACAATGAATAGTACAGGTATACGGGTGAAATCTTTCTATTTATTGCTTCTATAAAGTCTAAGAAACATATATGCAAAGCATCCAAAAAGTACAATTCGCCAATTTTTTGTTGTTCAAGTTTAAGTGAACTACGAGCCTCATTGTTAATACTTTAACGGAAATTATTTGTAACTTTCGACAAGTAGAACAATGAATGGAACAGGTAGACGGTTGAAATCTTTGTATATATTGCTTCAATATAGTCTAAGAAACATATATGCAAAGCATCCAAACAGTACCATTCGCGAATTTTTTGTTCTTCAAGTTTAAGTGAACTACGAGCCCCATTGTTAATCCTTTAACGGAAATTATTTGTAAATTTCGATAAGTAGAACAATGAATGGAACAGGTAGACGGTTGAAATCATTGTATATATTGCTTCTATATAGTCTAAGAAACATATATGCAAAGCATCCAAACAGTACAATTCGCGAATTTTTTGTTCTTCAAGTTGAAGTGAACTACGAGCCCAATTGTTAATCCTTTAAAGGAAATTATTTGTAAATTTCGACAAGTAGAACAATGAATGGAACCGGTAGACGGTTGAAATCATTGTATATATTGCTTCTATATAGTCTAAGAAACATATATGCAAAGCATCCAAACAGTACAATTCGCGAATTTTTTGTTCTTCAAGTTTAAGTGAAGTACGAGCCCCATTGTTAATCCTTTAAAGGAAATTATTTGTAAATTTCGACAAGTAGAACAATGAATGGAACAGGTAGACGGTTGAGATCTTTGTATATGTTGCTTCTATATAGTCTAAGAAACATATATGCAAAGCATCCAAACAGTACCATTCGTGAATTTTTTTTTTCATGCTTAAGTGAACTACGAGCCCCATTGATAATCATGAAAGGGAAATTATTTGTAACTTTCTACAAGTAGAACAATGAATAGAATAGGTAGACTGTTGAAATCTTTGTATATATTGCTTCTATATAGTCTATGAAACATATATGCAAAGCATCCAAAGTGTACAATTCGCGAATTTTTTGTTCTTCAAGTTTAAGTGAACTACGAACCCCATTGTTAATCCTTTAACGGAAATTAATTGTAACTTTCTACAAGTAGAACAATGAATGGAACAGGTAGACGGTTGAAATCATTCTATATATTGCTTCTATATAGTCTAATAAACATATATGCAAAGCATCCGAACAGTACAATTCGCCAATTTTTTGTTCTTCAAGATTAAGTGAACTACGAGCCCCATTGTTAATCCTTTAACGGAAATTATTTGTAACTTTCGACAAGTAGAACAGTGAATGGAACAGGTAGACGGTTGAAATCATTGTATATATTGCTTCTATATAGTCTAAGAAACATATATGCTAAGCATCCAAACAGTACCATTCGCCAATTTTTTGTTCTTCAAGTTTAAGTGAACTACGAGCCCCATTGTTAATCCTTTAACGGAAATTATTTGTAACTTTCGACAAGTAGAACAATGAATGGGACAGGTAGACGGTTGAAATCATTGTATATATTGCTTCTATATAGTCTATGAAACCTATATGCAAATCAGCCAAGCAGTACCATTCGCCAATTTTTTGTTCTTCAAGTTTATGTGAACAACGAGCCCCATTGTTAATCCTTTCACGGAAATTATTTGTAACTTTCGACAAGTAGAACAATGAATGGAACAGGTAGACGGTTGAAATCTTTGTATATATTGCTTCTATATAGCCTAAGAAACATATATGCAAAGCATCCAAACAGTACAATTCGCCAATTTTTTGTTCTTCAAGTTTAAGTGAACTACGAGCCCCATTGTTATTACTTTAACGGAAATTATTTGTAAATTTCGACAAATAGAACAATGATTGGAACACGTAGACGGTTGAAATCTTTGTATATATTGCTTCCATATAGTCTAAGAAACATGTACGCAAAGCATCCAAGCAGTACCATTCGCTAATTTTTTGTTCTTCAAGTTTAATTGAACTACGAGCCCCATTGTTAATCCTTTAAAGGAAATTATTTGTAAAGTTCGGCAAGTAGAACAATGAATGGAACATGTAGACGGTTGAAATCTTTGTATATATTGCTTCTATATAGTCTAAGAAACATAAATGCAACGCATCCAAACAGTATAATTCGCCAATTTTTTGTTCTTCAAGTTTAAGTGAACTACGAGCCCCATTGTTAATCCTTTAAAGTAAATTATTTGTAAATTTCGACAAGTAGAACAATGATTGGAACACGTAGAAGGTTGAAATCTTTGTATATATTGCTTCCATAAAGTCTAAGAAACATACCTGCAAAGCATCCAAACAGTACCATTCGCCTATTTTTTGTTCTTCAAGTTTAAGTGAACTACGAGCCCCATTGTTAATCCTTTAAAGGAAATTATTTGTAAATTTCGACAAGTAGAACAATGAATGGAACAGGTAGACTGTTGAAATCATTGTATATATTGCTTCTATATAGTCTAAGAAACATATATGCAAAGCATCCAAACAGTACAATTCGCCAATTTCTTGTTCTTCAAGTTTAAGTAAACTACGATCCCCATTGTTAATCCCTTAACGGAAATTATTTGTAACTTTCGACAAGTAGAACAATGAATGGAACCGGTAGACGGTTGAAATCATTGTATATATTGCTTCTATATAGTCTAAGAAACATATATGCAAAGCATCCAAACAGTACAATTCGACAATCTTTGTTCTTCAAGTTTAGTGAACAATGAGCCCCAATGGTTAATCCTTTATCGGAAATTATTTGTAATTTTCGACAAGTAGAACAATGAATGGAACAGGTAGACGGATGTAATCTCTGTATATATTGCTTCTATATAGTCTCAGAAACATATATGCAAAGCATCCAAACAGTACAATTCCCAATTTTTTGTTCATCAAGTTTAAGTGAACTACGAGCCCCATTTTTAATCCTTTAAAGGAAATTATTTGTATATTTCGACAAGTAGAACAATGAATAGTACAGGTAGACGGGTGAAATCTTTCTATATATTGCTTCTATATAGTCTAAGAAACATATATGCAAAGAATCCAAACAATACAATTCGCCAATTTTTTGTTCTTCAAGTTTAAGTGAACTACGAGCCCCATTGATAATCATGAAACGGAAATTATTTGTAACTTTCTAAAAGTAGAACAATGAATAGTACAGGTATACGGGAGAAATCTTTCTATATATTGCTTCTATAAAGTCTAAGAAAGATATATGCATAGCATCCAAAAAGTACAATTCGCCAATTTTTTGTTGTTCAAGTTTAAGTGAACTACGAGCCCCATTTTTAATCCTTTAAAGGAAATTATTTGTATATTTCGACAAGTAGAACAATGAATGGAACAGGTAGTCGGTTGAAATCATTGTATATATTGCTTCTATATAGTCTAAGAAACATATATGCAAAGCATCCAATCAGTACAATTTGCCAATTTATTGTTCTTCAAGTTTAAGTGAACAACGAGCCCCATTATTAATCCTTTAAAGGAAATTATTTGTAAATTTCGACAAGTAGAACAATGATTGGAACACGTAGACGGTTTAAATCTTTGAAAATATTGCTTCCATATAGTCTAAGAAACATGTACGCAAAGCATCCAAAGAGTACCATTCGCCAATTTTTTGTTCTTCAAGTATAAGTGAACAACGAGCCCCATTGATAATCATGAAATGGAAATTATTTGTAACTTTCTACAAGTAGAACAATTAATAGTACAGGTATACGGGTGAAATCTTTCTATTTATTGCTTCTATAAAGTCTAAGAAACATATATGCAAAGCATCCAAAAAGTACAATTCGCCAATTTTTTGTTGTTCAAGTTTAAGTGAACTACGAGCCTCATTGTTAATACTTTAACGGAAATTATTTGTAACTTTCGACAAGTAGAACAATGAATGGAACAGGTAGACGGTTGAAATCTTTGTATATATTGCTTCAATATAGTCTAAGAAACATATATGCAAAGCATCCAAACAGTACCATTCGCGAATTTTTTGTTCTTCAAGTTTAAGTGAACTACGAGCCCCATTGTTAATCCTTTAACGGAAATTATTTGTAAATTTCGATAAGTAGAACAATGAATGGAACAGGTAGACGGTTGAAATCATTGTATATATTGCTTCTATATAGTCTAAGAAACATATATGCAAAGCATCCAAACAGTACAATTCGCGAATTTTTTGTTCTTCAAGTTGAAGTGAACTACGAGCCCAATTGTTAATCCTTTAAAGGAAATTATTTGTAAATTTCGACAAGTAGAACAATGAATGGAACCGGTAGACGGTTGAAATCATTGTATATATTGCTTCTATATAGTCTAAGAAACATATATGCAAAGCATCCAAACAGTACAATTCGCGAATTTTTTGTTCTTCAAGTTTAAGTGAAGTACGAGCCCCATTGTTAATCCTTTAAAGGAAATTATTTGTAAATTTCGACAAGTAGAACAATGAATGGAACAGGTAGACGGTTGAGATCTTTGTATATGTTGCTTCTATATAGTCTAAGAAACATATATGCAAAGCATCCAAACAGTACCATTCGTGAATTTTTTTTTTCATGCTTAAGTGAACTACGAGCCCCATTGATAATCATGAAAGGGAAATTATTTGTAACTATCTACAAGTAGAACAATGAATAGAATAGGTAGACTGTTGAAATCTTTGTATATATTGCTTCTATATAGTCTATGAAACATATATGCAAAGCATCCAAAGTGTACAATTCGCGAATTTTTTGTTCTTCAAGTTTAAGTGAACTACGAGCCCCATTGTTAATCCTTTAACGGAAATTAATTGTAACTTTCTACAAGTAGAACAATGAATGGAACAGGTAGACGGTTGAAATCATTCTATATATTGCTTCTATATAGTCTAATAAACATATATGCAAAGCATCCGAACAGTACAATTCGCCAATTTTTTGTTCTTCAAGATTAAGTGAACTACGAGCCCCATTGTTAATCCTTTAACGGAAATTATTTGTAACTTTCGACAAGTAGAACAGTGAATGGAACAGGTAGACGGTTGAAATCATTGTATATATTGCTTCTATATAGTCTAAGAAACATATATGCTAAGCATCCAAACAGTACCATTCGCCAATTTTTTGTTCTTCAAGTTTAAGTGAACTACGAGCCCCATTGTTAATCCTTTAACGGAAATTATTTGTAACTTTCGACAAGTAGAACAATGAATGGGACAGGTAGACGGTTGAAATCATTGTATATATTGCTTCTATATAGTCTAAGAAACATATATGCAAAGCATCCAAACAGTACAATTCGCCAATTTTTTGTTCCTCAGGTTTAAGTGAACAATGAGTCCCATTGTTAATCCTTTATCGGAAATTATTTGTAACTTTCGACAAGTAGAACAATGAATAGAACAGTTAGACTGTTGAAATCTTTGTATATATTGCTTCTATATAGTCTATGAAACCTATATGCAAATCATCCAAGCAGTACCATTCGCCAATTTTTTGTTCTTCAAGTTTATGTGAACAACGAGCCCCATTGTTAATCCTTTCACGGAAATTATTTGTAACTTTCGACAAGTAGAACAATGAATGGAACAGGTAGACGGTTGAAATCTTTGTATATATTGCTTCTATATAGCCTAAGAAACATATATGCAAAGCATCCAAACAGTACAATTCGCCAATTTTTTGTTCTTCAAGTTTAAGTGAACTACGAGCCCCATTGTTATTACTTTAACGGAAATTATTTGTAAATTTCGACAAATAGAACAATGATTGGAACACGTAGACGGTTGAAATCTTTGTATATATTGCTTCCATATAGTCTAAGAAACATGTACGCAAAGCATCCAAGCAGTACCATTCGCTAATTTTTTGTTCTTCAAGTTTAATTGAACTACGAGCCCCATTGTTAATCCTTTAAAGGAAATTATTTGTAAAGTTCGGCAAGTAGAACAATGATTGGAACACGTAGAAGGTTGAAATCTTTGTATATATTGCTTCCATAAAGTCTAAGAAACATACCTGCAAAGCATCCAAACAGTACCATTCGAGAATTTATTGTTCTTCATGATTAAGTGAACAACGAGCCCCATTGATAATCATGAAAGGGAAATTATTTGTAACTTTCTTTTTTTTTTTTTTTTTATTTACAATATACAATAATAAACAATTACATAAAGATACGATAACTGGGTACCAAGATTAACTTTCACCCCAGTCATTAGTAAATTAAGTTTTTAACAAATTAACGCGATTGTCTATAGTTTAGAAGAATGATAGGAAAATTATAAAAACCTGTCTCATCATAGAAGACTTGAAGTAATATACAATAAGTACAAGGCTAGAGACTAAGTAACAAAAGAATGATTCGCTTATGTTTATACTTCTTATAGTTAAGGTCAACCTGAGAATAATTTCCTATGGAATTAATAGCTTTATCTTTACTTTTATGGCACGTTTGGTAAAAGCGTATGGAGAATTTTTGAATGTAATCACTTATGTAGCTTATACCTAGATCTTTATGAATTAATGATATATTAGTGTATTTAGCGCAAAGTGCATTATTATTTTCCACCATTTTAATAATCCCCTGTCACTGAATCGTGAGGAGTGAGCAGGAATCACTGGATATCGTTGTCCGTTGAAACGAGCAACTTATAAATTGTGCTAAAAACGAATGGCATTTCCGACTAATCCACGTACAAGAGGATGGTTGGACGTTTCGCAACGGTGTCGTGTTTCCTATCGTTTAGGTCAGATTTCTCTTTGAGTACCGTATCACTATGTTTATTTGAGAGTCGTGAAACGACAGTGGCTCGATTTGATTAAAATTTCACGTTCCATCGATGCTTGTTTTTCGCAGTTATTAACATCGCGATCACCGAATACATTACACAGTCGATTTACATTATTCTGCATCAGATGTAATTAAAATTTACACTTAAATAAATACCAGCATAATTCTCCACTTCCGTGCAATTACTTTCCCCGTGCAACGGCGACCCGTGATATCTACAAAGACGACTGTTTAAAACGAATCTCCCTTTCTCGAGATATCCAATCGTTGAATTAATAAACGTCAAAGAGTACAATCGGAAGGTGTACAATGAGAAAAATAAAAGGGAAGAGCACACGGAAAATCCTAATACTCTTCATCGAGATATGTCTCTCTCTCTCTCTCTCTTTATCACTTTGCATCTCTCCTCTCTGTTATTCGCATATTTCATATTTTCACGAATTGATCGCGGATCGGCAATGGAAGAAAAAAGCCGCACGTATGCAGGGTACGGCAAAAAGCGTTTTATTAAACCGAGCTCACGGCGACCTTCGACAATGTGATTACTGCGTTTCAATAAATTTTTTGCGTTTCGTCAAACTTTCGTTGATTGGCATTCCTATTATTTTGTTCCGATGCTAGGAAATGCGTGTAGAGGAGGAGCACAGAGAGAAAACTGGGGAGGACAGAAACGTTGCGCGGAACAAAGAGTACGATATTTCCGCTTCCTACTCGATTTTTACCTCGCTTTTCCAAACATTTCCTGCTAAATGGTGAGAGGAAAGCCGATGAAAGTCATCGTACAGAGAATTCGCTGTTTGCGCGTATTGAAATCGAAAAACTTTGATCTATCGCGTTAGATTCGTGGATAGAAGTGGAGGCTCGACGATGCTCTCGGTTGAACGGTGCGAAATATCGTTGGCTGACAAAGCGACGATGCAAAAACCGGGGTAATTCGACCTCCAATGCCATTTTCGCCAATGAAAGGGAGTAAATGCTCAGAAGACATTCTCTCTTCGACTGATAATTGCTTTACGGTGACCACGTTGGGGAGAAATCATAGTTAACGAAGTTCCATCGATTTTCCCTCGGACCATACAGTGAATGTGAGAAAATTGACGGGAGCGTCATCAAAATATTAAATACTGAATATATAATATTATTTTCGCGCTTATTCGAAGCCCTGATAAATGGGATAGTCGTAAAAAATATAGAGAATAATTTCGAATTATTGTTATCGTGTTATCGTAAAATTTGAATATTTGTTATGCAGCCTCGAAAATTTATTATGCAGCTGGTTAGACGGTGAAAGCTCTTTTGTTGATGTTTCCTAATATATCGCGTAGAGGTTGTGCAAAATTATTATTCTTTCGTCGGTCGAGGTTGTCAAGTATTTGCATACTAGTAAAATATACATGCGAATGGAGAATTTTGTATTGCAAATTCCATGGTAAACGTGTGGATCCAAGCACTTGACCTTTACAAAAAAGCCTCCGGCGATCTGTTGTGCAACATTCGTAAATGTGCTTCGGAAGCATTGTGTATCGATTTGCAAATGTCAGGGAATAAAGGACGTATGTAATGGAGTGCGTTTTGTCAAATGATTGCAAAGGAATTCAACTTGAAAGTCTGCCTGAATGGCTCGACGAAAGGCTTGAGAAAACAATTGGAAATGTATTGTACCGGAGAAAATCATGATAGTAATAGGAATTGGTTGTATTGGTTTAATTACTATATCATAGAAGATACTATAGATTATAAAAGATATAATTGCATTATACTGGCATACAGTAATGCTTACTTTGTTGGGATGAAATATTGCAAAACATATTTTATTTGGACTAGGATGTTAACCGTGTTCGTTAAAGCAGCGGGATGATAACAAAATAAGGGATGGTAAAATATTTCAACTTGTTCGACCGTCTATAAAATAGAAGTTCTTGATAACGTTATCGCTATCGGATTGCAGTCAAGCAGGAACCTTCTATTTTGATGGTATGAAATGTATTTGAACCCTCCGTTTTGAGAGATAATATCTGCCAAAAACTGAATACGTTCAGCGTGGAACAGTTCCGTTGTCTCTAACTAAATTATAACAACAATAATTTTCGTTTTTTCTTCCTTTTGCATCGTTCGTCCAATCAGAGTATCGAGTTGGTGCGGTTGGTAAACTAGCTTAGCACGCGCAGTCGGCGAACGAGGTGTCTACCTTCGAAAATCCTTTCCTTATATATTTCTTACATTATATTCCCCAAATAATATTGGAGGTTACTTGAAATTCATCGAAGATAGCTGCAAATATATTATTTATCAATAAGATAAAAGTATTACACAAAGAATCAAATATTCGTAAGCATTGAAAAGTACATCGTCAATTATAAACTCACGTACTTCACTCCTATAATTTTTATTCACCATAAGATTTATTAAAAATAAGCAGAGACAAGTTATTAAATAATAATTACATCTGTAATAAACGATTATTGACGAAAATTATTGTAATAACCGAAGTTTGCAAAATTATCCATGGAGAAAGGGGATCTCAATACGTAAGGTGCACTACGCATGTACAGCGAGCCACCTCGCTGAGGCGGGAGAGCACAGTACAGCTTCAGACATCGAACGGGTCGCGTGATTTGACAGGTTGGTCCCTATGTATATTTGTGCACTTGCATATGGGTACCTAGTCACTCTTGATCTTGGATTACGACTATTAGTGCATGTGTGCTATAATATTAAACTACTTAAACAATAAATTAAAAGTGATATTAAATAATTTTAACAATTAAATACAACGTTTTGTGGAAGTATCAGTGACATCAAGTGATCGTTACTTGTAGTGTTTTTACATCATTTTAACAATTAAATACAACGTTTTGTGGAAGTATCAGTGACCTCAGGTGCCAGTTACCTGCAAGTGTTTTTAAATTATTTCGACAATTAAATACAAGGTTTTGTGGATGTGTCAGTGACATCAAGTGACTGTTTTGTGCAAGTGTTTTTAAATTATTTCAACAATTAAATACAAGGTTTTGTGGATGTGTCAGTGACATCAAGTGACAGTTTTGTGCAAGTGTTTTTAAATTATTTCGACAATTAAATACAAGGTTTTGTGGATGTGTCAGTAACATCAAGTGACAGTTTTGTGCAAGTGTTTTTAAATAATTTCGACAATTAAATACAACGTTTTGTGGAAGTATCAGTGACATCAAGTGATCGTTACTTGTAGTGTTTTTACATCATTTTAACAATTGAATACAACGTTTTGTGGATGTGTCCGTGACATCAAGTGACAGTTTTGTGCAAGTGTTTTTAAATTATTTCGCCAATTAAATACAACGTTTTATGGATGTGTCAGTGACATCAAGTGGCAGTTTTGGCAAGTGTTTTTAAATTATTTCAACAATTAAATACATGGTTTTGTGGATGTGTCAGTGACATCAAGTGACAGTTTTGTGCTAGTGTTTTTAAATTATTTCAACAATTAAATACAAGGTTTTGTGGATGTGTCAGTGACATCAAGTGACAGTTTTGTGCAAGTGTTTTTAAATTATTTCGACAATTAAATACAAGGTTTTGTGGATGTGTCAGTGATATCAAGTGACAGTTTTGTGCAAGTGTTTTTAAATTATTTCGACAATTAAATACAAGGTTTTGTGGATGTGTCAGTAACATCAAGTGACAGTTTTGTGCAAGTGTTTTTAAATAATTTCGACAATTAAATACAACGTTTTGTGGAAGTATCAGTGACATCAAGTGATCGTTACTTGTAGTGTTTTTACATCATTTTAACAATTGAATACAACGTTTTGTGGATGTGTCCGTGACATCAAGTGACAGTTTTGTGCAAGTGTTTTTAAATTATTTCGCCAATTAAATACAACGTTTCATGGATGTGTCAGTGACATCAAGTGGCAGTTTTGTGCAAGTGTTTTTAAATTATTTCAACAATTAAATACATGGTTTTGTGGATGTGTCAGTGACATCAAGTGACAGTTTTGTGCTAGTGTTTTTAAATTATTTCAACAATTAAATACAAGGTTTTGTGGATGTGTCAGTGACATCAAGTGACAGTTTTGTGCAAGTGTTTTTAAATTATTTCGACAATTAAATACAAGGTTTTGTGGATGTGTCAGTGATATCAAGTGACAGATTTGTGCAAGTGTTTTTAAATTATTTCGACAATTAAATACAAGGTTTTGTGGATGTGTCAGTAACATCAAGTGACAGTTTTGTGCAAGTGTTTTTAAATAATTTCGACAATTAAATACAACGTTTTGTGGAAGTATCAGTGACATCAAGTGATCGTTACTTGTAGTGTTTTTACATCATTTTAACAATTGAATACAACGTTTTGTGGATGTGTCCGTGACATCAAGTGACAGTTTTGTGCAAGTGTTTTTAAATTATTTCGCCAATTAAATACAACGTTTCATGGATGTGTCAGTGACATCAAGTGGCAGTTTTGTGCAAGTGTTTTTAAATTATTTCAACAATTAAATACATGGTTTTGTGGATGTGTCAGTGACATCAAGTGACAGTTTTGTGCTAGTGTTTTTAAATTATTTCAACAATTAAATACAAGGTTTTGTGGATGTGTCAGTGACATCAAGTGACAGTTTTGTGCAAGTGTTTTTAAATTATTTCGACAATTAAATACAAGGTTTTGTGGATGTGTCAGTGATATCAAGTGACAGATTTGTGCAAGTGTTTTTAAATTATTTCGACAATTAAATACAATGTTTTGTGGATGTGTCAGTAACATCAAGTGACAGTTTTGTGCAAGTGTTTTTAAATAATTTCGACAATTAAATACAACGTTTTGTGGAAGTATCAGTGACATCAAGTGATCGTTACTTGTAGTGTTTTTACATCATTTTAACAATTGAATACAACGTTTTGTGGATGTGTCCGTGACATCAAGTGACAGTTTTGTGCAAGTGTTTTTAAATTATTTCGCCAATTAAATACAACGTTTTATGGATGTGTCAGTGACATCAAGTGGCAGTTTTGTGCAAGTGTTTTTAAATTATTTCAACAATTAAATACAAGGTTTTGTGGATGTGTCAGTGACATCAAGTGACAGTTTTGTGCAAGTGTTTTTAAATTATTTCGACAATTAAATACAAGGTTTTGTGGATGGGTCAGTTACATCAAGTGACAGTTTTGTGCAAGTGTTTTTAAATAATTTCGACAATTAAATACAACGTTTTGTGGAAGTATCAGTGACATCAAGTGATCGTTACTTGTAGTGTTTTTACATCATTTTAACAATTGAATACAACGTTTTGTGGATGTGTCCGTGACATCAAGTGGCAGTTTTGTGCAAGTGTTTTTAAATTATTTCGACAATTAAATACAAGGTTTTGCGGATGTGTCAGTGACATCAAGTGACAATTTTGTGCAAGTATTTTTAAATTATTTCGACAATTAAATATAACGTTTTGTGGAAGTGTTAGTGACATCAAGTGATCGTTACTTGTAGTGTTTTTACATCATTTTAACAATTGAATACAACGTTTTGTGGATGTGTCCGTGACATCAAGTGACAGTTTTGTGCAACTGTTTTTAAATTATTTCGCCAATTAAATACAACGTTTTATGGATGTGTCAGTGACATCAAGTGGCAGTTTTGTGCAAGTGTTTTTAAATTATTTCAACAATTAAATACAAGGTTTTGTGGATGTGTCAGTGACATCAAGTGACAGTTTTGTGCAAGTGTTTTTAAATTATTTCAACAATTAAATACAAGGTTTTGTGGATGTGTCAGTGACATCAAGTGACAGTTTTGTGCAAGTGTTTTTAAATTATTTCGACAATTAAATACAAGGTTTTGTGGATGGGTCAGTTACATCAAGTGACAGTTTTGTGCAAGTGTTTTTAAATAATTTCGACAATTAAATACAACGTTTTGTGGAAGTATCAGTGACATCAAGTGATCGTTACTTGTAGTGTTTTTACATCATTTTAACAATTGAATACAACGTTTTGTGGATGTGTCCGTGACATCAAGTGGCAGTTTTGTGCAATTGTTTTTAAATTATTTCGACAATTAAATACAAGGTTTTGTGGATGTGTCAGTGACATCAAGTGACAATTTTGTGCAAGTGTTTTTAAATTATTTCGACAATTAAATACAAGGTTTTGTGGATGGGTCAGTGACATCAAGTGACAGTTTTGTGCAAGTATTTTTAAATTATTTCGACAATTAAATATAACGTTTTGTGGAAGTGTTAGTGACACAAAGTGATAGTTTCGTGGAAGTCATTTTGAATAATTTAAGCGATTAAATACAACGTGTTGTTATAGTGTCAGTGACATAAAGTGATTACTTCGTGTAAATGTCAATAACTTAAAGTTACGGTTTCGCGCCAGTGTTTCTAATTTATTTAAGCGATTGAACACAACGTGTTGTGAAATAACCATTAAAATATTGCACATTTATTTTCGATAGTTGGTTCCCGTAGATGTTGTATTATGTTATCAATTCATTTTCTCTTTCCTCGAAACTCGCAATTATCGTAGCTTAATATTTCCACCTCCATTTCCTCCGTAATGTCAGTTCTTAATTAATTTTCACAAAAATAGATTCATTTTTTCAAGTCCGATTGTTATTTCTGTTTACAGTATCTCCGGCAAAAGGTTTTGGGATATTGGGCCATTCTCAATCAGTTGGAACTCACGTTAAATGAGAAATGACTCACTTTCGCTACAATTTCCCCGTGTTTCGAGATTCTTGATATTTTTCAAATGATATAGTAGAAGCTGCCGTCTTTCTAGAACTCGATTGCACTATCGTAAAGTCTGTAGTGCGAGTATAGAATAACATTCGCGCTTAGAAGTTCACAGAATTATGAAATCTTCAATTAGAAATGGGACTTTGATCTGTGTAACTCGTTTGGGGAACTGTATCGTTGAAATTTTTTATTATTTTGTCATTCAATAGTAATTCGAACGACATACGATATAATCACAGTATACGATATAATTTTAATTTCAATACCTTATAATTAAAGTATCTCGATTATATAAATGTAATGTTTCATTGACAAACGCTTGCATATTAAAATTTGCGACCGATTTATCGGTCTTAGAGTCAGTGCCGGGTTTTGTATCGCATATATTTAAAACATACTCGAAACGAGTATTCGCGCAAGTAGAGCCAGTGTTCGTTCGTACCGTAAATCGTTTCAACGTACCGGTCGCGAATACCGATCACCGAAATCGCGAAACTCGCGGGTCAGCACCTGCTCCTGCGGAGAGGACCTCCATCGTGCAGTCGGTGGACGATGGAGGATGTAAGTTTCATTATTTCACTAACATTTTCATTAATCGACCCCTATTTCAATTGGAACTTAAAGTTCACTTTCACCGTTTGAGTCTCAGTATCAAAAAGATCCGTTATATTCTATCTCTATAAAGAAAATTGTTTTATTTCTCTCAAAATTTGTCCAATATATCCTGAGACTCAAACGGTTAAGAGAATTAAATTAGAGTTTAATTTTACCCACCGTATATTCAAATAATTCTCCTTAGAGATTCTATAATGTTGTCTTCTCTTGTGTTAAAGAAAGGACAATCTCCAGGCCATGGATGCAGCCAGGCCATGGACGCAGCCCAACCATGGATGCAGCCGGACCATGGATGCAGCCGGTCCATGGATGCAGCCGGACCATGGATGCAGCCGGACCATGGATGCAGCCGGACCATGGACTACGATCTCAACGTGGAGGTAAACACTTTTCAACTATCACTTTCCTCGGTTGGTGAGTGACAAAATTCAAAGTTCCTCCGGTCGTTCGATCATGCCGCAGGACGAATGGTCCGAAACGGCACCGAACGACTGGTTGTATTTTATGTGTGCTAGTAGTTTGCGAACATAGTGACCGCGATTATGGTAATTAGTACCATAGTCGCGAGTAGTAACGATTTTTCTAGGATGTTTAGTATGTAAGAATTTCGCGGATGGTCAATTCCAATGTCAAAGTAATAATAACGAATGTATATTGAATTTTTCGACGAATTACTTTGACGATGGTATTGACCGACAAATTTCAATGATCTCAGTAGAGTCACTTTTAGTCAATTACAATTCACTTTTAAATTTATTTGCATATAGATTGTCAATGCTCTACGTAGAGTCACTTTAATAGATTTCAATTCTCATTTAAAGTCATGTTATTTATTGAAATTTCTTACGCCGCTTTTATTATATTAATTAATCATTCTCGTTAGGATTTTCAGGTTGTAACCCTAATTCTTTCCTTTTTCTTTCAGAAATATACAGTAAGTTTATGTTTTACGTTCCTACTTTGTCACTATGTTCGCTTGTAGTAGTAGTAGTAATAGTTGTGTGGTAGTTAGTTGCTTCGCCGCATCGCAGCAAAAAGCTGCGAATTCGGCTTCGTCCGCGAAATTAGTGTCGCGAAAATTGTTGGGAGTATAATCACTCCCTGCATTATCTACGAGAGTGAATGTATGAGCGAGTGGAAGAAAAAGTGAAGCGAAGAAGGCAGAAGCCTCGTGCTAGTCAGAAAGGAAAGGTGTGAGAGAGCGTAGTCGTGTTTAAAGCAAAAGATTTGAGTTTAGTTATTTTGTCTTATTTAGTACACATACTTTGATATCATTTAGTTTGTAAAACCTGTGTTAAATATATATATATTGTTTAAATACCAAGGGTTTTTTCGATTTAATAACCTGCAACAGGTTATGGGCCCAGAGCACGTGTTAAAAAAAGTAAGTGCAGTGTAGATTAAAATTCCGTCTAGAACCAGTGGAAGACTAAAAATAAAGTAGGTCAGAGCAAAACCAAGATGTCTCAGATGCAACAAAACAAAGAAGACTCCGATTTCGTCGAAAAACTGAGGGATGCCGATGGATTCCAAATCTGGAAATTCAAGATCACCATCGTATTGAAAGCACATGGCCTCATGGGTCAGGTGACTGAGGTTCCAGAGGAAAAAGCGACCAAAACAGAAGAATGGCAAAAGAAGGATGCACGTGCACAGAAAATCTTAGTTACGAATGTAACAGACCAGGTACTTATACACATTATTAATTGCGCTACGAGTAACGCCATGTGGACGAAACTCAGGATAATTTACGAAAGGGACACAGAGCAACAGAAATGTGGACTGATGCAAGAACTCTTCACGTACGCATACGAGACTGACAGCAATATAGCAGAGCACATAGCACACCTGAGAAATATAGGTTTTCGATTGAAAACGCTAGGTAGCGATATAGAAGACGAGTTGCTAATGTCAAAAATATTAACGTCTCTGCCCGACAGGTACAGGGTGTTTGTATGTGCATGGGACTCAACTCCAACAGAAGAAAAGACGTTGGACAATCTCACATCGAGGCTGCTCGCTGAAGAAGCGAAGGATCAAGCGCAAGAAGAGCCAGTTGCGTTCAGTGCGCCAGAAAGGAGATGCTTTAAATGCAACTCTCCGAAGCATCTTGCCGCGACTTGCAAGGAAAACGTACGCAGTGACCGATGGAAGAGTAAGGATGTGAAATGCTTTGTGTGTGGTAAGAATGGACACATTGCGAGAGATTGCAAGTATAAACAAAATAAAATCAGAACAGAGTATCCTCCATGTAACGTATGCAAAAGGACAAATCACACGGAGAAGGAGTGTTACTTTGCAAGAAACAGACAAGCAAATGCCAGAAGAGAAGAAAAGAAAGTGAGCTTCTTGACAGCGATGCCGAACTCGAAAACTTGGGTATTGGATTCAGGCTCAACAAATCACATGGTAAACGATAGAGGGTTACTGCAAGACAGAAAGAAGATACACGCTGAGATAGGATCGGCCAAGAAAGGCGTTGTGATGAAAGCTACAGAGAAAGGTACAGTGGATCTTGGAAAATGTGTGCTTGAAAACGTATATTATGTTCCAGAACTGAGACAAAACCTGATGTCAGTAGATGCAATAGTAAAAAAAGGAGGGGAAGTTTACTTTAAGGAAGGATCGGTGAAAGTAATGAAGAACGAAGAGGAAATACTCACAGGAAAAAGGTACGAAGCTGGGCTGTACTGTGTAAACGGTATGGAAAAGGAGAACAAACGAGAAGCGCTGCTCGTGAACAAGAAGTCCAAAGTGCAAGACTGGCATAGAAGGCTAGGACATCTAAGCTTGGGAAAAATGAAAGATCTCCTGAAACAAGCAACGGGTCTGGATATCTCTGAAGAGGAAATCAGTGCAGAAGGTCAAGCATGTGGTGTGTGTGCAGAAGCGAAGCATGCAAGAACTCCTTTTGGAGAGTCGAGGAATCGAGCTACGAGGCCACTTGAGATCGTTCATACAGATATCTGCGGACCAGTGGATCCGACAACGTGGAATAAAAAAAGGTACTGCATGACATTTCTGGATGACTACACAAATTTTGTAATGGTGTATCTGTTAGAGTCCAAGAGTGAAGCACTGGAAATTGTAAAGGAGTATGTGTCCTCCGTAGAAGCAAAATGGGATTTGAAAGTGTCGATGCTGAGAAGTGACAATGGCGGTGAGTATACCAGCGGAGAATTTGTGAGATGGTGTAAGAATAGAGGTATAAGACTGAATTACACGCCTCCACACACGCCGCAACTGAATGGGCGTGCAGAAAGACTGAATAGGACGTTGTTTGAAAAGGCAAGAGCGGTTTTGTTTGACGCAAACTTGGGAAAAGAAATGTGGGGAGAAGCAGTATTGGTGGCTTCTTATTTGTCAAACAGAAGTCCTATTAAAAATAATAACAAAACTGCGTTTGAACTATGGAGTGGTAAACAACCAGACTTGAAAAATCTGAGATTTTTTGGAAGCGTGGTTCACGCGAAACGACTGGGACAACTGAGAAAGCTAGACAAACGAAGTGACAGCTATCGGTTTATAGGTTATGCACCAAATGCATACAGGCTCTGGGATGGAAAAAGAAGGAAGGTAGTGATATCAAGAGATGTCATTTTTCAAGATCAAGAAACCCAAGAAAATGTCGTAAGAAAAGGAAAAATTATCGATCCCGAAGAAAGTGGAGAAACAGAAGAAGAGGAAACTCAAGATGAAACAATACAGATTGGAGAAAAGGAAACTGAATCAGAAGAAGGAATAGAAAACACTGCAACGCAAGAAGACACAAGCAATTCTACCAGACCGAGTAGAAGCAGAAAAGCACCCGATAGGTACGCAAGCGAAGTTTTCCTAACCTACAAAGAAGCAACGACAGGAGAAGAGAAAGAAAAATGGATGGAAGCAATAGAAGAGGAAAAGGAATCTCTCAAGAGGAATAACACCTGGGAAATCGTGAATAAGAAAGAAGCAGAAGGAAGAAAGATACTAAGCAGCAAATGGGTCTTCAAAGTCAAGGATGATGGACGGTACAGAGCCAGATTAGTGGTGAGAGGCTGCGAACAAGAGAAAGAAAGTTATCGTGAAGACAACATTTACAGTCCAGTAATAAATACTAGTGCACTAAGAATAGCACTTGCGCTTGCTACGGCAAGGAACTACCACGTGGTGAAGTTTGACGTAACAACAGCCTTTTTGTATGGTGAGCTGGAAGAAACTGTATACATCCATCTGCCAGAAGGATACGTGACAGAAAATGACAAGATTTGTAAGCTAAAAAAGGCATTGTATGGCCTGAAACAGGCACCACTACAGTGGAACAAGCGGTTCACTGAAGCTTTGTGCAGAAGAAGATTAACGCAGCTGACAACAGAGAGATGCCTCTTTAAAAGGGAGAAGAGTACGCTTGTGGTGGCAGTATACGTGGATGACGGTGTAATTATCGGAAAGGATCTACAAGAAATTACTGATTTGATGACAGAACTGAGTAAAGAATTTGACATGAAAATCGACTACAAACCAAATTCGCTGTTAGGTATGGACATGGACAGAACGGACAGTGACCTTAAATTGACACAAAAGACGTACGCTGACCAAATCTTGAAATCCTATGGAATGGAAAATTCTAAGTCAGTTTCCACACCTATGTGTGAAAACAATAGTATTGTATGCGAGGAAAAGGTAAGATCGTTCCCTTATAGAGAAGCAGTGGGTGGATTGTTGTATCTAGCGAACAAAACCAGACCAGATCTAAGTTTTGCGGTAAACTATAGCAGTAGGAGTACTCAGAATCCCTCTGACGTAGACATTGTTAATGTAAAAAGAATTTTCAGGTACCTGCAGGGAAACAGAAATCTGGGAATAAAATATTTCGCCTCAGAACCTCCTGATAAACTTGTTGCCTATTGCGATGCAGATTATGCTGGGGATATTGAGAGCAGGAGAAGTACGTCAGGGTACGCCATAAAATACTGCGGAGGCTTGATCAGCTGGTGCTCACGGAAACAGCCAGTGGTGGCCCTATCAAGCACAGAAGCAGAATTCATTGCGATCGCCGATTGTTGTAAGGAACTCTTGTATGCGAAATCTATCATTGAAATTTTGGCAGAAACTAAGGTATCTATAGAACTTCACGTAGATAATCAGAGTGCAATTTGCATAGCAAAAACCGGTGTTTTTAATAAGCGATCGAAACACATAGATGTTCGTTATCACTTTGTAAAAGAAAAAATCAAAGAACATTCTATCGTAATAAAGTACTGTGAGTCTGCAGAGCAACATGCAGATATTTTTACCAAACCGTTAAGTAGTTGTAAGTTTGTGAAACACAGAAATTTTTTGGTTACCTGAATGTGTGAGTCGTGATTAAAAGGGAGTGTTGGGAGTATAATCACTCCCTGCATTATCTACGAGAGTGAATGTATGAGCGAGTGGAAGAAAAAGTGAAGCGAAGGAGGCAGAAGCCTCGTGCTAGTCAGAAAGGAAAGGTGTGAGAGAGCGTAGTCGTGTTTAAAGCAAAAGATTTGAGTTTAGTTATTTTGTCTTATTTAGTACACATACTTTGATATCATTTAGTTTGTAAAACCTGTGTTAAATATATATATATTGTTTAAGTACCAAGGGTTTTTTCGATTTAATAACCTGCAACAAAAATAACAATACGCGTCTTTGCTTCTTTCATTATTTTATAAAGTAGTGTTGCGAAAATTTATACGCGATTTTGCTCTTTTCTTTATTTTTCAGGGTAGTGTAGCGAACATTTAAACGCGATTTTGTCCTTTTCTTTACTTTTTCAAAGTAGTGTGGCGAAAATTTATACGCGATATTGCTGTTTTCTTTATTTTTCAGGGTAGTGTTGCGAAAATTTACACGCGATTTTGCTCTTTTCTTTATTTTTCAGGGTAGTGTAGCGAAAATTTATACGCGATTTTGCCCTTTTCTTTATTTTTCAAAGTAGTGTTGCGAAAATGTATACGCGATTTACAATTCTCTTTCTTTTTTAAAGTAGTGTTGCGAAACTAAGTACACGGTTTGTTCGATATTATATTCGCGATTTCAGCTCTGCGAAAAATCGCAACACTGCGATTAATATCGCAAAATTGCGGTTAATATCGCAGAATTGCGATTAATATCGCAGTACAGTACTGCGTCTACGTCATGACGCCAGTGCGGGATACTATCCCGTCAATTGTATAAAATATTCGCGATTATTAGAGTTGCGAAATTAAAAGTGCACCTCGGTAGAGGTTGCCCGCGATTTTGTTCGATCACTCTTCGCGAACTTAGCGTTGCGAAAATTCACAGCGTCTCGCTAAGATGCTCGCGATTTTGCTCGTCGCAAAATTAGTGTTGCGAAAATTCACAGCGCCTCGCGTAGGCGCTCGCGATTATTGCTCGTACGCGAAATTAGTGTTGCGAAAATTGACAGCACCTCGGAAAGATACTCGCGATTCCGTTAGCCGCGAATTTCCGTAGCGCTTCGGAAACAGGTGCTCGCGTTCGTTTTACGATTAAAATAACTATGATTAATAATAAAGTGAAGCTGTTTTCGCAAGCGTTTGTCAAATGGAACATTACGAACTATTAATTGAATTAATATATTGTCAAAATATTTCATCTTATTCTACAATAATATTGATACTGTGACTGTTGGCCGTTCGAATTACCTGTTTTCTCAATTCAATTTTTCATCGAGGATAAAGTTCCGCCGATACATTTTCCCAAATGCTTTGCACAAATCATGGTTTATTTTTATCGTACATTTGCAATTACATGGAGTTCCATAAGCTCGCATTCTTACTTTATGATAGTGCAATCGAGGACTTTAGATCGATGGCGAATTTTCTTTCGAGTTTTCTAGCGTATATGATATTCTGTGTATACTGTAGCGAAAGTGGGTCGTTCTCTTTTAATGTATAATATTCCGATCTTCCACGATAACGATGACGATGATGGTGATGACGATGATAACCAACGATTTGAGATTATCATCGAAACTGGTAAAATTAGTTTTCGTATAGTTAAGTCTCTGATTCTCAAAAGATTTTAGGTGTCAGTTAAAACCGATTCTCAGGAATTTAGAAGGTCTTTGTTATCGGGAGGCAATTTCTTCAGTTTCAATGGAATCTACACATCGCACAAGCAGATGTTTGGTTTAAGTATATTTTTGTAACCGGATAAACTAAGTTTTCGGAGAAGGCTATTTCTTATTTTTCAAGAAACTTAAATCCTATATATTTTGCATGAGGTTTTAACTATCAAACATTTTGGAATTGAACTTAATTCCTTAATAGGCAGGTTATTCGTTATTAAGGAAACATGGTAACGACGTTACTTCTAAGAGCTCTTAATTATCGAATATATGGGACTTTAATTTTTATAAAACTTAGCTATCGAAAAGGCAGGTTTCGAATTTTACGACGAGTTAGTTACTGAATAGGCAGGTTTTAAATTTTAAGACAAGACATTCATTTATCGAGCCAGCCAGCTCCTAATTTTAAGGCGAATTAGTTTCAGAATAGGCAGGCGTTTAGTTTTAAGACGAGTTAGTTGTTGAATAGACAGGTTTTAAATTTTAAGACAAAATAGTGCATGTATCGAGCCGGCCAGCTCTTAATTTTAAGGCGAGTTAGTTTCAGAATAGGCAGGCGTTTAGTTTTAAGACGAGTTAATCACTGAATAGGCAGGGTATTAGCTTTAAGATGAGTTAGTCGCTGAATAGGCAGGCTATTAGCTTTAAAATGAGTTAGTCACTGAATAGGCAGGTTTTAAATATTAAGGCAAGATATCGTCTTTATGGAGGTGGTCAACTCTTAATTTTAATGTATGTTCCTATCAGAATAGGCAGGATTTTAATTTTAAGACGAGTTAGTTAACGAATAGGCAGGTTTTTAGCTTTAAGACAAATTATTAATATCTTGTTCTAAGACAAGTTATTAACCGAACAGGCAGACTTTTAATTTTAAAAATAGTAAGTTACTGAATAGGAAAGCTTTTAAGTTTAAGAGAACTTAGTCCTCGGATAGATGTCTTACTAGATTTTAATGAAATTTAGCAATGCTACAGGCAGGATCTTAGTTGCAAGAAAAATTAACCTCTAATACATTCAAAAATAATTCGTTCATTATAACAATTTCTAATGCTGAGAAATTAATACGATATAATAATCTGCCTCTCTTCTCGAACGAAGTTAAAGGCTGCAGCGATCTGCTTCCCTATAGTTTATTCTCTTCATGTACTTACTGCAAATAGTAAGTAAGGCTAGATTTAAGAGTTTAGTTTAGTTTAGAATAAGCAAATATTGTAAAGGGAGATCGACACCATTCGGCGGGTGTCTATCACTTTTCGCGAAACGGGATGAGAAAAGTAGAGTCGGCGATTCCTCTGCTACACTTTCTCTCGACATTGAATTCGTCAATGTCGAGGGAAAGTGTCTCAGGGGAAGAGCAAAATGAAATGGAGGTTGGTTGGGCATGCATTTTTGGGTCCCGTTTCGTGGCAACCTCCTCGCGGTGGGACCTGGGTCGATATCACTTGCTATGATTTTAACTTTTATTAAACGTGATTTTAGTACGATATTTTGTTAAATAGTAGTACTAAATAGCAAGTGATATCGAGCGAATAGCCACGAAATCCGAATATTCGGCAGCCTTGGCTACCGAATGTTCGGATTCCTAGTCTTACAATTAGTTACATCTAAGAATTTGCGTTTAAGTTAGCTTTAAGGTTACGCGATTAAGTAGAAATTAAGCTTCGCATCGAAGAAGAGTCAACGTTGGGCAGATTTGTTCGCTTTTATCTCTGACTATTCGTTTTCTTTCTTTGGTGACAACAATTCTTTAACTCTTCGTTGATTAAAAGTTCCAGTCATCACCTCGAAAGAAGACATCGTTTAGCGTTAAGATAGTTCCAGTAAGATTTAAGTTAGATTTAAAAATGTCACCTAAGCGTAAAATTGAATGCAAGAGTGTCATCGTAACTCAATTCCATGCTCTCGAAAATATGCGAAAGAAGGCAAACGTTTTTCTCGTGTAGCCGTCCTCGTTACTTACTTCCTATCCCAATTGCAGCCCCTGTCCAGAAGACCGACGAGTGTTTCTGCGGCGGCGCGGAGGCGAGAAGCGTGGTTCTACGGCCCAGGGACGTCTTCAGGGTTGGTCTTTGAGTCGAAGGTCGTACGATCGACTTATGACATATGTGCTTCATACCGATCGATGGGGGGGCACTGTGTCGGTGTAAGCCGGACCCTCTGACTGGGCCGATGAGCCGCCACGTTACGCAGCCTCGTCGTTGTAAGACGTGACCTCTGGCACTCATCGCGTCCAGTTACGGTACGCGACTGGCCAGTGCTCCACCACCGACCGGATGATCGCCTTTGTCATCGGTCGACGTACGACCCGAGGGCTCAAAGACGCAACCCCGTCGTGGTTCAAGTTGGATCATGATCCGCCTGGCAGATAATCCGGTTCAGCTACAGATCGTACCAACCCAGTCCGTCTCAGGAAGGGGTGCAACTGGACTCCAGCCGCAGAAGACTAACTTTCTTCCCCCTTTCGCGATCGCGTTTTCATTTTGCTTTTCAAAGTCGTTTGCCTTCTTCTCGGATATTTCTTGAGCATGGATGCGATATTATGGTTTTGTAAGAGTGATTGCGTGCGGAAAGTAAGATAAGAATTAGGAATGTCGAATAAGTAAATATTGTAAAGGGAGATCGACACCATTCGGCGGGTGTCTATCTCTTTTCGCGAAACGGAATAAGTAAAGTAGTGTCGGCGATTCCTCTGCTACACTTTCTTTCGACATTGAATTCGTCAATGTCGAGGGAAAGTGTCTCAGAGGAAGAGCAGAATGAAATGGAGGTTGGTTGGGCATGCATTTTTGGGTCCCGTTTCGTGGCAACCTCCTCGCGGTGGGACCTGGGTCGATATCACTTGCTATGATTTTAACTTTTATTAAACGTGCTTTTAGTACGATATTTTGTTAAATAGTAGTACTAAATAGCAAGTGATATCGAGCGAATAGCCACGAAATCCGAATATTCGGCAGCCTTGGCTACCGAATGTTCGGATTCCTAGTCTTACAATTAGTTACATCTAAGAATTTGCGTTTAAGTTAGCTTTAAGTTTACGCGATTAAGTAGAAATTAAGCTTCGCATCGAAGAAGAGTCAACGTTGGGCAGATTTGTTCGCTTTTATCTCTGACTATTCGTTTTCTTTCTTTGGTGACAACAATTCTTTAACTCTTCGTTGATTAAAAGTTCCAGTCATCACCTCGAAAGAAGACATCGTTTAGCGTTAAGATAGTTCCAGTAAGATTTAAGTTAGATTTAAAAATGTCACCTAAGCGTAAAATTGAATGCAAGAGTGTCATCGTAACTCAATTCCATGCTCTCGAAAATATGCGAAAGAAGGCAAACGTTTTTCTCGTGTAGCCGTCCTCGTTACTTACTTCCTATCCCAATTGCAGCCCCTGTCCAGAAGACCGACGAGTGTTTCTGCGGCGGCGCGGAGGCGAGAAGCGTGGTTCTACGGCCCAGGGACGTCTTCAGGGTTGGTCTTTGAGTCGAAGGTCGTACGATCGACTTATGACATATGTGCTTCATACCGATCGATGGGGGGGCACTGTGTCGGTGTAAGCCGGACCCTCTGACTGGGCCGATGAGCCGCCACGTTACGCAGCCTCGTCGTTGTAAGACGTGACCTCTGGCACTCATCGCGTCCAGTTACGGTACGCGACTGGCTAGTGCTCCACCACCGACCGGATGATCGCCTTTGTCATCGGTCGACGTACGACCCGAGGGCTCAAAGACGCAACCCCGTCGTGGTTCAAGTTGGATCATGATCCGCCTGGCAGATAATCCGGTTCAGCTACAGATCGTACCAACCCAGTCCGTCTCAGGAAGGGGTGCAACTGGACTCCAGCCGCAGAAGACTAACTTTCTTCCCCCTTTCGCGATCGCGTTTTCATTTTGCTTTTCAAAGTCGTTTGCCTTCTTCTCGGATATTTCTTGAGCATGGATGCGATATTATGGTTTTGTAAGAGTGATTGCGTGCGGAAAGTAAGATAAGAATTAGGAATGTCGAATAAGTAAATATTGTAAAGGGAGATCGACACCATTCGGCGGGTGTCTATCTCTTTTCGCGAAACGGAATAAGTAAAGTAGTGTCGGCGATTCCTCTGCTACACTTTCTTTCGACATTGAATTCGTCAATGTCGAGGGAAAGTGTCTCAGAGGAAGAGCAGAATGAAATGGAGGTTGGTTGGGCATGCATTTTTGGGTCCCGTTTCGTGGCAACCTCCTCGCGGTGGGACCTGGGTCGATATCACTTGCTATGATTTTAACTTTTATTAAACGTGCTTTTAGTACGATATTTTGTTAAATAGTAGTACTAAATAGCAAGTGATATCGAGCGAATAGCCACGAAATCCGAATATTCGGCAGCCTTGGCTACCGAATGTTCGGATTCCTAGTCTTACAATTAGTTACATCTAAGAATTTGCGTTTAAGTTAGCTTTAAGGTTACGCGATTAAGTAGAAATTAAGCTTCGCATCGAAGAAGAGTCAACGTTGGGCAGATTTGTTCGCTTTTATCTCTGACTATTCGTTTTCTTTCTTTGGTGACAACAATTCTTTAACTCTTCGTTGATTAAAAGTTCCAGTCATCACCTCGAAAGAAGACATCGTTTAGCGTTAAGATAGTTCCAGTAAGATTTAAGTTAGATATAAAAATGTCACCTAAGCGTAAAATTGAATGCAAGAGTGTCATCGTAACTCAATTCCATGCTCTCGAAAATATGCGAAAGAAGGCAAACGTTTTTCTCGTGTAGCCGTCCTCGTTACTTACTTCCTATCCCAATTGCAGCCCCTGTCCAGAAGACCGACGAGTGTTTCTGCGGCGGCGCGGAGGCGAGAAGCGTGGTTCTACGGCCCAGGGACGTCTTCAGGGTTGTTCTTTGAGTCGAAGGTCGTACGATCGACTTATGACATATGTGCTTCATACCGATCGATGGGGGGGGGCACTGTGTCGGTGTAAGCCGGACCCTCTGACTGGGCCGATGAGCCGCCACGTTACGCAGCCTCGTCGTTGTAAGACGTGACCTCTGGCACTCATCGCGTCCAGTTACGGTACGCGACTGGCCAGTGCTCCACCACCGACCGGATGATCGCCTTTGTCATCGGTCGACGTACGACCCGAGGGCTCAAAGACGCAACCCCGTCGTGGTTCAAGTTGGATCATGATCCGCCTGGCAGATAATCCGGTTCAGCTACAGATCGTACCAACCCAGTCCGTCTCAGGAAGGGGTGCAACTGGACTCCAGCCGCAGAAGACTAACTTTCTTCCCCCTTTCGCGATCGCGTTTTCATTTTGCTTTTCAAAGTCGTTTGCCTTCTTCTCGGATATTTCTTGAGCATGGATGCGATATTATGGTTTTGTAAGAGTGATTTCGTGCGGAAAGTAAGATAAGAATTAGGAATGTCGAATAAGTAAATATTGTAAAGGGAGATCGACACCATTCGGCGGGTGTCTATCTCTTTTCGCGAAACGGAATAAGTAAAGTAGTGTCGGCGATTCCTCTGCTACACTTTCTTTCGACATTGAATTCGTCAATGTCGAGGGAAAGTGTCTCAGAGGAAGAGCAGAATGAAATGGAGGTTGGTTGGGCATGCATTTTTGGGTCCCGTTTCGTGGCAACCTCCTCGCGGTGGGACCTGGGTCGATATCACTTGCTATGATTTTAACTTTTATTAAACGTGCTTTTAGTACGATATTTTGTTAAATAGTAGTACTAAATAGCAAGTGATATCGAGCGAATAGCCACGAAATCCGAATATTCGGCACCCTTGCCTACCGAATGTTCGGATTCCTAGTCTTACAATTAGTTACATCTAAGAATTTGCGTTTAAGTTAGATTTAAGGTTACGCGATTAAGTAGAAATTAAGCTTCGCATCGAAGAAGAGTCAACGTTGGGCAGATTTGTTCGCTTTTATCTCTGACTATTCGTTTTCTTTCTTTGGTGACAACAATTCTTTAACTCTTCGTTGATTAAAAGTTCCAGTCATCACCTCGAAAGAAGACATCGTTTAGCGTTAAGATAGTTCCAGTAAGATTTAAGTTAGATTTAAAAATGTCACCTAAGCGTAAAAATGAATGCAAGAGTGTCATCGTAACTCAATTCCATGCTCTCGAAAATATGCGAAAGAAGGCAAACGTTTTTCTCGTGTAGCCGTCCTCGTTACTTACTTCCTATCCCAATTGCAGCCCCTGTCCAGAAGACCGACGAGTGTTTCTGCGGCGGCGCGGAGGCGAGAAGCGTGGTTCTACGGGCCAGGGACGTCTTCAGGGTTGGTCTTTGAGCCGAAGGTCGTACGATCGACTTATGACATATGTGCTTCATACCGACCGATGGGGGGCACTGTGTCGGTGTAAGCCGGACCCTCTGACTGGGCCGATGAGCCGCCACGTTACGCAGCCTCGTCGTTGTAAGACGTAACCTCTGGCACTCATCGCGTCCAGTTACGGTACGCGACTGGCCAGTGCACCACCACCGACCGGATGATCGCATTTGTCATCGGTCGAAGTACGACCCGAGGGCTCAAAGACGCAACCCCGTCGTGGTTCAAGTTGGATCATGACCCGCCTGGCAGATAATCCGGTTCAGCTACAGATCGTACCAACCCAGTCCGTCTCAGGAAGGGGTGCAACTGGACTCCAGCCGCAGAAGACTAACTTTCTTCCCCCTTTCGCGATCGCGTTTTCATTTTGCTTTTCAAAGTCGTTTGCCTTCTTCTCGGATATTTCTTGAGCATGGATGCGATATTATGGTTTTGTAAGAGTGATTGCGTGCGGAAAGTAAGATAAGAATTAGGAATGTCGAATAAGTAAATATTGTAAAGGGAGATCGACACCATTCGGCGGGTGTCTATCTCTTTTCGCGAAACGGAATAAGTAAAGTAGTGTCGGCGATTCCTCTGCTACACTTTCTTTCGACATTGAATTCGTCAATGTCGAGGGAAAGTGTCTCAGAGGAAGAGCAGAATGAAATGGAGGTTGGTTGGGCATGCATTTTTGGGTCCCGTTTCGTGGCAACCTCCTCGCGGTGGGACCTGGGTCGATATCACTTGCTATGATTTTAACTTTTATTAAACGTGCTTTTAGTACGATATTTTGTTAAATAGTAGTACTAAATAGCAAGTGATATCGAGCGAATAGCCACGAAATCCGAATATTCGGCACCCTTGCCTACCGAATGTTCGGATTCCTAGTCTTACAATTAGTTACATCTAAGAATTTGCGTTTAAGTTAGATTTAAGGTTACGCGATTAAGTAGAAATTAAGCTTCGCATCGAAGAAGAGTCAACGTTGGGCAGATTTGTTCGCTTTTATCTCTGACTATTCGTTTTCTTTCTTTGGTGACAACAATTCTTTAACTCTTCGTTGATTAAAAGTTCCAGTCATCACCTCGAAAGAAGACATCGTTTAGCGTTAAGATAGTTCCAGTAAGATTTAAGTTAGATTTAAAAATGTCACCTAAGCGTAAAAATGAATGCAAGAGTGTCATCGTAACTCAATTCCATGCTCTCGAAAATATGCGAAAGAAGGCAAACGTTTTTCTCGTGTAGCCGTCCTCGTTACTTACTTCCTATCCCAATTGCAGCCCCTGTCCAGAAGACCGACGAGTGTTTCTGCGGCGGCGCGGAGGCGAGAAGCGTGGTTCTACGGCCCAGGGACGTCTTCAGGGTTGGTCTTTGAGTCGAAGGTCGTACGATCGACTTATGACATATGTGCTTCATACCGATCGATGGGGGGGCACTGTGTCGGTGTAAGCCGGACCCTCTGACTGGGCCGATGAGCCGCCACGTTACGCAGCCTCGTCGTTGTAAGACGTGACCTCTGGCACTCATCGCGTCCAGTTACGGTACGCGACCGGCTAGTGCTCCACCACCGACCGGATGATCGCCTTTGTCATCGGTCGACGTACGACCCGAGGGCTCAAAGACGCAACCCCGTCGTGGTTCAAGTTGGATCATGATCCGCCTGGCAGATAATCCGGTTCAGCTACAGATCGTACCAACCCAGTCCGTCTCAGGAAGGGGTGCAACTGGACTCCAGCCGCAGAAGACTAACTTTCTTCCCCCTTTCGCGATCGCGTTTTCATTTTGCTTTTCAAAGTCGTTTGCCTTCTTCTCGGATATTTCTTGAGCATGGATGCGATATTATGGTTTTGTAAGAGTGATTGCGTGCGGAAAGTAAGATAAGAATTAGGAATGTCGAATAAGTAAATATTGTAAAGGGAGATCGACACCATTCGGCGGGTGTCTATCTCTTTTCGCGAAACGGAATAAGTAAAGTAGTGTCGGCGATTCCTCTGCTACACTTTCTTTCGACATTGAATTCGTCAATGTCGAGGGAAAGTGTCTCAGAGGAAGAGCAGAATGAAATGGAGGTTGGTTGGGCATGCATTTTTGGGTCCCGTTTCGTGGCAACCTCCTCGCGGTGGGACCTGGGTCGATATCACTTGCTATGATTTTAACTTTTATTAAACGTGCTTTTAGTACGATATTTTGTTAAATAGTAGTACTAAATAGCAAGTGATATCGAGCGAATAGCCACGAAATCCGAATATTCGGCAGCCTTGGCTACCGAATGTTCGGATTCCTAGTCTTACAATTAGTTACATCTAAGAATTTGCGTTTAAGTTAGCTTTAAGGTTACGCGATTAAGTAGAAATTAAGCTTCGCATCGAAGAAGAGTCAACGTTGGGCAGATTTGTTCGCTTTTATCTCTGACTATTCGTTTTCTTTCTTTGGTGACAACAATTCTTTAACTCTTCGTTGATTAAAAGTTCCAGTCATCACCTCGAAAGAAGACATCGTTTAGCGTTAAGATAGTTCCAGTAAGATTTAAGTTAGATTTAAAAATGTCACCTAAGCGTAAAATTGAATGCAAGAGTGTCATCGTAACTCAATTCCATGCTCTCGAAAATATGCGAAAGAAGGCAAACGTTTTTCTCGTGTAGCCGTCCTCGTTACTTACTTCCTATCCCAATTGCAGCCCCTGTCCAGAAGACCGACGAGTGTTTCTGCGGCGGCGCGGAGGCGAGAAGCGTGGTTCTACGGCCCAGGGACGTCTTCAGGGTTGGTCTTTGAGTCGAAGGTCGTACGATCGACTTATGACATATGTGCTTCATACCGATCGATGGGGGGGCACTGTGTCGGTGTAAGCCGGACCCTCTGACTGGGCCGATGAGCCGCCACGTTGCGCAGCCTCGTCGTTGTAAGACGTGACCTCTGGCACTCATCGCGTCCAGTTACGGTACGCGACTGGCCAGTGCTCCACCACCGACCGGATGATCGCCTTTGTCATCGGTCGACGTACGACCCGAGGGCTCAAAGACGCAACCCCGTCGTGGTTCAAGTTGGATCATGATCCGCCTGGCAGATAATCCGGTTCAGCTACAGATCGTACCAACCCAGTCCGTCTCAGGAAGGGGTGCAACTGGACTCCAGCCGCAGAAGACTAACTTTCTTCCCCCTTTCGCGATCGCGTTTTCATTTTGCTTTTCAAAGTCGTTTGCCTTCTTCTCGGATATTTCTTGAGCATGGATGCGATATTATGGTTTTGTAAGAGTGATTGCGTGCGGAAAGTAAGATAAGAATTAGGAATGTCGAATAAGTAAATATTGTAAAGGGAGATCGACACCATTCGGCGGGTGTCTATCTCTTTTCGCGAAACGGAATAAGTAAAGTAGTGTCGGCGATTCCTCTGCTACACTTTCTTTCGACATTGAATTCGTCAATGTCGAGGGAAAGTGTCTCAGAGGAAGAGCAGAATGAAATGGAGGTTGGTTGGGCATGCATTTTTGGGTCCCGTTTCGTGGCAACCTCCTCGCGGTGGGACCTGGGTCGATATCACTTGCTATGATTTTAACTTTTATTAAACGTGCTTTTAGTACGATATTTTGTTAAATAGTAGTACTAAATAGCAAGTGATATCGAGCGAATAGCCACGAAATCCGAATATTCGGCAGCCTTGGCTACCGAATGTTCGGATTCCTAGTCTTACAATTAGTTACATCTAAGAATTTGCGTTTAAGTTAGCTTTAAGGTTACGCGATTAAGTAGAAATTAAGCTTCGCATCGAAGAAGAGTCAACGTTGGGCAGATTTGTTCGCTTTTATCTCTGACTATTCGTTTTCTTTCTTTGGTGACAACAATTCTTTAACTCTTCGTTGATTAAAAGTTCCAGTCATCACCTCGAAAGAAGACATCGTTTAGCGTTAAGATAGTTCCAGTAAGATTTAAGTTAGATTTAAAAATGTCACCTAAGCGTAAAATTGAATGCAAGAGTGTCATCGTAACTCAATTCCATGCTCTCGAAAATATGCGAAAGAAGGCAAACGTTTTTCTCGTGTAGCCGTCCTCGTTACTTACTTCCTATCCCAATTGCAGCCCCTGTCCAGAAGACCGACGAGTGTTTCTGCGGCGGCGCGGAGGCGAGAAGCGTGGTTCTACGGCCCAGGGACGTCTTCAGGGTTGGTCTTTGAGTCGAAGGTCGTACGATCGACTTATGACATATGTGCTTCATACCGATCGATGGGGGGGCACTGTGTCGGTGTAAGCCGGACCCTCTGACTGGGCCGATGAGCCGCCACGTTACGCAGCCTCGTCGTTGTAAGACGTGACCTCTGGCACTCATCGCGTCCAGTTACGGTACGCGACCGGCTAGTGCTCCACCACCGACCGGATGATCGCCTTTGTCATCGGTCGACGTACGACCCGAGGGCTCAAAGACGCAACCCCGTCGTGGTTCAAGTTGGATCATGATCCGCCTGGCAGATAATCCGGTTCAGCTACAGATCGTACCAACCCAGTCCGTCTCAGGAAGGGGTGCAACTGGACTCCAGCCGCAGAAGACTAACTTTCTTCCCCCTTTCGCGATCGCGTTTTCATTTTGCTTTTCAAAGTCGTTTGCCTTCTTCTCGGATATTTCTTGAGCATGGATGCGATATTATGGTTTTGTAAGAGTGATTGCGTGCGGAAAGTAAGATAAGAATTAGGAATGTCGAATAAGTAAATATTGTAAAGGGAGATCGACACCATTCGGCGGGTGTCTATCTCTTTTCGCGAAACGGAATAAGTAAAGTAGTGTCGGCGATTCCTCTGCTACACTTTCTTTCGACATTGAATTCGTCAATGTCGAGGGAAAGTGTCTCAGAGGAAGAGCAGAATGAAATGGAGGTTGGTTGGGCATGCATTTTTCGGTCCCGTTTCGTGGCAACCTCCTCGCGGTGGGACCTGGGTCGATATCACTTGCTATGATTTTAACTTTTATTAAACGTGCTTTTAGTACGATATTTTGTTAAATAGTAGTACTAAATAGCAAGTGATATCGAGCGAATAGCCACGAAATCCGAATATTCGGCAGCCTTGGCTACCGAATGTTCGGATTCCTAGTCTTACAATTAGTTACATCTAAGAATTTGCGTTTAAGTTAGCTTTAAGGTTACGCGATTAAGTAGAAATTAAGCTTCGCATCGAAGAAGAGTCAACGTTGGGCAGATTTGTTCGCTTTTATCTCTGACTATTCGTTTTCTTTCTTTGGTGACAACAATTCTTTAACTCTTCGTTGATTAAAAGTTCCAGTCATCACCTCGAAAGAAGACATCGTTTAGCGTTAAGATAGTTCCAGTAAGATTTAAGTTAGATTTAAAAATGTCACCTAAGCGTAAAATTGAATGCAAGAGTGTCATCGTAACTCAATTCCATGCTCTCGAAAATATGCGAAAGAAGGCAAACGTTTTTCTCGTGTAGCCGTCCTCGTTACTTACTTCCTATCCCAATTGCAGCCCCTGTCCAGAAGACCGACGAGTGTTTCTGCGGCGGCGCGGAGGCGAGAAGCGTGGTTCTACGGCCCAGGGACGTCTTCAGGGTTGGTCTTTGAGTCGAAGGTCGTACGATCGACTTATGACATATGTGCTTCATACCGATCGATGGGGGGGCACTGTGTCGGTGTAAGCCGGACCCTCTGACTGGGCCGATGAGCCGCCACGTTACGCAGCCTCGTCGTTGTAAGACGTGACCTCTGGCACTCATCGCGTCCAGTTACGGTACGCGACTGGCCAGTGCTCCACCACCGACCGGATGATCGCCTTTGTCATCGGTCGACGTACGACCCGAGGGCTCAAAGACGCAACCCCGTCGTGGTTCAAGTTGGATCATGATCCGCCTGGCAGATAATCCGGTTCAGCTACAGATCGTACCAACCCAGTCCGTCTCAGGAAGGGGTGCAACTGGACTCCAGCCGCAGAAGACTAACTTTCTTCCCCCTTTCGCGATCGCGTTTTCATATTGCTTTTCAAAGTCGTTTGCCTTCTTCTCGGATATTTCTTGAGCATGGATGCGATATTATGGTTTTGTAAGAGTGATTGCGTGCGGAAAGTAAGATAAGAATTAGGAATGTCGAATAAGTAAATATTGTAAAGGGAGATCGACACCATTCGGCGGGTGTCTATCTCTTTTCGCGAAACGGAATAAGTAAAGTAGTGTCGGCGATTCCTCTGCTACACTTTCTTTCGACATTGAATTCGTCAATGTCGAGGGAAAGTGTCTCAGAGGAAGAGCAGAATGAAATGGAGGTTGGTTGGGCATGCATTTTTGGGTCCCGTTTCGTGGCAACCTCCTCGCGGTGGGACCTGGGTCGATATCACTTGCTATGATTTTAACTTTTATTAAACGTGCTTTTAGTACGATATTTTGTTAAATAGTAGTACTAAATAGCAAGTGATATCGAGCGAATAGCCACGAAATCCGAATATTCGGCACCCTTGCCTACCGAATGTTCGGATTCCTAGTCTTACAATTAGTTACATCTAAGAATTTGCGTTTAAGTTAGATTTAAGGTTACGCGATTAAGTAGAAATTAAGCTTCGCATCGAAGAAGAGTCAACGTTGGGCAGATTTGTTCGCTTTTATCTCTGACTATTCGTTTTCTTTCTTTGGTGACAACAATTCTTTAACTCTTCGTTGATTAAAAGTTCCAGTCATCACCTCGAAAGAAGACATCGTTTAGCGTTAAGATAGTTCCAGTAAGATTTAAGTTAGATTTAAAAATGTCACCTAAGCGTAAAAATGAATGCAAGAGTGTCATCGTAACTCAATTCCATGCTCTCGAAAATATGCGAAAGAAGGCAAACGTTTTTCTCGTGTAGCCGTCCTCGTTACTTACTTCCTATCCCAATTGCAGCCCCTGTCCAGAAGACCGACGAGTGTTTCTGCGGCGGCGCGGAGGCGAGAAGCGTGGTTCTACGGCCCAGGGACGTCTTCAGGGTTGGTCTTTGAGTCGAAGGTCGTACGATCGACTTATGACATATGTGCTTCATACCGATCGATGGGGGGGCACTGTGTCGGTGTAAGCCGGACCCTCTGACTGGGCCGATGAGCCGCCACGTTACGCAGCCTCGTCGTTGTAAGACGTGACCTCTGGCACTCATCGCGTCCAGTTACGGTACGCGACTGGCCAGTGCTCCACCACCGACCGGATGATCGCCTTTGTCATCGGTCGACGTACGACCCGAGGGCTCAAAGACGCAACCCCGTCGTGGTTCAATTTGGATCATGATCCGCCTGGCAGATAATCCGGTTCAGCTACAGATCGTACCAACCCAGTCCGTCTCAGGAAGGGGTGCAACTGGACTCCAGCCGCAGAAGACTAACTTTCTTCCCCCTTTCGCGATCGCGTTTTCATTTTGCTTTTCAAAGTCGTTTGCCTTCTTCTCGGATATTTCTTGAGCATGGATGCGATATTATGGTTTTGTAAGAGTGATTGCGTGCGGAAAGTAAGATAAGAATTAGGAATGTCGAATAAGTAAATATTGTAAAGGGAGATCGACACCATTCGGCGGGTGTCTATCTCTTTTCGCGAAACGGAATAAGTAAAGTAGTGTCGGCGATTCCTCTGCTACACTTTCTTTCGACATTGAATTCGTCAATGTCGAGGGAAAGTGTCTCAGAGGAAGAGCAGAATGAAATGGAGGTTGGTTGGGCATGCATTTTTGGGTCCCGTTTCGTGGCAACCTCCTCGCGGTGGGACCTGGGTCGATATCACTTGCTATGATTTTAACTTTTATTAAACGTGCTTTTAGTACGATATTTTGTTAAATAGTAGTACTAAATAGCAAGTGATATCGAGCGAATAGCCACGAAATCCGAATATTCGGCACCCTTGCCTACCGAATGTTCGGATTCCTAGTCTTACAATTAGTTACATCTAAGAATTTGCGTTTAAGTTAGATTTAAGGTTACGCGATTAAGTAGAAATTAAGCTTCGCATCGAAGAAGAGTCAACGTTGGGCAGATTTGTTCGCTTTTATCTCTGACTATTCGTTTTCTTTCTTTGGTGACAACAATTCTTTAACTCTTCGTTGATTAAAAGTTCCAGTCATCACCTCGAAAGAAGACATCGTTTAGCGTTAAGATAGTTCCAGTAAGATTTAAGTTAGATTTAAAAATGTCACCTAAGCGTAAAAATGAATGCAAGAGTGTCATCGTAACTCAATTCCATGCTCTCGAAAATATGCGAAAGAAGGCAAACGTTTTTCTCGTGTAGCCGTCCTCGTTACTTACTTCCTATCCCAATTGCAGCCCCTGTCCAGAAGACCGACGAGTGTTTCTGCGGCGGCGCGGAGGCGAGAAGCGTGGTTCTACGGGCCAGGGACGTCTTCAGGGTTGGTCTTTGAGCCGAAGGTCGTACGATCGACTTATGACATATGTGCTTCATACCGACCGATGGGGGGCACTGTGTCGGTGTAAGCCGGACCCTCTGACTGGGCCGATGAGCCGCCACGTTACGCAGCCTCGTCGTTGTAAGACGTAACCTCTGGCACTCATCGCGTCCAGTTACGGTACGCGACTGGCCAGTGCACCACCACCGACCGGATGATCGCATTTGTCATCGGTCGAAGTACGACCCGAGGGCTCAAAGACGCAACCCCGTCGTGGTTCAAGTTGGATCATGACCCGCCTGGCAGATAATCCGGTTCAGCTACAGATCGTACCAACCCAGTCCGTCTCAGGAAGGGGTGCAACTGGACTCCAGCCGCAGAAGACTAACTTTCTTCCCCCTTTCGCGATCGCGTTTTCATTTTGCTTTTCAAAGTCGTTTGCCTTCTTCTCGGATATTTCTTGAGCATGGATGCGATATTATGGTTTTGTAAGAGTGATTGCGTGCGGAAAGTAAGATAAGAATTAGGAATGTCGAATAAGTAAATATTGTAAAGGGAGATCGACACCATTCGGCGGGTGTCTATCTCTTTTCGCGAAACGGAATAAGTAAAGTAGTGTCGGCGATTCCTCTGCTACACTTTCTTTCGACATTGAATTCGTCAATGTCGAGGGAAAGTGTCTCAGAGGAAGAGCAGAATGAAATGGAGGTTGGTTGGGCATGCATTTTTGGGTCCCGTTTCGTGGCAACCTCCTCGCGGTGGGACCTGGGTCGATATCACTTGCTATGATTTTAACTTTTATTAAACGTGCTTTTAGTACGATATTTTGTTAAATAGTAGTACTAAATAGCAAGTGATATCGAGCGAATAGCCACGAAATCCGAATATTCGGCACCCTTGCCTACCGAATGTTCGGATTCCTAGTCTTACAATTAGTTACATCTAAGAATTTGCGTTTAAGTTAGATTTAAGGTTACGCGATTAAGTAGAAATTAAGCTTCGCATCGAAGAAGAGTCAACGTTGGGCAGATTTGTTCGCTTTTATCTCTGACTATTCGTTTTCTTTCTTTGGTGACAACAATTCTTTAACTCTTCGTTGATTAAAAGTTCCAGTCATCACCTCGAAAGAAGACATCGTTTAGCGTTAAGATAGTTCCAGTAAGATTTAAGTTAGATTTAAAAATGTCACCTAAGCGTAAAAATGAATGCAAGAGTGTCATCGTAACTCAATTCCATGCTCTCGAAAATATGCGAAAGAAGGCAAACGTTTTTCTCGTGTAGCCGTCCTCGTTACTTACTTCCTATCCCAATTGCAGCCCCTGTCCAGAAGACCGACGAGTGTTTCTGCGGCGGCGCGGAGGCGAGAAGCGTGGTTCTACGGCCCAGGGACGTCTTCAGGGTTGGTCTTTGAGTCGAAGGTCGTACGATCGACTTATGACATATGTGCTTCATACCGATCGATGGGGGGGCACTGTGTCGGTGTAAGCCGGACCCTCTGACTGGGCCGATGAGCCGCCACGTTACGCAGCCTCGTCGTTGTAAGACGTGACCTCTGGCACTCATCGCGTCCAGTTACGGTACGCGACTGGCCAGTGCTCCACCACCGACCGGATGATCGCCTTTGTCATCGGTCGACGTACGACCCGAGGGCTCAAAGACGCAACCCCGTCGTGGTTCAAGTTGGATCATGATCCGCCTGGCAGATAATCCGGTTCAGCTACAGATCGTACCAACCCAGTCCGTCTCAGGAAGGGGTGCAACTGGACTCCAGCCGCAGAAGACTAACTTTCTTCCCCCTTTCGCGATCGCGTTTTCATTTTGCTTTTCAAAGTCGTTTGCCTTCTTCTCGGATATTTCTTGAGCATGGATGCGATATTATGGTTTTGTAAGAGTGATTGCGTGCGGAAAGTAAGATAAGAATTAGGAATGTCGAATAAGTAAATATTGTAAAGGGAGATCGACACCATTCGGCGGGTGTCTATCTCTTTTCGCGAAACGGAATAAGTAAAGTAGTGTCGGCGATTCCTCTGCTACACTTTCTTTCGACATTGAATTCGTCAATGTCGAGGGAAAGTGTCTCAGAGGAAGAGCAGAATGAAATGGAGGTTGGTTGGGCATGCATTTTTGGGTCCCGTTTCGTGGCAACCTCCTCGCGGTGGGACCTGGGTCGATATCACTTGCTATGATTTTAACTTTTATTAAACGTGCTTTTAGTACGATATTTTGTTAAATAGTAGTACTAAATAGCAAGTGATATCGAGCGAATAGCCACGAAATCCGAATATTCGGCAGCCTTGGCTACCGAATGTTCGGATTCCTAGTCTTACAATTAGTTACATCTAAGAATTTGCGTTTAAGTTAGCTTTAAGGTTACGCGATTAAGTAGAAATTAAGCTTCGCATCGAAGAAGAGTCAACGTTGGGCAGATTTGTTCGCTTTTATCTCTGACTATTCGTTTTCTTTCTTTGGTGACAACAATTCTTTAACTCTTCGTTGATTAAAAGTTCCAGTCATCACCTCGAAAGAAGACATCGTTTAGCGTTAAGATAGTTCCAGTAAGATTTACGTTAGATTTAAAAATGTCACCTAAGCGTAAAATTGAATGCAAGAGTGTCATCGTAACTCAATTCCATGCTCTCGAAAATATGCGAAAGAAGGCAAACGTTTTTCTCGTGTAGCCGTCCTCGTTACTTACTTCCTATCCCAATTGCAGCCCCTGTCCAGAAGACCGACGAGTGTTTCTGCGGCGGCGCGGAGGCGAGAAGCGTGGTTCTACGGCCCAGGGACGTCTTCAGGGTTGGTCTTTGAGTCGAAGGTCGTACGATCGACTTATGACATATGTGCTTCATACCGATCGATGGGGGGGCACTGTGTCGGTGTAAGCCGGACCCTCTGACTGGGCCGATGAGCCGCCACGTTACGCAGCCTCGTCGTTGTAAGACGTGACCTCTGGCACTCATCGCGTCCAGTTACGGTACGCGACTGGCCAGTGCTCCACCACCGACCGGATGATCGCCTTTGTCATCGGTCGACGTACGACCCGAGGGCTCAAAGACGCAACCCCGTCGTGGTTCAAGTTGGATCATGATCCGCCTGGCAGATAATCCGGTTCAGCTACAGATCGTACCAACCCAGTCCGTCTCAGGAAGGGGTGCAACTGGACTCCAGCCGCAGAAGACTAACTTTCTTCCCCCTTTCGCGATCGCGTTTTCATTTTGCTTTTCAAAGTCGTTTGCCTTCTTCTCGGATATTTCTTGAGCATGGATGCGATATTATGGTTTTGTAAGAGTGATTGCGTGCGGAAAGTAAGATAAGAATTAGGAATGTCGAATAAGTAAATATTGTAAAGGGAGATCGACACCATTCGGCGGGTGTCTATCTCTTTTCGCGAAACGGAATAAGTAAAGTAGTGTCGGCGATTCCTCTGCTACACTTTCTTTCGACATTGAATTCGTCAATGTCGAGGGAAAGTGTCTCAGAGGAAGAGCAGAATGAAATGGAGGTTGGTTGGGCATGCATTTTTGGGTCCCGTTTCGTGGCAACCTCCTCGCGGTGGGACCTGGGTCGATATCACTTGCTATGATTTTAACTTTTATTAAACGTGCTTTTAGTACGATATTTTGTTAAATAGTAGTACTAAATAGCAAGTGATATCGAGCGAATAGCCACGAAATCCGAATATTCGGCACCCTTGCCTACCGAATGTTCGGATTCCTAGTCTTACAATTAGTTACATCTAAGAATTTGCGTTTAAGTTAGATTTAAGGTTACGCGATTAAGTAGAAATTAAGCTTCGCATCGAAGAAGAGTCAACGTTGGGCAGATTTGTTCGCTTTTATCTCTGACTATTCGTTTTCTTTCTTTGGTGACAACAATTCTTTAACTCTTCGTTGATTAAAAGTTCCAGTCATCACCTCGAAAGAAGACATCGTTTAGCGTTAAGATAGTTCCAGTAAGATTTAAGTTAGATTTAAAAATGTCACCTAAGCGTAAAAATGAATGCAAGAGTGTCATCGTAACTCAATTCCATGCTCTCGAAAATATGCGAAAGAAGGCAAACGTTTATCTCGTGTAGCCGTCCTCGTTACTTACTTCCTATCCCAATTGCAGCCCCTGTCCAGAAGACCGACGAGTGTTTCTGCGGCGGCGCGGAGGCGAGAAGCGTGGTTCTACGGCCCAGGGACGTCTTCAGGGTTGGTCTTTGAGTCGAAGGTCGTACGATCGACTTATGACATATGTGCTTCATACCGATCGATGGGGGGGCACTGTGTCGGTGTAAGCCGGACCCTCTGACTGGGCCGATGAGCCGCCACGTTACGCAGCCTCGTCGTTGTAAGACGTGACCTCTGGCACTCATCGCGTCCAGTTACGGTACGCGACTGGCCAGTGCTCCACCACCGACCGGATGATCGCCTTTGTCATCGGTCGACGTACGACCCGAGGGCTCAAAGACGCAACCCCGTCGTGGTTCAAGTTGGATCATGATCCGCCTGGCAGATAATCCGGTTCAGCTACAGATCGTACCAACCCAGTCCGTCTCAGGAAGGGGTGCAACTGGACTCCAGCCGCAGAAGACTAACTTTCTTCCCCCTTTCGCGATCGCGTTTTCATTTTGCTTTTCAAAGTCGTTTGCCTTCTTCTCGGATATTTCTTGAGCATGGATGCGATATTATGGTTTTGTAAGAGTTATTGCGTGCGGAAAGTAAGATAAGAATTAGGAATGTCGAATAAGTAAATATTGTAAAGGAAGATCGACACCATTCGGCGGGTGTCTATCTCTTTTCGCGAAACGGAATAAGTAAAGTAGAGTCGGCGATTCCTCTGCTACACTTTCTCTCGACATTGAATTCGTCAATGTCGAGGGAAAGTGTCTCAGAGGAAGAGCAGAATGAAATGGAGGTTGGTTGGGCATGCATTTTTGGGTCCCGTTTCGTGGCAACCTCCTCGCGGTGGGACCTGGGTCGATATCACTTGCTATGATTTTAACTTTTATTAAACGTGCTTTTAGTACGATATTTTGTTAAATAGTAGTACTAAATAGCAAGTGATATCGAGCGAATAGCCACGAAATCCGAATATTCGGCAGCCTTGGCTACCGAATGTTCGGATTCCTAGTCTTACAATTAGTTACATCTAAGAATTTGCGTTTAAGTTAGCTTTAAGGTTACGCGATTAAGTAGAAATTAAGCTTCGCATCGAAGAAGAGTCAACGTTGGGCAGATTTGTTCGCTTTTATCTCTGACTATTCGTTTTCTTTCTTTGGTGACAACAATTCTTTAACTCTTCGTTGATTAAAAGTTCCAGTCATCACCTCGAAAGAAGACATCGTTTAGCGTTAAGATAGTTCCAGTAAGATTTAAGTTAGATTTAAAAATGTCACCTAAGCGTAAAAATGAATGCAAGAGTGTCATCGTAACTCAATTCCATGCTCTCGAAAATATGCGAAAGAAGGCAAACGTTTTTCTCGTGTAGCCGTCCTCGTTACTTACTTCCTATCCCAATTGCAGCCCCTGTCCAGAAGACCGACGAGTGTTTCTGCGGCGGCGCGGAGGCGAGAAGCGTGGTTCTACGGCCCAGGGACGTCTTCAGGGTTGGTCTTTGAGTCGAAGGTCGTACGATCGACTTATGACATATGTGCTTCATACCGATCGATGGGGGGGCACTGTGTCGGTGTAAGCCGGACCCTCTGACTGGGCCGATGAGCCGCCACGTTACGCAGCCTCGTCGTTGTAAGACGTGACCTCTGGCACTCATCGCGTCCAGTTACGGTACGCGACTGGCCAGTGCTCCACCACCGACCGGATGATCGCCTTTGTCATCGGTCGACGTACGACCCGAGGGCTCAAAGACGCAACCCCGTCGTGGTTCAAGTTGGATCATGATCCGCCTGGCAGATAATCCGGTTCAGCTACAGATCGTACCAACCCAGTCCGTCTCAGGAAGGGGTGCAACTGGACTCCAGCCGCAGAAGACTAACTTTCTTCCCCCTTTCGCGATCGCGTTTTCATTTTGCTTTTCAAAGTCGTTTGCCTTCTTCTCGGATATTTCTTGAGCATGGATGCGATATTATGGTTTTGTAAGAGTGATTGCGTGCGGAAAGTAAGATAAGAATTAGGAATGTCGAATAAGTAAATATTGTAAAGGGAGATCGACACCATTCGGCGGGTGTCTATCTCTTTTCGCGAAACGGAATAAGTAAAGTAGTGTCGGCGATTCCTCTGCTACACTTTCTTTCGACATTGAATTCGTCAATGTCGAGGGAAAGTGTCTCAGAGGAAGAGCAGAATGAAATGGAGGTTGGTTGGGCATGCATTTTTGGGTCCCGTTTCGTGGCAACCTCCTCGCGGTGGGACCTGGGTCGATATCACTTGCTATGATTTTAACTTTTATTAAACGTGCTTTTAGTACGATATTTTGTTAAATAGTAGTACTAAATAGCAAGTGATATCGAGCGAATAGCCACGAAATCCGAATATTCGGCACCCTTGCCTACCGAATGTTCGGATTCCTAGTCTTACAATTAGTTACATCTAAGAATTTGCGTTTAAGTTAGATTTAAGGTTACGCGATTAAGTAGAAATTAAGCTTCGCATCGAAGAAGAGTCAACGTTGGGCAGATTTGTTCGCTTTTATCTCTGACTATTCGTTTTCTTTCTTTGGTGACAACAATTCTTTAACTCTTCGTTGATTAAAAGTTCCAGTCATCACCTCGAAAGAAGACATCGTTTAGCGTTAAGATAGTTCCAGTAAGATTTAAGTTAGATTTAAAAATGTCACCTAAGCGTAAAAATGAATGCAAGAGTGTCATCGTAACTCAATTCCATGCTCTCGAAAATATGCGAAAGAAGGCAAACGTTTTTCTCGTGTAGCCGTCCTCGTTACTTACTTCCTATCCCAATTGCAGCCCCTGTCCAGAAGACCGACGAGTGTCTTGACATATGTGCTTATCTGACATATGTGCTTCATACCGTCCGATGGGGGGGCACTGTGTCGGTGTAAGCCAGACCCTCTGACTGGGCCGATGAAGAATTTGCGTTTAAGGTAGCTTTAAGATTACGCGATTAAGTAGAAGTTAAGCCTCGCATTGGAGATGAGTCAACGGTGGTCAGATGTTTTCTCTTTATCACTGTTGCTCGTGCGATCATGCTGTCTCTATTGTTTCGGTTGTTCATTCACTCGTACATATAGCATAATAAACTGACTCCATAATGCTCTTATTCTGCGAATGTAAATTGGAAACATTATAAATATGGTCTTCATGAGAAAGCCACAAACTTAAAGACAAAGTGAAAGAAGGCAGACCTTTTGTTATTTTTGAAGTTATGTGATCGGCTCTCACGGTTTTGGTACCCAAATTGTTTTAAATTCTAATATTGATTTATATCGTCATTGAACATTAATACTATATTATCACGTAAAGAATAACTTCTTGTTATTTAAATAAGTAAAAAGATTCGTTTCTCTGCTCTAAACGATATATCTTCTACATATTACCGGTGGAGATCTTTCTACTTAATAACTATTTTAATAATTCATGCTCAAATCTCTTATATCGAGATATTATAATTCTTTGTTTGAAATTTCTCAAAATCCCTGGTTTTGGCGCGCTAGAGGATAGGCCTTGTAGCGCGTGACATGCAGCCGTATTCTGATTGGCTCGCTTTTCCCCCACCGAGCGGCAACCAAGCCGCCGCGAGCTATCCCCACTCCTACCTGAGCGGTCACCTACCTCTTTCTCTCTCCGGACTTGGAACCGTTAACACGTATCCGCTGTGAGTACCTTTTCTTTTACATCGCCCTCGTTTACCGACCGCTAAAAAATAGTTCACTTGTTTATCTACTACGTAATAGTCTTCTGCTGTACCATATCAATCAATTTGGACAATAATAATTACGAATTTAGTAACAATCGCGAAATAATTACGACGCAATTGGTGACTTCACTGACCTCTCGCGACATTTACGCGGTGCTTTTCTCGTCTACAACATTAGTACTTCTTCTATAGCTTCGTATTTCGATTTTATTGACGAAGACCGCGATTATTGTTGCTCTGAAACGTGATTATACGGAATTATTGTACTTTTTCGCAGTTATTTAATAGTTTACTCGTGTGTGCTTGCAGGACTCGGAGTATCCTTTGAACGACCTTCCGGGCTGGCACGATCGGACACGTGCACGGTGGAGCAACAAAACGTAAGATATTACGACGCCATACGCAAGTAACATTTTCATTTACTTCGGGTCTTCGCGATATTTTGTTTGAATTTATACAATATTCATATTAATTGATATCGAGTCGAACATCCGACGAATAGAATTTACATTTCTACGAATTAATATGGTTCTACGGAAACATGCAACGATTGAAATCTTTCGGGATTATTTGAAACCTCTTACAATATACGAGTATTCAGTCAATATTTACAATACGATAGTCGACTTCCAAGAAAGCTGCTCCTTATTCTGACAGTGTTTACCAATTCGCGGTGTTAAATTTCGACGGCTACAATTCTATGCTACAAATAAATCGCGATTCGTTTTTACTTGGTATTTACATGTTACGACTTATCCTTCCGTTTTGAGACGCTGCAATGGATTTACATAGGTTTCAGGGCATAAGTATAGAAGTAAATAAAAATCGTATTTGCCGATGTAGGGTGTTAAGGTCCTGCGTTAGATTCGTCCGTAATTTCTATAAAGATTTTCGTGAATTTATCGAAGGGGGTTAGTGTTCATATGTAATAGGGAATAAGCATGACTAATCTTATAACTTTAACAGTGCCAGCTCGCAGTATTTATTGTTTATACATTTAATTAATAGTGTATTGTATTACACAAAGAACATGACGAATCAATGAGTAAGACATAATTTTTAAGCAGTATTTCTTGAAGCAAGCACTTGATTTGATATGAAAAAGAAAAACATGGTTGTTTGATTTTCTTGTGTTCCCCACCCCACCCTTTTATTTTCAGCAAAATTTGGGGCCGAGCGCATTGCGGTCTAGAGTCAGTGCTTGTTTCGTATTATATTAATATTTATATCTGTATATATTTATTACTCAATATTTTTTCAATTTATAACAAATTCACGCGACATAGAGTCAGTGTTTGCAACCCGCTATTATAATTATTAATATCTTTTGAATAATTATTAAAAATATTAAGAATTCTTTTCTCCGCGAAAGTAGAGTCAAAATTGTTCGCCGGAAATGATTCTCGGTCGCGGTAGCTTCCTTATATTATTTAAATTGATCGTACCGGAAGTAGAGACAGTGCATCGAGCAGCAGCTGTGGAAAGGACTTCCATCGGGCAAGGCTTCACGAATTTTAAAAGTAAGTATAAGATGCTCGAGAAATGAAATTTTTTAATTAAAAAATATGTATATAAACTAACCAAAATGTTAATTTGTTTGTTACAGAACAGTCAAATGACGGGATGGTTGAGCAGCGACAATCATTCCTTGGCGATGGGCAAAGTCTGTGAAGGTAAGTTGAAATTTTATTCCGTACACACGTCATAACTTTGATATTTGCCAATTCCCTTGCAAACTTAACTTTGTTCTCTCCATCAATTTAATTAACGTAAATAAAGTATTAATTAGCTTTTGCAGTTCTCATAGAATGCTTGCAACATTTTTATGCTAAATAAAAAATTAGCTGAATTTTCAAGTTTTCAGAGAGCAAATATTTTATATTTTGCGTTTTATTTTTGTTACAGACTTTGTCCGAATTCGTGAGGCATCGCTGGAGTGTTTGTTTCGCATTTTATATATACTTTAATAAGTGTTAAATTTCTAGTAATTTTACGCGAAAGTAGAGTCAGTGTTTGCTTCGTATTTCATATTATACACTTCAATTTATAACTTTACGCGAAAGTAGAGTCAGTGTTTGCTTCGTATTTCATATTATACACTTAAATTTATAACTTCACGCGAAAGTAGAGTCAAATTGTTCGCCGAAAATAATTCTCTGTCGCAAATTGTCTTTTTTTCAATTATACCGCGCCGGAAGTAGAGTCAGTGCAACAGGAGCAGCTGTGTAAAGGATTTCCATCGGGCAAGGCTTCACGAATTTAAAAAGTAAGTATCACATGATCGAGAAATAAAAATTCACAGTCGAGAAATACAAAGATGGCTTATACTAATGAAAATGTTAATTTTTTTGTTACAGAACAGTCAAATGACGGGATGGTTGAACGGCGACAATCACTCCCAGGCGAAGGGCAAATCTTTTATAGGTGAGCTGAAATTTTAATTCGCATGTACCCCGCAATTTTTCCCCAAGTTTCAGTTGCTACTTGAAAATTTTCTCCAAAACGTCCTTACAAGTTTTATATCAAATTTCCATACCCTTACATTGTATGTTCTACCAATAAAATAAATAAAAATTAAAAATTCCCCGACATGAAATTTTCAGGGAATAGGTATTTAAGATGTGCATCTTATTTTTGTTACAGACTTTGCTCGAATTCGTGAGGCATCGCTGTACCCTATGAAACTGCGATGCACCTTCCGCCTTGAAGCTGAGTAACGTAAACACAGAGATGTTTTATTTCTACGTACTTGTCGGAAAGTTTCGATACATAGTTCGATATATAACTTCTCCTTGAATTCTCAATTCTGAAAATCATTCATACACTAATCATTCTTACGATCTACTCTTAACGTTTCTTGATATATAATTACGACTTTTTTTCATCCGCTGTTTTCAAAATTCAATTAGCTTTCTTTGTAAAATCGGAACGGAACGCAGTTTAACGTTCTACGAACGGTGCCTCCTGCAATGCGAAATGCTTTGTTTTGTTTAGACCTTGGACATTCCTTGAGATGACCTGAGGACAACCTTGATAACAGCGGCGGAGACAACACTGGCAGAGACAGCAGCGGCAGAGATTCTAAGGTAACCAATGGTATTCTGGTGTCTCGACACTGGTGAGTCAAAAACTTTAACTGTCCCTCCGGTCTCCAAACCATGCCGTAGGACGAAAGGTCCGAAGCGGCACTGGAGATTGGTTGTATTGTTCTATAAAGCGAGCATAGTGAACACGAGTAATTTAAAAATTACTCGTGAGTAGAAACTGTTATATATTTTCCTTGTGTACTGTCATGTATATCGTAGCTTAGGACAGGGCCTTCTTGTAGCGCGATTTTTGCATTATTTACATGAATGTAATCATGAAATTTACAGTTAGCGTTGCGAATTTATCAACACAAACGAACAGTTGACGAGTATTGTGCGTTCTTTATATTCACTGGAAAAATATTCTTATAACAAAATTTGTTATAAGATCGCGGCTAATTGCTTTCTTCGAGACGATATATGTTTTAAAATAGATCGCTCGATTTGTGCTTTTGATTGACGAAATTTCGGAAGTTTGTAAATTTGTTTCGCGTCGTTTCAATAACAATTATTGTATTATCTACAAGAAGGCAATTCGCGACGGGTAGATCTCGAAGTCAGAGTGACAGTTAATACATTTCCCTGTTAAAATTCTTCCCCTGATGACGAGATCTCCCGGTTTTTAATATTCATTTTCAATTCAAAGTAAATTTTGCATATTTACAAATATATAAAGTAGAGTATTTTGCTTCTATAGAGTTCACTTTTTCAATTAAAATTCTCTTTGCTTGAACAAATATGAAAGTCGAGTCACGTGCTTAAATAAATATAAAAGTCGAGTCATTTGCTTGATTAAATATCAAATTCGAGTCACTTGCTGCAATTTTTCATAAATCAGACCGTTAGAATTCTTCTAATCATCCTCTTAGCTAGGATTTTCAGCAAAAATACGCAGTGAGTACAAAGTTCTGCCGTGTTCACTTCAAGCCCGAACTCATTCGAGTGCCCAGGTGCACTTCGAATGGGTAAAGGCGGTGGGCACGGCCTTTTTTTTAAAAATCAGCGACTGACATTGCGGTGGCGAATCGTGCACGACGTAATTTCCACATGTGTGTGATGTGTGTTAGGCTGTGGATCTTGCGTCGCTTGAAATTTTCTCGTATCATAAAATAATTTATACAACCTTCAACAATATATTTTGCCTTATTCTCCTTTTCACTCTTACTACAACTCATCGATGTATATGGCATGCCAATGATGAAATTCTCTCTATCTGTGCAACATATGCCATATACATTGCCTCAAATATCAAACGATACAATGTCAAATATTTATAATTCTATAAATGTTCGGGGTTGGCAGTGGGTTGTGCGCCACAGGGAGGGGCTCTCGGCTCACACGAGTCGGTCCTGGTACTTCCGTTAAAGTCCAGGAAGACTGGTCATCTCCATGTCTTCGTATGTCGAACTCGTCACATCGCGTGATGCCCGGGAGCCAATTATATCCTTGTGACGCACGGCCCACGTGGCCTTTTCGCTGCTCCTATTCGCGATTATGCTAACTTCAGCGCCCTCTTTTCTGAATTGTAACGCGAACAAGCGAACGCACCTGTTCCGCGCTTCACTCTTCTTTCTACTGTGCCGCGATAAACTACGCATCGCGCGTTGAGAGTCATCTCTTTTTGTTCAGTTGCTTTCGCAATTATTGTTCACGCGGTCCGCCTTCGCGACCCGTATTTTTATTCGTAGATTCGCGATATTGTCCCTCGTTAAAACCCAAGTGTTTGTGTTTGTTGCTTTGAGACGGAATAAAGCGAGTTTTGGTGTAAGGGAGTTTTCTTTCCTCCACGTGCTTCCGAACGTGCATCGGACCAGTCGCCTCAGTCCCTGTCCTCGCGCGCCGCTTCCATTCGGGAGCGAACCAACGTTCCGTTCCGCGGCTGTTGTTCACTTTAGTCGCGAACAATAAACCTGTCAAATCGCGATAGAGTATTATAATGAAGTAACGCAATGGTCGCCACCCTTGTCAGTCGATTTCAGGAAATTGGTACGTACATTTTAGAGTATGAATGTTGTTTGCGAACTCGGGTGTCGGAGGAACCCCGGGGAGTCCTCTCTAGTTCAGGCCCATGCACATTGGTTCCTGATTGAGAACCGTGGAGTGATGTGTGTTTGTGTGATTTGTGTCGCGATTTGCATTTTTAAATATAGGTTTTAGATACGTAGGTAGCATACCGTTCTTGAATGTGAGTTAAATATAAGCAGGAAGGGCCAGGAATTCAGGATATCACATTCTCTGTGTAGGTCGGGTAAAAGTGATATGCCTGGACCTGGGATCAAACTACGGTCAAACCGAGTGTCCCCCTCTATTTGACCGTAGTTTCTAGTTTGTAAATTTTTGCGCACGTGGTGTAACTCCCGATGCGATGTTCGAATACTTTGCCTTTTTTTATGAAAACTGTGCTACACGAGCAGCGAATACGCTCTGCACGCTCGTGGTGTGGTTTTCACTGTTGAATTTGATAATAGTAAGACTTTTGTTGGTGCAAAGTATTCGAGCATTCTCTAGCGGCAGAAGAAGTGGCTAACAAGTGCCGAAGAGGCCCGACAAACTGTCACGAAGAGGGCTGCAGCGAATGGCTTTTCATCCTCGAATCCGTTTTGGGTTCTAGAATGGAAAGTCATTATTAGTATTTGTTAATTCACTGTGCTCGCTTTCTGTATTTGTCCTCTGACGGATGTAACATTCCCGTCCAACGAGCGCATCTTGGCTGCATGCGGTTTTTCATTGCGAAATTAGAGTTACGTATACCTTGCTCGTTAGTGTTGCGAAATTAAGGTCACCACGGATGGTACCCACGGGTTTGTTCGAATTAATTGGTAGTTGTTAGTGTTGCGATATGAATATACTCGGTTTTTTAATTTTTAGAATATTATATTAAATTAGAGATAGAGTTGCGAGAGATATCGCCCGAGATGGCGAACGGGAGCTTGCTTTAATTAGATGTTTAGAAGTAGCGTTGCGAATTGAAGCACGAAAAGTGACCGGTTTTTCTTTGAACAGTAATTCTTTAAAGTAGCGTTGCGATATAAAGCACGAAAAGTGCCCGGTTTGTCTTTGAATAATTAATTGTTAAAGTAGAGTTGCGACATAGCCCTTGTTCAAGGAGCACGGGAGTTTGTTTTAGTATCTTATAGAATATTTCGAATTAGTATTTTCTTAATAATTTGTAGAGTATAGCATCACGATTTAGCACCTGAAATGGGTGTCCGGGAGTTTGCTCTTAATAAATTCTAAATTTGTGTTGCGAAATATGAATTATACGCGGTTTTCTTTTGAACAATCGCGAAACTAGCGTTGCGAAATACAAAAGCAGCTGAGAGATGCGCATCTGCTGAGTCAGAGACTCAGCAATTGGAGTTGCAAAAATGCAACTCCCCATGGAGTGCCTCAGGAGGCCTGCTCCCAACGATAGCTTCTTTTTTTCCGGATAGGTAGTGTTGCGAATTCTGAGAGCCCCCGGAATGGCAGTAGGCGGGTTTTGAAGTAGCGTTGCGAACAATGAAAGCCTCGAAATGGCAGTACGCGATTGTTTATTAAATAATATTACGTATTTTTTTTTTTAAAATTCGTTTATTTTGACGACACCATATAATAGCAATTACCCTGATAAACGGCAGGCAAAATACAAATGGGCATGTATATGTAATGTGGCAGCATATTGCTGCTTCTCGAAACATAGTTTTAGCAGTGAGTGACAATGTAAATATATTTTTAGCGGGGTGAAAAGAAAAAAAAAATATTACGTATGATAGCCATGGAATGGCAATAGGCGGGTTTTAAAGTAGCGTTGCGAAGAATGAGAGCCATGAAATGGCAATAGGCGGGTTTTGAGCTAGCGTTGCGAACAGTAAGAGCCTGAAATGGCACCGGTTTCTCGCGATTTTTATTGAAAGCGCCTCTTGGCTGCTCGATGATTTCGGGATTTTCAGCGCCTTTTGGCTGCTTCATGTCATGATTTTTGTATTGTTAATCAAGTGCTTGCAAATAGAAATACTGCTGCAAATGTATCTTTTAATACAAGAAATTTTGAGGATTTATGTAGAATTTTTGTCAAGTTATATTATGTATTGTCCATTGAGACCAATCAGTCAATGAATCTCATCGTGGTCATTGAAACCACTCCGCAAATAAAAGTGCAAAAAGTTATATGCACATTTGATGACACAGACAGAAAATGAGTGTCAGTTAATTTAATAAAATTCGTGAAATAGGAAACACGCTGCTGGCTGTCATGGTTAAAGTTATTAATTTAATATTGTCTGGATTTTACTTGGATCGCGATGACATTTTTGTGAGAATACCGCGTCGACGTAGAGGTTTCGATGAATTCTCGCAAATTTCTTACAAAAATTACGGACCACGGGTTTTGCATACTTTTTTAATAGAATGAAAATAACAAACTTGCGCCCGAAACATATATATCGAAATTGCAGTGTGATAGACGGATAGCAAATACAGATAAGAAGTAAACGCGTCGCTTTTAGATATTTGCTTATTTATTTCACTAAATGGTAGAGTTATATTGTAGCAAAGGGGGAAGTCTGTCTTTATTTAACACTTTTCGCGTCGCTAATTAAAGAGTGATGCATTTATTTTTATGCTCGGATGATGGAAAGGTTTCAAATAATTTCGAATGCAACTGCGTCGAAATTAGCTTTTTTCATTCAAGTAATTTATTTGATAGCACATGATTGTGACATTGCACAATTTGCTAAATTGTCCATACTATTCAATTCGCGTTTGTCGACTCGATATGTAACTTCAAATTTTATATTTGCTTTTTTAAATTTCTGATCATTCTTTATCGTAAAGTTTACAACATTTGCATTTCCTACAATTTTTAATAAATTATGCTTCATTTGATTTTCGTAAATTTCGATACTCGTCTGTTACAATATTCAAGGGTCGGTGATATTTCGTTTTATGTTGCGCGTTTTGGGCAAAATTAATGAGAGTTTGTTGCAGAAGACGGAATACTAATAATGGATATTTAGAGGAAATGAATTGGACCATGCCCATGGAAATTAAGAGAGACAGGCGTCCAGAGACGCTGGGGGAATCCACAGTGTAATGACATTTTACTAACAAATGAGTTTTTATTGCAGGAGTTGCATGAATCGAATCACATCGAAGGGAGTTCGATGGATATTTCTCGGTGACATCTTGTGTTGCAAATTGTGTGTTAGGTTTGCAGATATTTCTTCTGAAAATTTGTTACGATCGTGTGATGACCATTTCTTACTGGTTTTGTTGTTAATGGTTTCGATACGTTTGATTTTTGGATCAAAGTATCGTCTGTATTGTTTTCGAAGTCTGATTCATGAGATAATTGTTGTCCGACTTTCTTCATTCATGAAGCAATACGATGTTTCTCCTCATTCTGTTTCAAGCAGAATGCATTTTTCATTTTCTGGCCAAGAGGTTTGCTTTCTGCTATGCAGATAAGGAATCAGGCAATATTTTGCAAAGAAATCTTTGCTATTAATTGGACAGGCTCAGATTGTGTTTGTATTTCCCCCGAGATAGGATGATTTTCACTGTGTACAAAAACTGCTCCCATATCGAAGGTCAGATTGATATTGCGGGCGGGCGGTCAAATTGTAATTGTAATGGATTAGACTTTAAGACGTTCGTGGTATGTTGAGATTAAGATTATTCGTAAGGTTAATTTAATAAGGAATAAATTTCGCGTTAGTCCTTAAGCATTGGATGCTCGTCGCATCACGGTCGGGAATTTATTTCTCCCAGTGCGAGATGGGTAACGAAAGTAAAGTAGAGCAAGAAATTTTGCCTGACACATTTTCCCGTTCATTTTGTCGTTCATGCCGTCGTTCATTCCGTCGTTCATTCCGTCGTTTAAACCTGTAAAAATGATGGGAAAATGTTTCACGCGAAAGACAAAATGCGATGCCCGAACTACGAGCCCCATTGATAATCATGAAACGGAAATTATTTGTAACTTTCTAATAGTAGAACAATGAATGGAACAGGTAGACGGTTGAAATCATTGTATATATTGCTTCTATATAGTCTAAGAAATATAAATGCAAAGCATCCAAACAGTACCATTCGCCAATTTTTTGTTCTTCGATTTTTGAGTGAACTACCAGCCCCATTGTTAATCCTTTACCGGAAATTATTTGTAACGTTCGACAAGTAGAACAGTGAATGGAAAAGGTAGACGGTTGAAATCATTGTATATAATGCTTCTATATAGTCTAAGAAACATATATGCAAAGCATCCAAACAGTACAATTCGCCAATTTTTTGTACTTCTAGTTTAAGTGAACTACGAGCCCCATTGATAATCATGAAAGGGAAATTATTTATAAGTTTCTACAAGTAGAACAATGAATAGAACTGGTAGTCTGTTGAAATCTTTGTATATATTGCTTCCATATAGTCTAAGAAACATATATGCAAAGCATCCAAACAGTACAATTCGCCAATTTATTGTTCTTCAAGTTTAAGAGAACAACGAGCCCCGTTGTTAATCCGTTAAAGGAAATTATTTGTAACTTTCGACAAGTAGAACAATGAATGGAACAGGTAGACGGTTGAGATCTTTGTATATATTGCTTCTATATAGTCTAAGAAAAATATATGCAAAGCATGCAAACAGTACAATTCGCCAATTTATTGTTCTTCAAGTTTAAGTGAACAACGAGCCCTATTGTTAATGCTTTAAAGGAAATTATTTGTAAATTTCGACAAGTAGAACAATGAATGGAACAGGTAGGCGGTTGAAATCTTTCTATATAATGCTTCTATATAGTCTAAGAAACATATATGCAAAGCATCCAAACAGTACAATTCGCCAATTTTTTGTTCTTCAAGTTTAAGTGAACTACGAGCCCCATTGATAATCATGAAAGGGAAATTATTTATAAGTTTCTACAAGTAGAACAATGAATAGAACTGGTAGTCTGTTGAAATCTTTGTATATATTGCTTCCATATAGTCTAAGAAACATATATGCAAAGCATCCAAACAGTACAATTCGCCAATTTATTGTTCTTCAAGTTTAAGTGAACTACGAGCCCCATTGTTAATCCTTTAAAGGAAATTATTTGTAAATTTCGACAAGTAGAACAATGAATGCAACAGGTAGACGGTTGCAATCATTGTATATATTGCTTCTATATAGTCTAAGAAACATATATGCAAAGCATCCAAACAGTACAATTCGCCAATTTATTGTTCTTCAAATTTAAGTGAACAATGAGCCCCAATGGTTAATCCTTTATCGGAAATTATTTGTAACTTTCGACAAGTAGAAACAATGAATGGAACAGGTAGACGGTTGAGATCTTTGTATATATTGCTTCTATATAGTCAAAGAAACATATATGCAAAGCATCCAAACAGTACAATTCGCCAATTTATTGTTCTTCAAGTTTAAGTGAACTACGAGCCCCATTGTTAATCCTTTAAAGGAAATTATTTGTAAATTTCGACAAGTATAACAATGAATGGAACAGGTAGACGGTTGAAATCATTGTATATATTGCTTCTATATAGTCTAAGAAACATATATGCAAAGCATCCAAATAGTACAATTCGCCAATTTTTTGTTCTTCAAGTTTAAGTGAACTACGAGCCCAATTGTTAATCCTCTAAAGGAAATTATTTGTAAATTTCGACAAGTAGAACAATGAATGGAATAGGTAGACGGTTGAAATCATTGTATATGCTGCTTCTATATAGCATAAGAAACCTATATGCAAAGCATCTAAACAGTACCATTCGCCAATTTTTTGTTCTTCAAGTTTAAGTGAACAATGAGCCCCATTGTTAATCCTTTATCGGAAATTATTTGTAACTTTCGACAAGTAGAACAATGAGTGGAACAGGTAGACGGTTGAAATCTTTGTATATATTGCTTCTATATAGTCTAAGAAACATATATGCAAAGCATCCAAAGAGTACAATTCGCCAATTTATTGTTCTTCAAGTTGAAGTGAACAACGAGCCCCATTGATAATCATGAAATGGAAATTATTTGTAACTTTCTACAAGTAGAACAATGAATAGTAAATGTAGACGGGTGAAATCTTTCTATATATTGCTTCTATATAGTCTAAGAAAAATATACGCAAAGCATCCAAACAGTACAATTCGCCAATTTTTTGTTCTTCAAGTTTAAGTGAACTACGAGCCGCATTGTTAATCCTTTAAAGGAAATTATTTGTAACTTTCGACAAGTAGAACAGTGAATGGAAAAGGTAGACGGTTGAAATCATTGTATATAATGCTTCTATATAGTCTAAGAAACATATATGCAAAGCATCCAAACAGTGCAATTCGCCAATTTTTTGTTCTTCAAGTTTAAGTGAACTACGAGCCCCATTGTTAATCCTTTAACGGAAATTATTTGTAAATTTCGACAAGTAGAACAATGATTGGAACACGTAGACGGTTGAAATCTTTGTATATAATGCTTCCATATAGTCTAAGAAACGTGTACGCAAAGCATCCAAACATTACCATTCGCCAATTTTTTGTTCTTCAAGTTTAAGTGAACAATGAGCACCAATGGTTAATCCTTTATCGGAAATTATTTGTAATTTTCGACAAGTAGAACAATGAATCGAACAGGTAGACGGTTGAAATCTTTGTATATATTGCTTCTATATAGTCTAAGAAACATATATGCAAAGAATCGAAACAGTACAATTCGCCAATTTTTTGTTCTTCAAATTTAAGTGAACAATGAGCCCCAATGGTTAATCCTTTATCGGAAATCATTTGTAACTTTCGACAAGTAGAAACAATGAATGGAACAGGTAGACGGTTGAGATCTTTGTATATATTGCTTCTATATAGTCTAAGAAACATATATGCAAAGCATCCAAACAGTACAATTCGCCAATTTATTGTTCTTCAAGTTTAAGTGAACTACGAGCCCCATTGTTAATCCTTTAAAGGAAATTATTTGTAAATTTCGACAAGTAGAACAATGAGTGGAACAGGTAGACGGTTGAAATCTTTGTATATATTGCTTCTATATAGTCTAAGAAACATATATGCAAAGCATCCAAAGAGTACAATTCGCCAATTTATTGTTCTTCAAGTTGAAGTGAACAACGAGCCCCATTGATAATCATGAAATGGAAATTATTTGTAACTTTCTACAAGTAGAACAATGAATAGTAAATGTAGACGGGTGAAATCTTTCTATATATTGCTTCTATATAGTCTAAGAAACATATACGCAAAGCATCCAAACAGTACAATTCGCCAATTTTTTGTTCTTCAAGTTTAAGTGAACTACGAGCCGCATTGTTAATCCTTTAAAGGAAATTATTTGTAACTTTCGACAAGTAGAACAGTGAATGGAAAAGGTAGACGGTTGAAATCATTGTATATAATGCTTCTATATAGTCTAAGAAACATATATGCAAAGCATCCAAACAGTGCAATACGCCAATTTTTTGTTCTTCAAGTTTAAGTGAACTACGAGCCCCATTGTTAATCCTTTAACGGAAATTATTTGTAAATTTCGACAAGTAGAACAATGATTGGATCACGTAGACGGTTGAAATCTTTGTATATAATGCTTCCATATAGTCTAAGAAACGTGTACGCAAAGCATCCAAACATTACCATTCGCCAATTTTTTGTTCTTCAAGTTTAAGTGAACAATGAGCACCAATGGTTAATCCTTTATCGGAAATTATTTGTAATTTTCGACAAGTAGAACAATGAATCGAACAGGTAGACGGTTGAAATCTTTGTATATATTGCTTCTATATAGTCTAAGAAACATATATGCAAAGAATCGAAACAGTACAATTCGCCAATTTTTTGTTCTTCAAGTTTAAGTGAACTACGAGCCCCATTGTTAATACTTTAACGGAAATTATTTGTAACATTCGACAAGTAGATCAATGAATGGAACAGGTAGACGGTTGAAATCAATGTATATATTTCTTCTATATAGTCTAAGAAACATATATGCAAAGCATCCAAACAGTACAAATCGCCAATTTTTTGTTCTTCAAGTTTAAGTGAACTACGAGCCCCATTGTTAATCCTATAAAGGAAATTATTTGTAAATTTCGACAAGTAGAACAAAGAATGGAACAGGTAGACGGTTGAAATCATAGTATATATTGCTTCTATATAGTCTAAGAAACACATATGCAAAGCATCCAAACAGTACAATTCGCCAATTTTATGTTCTTCAAGTTTAAATGAACTACGAGCCCCATTGTTAATCATTTAACGGAAATTATTTGTAACATTCGACAAGTAGAACAATGAACGGAACAGGTAGACGGTTAAATCATTGTATATATTCCTTCTATATAGTCTAAGAAACATGTACGCAAACCATCCAAGCAGTACAATTTGCCAATTTTTTGTTCTTCAAGTTTAAGTGAACTACGAGCCGCATTGTTAATCCTTTAAAGGAAATTATTTGTAAATTTCGACAAGTATAACAATGAATGGAATAGGTAGACGGTTGAAATCATTGTATATGCTGCTTCTATATAGCATAAGAAACCTATATGCAAAGCATCTAAACAGTACCATTCGCCAATTTTTTGTTCTTCAAGTTTAAGTGAACAATGAGCACCAATGGTTAATCCTTTATCGGAAATTATTTGTAATTTTCGACAAGTAGAACAATGAATCGGACAGGTAGACGGTTGAAATCTTTGTATATATTGCTGTAATATAGTCTAAGAAACATATATGCAAAGAATCGAAACAGTACAATTCGCCAATTTTTTGTTCTTCAAGTTTAAGTGAACTACGAGCCGCATTGTTAATCCTTTAAAGGAAATTATTTGTAACTTTCGACAAGTAGAACAATGAATGGAACAGGTAGACGGTTGAAATCATAGTATATATTGCTTCTATATAGTCTAAGAAACATATATGCAAAGCATCCAAATAGTACAATTCGCCAATTTTTTGTTCTTCAAGTTTAAGTGAACTACGAGCCCAATTGTTAATCCTTTAACGGAAATTATTTGTAAATTTCGACAAGTAGAACAAAGATTGGAACACGTAGACGGTTGAAATCTTTGTATATAATGCTTCCATATAGTCTAAGAAACGTGTACGCAAAGCATCCAAACATTACCATTCGCCAATTTTTTGTACTTCAAGTTTAAGTGAACAATGAGCACCAATGGTTAATCCTTTATCGGAAATTATATGTAATTTTCGACAAGTAGAACAATGAATCGAACAGGTAGACGGTTGAAATCTTTGTAAATATTGCTTCTATATAGTCTAAGAAACATATATGCAAAGAATCGAAACAGTACAATTCGCCAATTTTTTGTACTTCAAGTTTAAGTGAACTACGAGCCCCATTGTTAATCCTTTAAAGGAAATTATTTGTAAATTTCGACAAGTAGAACAATGAATGGAACAGGTAGACGGTTGAAATCATAGTATATATTGCATCTATATAGTCTAAGAAACACATATGCAAAGCATCCAAACAGTACAATTCGCCAATTTTATGTTTTTCAAGTTTAAATGAACTACGAACTCCATTGTTAATTATTTAACGGAAATTATTTGTAACATTCGACAAGTAAAACAATGAATGGAACAGGTAGATGGTTGAAATCTTTGTATATATATTGCTTCTATATAGTCTAAGAAACATATATGCAAAGAATCCAAACAATACAATTCGCCAATTTTTTGTTCTTCATGTTTAAGTGAACTACGAGCCCTAATGGTTAATCCTTTATCGGAAATTATTTGTATATTTCGACAAGTAGAACAATGAATGGAACAGGCAGACGGTTGAGATCTTTGTATATATTGCTTCTATATAGTCTAAGAAACATATATGCAAAGAATCCAAACAGTACAGTTCGCCAATTTTTTGTTCTTCAAGTATAAGTGAACAATGAGCCCCAATGGTTAATCCTTTATCGGAAATTATTTGTATCTTTCGACAAGTAGAACAATGAATGGAACAGGTAGACGGTTGAAATCATTGTTTATATTGCTTCTATATAGTCTAAGAAACATACGTGCAAAGCATCCAAACAGTACAATTCGCCAATTATTTGATCTTCAAGTTTAAGTGAACTACGAGCCCCATTGTTAATACTTTAACGGAAATTATTTGTAACTTGCGACAAGTAGAACAATGAATGGAACAGGTAGACGATTGAAATCAATGTATATATTGCTTCTATATAGTCTAAGAAACATATATGCAAAGCATCCAAACAGTACCATTCATCAATTTTTTGTTCTTCAAGTTTAAGTGAACAACGAGCCCCACTGTTAATCCTTTAAAGGAAATTATTCGTAAATTTCGACAAGTAGAACAATGAATGGAACAGGTAGACGGTTGAAATCTTTGTATATATTGCTTCTATATAGTCTAAGAAACATACATGCAAAGCATCCAAACAGTACAATTAGCCAATTTTTTGTTCTTCAAGTTTAAGTGAACAATGAGCCCCAATGGTTAATCCTTTATCGGAAATTATTTGTATCTTTCGACAAGTAGAACAATGAATGGAACAGGTAGACGGTTGAAATCTTTGTATATATTGCTTCTATATAGTCTAAGAAACATATATGCAAAGCATCCAAACAGTACAATTCGACAATTTTTTGTTCTTCAAGTTTAAGTGAACAATGAGCCCCATTGTTAATCCTTTAAAGGAAATTATTTGTAACTTTCGACAAGAAGAACAATGAATGGAACAGGTAGACTGTTGAAATCATTGTATATATTGCTTCTATATAGTCTAAGAAACATATATGCAAAGCATCCAAAAAGTACAATTAGCCAATTTTTTGTTCTTCAAGTTTAAGTGAACAATGAGCCCCAATGGTTAATCCGTTATCGGAAATTATTTGTAACTTTCGACAAGTAGAACAATGAATGGAACAGGTAGACGGTTGAAATCTTTGTATATATTGCTTCTATACAGTCTAAGAAACATATATGCTAAGCATCCAAACAGTACAATTCGCCAATTTTTTGTTCTTCAAGTTTAAGTGAACAATGAGCCCCAATGGTTAATCCTTTATCGGTAATTATTTGTAACTTTCGACAAGTAGAACAATGAATGGAACAGGTAGACGGTTGAAATCCTTGTATATATTGCTTCCATATAGTCTAAGAAACATGTACGCAAAGCATCCAAACAGTACCATTCGCCAATTTTTTGTCCTTCAAGTTTAAGTGAACAATGAGCCCCATTGTTAATCCTTTATCGGAAATTATTTGTAACTTTCGACAAGTAGAACAATGAATGGAACAGGTAGACGGTTGAAATCTTTGTATATGTTGCTTCTATATATTCTAAGAAACATATATGCAAAGCATCCAAACAGTACAATTCGCCAATTTTTTGTTCTTCAAGTTTAAGTGAACAATGAGCCCCAATGGTTAATCCTTTATCGGTAATTAATTGTAACTTTCGACAAGTAGAACAATGAATGGAACTGGTAGACGGTTGAAATCTTTGTATATATTGCTTCGATATAATCTAAGAAACATATATGCAAAGCATCCAAACAGTACCATTCGCCAATTTTTTGTTCTTCAAGTTTAAGTGAACAATGAGCCCCAATGGCTAATCCTTTATCGGAAATTATTTGTAATTTTCGACAAGTAGAACAATGTATGGAACAGGTAGACGGTTGAAATCTTTGTATATATTGCGTCTATATAGTCTAAGAAACATATAAGCAAAGCATCCAAACAGTACCATTCGCCAATTTTTTGTTCTTCAAGTTTAAGTGAACTACGAGCCCCATTGTTAATCCTTTAAAGGAAATTATTTGTAACTTTCTACAAGTAGAACAATGAATGGTACAGGTAGACGGGTGAAATCTTTCTATATATTGCTTCTAAATAGTCTAAGAAACATATATGCAAAGCTTCCAAACAGTACAATTCGCCAATTATTTCATCTTCATGTTTAAGTGAACTACGAGCCCCATTGTTAATACTTTAAAGGAAATTATTTGTAAATTTCGACAAGTAGAACAATGAATGGATCATGTAGACGGTTGAAATAATTGTATATATTGCTTCTATATAGTCTAAGAAACATATATGCAAAGCGTCCAAACAGTACAATTCGCCAATTATTTGATCTTCCAGTTTAAGTGAACTACGAGCCCCATTGTTAATACTTTAACGGAAATTATTTGTAACTTGCGACAAGTAGAACAATGAATGGAACAGGTAGCCGGTTGAAATCAATGTATATATTGCTTCTATTTAGTCTAAGAAACATATAAGCAAAGCATCCAAACGGTACCATTCGCAATTTTTTTGTTCTTCAAGTTTAAGTGAACAACGAGCCCCATTGTTAATCCTTTATCGGAAATTATTTGTAACTTTCGACAAGTAGAAAAATGAATGGAACAGGTAGACGGTTGAAATCTTTGTATATATTGCTTCTATATAATCTAAGAAACATATATGCAAAGCATCCAAACAGTACAATTCGCCAATTATTTCATCTTCAAGTTTAAGTGAACTACGAGCCCCATTGTTAATACTTTAACGGAAATTATTTGTAACTTGCGACAAGTAGAACAATGAGTGGATCAGGTAGACGGTTGAAAGCAATGTATATACTGCTTCTATATAGTCTAAGAAACATATGTGAAAAGCATCCAAACAGTACCATTCGCCAATTTTTTGTTCTTCAAGTTTAAGTGAACAACGAGCCCCATTGTTAATCCTTTAAAGGAAATGATTTGTAAATTTCGACAAGTAGAACAATGATTGGAACACGTAGACGGTTGAAATCTTTGTATATATTGCTTCCATATAGTCTAAGAAACATGTACGCAAAGCATCCAAACAGTACCATTCGCCAATTTTTTGATCTTCAAGTTTAAGTGAACAATGAGCCCCATTGTTAATCCTTTATTGGAAATTATTTGTAACTTTCGACAAGTAGAACAATGAATGGAACTGGTAGACGGTTGAAATCTTTTTATATATTGCTTCTAAATAGTCTAAGAAACATATATGAAAAGCATCCAAACAGTACCATTCGCCAATTTTTTGTTCTTCAAGTTTAAGTGAACATTGTGCCCCATTGTTAATCCTTTAAAGGAAATTATTTGTAAATTTCGACAAGTAGAACAATGAATGGAACTGGTAGACGGTTGAAATATTTTTATATGTTGCTTCTATATAGTCTAAGAAACATATATGCAAAGCATCCATACAGTACCATTCGCCAATTTTTTGCTCTTCAAGTTTAAGTGAACAATGAGCCCCAATGGTTAATCCTTTATCGGAAATTATTTGTAATTTTCGACAAGTAGAACAATGAATGGAACAGGTAGACGGTTGAAATCTTTGTATATATTGCTTCTATATAATCTAAGAAACATATATGCAAAGCATCCAAACAGTACAATTCGCCAATTATTTCATCTTCAAGTTTAACTGAACTACGAGCCCCATTGTTAATCCTTTAAAGGAAATTATTTGTAAATTTCGACAAGTAGAACAATGATTGGAACACGTAGACGGTTGAAATCTTTGTATATATTGCTTCCATATAGTCTAAGAAACATGTACGCAAAGCATCCAAACAGTACCATTCGCCAATTTTTTGTTCTTCAAGTTTAAGTGAACAATGAGCCCCAATGGTTAATCCTTTATCGGAAATTATTTGTAATTTTCGACAAGTAGAACAATGAATGGAACAGGTAGACGGTTGAAACCTTTGTACATATTGCTTCTATATAATCTAAGAAACATATATGCAAAGCATCTGAACAGTAACAATCGCCAATTTTTTGATCTTCAAGTTTAAGTGAACAACGAGGCCCATTGATAATCATGAAACGGAAATTACTTGTAACATTCGACAAGAAGAACAATGAATAGAACAGGTAGACTGTTGAAATCTTTGTATACATTGCTTCTGTATAGTCTAAGAAACATATATGCAAAGCATCCAAACAGTACAATTCGCCAATTTATTGATCTTCAAGTTTAAGTGAACAATGAGCCCCATGGTTAATCCTTTATCGGAAATTATTTGTAACTTTCGACAAGTAGAACAATGATTGGAACAGGTAGACGGTTGAAATCTTTGTACATATTGCTTCTATATAATCTAAGAAACATATATGCAAAGCATCTAAACAGTAACAATCGCCAATTTTTTGATCTTCAAGTTTAAGTGAACAACGAGGCCCATTGATAATCATGAAACGGAAATTACTTGTAACATTCGACAAGAAGAACAATGAATAGAACAGGTAGACTGTTGAAATCTTTGTATACATTGCTTCTGTATAGTCTAAGAAACATATATGCAAAGCATCCAAACAGTACAATTCGCCAATTATTTGATCTTCAAGTTTAAGTGAACTACGAGCCCCATTGTTAATCCTTTATAGGAAATTATTTGTAAATTTCGACAAGTAGAACAATGAATGGAACAGGAAGACGGTTGAAATCTTTGTATATATTGCTTCTATATAGTCTAAGAAACCTATATGCAAAGCATCTAAACAGTAACAATCGCCAATTTTTTGATCTTCAAGTTTAAGTGAACAGCGAGCCCCATTGATAATCATGAAATGGAAATTATTTGTAACTTTCAACAAGTAGAACAAGAATAGTACAGGTAGACGGGTGAAATCTTTCTATATATTGCTTCTAAATAGTCTAAGAAACATATATGCAAAGCATCCAAACAGTACAATTCGCCAATTTTTTGATCTTCAAGTTTAAGTGAACTACGAGCCCCATTGTTAATCCTTTAAAGGAAATTATTTGTAAATTTCGGCAAGTAGAACAATGAATGGATCATGTAGACGGTTGAAATCATTGTATATATTGCTTCTATATATTCTACGAAACATATATGCAAAGCATCCAAACTGTACAATTCGTCAATTTTTTGTTCTTCAAGTTTAAGTGAACAATGAGTCCCAATGGTTAATCCTTTATCGGAAATTATTTGTAATTTTCGACAAGTAGAACAATGAATGGAACAGGTAGACGGTTGAAATCTTTGTATATATTGCTTCTATATAATCTAAGAAACATATATGCAAACCATCTAAACAGTAACAATCGCCAATTTTTTGATCTTCAAGTTTAAGTGAACAGCGAGCCCCATTGATAATCATGAAATGGAAATTATTTGTAACTTTCTACAAGTAGGACAATGAATGGAACTGGTAGACGGTTGAAATCTTTTTATATGTTGCTTCTATATAGTCTAAGAAACATATATGCAAAGCATCCAAACAGTACCATTCGCCAATTTTTTGTTCTTCAAGTTTAAGTGAACAATGAGCCCCAATGGTTAATCCTTTATCGGAAATTATTTGTAATTTTCGACAAGTAGAACAATGAATAGTACTGGTAGACGGGTGAAATCTTTCTATATATTGCTTCTAAATAGTCTAAGAAACACATATGCAAAGCATCCAAACTGTACAATTCGCCAATTTTTTGTTCTTCAAGTTTAAGTGAACAATGAGCCCCAATGTTAATCCTTTAAAGGAAATTATTTGTAATTTTCGACAAGTAGAACAATGAATGGAACAGGTAGACGGTTGAAATCTTTGTATATATTGCTTCTATATAGTCTAAGAAACATATATGCAATGCATCCAAACAGTTCCAGTCGCCAATTTTTTGTTCTTCAAGTTTAAGTGAACAACGAGGCCCATTGATAATCATGAAACGGAAATTATTTCTAACTTTCGACAAGAAGAACAATGAATAGAACAGGTAGACGGTTGAAATCTTTGTATATGTTGCTTCTATATAATCTAAGAAACATATATGCAAACCATCTAAACAGTAACAATCGCCAATTTTTTGATCTTCAAGTTTAAGTGAACAGCGAGCCCCATTGATAATCATGAAATGGAAATTATTTGTAACTTTCTACAAGTAGAACAATGAATAGTACAGTTAGACGGGTGAAATCTTTCTATATATTGCTTCTAAATAGTCTAAGAAACACATATGCAAAGCATCCAAGCAGTGCAATTCGCCAATTTTTTGTTCTTCAAGTTTAAGTGAATTACGAGCCCCATTGTTAATCCTTTAAAGGAAATTATTTGTAAATTTCGACAAGTAGAACATTGAATGGAACAGGTAGACGGTTGAAATCTTTGTATATATTGCTTCTATATAGTCTAAGAAACATATATGCAAAGCATCCAAACAGTACCATTCGCCAATTTTTTGTTCTTCAAGTTTAAGTGAACTTCGAGCCCCATTGTTAATCCTTTAAAGGAAATTATTTGTAAATTTCGACAAGTAGAACAATGAATGGAACAGGTAAACTGTTGAAATCATTGTATATATTGCTTCTATATAGTCTAATAAATATATATGCAAAGCATCCAAACAGTACAATTCGCCAATTTTTTGTTCTTCAAGTTTAAGTAAACTACGATCCCCATTGTTAATCCCTTAACGGTAATTATTTGTAAATTTCGACAAGTAGAACAATGAATAGTACTGGTAGACGGGTGAAATCTTTCTATATATTGCTTCTAAATAGTCTAAGAAACACATATGCAAAGCATCCAAACTGTACAATTCGCCAATTTTTTGTTCTTCAAGTTTAAGTGAACAATGAGCCCCAATGTTAATCCTTTAAAGGAAATTATTTGTAATTTTCGACAAGTAGAACAATGAATGGAACAGGTAGACGGTTGAAATCTTTGTATATATTGCTTCTATATAGTCTAAGAAACATATATGCAATGCATCCAAACAGTTCCAGTCGCCAATTTTTTGTTCTTCAAGTTTAAGTGAACAACGAGGCCCATTGATAATCATGAAACGGAAATTATTTCTAACTTTCGACAAGAAGAACAATGAATAGAACAGGTAGACGGTTGAAATCTTTGTATATGTTGCTTCTATATAGTCTAAGAAACCTATATGCAAAGCATCTAAACAGTAACATTCGCCAATTTGTTGATCTTCAAGTTTAAGTGAACAATGAGCCCCATTGTTAATCCTTTATCGGAAATTATTTGTAACTTTCGACAAGTAGAACAATGAATGGAACAGGTAGACGGTTGAAATCTTTGTATATATTGCTTCTATATAGTCTAAGAAACATATATGAAAAGCATCCAAACAGTACCATTCGCCAATTTTTTGTTCTTCAAGTTTAAGTGAACATTGAGCCCCATTGTTAATCCTTTAAAGGAAATTATTTGTAAATTTCGACAAGTAGAACAATGAATGGAACTGGTAGACGGTTGAAATATTTTTATATGTTGCTTCTATATAGTCTAAGAAACATATATGCAAAGCATCCATACAGTACCATTCGCCAATTTTTTGTTCTTCAAGTTTAAGTGAACAATGAGCCCCAATGTTAATCCTTTAAAGGAAATTATTTGTAATTTTCGACAAGTAGAACAATGAATGGAACAGGTAGACGGTTGAAATCTTTGTATATATTGCTTCTATATAGTCTAAGAAACATATATGCAATGCATCCAAACAGTTCCAGTCGCCAATTTTTTGTTCTTCAAGTTTAAGTGAACAACGAGGCCCATTGATAATCATGAAACGGAAATTATTTCTAACTTTCGACAAGAAGAACAATGAATAGAACAGGTAGACGGTTGAAATCTTTGTATATGTTGCTTCTATATAGTCTAAGAAACCTATATGCAAAGCATCTAAACAGTAACATTCGCCAATTTGTTGATCTTCAAGTTTAAGTGAACAATGAGCCCCATTGTTAATCCTTTATCGGAAATTATTTGTAACTTTCGACAAGTAGAACAATGAATGGAACAGGTAGACGGTTGAAATCTTTGTATATATTGCTTCTATATAGTCTAAGAAACATATATGAAAAGCATCCAAACAGTACCATTCGCCAATTTTTTGTTCTTCAAGTTTAAGTGAACATTGAGCCCCATTGTTAATCCTTTAAAGGAAATTATTTGTAAATTTCGACAAGTAGAACAATGAATGGAACTGGTAGACGGTTGAAATATTTTTATATGTTGCTTCTATATAGTCTAAGAAACATATATGCAAAGCATCCATACAGTACCATTCGCCAATTTTTTGTTCTTCAAGTTTAAGTGAACAATGAGCCCCAATGGTTAATCCTTTATCGGAAATTATTTGTAATTTTCGACAAGTAGAACAATGAATGGAACAGGTAGACGGTTGAAATCTTTGTATATATTGCTTCTATATAATCTAAGAAACATATATGCAAAGCATCCAAACAGTACAATTCGCCAATTATTTCATCTTCAAGTTTAACTGAACTACGAGCCCCATTGTTAATCCTTTAAAGGAAATTATTTGTAAATTTCGACAAGTAGAACAATGATTGGAACACGTAGACGGTTGAAATCTTTGTATATATTGCTTCCATATAGTCTAAGAAACATGTACGCAAAGCATCCAAACAGTACCATTCGCCAATTTTTTGTTCTTCAAGTTTAAGTGAACAATGAGCCCCAATGGTTAATCCTTTATCGGAAATTATTTGTAATTTTCGACAAGTAGAACAATGAATGGAACAGGTAGACGGTTGAAACCTTTGAACATATTGCTTCTATATAATCTAAGAAACATATATGCAAAGCATCTGAACAGTAACAATCGCCAATTTTTTGATCTTCAAGTTTAAGTGAACAACGAGGCCCATTGATAATCATGAAACGGAAATTACTTGTAACATTCGACAAGAAGAACAATGAATAGAACAGGTAGACTGTTGAAATCTTTGTATACATTGCTTCTGTATAGTCTAAGAAACATATATGCAAAGCATCCAAACAGTACAATTCGCCAATTTATTGATCTTCAAGTTTAAGTGAACAATGAGCCCCATGGTTAATCCTTTATCGGAAATTATTTGTAACTTTCGACAAGTAGAACAATGATTGGAACAGGTAGACGGTTGAAATCTTTGTACATATTGCTTCTATATAATCTAAGAAACATATATGCAAAGCATCTAAACAGTAACAATCGCCAATTTTTTGATCTTCAAGTTTAAGTGAACAACGAGGCCCATTGATAATCATGAAACGGAAATTACTTGTAACATTCGACAAGAAGAACAATGAATAGAACAGGTAGACTGTTGAAATCTTTGTATACATTGCTTCTGTATAGTCTAAGAAACATATATGCAAAGCATCCAAACAGTACAATTCGCCAATTATTTGATCTTCAAGTTTAAGTGAACTACGAGCCCCATTGTTAATCCTTTATAGGAAATTATTTGTAAATTTCGACAAGTAGAACAATGAATGGAACAGGAAGACGGTTGAAATCTTTGTATATATTGCTTCTATATAGTCTAAGAAACCTATATGCAAAGCATCTAAACAGTAACAATCGCCAATTTTTTGATCTTCAAGTTTAAGTGAACAGCGAGCCCCATTGATAATCATGAAATGGAAATTATTTCTAACTTTCGACAAGAAGAACAATGAATAGAACAGGTAGACGGTTGAAACCTTTGTATATGTTGCTTCTATATAGTCTAAGAAACCTATATGCAAAGCATCTAAACAGTAACAATCGCAAATTTTTTGATCTTCAAGTTTAAGTGAACAGCGAGCCCCATTGATAATCATGAAATTGAAATTATTTGTAACTTTCAACAAGTAGAACAAGAATAGTACAGGTAGACGGGTGAAATCTTTCTATATATTGCTTCTAAATAGTCTAAGAAACATATATGCAAAGCATCCAAACAGTACAATTCGCCAATTTTTTGATCTTCAAGTTTAAGTGAACTACGAGCCCCATTGTTAATCCTTTAAAGGAAATTATTTGTAAATTTCGGCAAGTAGAACAATGAATGGATCATGTAGACGGTTGAAATCATTGTATATATTGCTTCTATATATTCTACGAAACATATATGCAAAGCATCCAAACTGTACAATTCGTCAATTTTTTGTTCTTCAAGTTTAAGTGAACAATGAGTCCCAATGGTTAATCCTTTATCGGAAATTATTTGTAATTTTCGACAAGTAGAACAATGAATGGAACAGGTAGACGGTTGAAATCTTTGTATATATTGCTTCTATATAATCTAAGAAACATATATGCAAACCATCTAAACAGTAACAATCGCCAATTTTTTGATCTTCAAGTTTAAGTGAACAGCGAGCCCCATTGATAATCATGAAATGGAAATTATTTGTAATTTTCTACAAGTAGGACAATGAATGGAACTGGTAGACGGTTGAAATCTTTTTATATGTTGCTTCTATATAGTCTAAGAAACATATATGCAAAGCATCCAAACAGTACCATTCGCCAATTTTTTGTTCTTCAAGTTTAAGTGAACAATGAGCCCCAATGGTTAATCCTTTATCGGAAATTATTTGTAATTTTCGACAAGTAGAACAATGAATGGAACAGGTAGACGGTTGAAATCTTTGTATATATTGCTTCTATATAATCTAAGAAACATATATGCAAAGCATCCAAACAGTACAATTCGCCAATTATTTCATCTTCAAGTTTAACTGAACTACGAGCCCCATTGTTAATCCTTTAAAGGAAATTATTTGTAAATTTCGACAAGTAGAACAATGATTGGAACACGTAGACGGTTGAAATCTTTGTATATATTGCTTCCATATAGTCTAAGAAACATGTACGCAAAGCATCCAAACAGTACCATTCGCCAATTTTTTGTTCTTCAAGTTTAAGTGAACAATGAGCCCCAATGGTTAATCCTTTATCGGAAATTATTTGTAATTTTCGACAAGTAGAACAATGAATGGAACAGGTAGACGGTTGAAACCTTTGTACATATTGCTTCTATATAATCTAAGAAACATATATGCAAAGCATCTAAACAGTAACAATCGCCAATTTTTTGATCTTCAAGTTTAAGTGAACAACGAGGCCCATTGATAATCATGAAACGGAAATTACTTGTAACATTCGACAAGAAGAACAATGAATAGAACAGGTAGACTGTTGAAATCTTTGTATACATTGCTTCTGTATAGTCTAAGAAACATATATGCAAAGCATCCAAACAGTACAATTCGCCAATTTATTGATCTTCAAGTTTAAGTGATCAATGAGCCCCATGGTTAATCCTTTATCGGAAATTATTTGTAACTTTCGACAAGTAGAACAATGAATGGAACAGGTAGACGGTTGAAATCTTTGTATATATTGCTTCTATATAGTCTAAGAAACATATATGCAAAGCATCCAAACAGTACAATTCGCCAATTTAATGATCTTCAAGTTTAAGTGAACAATGAGCCCCATTGTTAATCCTTTATCGGAAATTATTTGTAACTTTCGACAAGTAGAACAATGAATGGAACAGGTAGACGGTTGAAATCTTTGTATATATTGCTTCTATATAGTCTAAGAAACATATATGCAAAGCATCCAAACAGTACAATTCGCCAATTTATTGACCTTCAAGTTTAAGTGAACAATGAGCCCCATGGTTAATCCTTTATCGGAAATTATTTTTAACTTTCGACAAGTAGAACAATGAATGGAACAGGTAGACGGTTGAAATCTTTGTATATATTGCTTCTATATAGTCTAAGAAACATATATGCAAAGCATCCAAACAGTACAATTCGCCAATTTATTGATCTTCAAGTTTAAGTGAACAACGAGGCCCATTGATAATCATGAAACGGAAATTACTTGTAACTTCCGACAAGAAGAACAATGAATAGAACAGGTAGAAGTTTGAAATGTTTTTATATATTGCTTCTATATAGTCTAAGAAACATATATGCAAATCATCCAAACAGTACCAGTCGCCAATTTTTTGTTCTTCAAGTTTAAGTGAACAACGAGGCCCATTGATAATCATGAAACGGAAATTATTTGTAACTTTCTACAAGTAGAACCGTGAATAGTACAGGTAGACGGGTGAAATCTTTCTATATATTGCTTCTAAATAGTCTAAGAAACATATATGCAAAGCATCCAAACAGTACAATTCGCCAATTATTTGATCTTCAAGTTTAAGTGAACTACGAGCCCCATTGTTAATCCTTTATAGGAAATTATTTGTAAATTTCGACAAGTAGAACAATGAATGGAACAGGAAGACGGTTGAAATCTTTGTATATATTGCTTCTATATAGTCTAAGAAACCTATATGCAAAGCATCTAAACAGTAACAATCGCCAATTTTTTGATCTTCAAGTTTAAGTGAACAGCGAGCCCCATTGATAATCATGAAATGGAAATTATTTGTAATTTTCTACAAGTAGAACAATGAATAGTACAGATGGACGGATGAAATCTTTCTATATATTGCTGCTAAATAGTCTAAGAAACACATATGCAAAGCATCCAAACAGTACAATTCGCCAATTTTTTGTTCTTCAAGTTTAAGTGAACAATGAGCCCCAATGGTTAATCCGTTATCGGAAATTATTTGTAACTTTCGACAAGTAGAACAATGAATGGAACAGGAGGACGGTTGAAATCTTTGTATATATTGCTTCTATATAGTCTAAGAAACATATATGCAAAGCATCCAAACAGTTCCAGTCGCCAATTTTTTGTTCTTCAAGTTTAAGTGAACAACGAGGCCCATTGATAATCATGAAACGGAAATTATTTCTAACTTTCGACAAGAAGAACAATGAATGGAACAGGTAGGCTGTTGAAACCATTGTATATATTGCTTCTATATAGTCTAAGAAACATGTATGCAAAGCATCTGAACAGTAACAATCGCCAATTTTTTGATCTTCAAGTTTAAGTGAACAGCGAGCCCCATTGATAATCATGAAATGGAAATTATTTGTAACTTTCTACAAGTAGAACAATGAATAGTACAGGTAGACGGGTGAAATCTTTGTATATATTGCTTCTATATAATCTAAGAAACATATATGCAAAGCATCCAAACAACACCATTCGCCAATTTTTTGTTCTTCAATTTTAAGTGAACTACGAGCCCCATTGTTAATCCTTTAAAGGAAATTATTTGTAATTTTCGACAAGCAGAACAATGAATGGAAAAGGTAGACGGTTGAAATCTTTGTATATATTGCTTCTATATAATCTAAGAAACTTATATGCAAAGCATCCAAACAGTACAATTCGCCAATATATTGTTCTTCAAGTTTAAGTGAACAACGAGCCCCATTGTTAATCCTTTAAAGGAAATTATTTGTAAATTTCGACAAGTAGAACAATGATTGGAACACGTAGACGGTTGAAATCTTTGTATATATTGCTTCCATATAGTCTAAGAAACATGTACGCAAAGCATCCAAACAGTACCAGTCGCCAATTTTTTGTTCTTCAAGTTTAAGTGAACAATGAGTCCCAATGGTTAATCCTTTATCGGAAATTATTTGTAACTTTCGACAAGTAGAACAATGAATGGAACAGTTAGACGGTTGAAATATTTGTATATATTGCTTCCGTATAGTCTAAGAAACATATATGCAAAGCATCCAAACAGTACCATTCGCCAATTTTTTGTTCTTCAAGATTAAGTAAACTACGATCCCCATTGTTAATGCCTTAACGGAAATTATTTGTAACTTTCGACAAGTAGAACAATGAATGGAACAGGTAGACGGTTGAAATCTTTGTATATATTGCTTCTATAAAGTCTAAGAAACATATATGCAAATCATCCAAACAGTACAATTCGCCAATTATTTGATCTTCAAGTTTAAGTGAACTACGAGCCCCATTGTTAATACTTTAACGGAAATTATTTGTAACTTGCGACAAGTAGAACAATGAATGGAACAGGTAGACGGTTGAAATCAATGTATATATTGCTTCTATATAGTCTAAGAAACATATATGCAAAGCATCCAAACAGTACCATTCGCCACTTTTTTGTTCTTCAAGTTTAAGTGAACAACGAGCCCCATTGTTAATCCTTTAAAGGAAATTATTTGTAAATTTCGACAAGTAGAACAATGATTGGATCATGTAGACGGTTGAAAAAATTGTATATATTGCTTGTATATAGTCTACGAAACATATATGCAAAGCATCCAAACAGTTCCAGTCGCCAATTTTTTGTTCTTCAAGTTTAAGTGAACAACGAGGCCCATTGATAATCATGAAACGGAAATTATTTCTAACTTTCGACAAGAAGAACAATGAATAGAACAGGTAGACGGTTGAAATCTTTGTATATGTTGCTTCTATATAGTCTAAGAAACCTATATGCAAAGCATCTAAACAGTAACATTCGCCAATTTGTTGATCTTCAAGTTTAAGTGAACAACGAGCCCCATTGTTAATCCTTTAAAGGAAATTATTTGTAAATTTCGACAAGCAGAACAATGATTGGAACACGTAGACGGTTGAAATCTTTGTATATATTGCTTCCATATAATCTAAGAAACATATATGCAAACCATCTAAACAGTAACAATCGCCAATTTTTTGATCTTCAAGTTTAAGTGAACAGCGAGCCCCATTGATAATTATGAAATGGAAATTATTTGTAACTTTCTACAAGTAGAACAATGAATAGTACAGTTAGACGGGTGAAATCTTTCTATATATTGCTTCTAAATAGTCTAAGAAACATGTACGTAAAGCATCCAAACAGTAACAATCGCCAATTTTTTGATCTTCAAGTTTAAGTGAACAGCGAGCCCCATTGATAATCATGAAATGGAAATTATTTGTAACTTTCTAGAAGTAGAACAATGAATAGTACAGATAGACGGGTGAAATCTTTCTATATATTGCTTCTAAATAGTCTATGAAACAACTATGCAAAGCATCCAAACAGTACAATTCGCCAATTTTTTGTTCTTCAAGTTTAAGTGAACTACGAGCCCCATTGTTAATCCTTTAAAGGAAATTATTTGTAAATTTCGACAAGTAGAACAATGAATGGATCATGTAGACAGTTGAAATATTTGTATATATTGCTTCTATATAATCTAAGAAACATATATGCAAAGCATCCAAACAGTACCAGTCGCCAATTTTTTGTTCTTCAAGTTTAAGTGAACAATGAGTCCCAATGGTTAATCCTTTATCGGAAATTATTTGTAACTTTCGACAAGTAGAACAATGAATGGAACAGGTAGACGGTTGAAATCTTTGTATATATTGCTTCTATATAATCTAAGAAACATATATGCAAACCATCTAAACAGTAACAATCGCCAATTTTTTGATCTTCAAGTTTAAGTGAACAACGAGGCCCATTGATAATCATGAAACGGAAATTATTTCTAACTTTCGACAAGAAGAACAATGAATAGAACAGGTAGACGGTTGAAATCTTTGTATATATTGCTTCTATATAATCTAAGAAACATATATGCAAACCATCTAAACAGTAACAATCGCCAATTTTTTGATCTTCAAGTTTAAGTGAACAGCGAGCCCCATTGTTAATCCTTTAAAGGAAATTATTTGTAAATTTCGACAAGTAGAACAATGAATGGAACAGGTAGACTGTTGAAATCATTGTATATATTGCTTCTATATAGTCTAAGAAATATATATGCAAAGCATCCAAACAGTACAATTCGCCAATTTTTTGTTCTTCAAGTTTAAGTAAACTACGATCCCCATTGTTAATCCCTTAACGGTAATTATTTGTAAATTTCGACAAGTAGAACAATGAATAGTACTGGTAGACGGGTGAAATCTTTCTATATATTGCTTCTAAATAGTCTAAGAAACACATATGCAAAGCATCCAAACTGTACAATTCGCCAATTTTTTGTTCTTCAAGTTTAAGTGAACAATGAGTCCCAATGTTAATCCTTTAAAGGAAATTATTTGTAAATTTCGACAAGTAGAACAATGAATGGAACAGGTAGACGGTTGAAATCTTTGTATATATTGCTTCTATATAGTCTAAGAAACATATATGCAATGCATCCAAACAGTTCCAGTCGCCAATTTTTTGTTCTTCAAGTTTAAGTGAACAACGAGGCCCATTGATAATCATGAAACGGAAATTATTTCTAACTTTCGACAAGAAGAACAATGAATAGAACAGGTAGACGGTTGAAATCTTTGTATATGTTGCTTCTATATAGTCTAAGAAACCTATATGCAAAGCATCTAAACAGTAACATTCGCCAATTTGTTGATCTTCAAGTTTAAGTGAACAATGAGCCCCATTGTTAATCCTTTATCGGAAATTATTTGTAACTTTCGACAAGTAGAACAATGAATGGAACAGGTAGACGGTTGAAATCTTTGTATATATTGCTTCTATATAATCTAAGAAACATATATGCAAACCATCTAAACAGTAACAATCGCCAATTTTTTTATCTTCAAGTTTAAGTGAACAGCGAGCCCCATTGATAATCATGAAATGGAAATTATTTGTAACTTTCTACAAGTAGAACAATGAATAGTACAGTTGGTCGGGTGAAATCTTTCTATATATTGCTTCTAAATAGTCTAAGAAACACATATGCAAAGCATCCAAGCAGTGCAATTCGCCAATTTTTTGTTCTTCAAGTTTAAGTGAATTACGAGCCCCATTGTTAATCCTTTAAAGGAAATTATTTGTAAATTTCGACAAGTAGAACATTGAATGGAACAGGTAGACGGTTGAAATCTTTGTATATATTGCTTCTATATAGTCTAAGAAACATATATGCAATGCATCCAAACAGTTCCAATCGCCAATTTTTTGTTCTTCAAGTTTAAGTGAACAACGAGGCCCATTGATAATCATGAAACGGAAATTATTTCTAACTTTCGACAAGAAGAACAATGAATAGAACAGGTAGACGGTTGAAATCTTTGTATATGTTGCTTCTATATAGTCTAAGAAACCTATATGCAAAGCATCTAAACAGTAACATTCGCCAATTTGTTGATCTTCAAGTTTAAGTGAACAATGAGCCCCATTGTTAATCCTTTATCGGAAATTATTTGTAACTTTCGACAAGTAGAACAATGAATGGAACAGGTAGACGGTTGAAATCTTTGTATATATTGCTTCTATATAATCTAAGAATCATATATGCAAACCATCTAAACAGTAACAATCGCCAATTTTTTGATCTTCAAGTTTAAGTGAACAGCGAGCCCCATTGATAATCATGAAATGGAAATTATTTGTAACTTTCTACAAGTAGAACAATGAATAGTACAGTTAGACGGGTGAAATCTTTCTATATATTGCTTCTAAATAGTCTAAGAAACACATATGCAAAGCATCCAAGCAGTGCAATTCGCCAATTTTTTGTTCTTCAAGTTTAAGTGAATTACGAGCCCCATTGTTAATCCTTTAAAGGAAATTATTTGTAAATTTCGACAAGTAGAACATTGAATGGAACAGGTAGACGGTTGAAATCTTTGTATATATTGCTTCTATATAGTCTAAGAAACATATATGCAAAGCATCCAAACAGTACCATTCGCCAATTTTTTGTTCTTCAAGTTTAAGTGAACTTCGAGCCCCATTGTTAATCCTTTAAAGGAAATTATTTGTAAATTTCGACAAGTAGAACAATGAATGGAACAGGTAAACTGTTGAAATCATTGTATATATTGCTTCTATATAGTCTAAGAAATATATATGCAAAGCATCCAAACAGTACAATTCGCCAATTTTTTGTTCTTCAAGTTTAAGTGAACAACGAGGCCCATTGATAATCATGAAACGGAAATTATTTCTAACTTTCGACAAGAAGAACAATGAATAGAACAGGTAGACGGTTGAAATCTTTGTATATGTTGCTTCTATATAGTCTAAGAAACCTATATGCAAAGCATCTAAACAGTAACATTCGCCAATTTGTTGATCTTCAAGTTTAAGTGAACAATGAGCCCCATTGTTAATCCTTTATCGGAAATTATTTGTAACTTTCGACAAGTAGAACAATGAATGGAACAGGTAGACGGTTGAAATCTTTGTATATATTGCTTCTATATAGTCTAAGAAACATATATGCAATGCATCCAAACAGTTCCAGTCGCCAATTTTTTGTTCTTCAAGTTTAAGTGAACAGCGAGGCCCATTGATAATCATGAAACGGAAATTATTTCTAACTTTCGACAAGAAGAACAATGAATAGAACAGGTAGACGGTTGAAATCTTTGTATATGTTGCTTCTATATAGTCTAAGAAACCTATATGCAAAGCATCTAAACAGTAACATTCGCCAATTTGTTGATCTTCAAGTTTAAGTGAACAATGAGCCCCATTGTTAATCCTTTATCGGAAATTATTTGTAACTTTCGACAAGTAGAACAATGAATGGAACAGGTAGACGGTTGAAATCTTTGTATATATTGCTTCTATATAGTCTAAGAAACATATATGCAAAGCATCCAAACAGTTCAATTCGCCAATATATTGTTCTTCAAGTTTAAGTGAACAACGAGCCCCATTGTTAATCCTTTAAAGGAAATTATTTGTAAATTTCGACAAGTAGAACAATGATTGGAACACGTAGACGGTTGAAATCTTTGTATATATTGCTTCCATATAATCTAAGAAACATATATGCAAACCATCTAAACAGTAACAATCGCCAATTTTTTGATCTTCAAGTTTAAGTGAACAGCGAGCCCCATTGATAATTATGAAATGGAAATTATTTGTAACTTTCTACAAGTAGAACAATGAATAGTACAGTTAGACGGGTGAAATCTTTCTATATATTGCTTCTAAATAGTCTAAGAAACATGTACGTAAAGCATCCAAACAGTACGAGTCGCCAATTTTTTGTTCTTCAAGTTTAAGTGAACAATGAGTCCCAATGGTTAATCCTTTATCGGAAATTATTTGTAATTTTCGACAAGTAGAACAATGAATGGAACAGGTAGACGGTTGAAATCTTTGTATATATTGCTTCTATATAATCTAAGAAACATATATGCAAACCATCTAAACAGTAACAATCGCCAATTTTTTGATCTTCAAGTTTAAGTGAACAGCGAGCCCCATTGATAATCATGAAATGGAAATTATTTGTAACTTTCTACAAGTAGAACAATGAATAGTACAGTTAGACGGGTGAAATCTTTCTATATATTGCTTCTAAATAGTCTAAGAAACATGTACGCAAAGCATCCAAACAGTACCATTCGCCAATTTTTTGTTCTTCAAGTTTAAGTGAACAATGAGCCCCAATGGTTAATCCGTTATCGGAAATTATTTGTAACTTTCGACAAGTAGAACAATGAATGGAACAGGTAGACGGTTGAAATCATTGTATATATTGCTTCTATGTAATCTAAGAAACATATATGCAAAGCATCCAAATAGTACAATTCGACAGTTTTTTGTTCTTCAAGTTTAGTGTACAATGAGCCCCAATGGTTAATCCTTTGTCGGAAATTATTGGTAATTTTCGACAAGTAGAACAATGAATGGAACAGGTAGACGGTTGAAATCTTTGTATATATTGCTTCTATATAATCTAAGAAACATATATGCAAACATCCAAACAGTACAATTCGCCAATTATTTCATCTTCAAGTTTAAGTGAACTGCGAGCCCCATTGTTAATACTTTAACGGAAATTATTTGTAACTTGCGACAAGTAGTACAATGAGTGGAACAGGTAGTCGGTTGAAATCAATGTATATATTGCTTCTATATAGTCCAAGAAACATATATGCAAAGCATCCAAACAGTACCATTCGCCAATTTTTTGTTCTTCAAGTTTAAGTGAACAATGAGCCCCATTGTTAATCCTTTAAAGGAAATTATTTGTAACTTTCGACAAGTAGAACAATGAATGTAACTGGTAGACGGTTGAAATCTTTTTATATATTGCTTCTATATAGACTAAGAAACCTATATGCAAAGCATCTAAACAGTAACATTCGCCAATTTTTTGATCTTCAAGTTTAAGTGAACAATGAGCCCCATTGTTAATCCTTTATCGGAAATTATTTGTAACTTTCGACAAGTAGAACAATGAATGGAACAGCTAGACGGTTGAAATCTTTGTATATATTGCTTCTATATAGTCTAAGAAACATATATGCAAAGCATCCAAACAGTTCCAGTCGCCAATTTTTTGTTCTTCAAGTTTAAGTGAAAAACGAGGCCCATTGATAATCATGAAACGGAAATTATTTCTAACTTTCGACAAGAAGAACAATGAATAGAAAAGGTAGACGGTTGAAATCTTTGTATATGTTGCTTCTATATAGTCTAAGAAACCTATATGCAAAGCATCTAAACAGTAACATTCGCCAATTTGTTGATCTTCAAGTTTAAGTGAACAATGAGCCCCATTGTTAATCCTTTATCGGAAATTATTTGTAACTTTCGACAAGTAGAACAATGAATGGAACAGGTAGACGGTTGAAATCTTTGTATATATTGCTTCTATATAATCTAAGAAACATACATGCAAACCATCTAAACAGTAACAATCGCCAATTTTTTGATCTTCAAGTTTAAGTGAACAGCGAGCCCCATTGATAATCATGAAATGGAAATTATTTGTAACTTTCTACAAGTAGAACAATGAATAGTACAGTTAGACGGGTGAAATCTTTCTATATATTGCTTCTAAATAGTCTAAGAATCACATATGCAAAGCATCCAAGCAGTGCAATTCGCCAATTTTTTGTTCTTCAAGTTTAAGTGAATTACGAGCCCCATTGTTAATCCTTTATCGGAAATTATTTGTAACTTTCGACAAGTAGAACAATGAATGGAACAGGTAGACGGTTGAAATCTTTGTATATATTGCTTCTATATAATCTAAGAAACATATATGCAAACCATCTAAACAGTAACAATCGCCAATTTTTTGATCTTCAAGTTTAAGTGAACAGCGAGCCCCATTGATAATCATGAAATGGAAATTATTTGTAACTTTCTACAAGTAGAACAATGAATAGTACAGTTAGACGGGTGAAATCTTTCTATATATTGCTTCTAAATAGTCTAAGAAACACATATGCAAAGCATCCAAGCAGTGCAATTCGCCAATTTTTTGTTCTTCAAGTTTAAGTGAATTACGAGCCCCATTGTTAATCCTTTAAAGGAAATTATTTGTAAATTTCGACAAGTAGAACAATGAATGGAACAGGTAAACTGTTGAAATCATTGTATATATTGCTTCTATATAGTCTAAGAAATATATATGCAAAGCATCCAAACAGTACAATTCGCCAATTTTTTGTTCTTCAAGTTTAAGTAAACTACGATCCCCATTGTTAATCCCTTAACGGTAATTATTTGTAAATTTCGACAAGTAGAACAATGAATAGTACTGGTAGACGGGTGAAATCTTTCTATATATTGCTTCTAAATAGTCTAAGAAACACATATGCAAAGCATCCAAACTGTACAATTCGCCAATTTTTTGTTCTTCATGTTTAAGTGAACAATGAGCCCCAATGTTAATCCTTTAAAGGAAATTATTTGTAATTTTCGACAAGTAGAACAATGAATGGAACAGGTAGACGGTTGAAATCTTTGTATATATTGCTTCTATATAGTCTAAGAAACATATATGCAATGCATCCAAACAGTTCCAGTCGCCAATTTTTTGATCTTCAAGTTTAAGTGAACAGCGAGCCCCATTGATAATCCTGAAATGGAAATTATTTGTAACTTTCTACAAGTAGAACAATGAATAGTACAGTTAGACGGGTGAAATCTTTCTATATATTGCTTCTAAATAGTCTAAGAAACACATATGCAAAGCATCCAAGCAGTGCAATTCGCCAATTTTTTGTTCTTCAAGTTTAAGTGAATTACGAGCCCCATTGTTAATCCTTTAAAGGAAATTATTTGTAAATTTCGACAAGTAGAACATTGAATGGAACAGGTAGACGGTTGAAATCTTTGTATATATTGCTTCTATATAGTCTAAGAAACATATATGCAAAGCATCCAAACAGTACCATTCGCCAATTTTTTGTTCTTCAAGTTTAAGTGAACTTCGAGCCCCATTGTTAATCCTTTAAAGGAAATTATTTGTAAATTTCGACAAGTAGAACAATGAATGGAACAGGTAAACTGTTGAAATCATTGTATATATTGCTTCTATATAGTCTAAGAAATATATATGCAAAGCATCCAAACAGTACAATTCGCCAATTTTTTGTTCTTCAAGTTTAAGTAAACTACGATCCCCATTGTTAATCCCTTAACGGTAATTATTTGTAAATTTCGACAAGTAGAACAATGAATAGTACTGGTAGACGGGTGAAATCTTTCTATATATTGCTTCTAAATAGTCTAAGAAACACATATGCAAAGCATCCAAACTGTACAATTCGCCAATTTTTTGTTCTTCAAGTTTAAGTGAACAATGAGCCCCAATGTTAATCCTTTAAAGGAAATTATTTGTAATTTTCGACAAGTAGAACAATGAATGGAACAGGTAGACGGTTGAAATCTTTGTATATATTGCTTCTATATAGTCTAAGAAACATATATGCAATGCATCCAAACAGTTCCAGTCGCCAATTTTTTGTTCTTCAAGTTTAAGTGAACAACGAGGCCCATTGATAATCATGAAACGGAAATTATTTCTAACTTTCGACAAGAAGAACAATGAATAGAACAGGTAGACGGTTGAAATCTTTGTATATGTTGCTTCTATATAGTCTAAGAAACCTATATGCAAAGCATCTAAACAGTAACATTCGCCAATTTGTTGATCTTCAAGTTTAAGTGAACAATGAGCCCCATTGTTAATCCTTTATCGGAAATTATTTGTAACTTTCGACAAGTAGAACAATGAATGGAACAGGTAGACGGTTGAAATCTTTGTATATATTGCTTCTATATAGTCTAAGAAACATATATGCAAAGCATCCAAACAGTACAATTCGCCAATTTTTTGTTCTTCAAGATTAAGTGAACAATGAGCCCCAATGGTCAATCCTTTATCGGAAATTATTTGTAACTTTCGACAAGTAGAACAATGAATGGATCAGGTAGACGGTTGAAATCAATGTATATATTGCTTCTATATAGTCTAAGAAACATATATGCAAAGCATCCAAACAGTACAATTCGCCAATTTTTTGTTCATCAAGTTTATGTGAACAATGAGCCCCAATGGTTAATCCTTTATCGGAAATTATTTGTAAATTTCGACAAGTAGAACAATGAATGGAACAGGTAGCCGGTTGAAATCAATGTATATATTGCTTCTATATAGTCTAAGAAACATATATGCAAAGCATCCAAACAGTACCATTCGCCAATTTTTTGTTCTTCAAGTTTAAGTGAACAATGAGCCGCAATGGTTAATCCTTTATCGGAAATTATTTGTAAATTTCGACAAGTAGAACAATGAATAGTACAGGTAGACGGGTGAAATCTTTCTATATATTGCTTCTAAATAGTCTAAGAAACATCTATGCAAAGCATCCAAACAGTACAATTCGCCAATTTTTTGTTCTTCAAGTTTAAGTGAACTACGAGCCCCATTGTTAATCCTTTAAAGGTAATTATTTGTAAATTTCGACAAGTAGAACAATGAATGGATCATGTAGACGGTTGAAAAAATTGTATATATTGCTTCTATATAGTCTACGAAACATATATGCAAAACATCCAAACAGTACAATTCGCCAATTTTTTGTACTTCAAGTTTAAGTGAACTACGAGCCCCATTGTTAATCCTTTAACGGAAATTAATTGTAACTTTCGACAAGTAGAACAATGAATGGAACAGGTAGACGGTTGAAATCTTTGTATATGTTGCTTCTATATAGTCTAAGAAACATATATGCAAAGCATCCAAACAGTACAATTCGCCAATTTATTGTTCTTCAAGTTTAAGTGAACAACGAGCCCCATAGTTAATCCTTTAAAGGAAATTATTTGTAACTTTCGACAAGTAGAACAATGAATGGAACAGGTAGACGGTTGAAATCTTTGTATATATTCTTTTATATAGTCTAAGAAACATATATGCAAAGCATCCAAACAGTACAATTCGCCAATTTTTTGTTCTTCAAGTTTAAGTGAGCAATGAGCCCCAATGGTTAATCCTTTATCGGAAATTATTTGTAAATTTCGACAAGTAGAACAATGAATGGAACTGGTAGCCGGTTGAAATCTTTGTATATATTGCTTCTATATAGTCTAAGAAACATATATGCAAAGCATCCAAACAGTACAATTCGCCAATTTTTTGTTCTTCAAGTTTAAGTGAACAATGAGCCCCAATGGTTAATCCTTTATCAGAAATTATTTGTAAATTTCGACAAGTAGAACAATGAATGGAACAGGTAGCCGGTTGAAATCAATGTATATATTGCTTCTATATAGTCTAAGAAACATATATGCAAAGCATCCAAACAGTACCATTCGCCAATTTTTTGTTCTTCAAGTTTAAGTGAACAACGAGGCCCATTGATAATCATGAAACGGAAATTATTTCTAACTTTCGACAAGAAGAACAATGAATAGAACAGGTAGACGGTTGAAATCTTTGTATATGTTGCTTCTATATAATCTAAGAAACATATATGCAAACCATCTAAACAGTAACAATCGCCAATTTTTTGATCTTCAAGTTTAAGTGAACAGCGAGCCCCATTGATAATCATGAAATGGAAATTATTTGTAACTTTCTACAAGTAGAACAATGAATAGTACAGTTAGACGGGTGAAATCTTTCTATATATTGCTTCTAAATAGTCTAAGAAACACATATGCAAAGCATCCAAGCAGTGCAATTCGCCAATTTTTTGTTCTTCAAGTTTAAGTGAATTACGAGCCCCATTGTTAATCCTTTAAAGGAAATTATTTGTAAATTTCGACAAGTAGAACATTGAATGGAACAGGTAGACGGTTGAAATCTTTGTATATATTGCTTCTATATAGTCTAAGAAACATATATGCAAAGCATCCAAACAGTACCATTCGCCAATTTTTTGTTCTTCAAGTTTAAGTGAACTTCGAGCCCCATTGTTAATCCTTTAAAGGAAATTATTTGTAAATTTCGACAAGTAGAACAATGAATGGAACAGGTAAACTGTTGAAATCATTGTATATATTGCTTCTATATAGTCTAAGAAATATATATGCAAAGCATCCAAACAGTACAATTCGCCAATTTTTTGTTCTTCAAGTTTAAGTAAACTACGATCCCCATTGTTAATCCCTTAACGGTAATTATTTGTAAATTTCGACAAGTAGAACAATGAATAGTACTGGTAGACGGGTGAAATCTTTCTATATATTGCTTCTAAATAGTCTAAGAAACACATATGCAAAGCATCCAAACTGTACAATTCGCCAATTTTTTGTTCTTCAAGTTTAAGTGAACAATTAGCCCCAATGTTAATCCTTTAAAGGAAATTATTTGTAATTTTCGACAAGTAGAACAATGAATGGAACAGGTAGCCGGTTGAAATCAATGTATATATTGCTTCTATATAGTCTAAGAAACATATATGCAAAGCATCCAAACAGTACCATTCGCCAATTTTTTGTTCTTCAAGTTTAAGTGAACAATGAGCCGCAATGGTTAATCCTTTATCGGAAATTATTTGTAAATTTCGACAAGTAGAACAATGAATAGTACAGGTAGACGGGTGAAATCTTTCTATATATTGCTTCTAAATAGTCTAAGAAACATCTATGCAAAGCATCCAAACAGTACAATTCGCCAATTTTTTGTTCTTCAAGTTTAAGTGAACTACGAGCCCCATTGTTAATCCTTTAAAGGTAATTATTTGTAAATTTCGACAAGTAGAACAATGAATGGATCATGTAGACGGTTGAAAAAATTGTATATATTGCTTCTATATAGTCTACGAAACATATATGCATAACATCCAAACAGTACAATTCGCCAATTTTTTGTACTTCAAGTTTAAGTGAACTACGAGCCCCATTGTTAATCCTTTAACGGAAATTAATTGTAACTTTCGACAAGTAGAACAATGAATGGAACAGGTAGACGGTTGAAATCTTTGTATATGTTGCTTCTATATAGTCTAAGAAACATATATGCAAAGCATCCAAACAGTACAATACGCCAATTTATTGTTCTTCAAGTTTAAGTGAACAACGAGCCCCATAGTTAATCCTTTAAAGGAAATTATTTGTAACTTTCGACAAGTAGAACAATGAATGGAACAGGTAGACGGTTGAAATCTTTGTATATATTGCTTTTATATAGTCTAAGAAACATATATGCAAAGCATCCAAACAGTACAATTCGCCAATTTTTTGTTCTTCAAGTTTAAGTGAGCAATGAGCCCCAATGGTTAATCCTTTATCGGAAATTATTTGTAAATTTCGACAAGTAGAACAATGAATGGAACTGGTAGCCGGTTGAAATCTTTGTATATATTGCTTCTATATAGTCTAAGAAACATATATGCAAAGCATCTGAACAGTAACAATCGCCAATTTTTTGATCTTCAAGTTTAAGTGAACAACGAGGCCCATTGATAATCATGAAACGGAAATTACTTGTAACATTCGACAAGAAGAACAATGAATAGAACAGGTAGACTGTTGAAATCTTTGTATACATTGCTTCTGTATAGTCTAAGAAACATATATGCAAAGCATCCAAACAGTACAATTCGCCAATTTATTGATCTTCAAGTTTAAGTGAACAATGAGCCCCATGGTTAATCCTTTATCGGAAATTATTTGTAACTTTCGACAAGTAGAACAATGATTGGAACAGGTAGACGGTTGAAATCTTTGTACATATTGCTTCTATATAATCTAAGAAACATATATGCAAAGCATCTAAACAGTCACAATCGCCAATTTTTTGATCTTCAAGTTTAAGTGAACAACGAGGCCCATTGATAATCATGAAACGGAAATTACTTGTAACATTCGACAAGAAGAACAATGAATAGAACAGGTAGACTGTTGAAATCTTTGTATACATTGCTTCTGTATAGTCTAAGAAACATATATGCAAAGCATCCAAACAGTACAATTCGCCAATTATTTGATCTTCAAGTTTAAGTGAACTACGAGCCCCATTGTTAATCCTTTATAGGAAATTATTTGTAAATTTCGACAAGTAGAACAATGAATGGAACAGGAAGACGGTTGAAATCTTTGTATATATTGCTTCTATATAGTCTAAGAAACCTATATGCAAAGCATCTAAACAGTAACAATCGCCAATTTTTTGATCTTCAAGTTTAAGTGAACAGCGAGCCCCATTGATAATCATGAAATGGAAATTATTTCTAACTTTCGACAAGAAGAACAATGAATAGAACAGGTAGACGGTTGAAACCTTTGTATATGTTGCTTCTATATAGTCTAAGAAACCTATATGCAAAGCATCTAAACAGTAACAATCGCAAATTTTTTGATCTTCAAGTTTAAGTGAACAGCGAGCCCCATTGATAATCATGAAATTGAAATTATTTGTAACTTTCAACAAGTAGAACAAGAATAGTACAGGTAGACGGGTGAAATCTTTCTATATATTGCTTCTAAATAGTCTAAGAAACATATATGCAAAGCATCCAAACAGTACAATTCGCCAATTTTTTGATCTTCAAGTTTAAGTGAACTACGAGCCCCATTGTTAATCCTTTAAAGGAAATTATTTGTAAATTTCGGCAAGTAGAACAATGAATGGATCATGTAGACGGTTGAAATCATTGTATATATTGCTTCTATATATTCTACGAAACATATATGCAAAGCATCCAAACTGTACAATTCGTCAATTTTTTGTTCTTCAAGTTTAAGTGAACAATGAGTCCCAATGGTTAATCCTTTATCGGAAATTATTTGTAATTTTCGACAAGTAGAACAATGAATGGAACAGGTAGACGGTTGAAATCTTTGTATATATTGCTTCTATATAATCTAAGAAACATATATGCAAACCATCTAAACAGTAACAATCGCCAATTTTTTGATCTTCAAGTTTAAGTGAACAGCGAGCCCCATTGATAATCATGAAATGGAAATTAATTGTAATTTTCTACAAGTAGGACAATGAATGGAACTGGTAGACGGTTGAAATCTTTTTATATGTTGCTTCTATATAGTCTAAGAAACATATATGCAAAGCATCCAAACAGTACCATTCGCCAATTTTTTGTTCTTCAAGTTTAAGTGAACAATGAGCCCCAATGGTTAATCCTTTATCGGAAATTATTTGTAATTTTCGACAAGTAGAACAATGAATGGAACAGGTAGACGGTTGAAATCTTTGTATATATTGCTTCTATATAATCTAAGAAACATATATGCAAAGCATCCAAACAGTACAATTCGCCAATTATTTCATCTTCAAGTTTAACTGAACTACGAGCCCCATTGTTAATCCTTTAAAGGAAATTATTTGTAAATTTCGACAAGTAGAACAATGATTGGAACACGTAGACGGTTGAAATCTTTGTATATATTGCTTCCATATAGTCTAAGAAACATGTACGCAAAGCATCCAAACAGTACCATTCGCCAATTTTTTGTTCTTCAAGTTTAAGTGAACAATGAGCCCCAATGGTTAATCCTTTATCGGAAATTATTTGTAATTTTCGACAAGTAGAACAATGAATGGAACAGGTAGACGGTTGAAACCTTTGTACATATTGCTTCTATATAATCTAAGAAACATATATGCAAAGCATCTGAACAGTAACAATCGCCAATTTTTTGATCTTCAAGTTTAAGTGAACAACGAGGCCCATTGATAATCATGAAACGGAAATTACTTGTAACATTCGACAAGAAGAACAATGAATAGAACAGGTAGACTGTTGAAATCTTTGTATACATTGCTTCTGTATAGTCTAAGAAACATATATGCAAAGCATCCAAACAGTACAATTCGCCAATTTATTGATCTTCAAGTTTAAGTGAACAATGAGCCCCATGGTTAATCCTTTATCGGAAATTATTTGTAACTTTCGACAAGTAGAACAATGATTGGAACAGGTAGACGGTTGAAATCTTTGTACATATTGCTTCTATATAATCTAAGAAACATATATGCAAAGCATCTAAACAGTAACAATCGCCAATTTTTTGATCTTCAAGTTTAAGTGAACAACGAGGCCCATTGATAATCATGAAACGGAAATTACTTGTAACATTCGACAAGAAGAACAATGAATAGAACAGGTAGACTGTTGAAATCTTTGTATACATTGCTTCTGTATAGTCTAAGAAACATATATGCAAAGCATCCAAACAGTACAATTCGCCAATTATTTGATCTTCAAGTTTAAGTGAACTACGAGCCCCATTGTTAATCCTTTATAGGAAATTATTTGTAAATTTCGACAAGTAGAACAATGAATGGAACAGGAAGACGGTTGAAATCTTTGTATATATTGCTTCTATATAGTCTAAGAAACCTATATGCAAAGCATCTAAACAGTAACAATCGCCAATTTTTTGATCTTCAAGTTTAAGTGAACAGCGAGCCCCATTGATAATCATGAAATGGAAATTATTTCTAATTTTCGACAAGAAGAACAATGAATAGAACAGGTAGACGGTTGAAACCTTTGTATATGTTGCTTCTATATAGTCTAAGAAACCTATATGCAAAGCATCTAAACAGTAACAATCGCAAATTTTTTGATCTTCAAGTTTAAGTGAACAGCGAGCCCCATTGATAATCATGAAATTGAAATTATTTGTAACTTTCAACAAGTAGAACAAGAATAGTACAGGTAGACGGGTGAAATCTTTCTATATATTGCTTCTAAATAGTCTAAGAAACATATATGCAAAGCATCCAAACAGTACAATTCGCCAATTTTTTGATCTTCAAGTTTAAGTGAACTACGAGCCCCATTGTTAATCCTTTAAAGGAAATTATTTGTAAATTTCGGCAAGTAGAACAATGAATGGATCATGTAGACGGTTGAAATCATTGTATATATTGCTTCTATATATTCTACGAAACATATATGCAAAGCATCCAAACTGTACAATTCGTCAATTTTTTGTTCTTCAAGTTTAAGTGAACAATGAGTCCCAATGGTTAATCCTTTATCGGAAATTATTTGTAATTTTCGACAAGTAGAACAATGAATGGAACAGGTAGACGGTTGAAATCTTTGTATATATTGCTTCCATATAGTCTAAGAAACATGTACGCAAAGCATCCAAACAGTACCATTCGCCAATTTTTTGTTCTTCAAGTTTAAGTGAACAATGAGCCCCAATGTATAATCCTTTATCAGAAATTATTTGTAATTTTCGACAAGTAGAACAATGAATGGAACAGGTAGACGGTTGAAACCTTTGTACATATTGCTTCTATATAATCTAAGAAACATATATGCAAAGCATCTAAACAGTAACAATCGCCAATTTTTTGATCTTCAAGTTTAAGTGAACAACGAGGCCCATTGATAATCATGAAACGGAAATTACTTGTAACATTCGACAAGAAGAACAATGAATAGAACAGGTAGACTGTTGAAATCTTTGTATACATTGCTTCTGTATAGTCTAAGAAACATATATGCAAAGCATCCAAACAGTACAATTCGCCAATTTATTGATCTTCAAGTTTAAGTGATCAATGAGCCCCATGGTTAATCCTTTATCGGAAATTATTTGTAACTTTCGACAAGTAGAACAATGAATGGAACAGGTAGACGGTTGAAATCTTTGTATATATTGCTTCTATATAGTCTAAGAAACATATATGCAAAGCATCCAAACAGTACAATTCGCCAATTTAATGATCTTCAAGTTTAAGTGAACAATGAGCCCCATTGTTAATCCTTTATCGGAAATTATTTGTAACTTTCGACAAGTAGAACAATGAATGGAACAGGTAGACGGTTGAAATCTTTGTATATATTGCTTCTATATAGTCTAAGAAACATATATGCAAAGCATCCAAACAGTACAATTCGCCAATTTATTGACCTTCAAGTTTAAGTGAACAATGAGCCCCATGGTTAATCCTTTATCGGAAATTATTTTTAACTTTCGACAAGTAGAACAATGAATGGAACAGGTAGACGGTTGAAATCTTTGTATATATTGCTTCTATATAGTCTAAGAAACATATATGCAAAGCATCCAAACAGTACAATTCGCCAATTTATTGATCTTCAAGTTTAAGTGAACAACGAGGCCCATTGATAATCATGAAACGGAAATTACTTGTAACTTCCGACAAGAAGAACAATGAATAGAACAGGTAGAAGTTTGAAATGTTTTTATATATTGCTTCTATATAGTCTAAGAAACATATATGCAAATCATCCAAACAGTACCAGTCGCCAATTTTTTGTTCTTCAAGTTTAAGTGAACAACGAGGCCCATTGATAATCATGAAACGGAAATTATTTGTAACTTTCTACAAGTAGAACCGTGAATAGTACAGGTAGACGGGTGAAATCTTTCTATATATTGCTTCTAAATAGTCTAAGAAACATATATGCAAAGCATCCAAACAGTACAATTCGCCAATTATTTGATCTTCAAGTTTAAGTGAACTACGAGCCCCATTGTTAATCCTTTATAGGAAATTATTTGTAAATTTCGACAAGTAGAACAATGAATGGAACAGGAAGACGGTTGAAATCTTTGTATATATTGCTTCTATATAATCTAAGAAACCTATATGCAAAGCATCTAAACAGTAACAATCGCCAATTTTTTGATCTTCAAGTTTAAGTGAACAGCGAGCCCCATTGATAATCATGAAATGGAAATTATTTGTAATTTTCTACAAGTAGAACAATGAATAGTACAGATGGACGGATGAAATCTTTCTATATATTGCTGCTAAATAGTCTAAGAAACACATATGCAAAGCATCCAAACAGTACAATTCGCCAATTTTTTGTTCTTCAAGTTTAAGTGAACAATGAGCCCCAATGGTTAATCCGTTATCGGAAATTATTTGTAACTTTCGACAAGTAGAACAATGAATGGAACAGGAGGACGGTTGAAATCTTTGTATATATTGCTTCTATATAGTCTAAGAAACATATATGCAAAGCATCCAAACAGTACCATTCGCCAATTTTTTGTTCTTCAAGTTTAAGTGAACTTCGAGCCCCATTGTTAATCCTTTAAAGGAAATTATTTGTAAATTTCGACAAGTAGAACAATGAATGGAACAGGTAAACTGTTGAAATCATTGTATATATTGCTTCTATATAGTCTAAGAAATATATATGCAAAGCATCCAAACAGTACCATTCGCCAATTTTTTGTTCTTCAAGTTTAAGTGAACAACGAGGCCCATTGATAATCATGAAACGGAAATTATTTCTAACTTTCGACAAGAAGAACAATGAATAGAACAGGTAGACGGTTGAAATCTTTGTATATGTTGCTTCTATATAGTCTAAGAAACCTATATGCAAAGCATCTAAACAGTAACATTCGCCAATTTTTTGATCTTCAAGTTTAAGTGAACAGCGAGCCCCATTGATAATCATGAAATGGAAATTATTTGTAACTTTCTACAAGTAGAACAATGAATAGTACAGTTAGATGGGTGAAATCTTTCTATATATTGCTTCTAAATAGTCTAAGAAACACATATGCAAAGCATCCAAGCAGTGCAATTCGCCAATTTTTTGTTCTTCAAGTTTAAGTGAATTACGAGCCCCATTGTTAATCCTTTAAAGGAAATTATTTGTAAATTTCGACAAGTAGAACATTGAATGGAACAGGTAGACGGTTGAAATCTTTGTATATATTGCTTCTATATAGTCTAAGAAACATATATGCAAAGCATCCAAACAGTACCATTCGCCAATTTTTTGTTCTTCAAGTTTAAGTGAACTTCGAGCCCCATTGTTAATCCTTTAAAGGAAATTATTTGTAAATTTCGACAAGTAGAACAATGAATGGAACAGGTAAACTGTTGAAATCATTGTATATATTGCTTCTATATAGTCTAAGAAATATATATGCAAAGCATCCAAACAGTACAATTCGCCAATTTTTTGTTCTTCAAGTTTAAGTAAACTACGATCCCCATTGTTAATCCCTTAACGGTAATTATTTGTAAATTTCGACAAGTAGAACAATGAATAGTACTGGTAGACGGGTGAAATCTTTCTATATATTGCTTCTAAATAGTCTAAGAAACACATATGCAAAGCATCCAAACTGTACAATTCGCCAATTTTTTGTTCTTCAAGTTTAAGTGAACAATGAGCCCCAATGTTAATCCTTTAAAGGAAATTATTTGTAATTTTCGACAAGTAGAACAATGAATGGAACAGGTAGACGGTTGAAATCTTTGTATATATTGCTTCTATATAGTCTAAGAAACATATATGCAATGCATCCAAACAGTTCCAGTCGCCAATTTTTTGTTCTTCAAGTTTAAGTGAACAACGAGGCCCATTGATAATCATGAAACGGAAATTATTTCTAACTTTCGACAAGAAGAACAATGAATAGAACAGGTAGACGGTTGAAATCTTTGTATATGTTGCTTCTATATAGTCTAAGAAACCTATATGCAAAGCATCTAAACAGTAACATTCGCCAATTTGTTGATCTTCAAGTTTAAGTGAACAATGAGCCCCATTGTTAATCCTTTATCGGAAATTATTTGTAACTTTCGACAAGTAGAACAATGAATGGAACAGGTAGACGGTTGAAATCTTTGTATATATTGCTTCTATATAGTCTAAGAAACATATATGCAAAGCATCCAAACAGTACAATTCGCCAATTTTTTGTTCTTCAAGATTAAGTGAACAATGAGCCCCAATGGTCAATCCTTTATCGGAAATTATTTGTAACTTTCGACAAGTAGAACAATGAATGGATCAGGTAGACGGTTGAAATCAATGTATATATTGCTTCTATATAGTCTAAGAAACATATATGCAAAGCATCCAAACAGTACAATTCGCCAATTTTTTGTTCTTCAAGTTTATGTGAACAATGAGCCCCAATGGTTAATCCTTTATCGGAAATTATTTGTAAATTTCGACAAGTAGAACAATGAATGGAACTGGTAGCCGGTTGAAATCTTTGTATATATTGCTTCTATATAGTCTAAGAAACATATATGCAAAGCATCCAAACAGTACAATTCGCCAATTTTTTGTTCTTCAAGTTTAAGTGAACAATGAGCCCCAATGGTTAATCCTTTATCAGAAATTATTTGTAAATTTCGACAAGTAGAACAATGAATGGAACAGGTAGCCGGTTGAAATCAATGTATATATTGCTTCTATATAGTCTAAGAAACATATATGCAAAGCATCCAAACAGTACCATTCGCCAATTTTTTGTTCTTCAAGTTTAAGTGAACAACGAGGCCCATTGATAATCATGAAACGGAAATTATTTCTAACTTTCGACAAGAAGAACAATGAATAGAACAGGTAGACGGTTGAAATCTTTGTATATGTTGCTTCTATATAATCTAAGAAACATATATGCAAACCATCTAAACAGTAACAATCGCCAATTTTTTGATCTTCAAGTTTAAGTGAACAGCGAGCCCCATTGATAATCATGAAATGGAAATTATTTGTAACTTTCTACAAGTAGAACAATGAATAGTACAGTTAGACGGGTGAAATCTTTCTATATATTGCTTCTAAATAGTCTAAGAAACACATATGCAAAGCATCCAAGCAGTGCAATTCGCCAATTTTTTGTTCTTCAAGTTTAAGTGAATTACGAGCCCCATTGTTAATCCTTTAAAGGAAATTATTTGTAAATTTCGACAAGTAGAACATTGAATGGAACAGGTAGACGGTTGAAATCTTTGTATATATTGCTTCTATATAGTCTAAGAAACATATATGCAAAGCATCCAAACAGTACCATTCGCCAATTTTTTGTTCTTCAAGTTTAAGTGAACTTCGAGCCCCATTGTTAATCCTTTAAAGGAAATTATTTGTAAATTTCGACAAGTAGAACAATGAATGGAACAGGTAAACTGTTGAAATCATTGTATATATTGCTTCTATATAGTCTAAGAAATATATATGCAAAGCATCCAAACAGTACAATTCGCCAATTTTTTGTTCTTCAAGTTTAAGTAAACTACGATCCCCATTGTTAATCCCTTAACGGTAATTATTTGTAAATTTCGACAAGTAGAACAATGAATAGTACTGGTAGACGGGTGAAATCTTTCTATATATTGCTTCTAAATAGTCTAAGAAACACATATGCAAAGCATCCAAACTGTACAATTCGCCAATTTTTTGTTCTTCAAGTTTAAGTGAACAATGAGCCCCAATGTTAATCCTTTAAAGGAAATTATTTGTAATTTTCGACAAGTAGAACAATGAATGGAACAGGTAGCCGGTTGAAATCAATGTATATATTGCTTCTATATAGTCTAAGAAACATATATGCAAAGCATCCAAACAGTACCATTCGCCAATTTTTTGTTCTTCAAGTTTAAGTGAACAATGAGCCGCAATGGTTAATCCTTTATCGGAAATTATTTGTAAATTTCGACAAGTAGAACAATGAATAGTACAGGTAGACGGGTGAAATCTTTCTATATATTGCTTCTAAATAGTCTAAGAAACATCTATGCAAAGCATCCAAACAGTACAATTCGCCAATTTTTTGTTCTTCAAGTTTAAGTGAACTACGAGCCCCATTGTTAATCCTTTAAAGGTAATTATTTGTAAATTTCGACAAGTAGAACAATGAATGGATCATGTAGACGGTTGAAAAAATTGTATATATTGCTTCTATATAGTCTACGAAACATATATGCATAACATCCAAACAGTACAATTCGCCAATTTTTTGTACTTCAAGTTTAAGTGAACTACGAGCCCCATTGTTAATCCTTTAACGGAAATTAATTGTAACTTTCGACAAGTAGAACAATGAATGGAACAGGTAGACGGTTGAAATCTTTGTATATGTTGCTTCTATATAGTCTAAGAAACATATATGCAAAGCATCCAAACAGTACAATTCGCCAATTTATTGTTCTTCAAGTTTAAGTGAACAACGAGCCCCATAGTTAATCCTTTAAAGGAAATTATTTGTAACTTTCGACAAGTAGAACAATGAATGGAACAGGTAGACGGTTGAAATCTTTGTATATATTGCTTTTATATAGTCTAAGAAACATATATGCAAAGCATCCAAACAGTACAATTCGCCAATTTTTTGTTCTTCAAGTTTAAGTGAGCAATGAGCCCCAATGGTTAATCCTTTATCGGAAATTATTTGTAAATTTCGACAAGTAGAACAATGAATGGAACTGGTAGCCGGTTGAAATCTTTGTATATATTGCTTCTATATAGTCTAAGAAACATATATGCAAAGCATCCAAACAGTACAATTCGCCAATTTTTTGTTCTTCAAGTTTAAGTGAACAATGAGCCCCAATGGTTAATCCTTTATCAGAAATTATTTGTAAATTTCGACAAGTAGAACAATGAATGGAACAGGTAGCCGGTTGAAATCAATGTATATATTGCTTCTATATAGTCTAAGAAACATATATGCAAAGCATCCAAACAGTACCATTCGCCAATTTTTTGTTCTTCAAGTTTAAGTGATCAATGAGCCCCAATGGTTAATCCTTTATCGGAAATTATTTGTAAATTTCGACAAGTAGAACAATGAATAGTACAGGTAGACGGGTGAAATCTTTCTATATATTGCTTCTAAATTGTCTAAGAAACATCTATGCAAAGCATCCAAACAGTACAATTCGCCAATTTTTTGTTCTTCAAGTTTAAGTGAACTACGAGCCCCATTGTTAATCCTTTAAAGGAAATTATTTGTAAATTTCGACAAGTAGAACAATGAATGGATCTTGTAGACGGTTGAAAAAATTGTATATATTGTTTCTATATAGTCTACGAAACATATATGCAAAGCATCCAAACAGTACAATTCGCCAATTTTTTGTACTTCAAGTTTAAGTGAACTACGAGCCCCATTGTTAATCCTTTAACGGAAATTAATTGTAACTTTCGACAAGTAGAACAATGAATGGAACAGGTAGACGGTTGAAATCTTTGTATATATTGCTTCTATATAGTCTAAGAAACATATATGCAAAGCATCCAAACAGTACCATTCGCCAATTTTTTGTTCTTCAAGTTTAAGTGAACTACGAGCCCCATTGTTAATCCCTTAACGGAAATTAATTGTAAATTTCGACAAGTAGAACAGTGAATGGAACAGGTAGACGGTTGAAATCTTTGTATATATTGCTTCTATATAGTATAAGAAACATATATGTAAAGCATCGAAACAGTACCATTCGCCAATTTTTTGTTCTTCAAGTTTAAGTGAACTGCGAGCCCCATTGTTAATCCTTTAACGGAAATTAATTGTAACTTTCGACAAGTAGAACAATGAATGGAACAGGTAGACGGTTGAAATCAATGTATATATTGCTTCTATATAGTCTAAGAAACATTTATGCAAAGGATCCAAACAGTACCATTCGCCAATTTTTTGTTCTTCAAGTTTAAGTGAACAATGAGCCCCATTGTTAATCCTTTAAAGGAAATTATTTGTAACTTTCGACAAGTAGAACAATGAATGGAACAGGTAGACGGTTGAAATCTTTGTATATATTGCTTCTATATAGTCTAAGAAACATATATGCAAAGCATCCAAACAGTACAATTCGCCAATTTCTTGTTCTTCAAGTTTAAGTAAACTACGATCCCCATTGTTAATGCCTTAACGGAAATTATTTGTAAATTTCGACAAGTAGAACAATGAATGGAACTGGTAGACGGTTGAAATCTTTGTATATATTGTTTCTGTATAATCTAAGAAACATATTTGCAAAGCATCTAAATAGTAACAATCGCCAATTTTTTGTTCTTCAAGTTTAAGTGAACAATGAGACCCATTGTTAATCCTTTATCGGAAATTATTTGTAACTTTCGACAAGTAGATCAATGAATGGAACAGGTAGACGGTTGAAATCTTTGTATATATTGCTTCTATATAGTCTAAGAAACATATATGCAAAGCATCCAAACAGTACAATTCGCCAATTTTTTGTTCTTCAAGTTTAAGTGAACAATGAGACCCATTGTTAATCCTTTATCGGAAATTATTTGTAACTTTCGACAAGTAGAACAATGAATGGAACAGGTAGACGGTTGAAATCTTTGTATATTTTGCTTCTATATAGTCTAAGAAACATATATGCAAAGCATCCGAACAGCACAATTCGCCAATTTTTTGTTCTTCAAGTTTAAGTGAACAATGAGCCCCAATGGTTAATCCTTTATCGGTAATTATTTGTAACTTTCGACAAGTAGAACAATGAATGGAACAGGTAGACGGTTGAAATATTTGCATATATTGCTTCTATATAATATAAGAAACATATATTCAAAGCATCCAAACAGTACCATTCGCCAATTTTTTGTTCTTCAAGTTTAAGTGAACTACGAGCCCCATTGTTAATCATTTAACGGAAATTATTTGTAAATTTCGACAAGTAGAACAATGAATGGATCATGTAGACGGTTGAAATCATTGTATATATTGCTTCTATATAGTCTACGAAACATATATGCAAAGCATCCAAACAGTACAATTCGCCAATTTTTTGTACTTCAAGTTTAAGTGAACTACGAGCCCCATTGTTAATCCTTTAACGGAAATTAATTGTAACTTTCTACAAGTAGAACAATGATTGGAACACGTAGACGGTTGAAATCTTTGTGTATATTGCTTCCATATAGTCTAAGAAACATATATGCAAAGCATCCAAACAGTACCATTCGCCAATTTTTTGTTCTTCAAGTTTAAGTGAACAATGAGACCCATTGTTAATCCTTTATCGGAAATTATTTGTAACTTTCGACAAGTAGATCAATGAATGGAACAGGTAGACGGTTGAAATCTTTGTATATATTGCTTCTATATAGTCTAAGAAACATATATGCAAATCATCCAAACAGTACAATTCGCCAATTATTTGATCTTCAAGTTTAACTGAACTACGAGCCCCATTGTTAATACTTTAACGGAAATTATTTGTAAATTTCGACAAGTAGAACAATGAATGGAACAGGTAGACTGTTGTAATTATTGTATATATTGCTTCTATATAGTCTAAGAAACATATATGCAAAGCATCCAAACAGTACAATTCGCCAATTTTTTGTTCTTCAAGTTTAAGTGAACAATGAGCCCCATTGTTAATCCTTTAAAGGAAATTATTTGTAACTTTCGACAAGTAGAACAATGGATGGAACAGGTAGACGGTTGAAATCTTTGTATATATTGCTTCTATATAGTCTAAGAAACATATATGCAAAGCATCCAAACAGTAAAATTCGCCAATTTCTTGTTCTTCAAGTTTAAGTAAACTACGATCCCCATTGTTAATGCCTTAACGGAAATTATTTGTAAATTTCGACAAGTAGAACAATGAATGTAACTGGTAGACGGTTGAAATCTTTGTAGATATTGTTTCTGTATAATCTAAGAAACATATATGCAAAGCATCTAAATAGTAACAATCGCCAATTTTTTGATCTTCAAGTTTAAGTGAACAGCGAGCCCCATTGATAATCATGAAATGGAAATTATTTGTAACTTTCTACAAGTAGAACAATGAATAGTACAGGTAGACGGGTGAAATCTTTCTATATATTGCTTCTAAATAGTCTAAGAAACATCTATGCAAAGCATCAAACAGTACAATTCGCCAATTTTTTGTTCTTCAAGTTTAAGTAAACTACGATCCCCATTGTTAATCCCTTAACGGAAATTATTTATAACTTTCGACATGTAGAACAATGAATGGAACAGGTAGACGGTTGAAATCATTATATATATTGCTTCTATATAGTCTAAGAAACATATATGCAAAGCATCCAAACAGTACAATTCGCCAATTTTTTGTTCTTCATGTTTAAGTAAACTACGATCCCCATTGTTAATCCCTTAACGGAAATTATTTGTAACTTTCGACAAGTAGAACAATGAATGGAACAGGTAGACGGTTGAAATGATTGTATATATTGCTTCTATATAGTCTAAGAAACATATATGCAAAGCATCCAAACAGTACAATTCGCCAATTTTTTGTTCTTCAAGTTTAAGTGAACAATGAGACCCATTGTTAATCCTTTATCGGAAATTATTTGTAACTTTCGACAAGTAGAACAATGAATGGAACAGGTAGATGGTTGAAATCTTTGTATATATTGCTTCTAATTAGTCTAAGAAACATCTATGCAAAGCATCCAAACAGTACAATTCGCCAATTTTTTGTTCTTCAAGTTTAAGTGAACTACGAGCCCCATTGTTAATCCTTTAAAGGAAATTATTTGTAAATTTCGACAAGTAGAACAATGAATGGAACAGGTAGACTGTTGTAATTATTGTATATATTGCTTCTATATAGTCTAAGAAACATATATGCAAAGCATCCAAACAGTACAATTCGCCAATTTTTTGTTCTTCAAGTTTAAGTGAACAATGAGCCCCATTGTTAATCCTTTAAAGGAAATTATTTGTAACTATCGACAAGTAGATCAATGAATGGAACAGGTAGACGGTTGAAATCTTTGTATATATTGCTTCTATATAGTCTAAGAAACATATATGCAAAGCATCCAAACAGTACAATTCGCCAATTTCTTGTTCTTCAAGTTTAAGTAAACTACGATCCCCATTGTTAATGCCTTAACGGAAATTATTTGTAAATTTCGACAAGTAGAACAATGAATGGAACTGGTAGACGGTTGAAATCTTTGTATATATTGTTTCTGTATAATCTAAGAAACATATATGCAAAGCATCCAAACAGTACCATTCGCCAATTTTTTGTTCTTCAAGTTTAAGTGAACAATGAGCCCCAATGGTTAATCCTTTATCGGAAATTATTTGTAATTTTCGACAAGTCGAACAATGAATAGAACAGGTAGACGGTTGAAATATTTGCGTATATTGCTTCTATATAATATAAGAAACATATATGCAAAGCATCCAAACAGTACCATTCGCCACTTTTTTGTTCTTCAAGTTTAAGTGAACAACGAGCCCCATTGTTAATCCTTTAAAGGAAATTTTTTGTAAATTTCGACAAGTAGAACAATGATTGGAACACGTAGACGGTTGAAATCTTTCTATATATTGCTTCCATATAGTCTCAGAAACATGTACGCAAAGCATCCAAACAGTACCATTCGCCAATTTTTTGTTCTTCAAGTTTAAGTGAACTACGAGCCCCATTGTTAATCCTTTAACGGAAATTAATTGTAACTTTCTACAAGTAGAACAATGATTGGAACACGTAGACGGTTGAAATCTTTGTATATATTGCTTCCATATAGTCTAAGAAACATATATGCAAAGCAACGAAACAGTACAATTCGCCAATTTTTTGTTCTTCAAGTTTAAGTGAACAATGAGACCCATTGTTAATCCTTTATCGGAAATTATTTGTAACTATCGACAAGTAGATCAATGAATGGAACAGGTAGACGGTTGAAATCTTTGTATATATTGCTTCTATATAGTCTAAGAAACATATATGCAAAGCATCCAAACAGTACAATTCGCCAATTTCTTGTTCTTCAAGTTTAAGTAAACTACGATCCCCATTGTTAATGCCTTAACGGAAATTATTTGTAAATTTCGACAAGTAGAACAATGAATGGAACTGGTAGACGGTTGAAATCTTTGTATATATTGTTTCTGTATAATCTAAGAAACATATATGCAAAGCATCTAAATAGTAACAATCGCCAATTTTTTGTTCTTCAAGTTTAAGTGAACAATGAGACCCATTGTTAATCCTTTATCGGAAATTATTTGTAACTTTCGACAAGTAGATCAATGAATGGAACAGGTAGACGGTTGAAATCTTTGTATATATTGCTTCTATATAGTCTAAGAAACATATATGCAAAGCATCCAAACAGTACAATTCGCCAATTTTTTGTTCTTCAAGTTTAAGTGAACAATGAGACCCATTGTTAATCCTTTATCGGAAATTATTTGTAACTTTCGACAAGTAGAACAATGAATGGAACAGGTAGACGGTTGAAATCTTTGTATATATTGCTTCTATATAGTCTAAGAAACATATATGCAAAGCATCCAAACAGCACAATTCGCCAATTTTTTGTTCTTCAAGTTTAAGTGAACAATGAGCCCCAATGGTTAATCCTTTATCGGTAATTATTTGTAACTTTCGACAAGTAGAACAATGAATGGAACAGGTAGACGGTTGAAATCATTGTATATATTGCTTCTATATAGTCTAAGAAACATATATGCAAAGCATCCAAACAGTACAATTCGCCAATTTTTTGTTTTTCAAGATTAAGTGAACAATGAGCCCCAATGGTTAATCCTTTATCGGTAATTATTTGTAACTTTCGACAAGTAGAACAATGAATGGAACAGGTAGACGGTTGAAATCATTTGTATATATTGCTTCTATATAGTCTAAGAAACATATCTGCATATCATCCAAACAGTACAATTCGCCAATTATTTGATCTTCAAGTTTAAGTGAACTACGAGCCCCATTGTTAATACTTTAACGGAAATTATTTGTAACTTGCGACAAGTAGAACAATGAATGGAACAGGTAGCCGGTTGAAATCAATGTATATATTGCTTCTATATAGTCTAAGAAACATATATGTAAAGCATCCAAACAGTACCATTCGCGAATTTTTTGTTCTTCAAGTTTAAGTGAACAACGAGCCCCTTTGTTAATCCTTTAAAGGAAATTATTTGTAAATTTCGACAAGAAGAACAATGATTGGAACACGTAGACGGTTGAAATCTTTGTATATATTGCTTCCATATAGTCTAAGAAACATGTACGCAAAGCATCCAAACAGTAGCTTTCGCCAATTTTTTGTTCTTCAAGTTTAAGTGAACAATGAGCCCCAATGGTTAATCCATTATCGGAAATTATTTGTGACTTTCGGCAAGTAGAACAATGAGTGGAACAGGTAGACGGTTGAAATCTTTGTATATATTGCTTCTATATAGTCTAAGAAACATGTACGCAAAGCATCCAAACAGTACCATTCGCCAATTTTTTGGTCTTCAAGTTTAAGTGAACAATGAGCCCCAATGGTTAATCCTTTATCGGAAATTATTTGTAAACTTCGACTAGTAGAACAATGAATAGTACAGGTAGACGGGTGAAATCTTTCTATATATTGCTTCTAAATAGTCTAAGAAACATCTATGCAAAGCATCCAAACAGTACAATTCGCCAATTTTTTGTTCTTCAAGTTTAAGTGAACTACGAGCCCCATTGTTAATCCTTTAAAGGAAATTATTTGTAAATTTCGACAAGTAGAACAATGAATGGATCTTGTAGACGGTTGAAAAAATTGTATATATTGTTTCTATATAGTCTACGAAACATATATGCAAAGCATCCAAACAGTACAATTCGCCAATTTTTTGTACTTCAAGTTTAAGTGAACTACGAGCCCCATTGTTAATCCTTTAACGGAAATTAATTGTAACTTTCGACAAGTAGAACAATGAATGGAACACGTAGACGGTTGAAATCTTTGTATATATTGCTTCTATATAGTCTAAGAAACATATATGCAAAGCATCCAAACAGTACCATTCGCCAATTTTTTGTTCTTCAAGTTTAAGTGAACTACGAGCCCCATTGTTAATCCCTTAACGGAAATTAATTGTAACTTTCGACAAGTAGAACAGTGAATGGAACAGGTAGACGGTTGAAATCTTTGTATATATTGCTTCTATATAGTATAAGAAACATATATGTAAAGCATCCAAACAGTACCATTCGCCAATTTTTTGTTCTTCAAGTTTAAGTGAACTGCGAGCCCCATTGTTAATCCTTTAACGGAAATTAATTGTAACTTTCGACAAGTAGAACAATGAATGGAACAGGTAGACGGTTGAAATCTTTGTATATATTGCTTCTATATAGTATAAGAAACATATATGCAAAGCATCCAAAAAGTACAATTCGCCAATTTTTTGTTCTTCAAGTTTAAGTGAACAATGAGCCCCAATGGTTAATCCGTTATCGGAAATTATTTGTAACTTTCGACAAGTAGAACAATGAATGGAAAACTTAGACGGTTGAAATCTTTGTATATATTGCTTCTATATAGTCTAAGAAACATGTACGCAAAGCATCCAAACAGTACCATTCGCCAATTTTTTGTTCTTCAAGTTTAAGTGAACAATGAGCCCCAATGGTTAATCCTTTATCGGAAATTATTTGTAATTTTCGACAAGTAGAACAATGAATGGAACAGTTAGACGGTTGAAATATTTGTATATATTGCTTCTATATAATCTAAGAAACATATATGCAAAGCATCCAAACAGTACAATTCGACAATTTTTTGCTCTTCAAGTTTAAGTGAACTACGAGCCCCATTGTTAATGCCTTAACGGAAATTATTTGTAACTTTCGACAAGTAGAACAATGAATGGAACAGGTAGACGGTTGAAATCTTTGTATATATTGCTTCTATAAAGTCTAAGAAACATATATGCAAATCATCCAAACAGTACAATTCGCCAATTTATTGTTCTTCAAGTTTAAGTGAACAACGAGCCCCATTGTTAATCCTTTAAAGGAAATTATTTGTAACTTTCGACAAGTAGAACAATGAATGGAACAGGTAGACGGTTGAAAGCTTTGTATATATTGCTTCTATATAGTCTAAGAAACATATATGCAAAGCATCCAAACAGTACAATTCGCCAATTTTTTGTTCTTCAAGTTTAAGTGAGCAATGAGCCACAATGGTTAATCCTTTATCGGAAATTATTTGTAAATTTCGACAAGTAGAACAATGAATGGAACTGGTAGCCGGTTGAAATCTTTGTATATATTGCTTCTATATAGTCTAAGAAACATATATGCAAAGCATCCAAACAGTACAATTCGCCAATTTTTTGTTCTTCAAGTTTAAGTGAACAATGAGCCCCATTGTTAATCCTTTAAAGGAAATTATTTGTAACTATCGACAAGTAGATCAATGAATGGAACAGGTAGACGGTTGAAATCTTTGTATATATTGCTTCTATATAGTCTAAGAAACATATATGCAAAGCATCCAAACAGTACAATTCGCCAATTTCTTGTTCTTCAAGTTTAAGTAAACTACGATCCCCATTGTTAATGCCTTAACGGAAATTATTTGTAAATTTCGACAAGTAGAACAATGAATGGAACTGGTAGACGGTTGAAATCTTTGTATATATTGTTTCTGTATAATCTAAGAAACATATATGCAAAGCATCTAAATAGTAACAATCGCCAATTTTTTGTTCTTCAAGTTTAAGTGAACAATGAGACCCATTGTTAATCCTTTATCGGAAATTATTTGTAACTTTCGACAAGTAGATCAATGAATGGAACAGGTAGACGGTTGAAATCTTTGTATATATTGCTTCTATATAGTCTAAGAAACATATATGCAAAGCATCCAAACAGTACAATTCGCCAATTTTTTGTTCTTCAAGTTTAAGTGAACAATGAGGCCCATTGTTAATCCTTTATCGGAAATTATTTGTAACTTTCGACAAGTAGAACAATGAATGGAACAGGTAGACGGTTGAAATCTTTGTATATATTGCTTCTATATAGTCTAAGAAACATATATGCAAAGCATCCAAACAGCACAATTCGCCAATTTTTTGTTCTTCAAGTTTAAGTGAACAATGAGCCCCAATGGTTAATCCTTTATCGGTAATTATTTGTAACTTTCGACAAGTAGAACAATGAATGGAACAGGTAGACGGTTGAAATCATTGTATATATTGCTTCTATATAGTCTAAGAAACATATATGCAAAGCATCCAAACAGTACCATTCGCAATTTTTTTGTTCTTCAAGTTTAAGTGAACAACGAGCCCCATTGTTAATCCTTTAAAGGAAATTATTTGTAAATTTCGACAAGTAGAACAATGATTGGAACACGTAGACGGTTGAAATCTTTGTATATATTGCTTCCATATAGTGTAAGAAAGATGTACGCAAAGCATCCAAACAGTACCATTCGCCAATTTTTTGTTCTTCAAGTTTAAGTGAACAATGAGCCCCAATGGTTAATCCTTTATCGGAAATTATTTGTAATTTTCGACAAGTAGAACAATGAATGAAACAGGTAGACGGTCGAAATCTTTGTATATATTGCTTCTATATAATCTAAGAAACATATATGCAAAGCATCCAAACAGTACCATTCGCCAATTTTTTGTTCTTCAAGTTTAAGTGAACAACGAGCCCCATTGATAATCATGAAACGGAAATTATTTGTAACTTTCTCCCAGTAGAACAATGAATGGAACAGGTAGACGGTTGAAATCATTTGTATATATTGCTTCTATATAGTCTAAGAAACATATCTGCATATCATCCAAACAGTACAATTCGCCAATTATTTGATCTTCAAGTTTAAGTGAACTACGAGCCCCATTGTTAATACTTTAACGGAAATTATTTGTAACTTGCGACAAGTAGAACAATGAGTGGAACAGGTAGACGGTTGAAATCTTTGTATATATTGCTTCTATATAGTCTAAGAAACATGTACGCAAAGCATCCAAACAGTACCATTCGCCAATTTTTTGGTCTTCAAGTTTAAGTGAACAATGAGCCCCAATGGTTAATCCTTTATCGGAAATTATTTGTAAATTTCGACAAGTCGAACAATGAATGGAACAGGTAGACGGTTGAAATATTTGTATATATTGCTTCTATATAATATAAGAAACATATATGCAAAGCATCCAAACAGTACCGTTCGCCACTTTTTTGTTCTTCAAGTTTAAGTGAACAACGAGCCCCATTGTTAATCCTTTAAAGGAAATTTTTTGTAAATTTCGACAAGTAGAACAATGATTGGAACACGTAGACGGTTGAAATCTTTCTATATATTGCTTCCATATAGTCTCAGAAACATGTACGCAAAGCATCCAAACAGTACCATTCGCCAATTTTTTGTTCTTCAAGTTTAAGTGAACTACGAGCCCCATTGTTAATCCTTTAACGGAAATTAATTGTAACTTTCTACAAGTAGAACAATGATTGGAACACGTAGACGGTTGAAATCTTTGTATATATTGCTTCCATATAGTCTAAGAAACATATATGCAAAGCAACGAAACAGTACCATTCGCCAATTTTTTGTTCTTCAAGTTTAAGTGAACAATGAGACCCATTGTTAATCCTTTATCGGAAATTATTTCTAACTTTCGACAAGTAGAACAATGAATGGAACAGGTAGACGGTTGAAATCTTTGTATATATTGCTTCTATATAGTCTAAGAAACATATATGCAAAGCATCCACACAGTACAATTCGCCAATTTATTGTTCTTCAAGTTTAAGTTAACAACGAGCCCCATTGTTAATCCGTTAAAGGAAATTATGTGTAAATTTCGACAAGTAGAACAATGATTGGAACACGTAGAAGGTTGAAATCTTTGTATATATTGCTTCCATATAGTCTAAGAAACATGTACGCAAAGCATCCAAACAGTACCATTCGCCAATTTTTTGGTCTTCAAGTTTAAGTGAACAATGAGCCCCAATGGTTAATCCTTTATCGGAAATTATTTGTAACTTGTGACAAGTAGAACAATGAATGGAACAGGTAGACGGTTGAAATCAATGTATATATTGCTTCTTTATTGTCTAAGAAACATATATGCAAAGCATCCATACAGTACCATTCGCCACTTTTTTGTTCTTCAAGTTTAAGTGAACAACGAGCCCCATTGTTAATCCTTTAAAGGAAATTATTTGTAAATTTCGACAAGTAGAACAATGAATGGAACAGGTAGACGGATGAAATCATTGTATATATTGCTTCTATATAGTCTAAGAAACATATATGCAAAGCATCCAAACAGTACAATTCGACAATTTTTTGTTCTTCAAGTTTAAGTGAACAATGAGCCCCAATGGTTAATCCTTTATCGGAAATTATTTGTAATTTTCGACAAGTCGAACAATGAATAGAACAGGTAGACGGTTGAAATATTTGCGTATATTGCTTCTATATAATATAAGAAACATATATGCAAAGCATCCAAACAGTACCATTCGCCACTTTTTTGTTCTTCAAGTTTAAGTGAACAACGAGCCCAATTGTTAATCCTTTAAAGGAAATTATTTGTAAATTTCGACAAGTAGAACAATGATTGGAACACGTAGACGGTTGAAATCTTTGTATATATTGCTTCCATATAGTCTCAGAAACATGTACGCAAAGCATCCAAACAGTACCATTCGCCAATTTTTTGTTCTTCAAGTTTAAGTGAACTACGAGCCCCATTGTTAATCCTTTAACGGAAATTAATTGTAACTTTCTACAAGTAGAACAATGATTGGAACACGTAGACGGTTGAAATCTTTGTATATATTGCTTCCATATAGTCTAAGAAACATATATGCAAAGCAACCAAACAGTACCATTCGCCAATTTTTTGTTCTTCAAGTTTAAGTGAACAATGAGACCCATTGTTAATCCTTTATCGGAAATTATTCGTAACTTTCGACAAGTAGATCAATGAATGGAACAGGTAGACGGTTGAAATCTTTGTATATATTGCTTCTATATAGTCTAAGAAACATGTACGCAAAGCATCCAAACAGTACCATTCGCCAATTTTTTGGTCTTCAAGTTTAAGTGAACAATGAGTTAATCCTTTATCGGAAATTATTTGTAATTTTCGACAAGTCGAACAATGAATGGAACAGGTAGACGGTTGAAATCTTTGTATATATTGCTTCTATATAGTCTAAGAAACATATATGCAAAGCATCCAAACAGTACAATTCGCCAATTTTTTGTTCTTCAAGTTTAAGTGAACAATGAGCCCCATTGTTAATCCTTTAAAGGAAATTATTTGTAACTTTCGACAAGTAGAACAATGAATGGAACAGGTAGACGGTTGAAATCTTTGTATATATTGCTTCTATATAGTCTAAGAAACATATATGCAAAGCATCCAAACAGCACAATTCGCCAATTTTTTGTTCTTCAAGTTTAAGTGAACAATGAGCCCCAATGGTTAATCCTTTATCGGAAATTATTTGTAATTTTCGACAAGTCGAACAATGAATGGAACAGGTAGAAGGTTGAAATATTTGTATATATTGCTTCTATATAATATAAGAAACATATATGCAAAGCATCCAAACAGTACCATTCGCCACTTTTTTGTTCGTCAAGTTTAAGTGAACAATGAGACCCATTGTTAATCCTTTATCGGAAATTATTTGTAACTTTCGACAAGTAGAACAATGAATGGAACAGGTAGACGGTTGAAATCTTTGTATATTTTGCTTCTATATAGTCTAAGAAACATATATGCAAAGCATCCAAACAGCACAATTCGCCAATTTTTTGTTCTTCAAGTTTAAGTGAACAATGAGCCCCAATGGTTAATCCTTTATCGGTAATTATTTGTAACTTTCGACAAGTAGAACAATGAATGGAACAGGTAGACGGTTGAAATATTTGCATATATTGCTTCTATATAATATAAGAAACATATATTCAAAGCATCCAAACAGTACCATTCGCCAATTTTTTGTTCTTCAAGTTTAAGTGAACTACGAGCCCCATTGTTAATCCTTTAACGGAAATTATTTGTAAATTTCGACAAGTAGAACAATGAATGGATCATGTAGACGGTTGAAATCATTGTATATATTGCTTCTATATAGTCTACGAAACATATATGCAAAGCATCCAAACAGTACAATTCGCCAATTTTTTGTACTTCAAGTTTAAGTGAACTACGAGCCCCATTGTTAATCCTTTAACGGAAATTAATTGTAACTTTCTACAAGTAGAACAATGATTGGAACACGTAGACGGTTGAAATCTTTGTGTATATTGCTTCCATATAGTCTAAGAAACTTATATGCAAAGCATCCAAACAGTACCATTCGCCACTTTTTTGTTCTTCAAGTTTAAGTGAACAATGAGACCCATTGTTAATCCTTTATCGGAAATTATTTGTAACTTTCGACAAGTAGAACAATGAATGGAACAGGTAGACGGTTGAAATCTTTGTATATTTTGCTTCTATATAGTCTAAGAAACATATATGCAAAGCATCCAAACAGCACAATTCGCCAATTTTTTGTTCTTCAAGTTTAAGTGAACAATGAGCCCCAATGGTTAATCCTTTATCGGTAATTATTTGTAACTTTCGACAAGTAGAACAATGAATGGAACAGGTAGACGGTTGAAATATTTGCATATATTGCTTCTATATAATATAAGAAACATATATTCAAAGCATCCAAACAGTACCATTCGCCAATTTTTTGTTCTTCAAGTTTAAGTGAACTACGAGCCCCATTGTTAATCCTTTAACGGAAATTATTTGTAAATTTCGACAAGTAGAGCAATGAATGGATCATGTAGACGGTTGAAATCATTGTATATATTGCTTCTATATAGTCTACGAAACATATATGCAAAGCATCCAAACAGTACAATTCGCCAATTTTTTGTACTTCAAGTTTAAGTGAACTACGAGCCCCATTGTTAATCCTTTAACGGAAATTAATTGTAACTTTCTACAAGTAGAACAATGATTGGAACACGTAGACGGTTGAAATCTTTGTGTATATTGCTTCCATATAGTCTAAGAAACATATATGCAAAGCATCCAAACAGTACCATTCGCCAATTTTTTGTTCTTCAAGTTTAAGTGAACAATGAGACCCATTGTTAATCCTTTATCGGAAATTATTTGTAACTTTCGACAAGTAGATCAATGAATGGAACAGGTAGACGGTTGAAATCTTTGTATATATTGCTTCTATATAGTCTAAGAAACATATATGCAAATCATCCAAACAGTACAATTCGCCAATTATTTGATCTTCAAGTTTAACTGAACTACGAGCCCCATTGTTAATACTTTAACGGAAATTATTTGTAAATTTCGACAAGTAGAACAATGAATGGAACAGGTAGACTGTTGTAATTATTGCATATATTGCTTCTATATAGTCTAAGAAACATATATGCAAAGCATCCAAACAGTACAATTCGCCAATTTTTTGTTCTTCAAGTTTAAGTGAACAATGAGCCCCATTGTTAATCCTTTAAAGGAAATTATTTGTAACTTTCGACAAGTAGAACAATGAATGGAACAGGTAGACGGTTGAAATCTTTGTATATATTGCTTCTATATAGTCTAAGAAACATATATGCAAAGCATCCAAACAGTAAAATTCGCCAATTTCTTGTTCTTCAAGTTTAAGTAAACTACGATCCCCATTGTTAATGCCTTAACGGAAATTATTTGTAAATTTCGACAAGTAGAACAATGAATGGAACTGGTAGACGGTTGAAATCTTTGTAGATATTGTTTCTGTATAATCTAAGAAACATATATGCAAAGCATCCAAACAGTACAATTCGCCAATTTTTTGTTCTTCAAGTTTAAGTGAACAATGAGACCCATTGTTAATCCTTTATCGGAAATTATTTGTAACTTTCAACAAGTAGAACAATGAATGGAACAGGTAGACGGTTGAAATCTTTGTATATATTGCTTCTATATAGTCTAAGAAACATATATGCAAAGCATCCAAACAGCACAATTCGCCAATTTTTTGTTCTTCAAGTTTAAGTGAACAATGAGCCCCAATGGTTAATCCTTTATCGGTAATTATTTGTAACTTTCGACAAGTAGAACAATGAATGGAACAGGTAGACGGTTGAAATCATTGTATATATTGCTTCTATATAGTCTAAGAAACATATATGCAAAGCATCCAAACAGTACAATTCGCCAATTTTTTGTTTTTCAAGTTTAAGTGAACAATGAGCCCCAATGGTTAATCCTTTATCGGTAATTATTTGTAACTTTCGACAAGTAGAACAATGAATGGAACAGGTAGACGGTTGAAATCATTTGTATATATTGCTTCTATATAGTCTAAGAAACATATCTGCAAATCATCCAAACAGTACAATTCGCCAATTATTTGATCTTCAAGTTTAACTGAACTACGAGCCCCATTGTTAATACTTTAACGGAAATTATTTGTAAATTTCGACAAGTAGAACAATGAATGGAACAGGTAGACTGTTGTAATTATTGCATATATTGCTTCTATATAGTCTAAGAAACATATATGCAAAGCATCCAAACAGTACAATTCGCCAATTATTTGATCTTCAAGTTTAAGTGAACTACGAGCCCCATTGTTAATACTTTAACGGAAATTATTTGTAACTTGCGACAAGTAGAACAATGAATGGAACAGGTAGCCGGTTGAAATCAATGTATATATTGCTTCTATATAGTCTAAGAAACATATATGCAAAGCATCCAAACAGTACCATTCGCAATTTTTTTGTTCTTCAAGTTTAAGTGAACAACGAGCCCCATTGTTAATCCTTTAAAGGAAATTATTTGTGAATTTCGACAAGTAGAACAATGATTGGAACACGTAGACGGTTGAAATCTTTGTATATATTGCTTCCATATAGTGTAAGAAAGATGTACGCAAAGCATCCAAACAGTACCATTCGCCAATTTTTTGTTCTTCAAGTTTAAGTGAACAATGAGCCCCAATGGTTAATCCATTATCGGAAATAATTTGTAATTTTCGACAAGTAGAACAATGAATGAAACAGGTAGACGGTCGAAATCTTTGTATATATTGCTTCTATATAATCTAAGAAACATATATGCAAAGCATCCAAACAGTACCATTCGCCAATTTTTTGTTCTTCAAGTTTAAGTGAACAACGAGCCCCATTGATAATCATGAAACGGAAATTATTTGTAACTTTCTCCAAGTAGAATAATGAATGGAACAGGTAGACTGTTGAAATCATTGTATATATTGCTTCTATATAGTCTAAGAAACATATATGCAAAGCGTCCAAACAGTACAATTCGCCAATTATTTGATCTTCAAGTTTAAGTAAAATACGATCCCCATTGTTAATCCTTTAAAGGAAATTATTTGTAAATTTCGACAAGTAGAACAATGAATGGAACAGGTAGACTGTTGAAATCATTGTATATATTGCTTCTATATAGTCTAAGAAACATATATGCAAAGCGTCCAAACAGTACAATTCGCCAATTATTTGATCTTCAAGTTTAAGTGAACTACGAGCCCCATTGTTAATACTTTAACTGAAATTATTTGTAACTTGCGACAAGTAGAACAATGAATGGAACAGCTAGCCGGTTGAAATCAATGTATATATTGCTTCTATATAATATAAGAAACATATATGCAAAGCATCCAAACAGTACCATTCGCCACTTTTTTGTTCTTCAAGTTTAAGTGAACAACGAGCCCCATTGTTAATCCTTTAAAGGAAATTATTTGTAAATTTCGACAAGTAGAACAATGATTGGAACACGTAGACGGTTGAAATCTTTGTATATATTGCTTCCATATAGTCTCAGAAACATGTACGCAAAGCATCCAAACAGTACCATTCGCCAATTTTTTGTTCTTCAAGTTTAAGTGAACTACGAGCCCCATTGTTAATCCTTTAACGGAAATTAATTGTAACATTCTACAAGTAGAACAATGATTGGAACACGTAGACGGTTGAAATCTTTGTATATATTGCTTCCATATAGTCTAAGAAACATATATGCAAAGCAACCAAACAGTACCATTCGCCAATTTTTTGTTCTTCAAGTTTAAGTGAACAATGAGACCCATTGTTAATCCTTTATCGGAAATTATTCGTAACTTTCGACAAGTAGAACAATGAGTGGAACAGGTAGACGGTTGAAATCTTTGTATATATTGCTTCTATATAGTCTAAGAAACATGTACGCAAAGCATCCAAACAGTACCATTCGCCAATTTTTTGGTCTTCAAGTTTAAGTGAACAATGAGCCCCAATGGTTAATCCTTTATCGGAAATTATTTGTAATTTTCGACAAGTCGAACAATGAATGGAACAGGTAGACGGTTGAAATATTTGTATATATTGCTTCTATATAATATAAGAAACATATATGCAAAGCATCCAAACAGTACCATTCGCCACTTTTTTGTTCTTCAAGTTTAAGTGAACAACGAGCCCCATTGTTAATCCTTTAAAGGAAATTATTTGTAAATTTCGACAAGTAGAACAATGATTGGAACACGTAGACGGTTGAAATCTTTGTATACATTGCTTCCATATAGTCTCAGAAACATGTACGCAAAGCATCCAAACAGTACCATTCGCCAATTTTTTGTTCTTCAAGTTTAAGTGAACTACGAGCCCCATTGTTAATCCTTTAACGGAAATTAATTGTAACTTTCTACAAGTAGAACAATGATTGGAACACGTAGACGGTTGAAATCTTTGTATATATTGCTTCCATATAGTCTAAGAAACATATATGCAAAGCAACCAAACAGTACCATTCGCCAATTTTTTGTTCTTCAAATTTAAGTGAACAATGAGACCCATTGTTAATCCTTTATCGGAAATTATTCGTAACATTCGACAAGTAGATCAATGAATGGAACAGGTAGACGGTTGAAATCTTTGTATATATTGCTTCTATATAGTCTAAGAAACATGTACGCAAAGCATCCAAACAGTACCATTCGCCAATTTTTTGGTCTTCAAGTTTAAGTGAACAATGAGCCCCAATGGTTAATCCTTTATCGGAAATTATTTGTAATTTTCGACAAGTCGAACAATGAATGGAACAGGTAGACGGTTGAAATATTTGTATATATTGCTTCTATATAATATAAGAAACATATATGCAAAGCATCCAAACAGTACCATTCGCCACTTTTTTGTTCTTCAAGTTTAAGTGAACAACGAGCCCCATTGTTAATCCTTTAAAGGAAATTATTTGTAAATTTCGACAAGTAGAACAATGATTGGAACACGTAGACGGTTGAAATCTTTGTATATATTGCTTCCATATAGTCTCAGAAACATGTACGCAAAGCATCCAAACAGTACCATTCGCCAATTTTTTGTTCTTCAAGTTTAAGTGAACTACGAGCCCCATTGTTAATCCTTTAACGGAAATTAATTGTAACTTTCTACAAGTAGAACAATGATTGGAACACGTAGACGGTTGAAATCTTTGTATATATTGCTTCCATATAGTCTAAGAAACATATATGCAAAGCAACCAAACAGTACCATTCGCCAATTTTTTGTTCTTCAAGTTTAAGTGAACAATGAGACCCATTGTTAATCCTTTATCGGAAATTATTCGTAACTTTCGACAAGTAGATCAATGAATGGAACAGGTAGACGGTTGAAATCTTTGTATATATTGCTTCTATATAGTCTAAGAAACATGTACGCAAAGCATCCAAACAGTACCATTCGCCAATTTTTTGGTCTTCAAGTTTAAGTGAACAATGAGCCCCAATGGTTAATCCTTTATCGGAAATTATTTGTAATTTTCGACAAGTCGAACAATGAATGGAACAGGTAGACGGTTGAAATCTTTGTATATATTGCTTCTATATAGTCTAAGAAACATATATGCAAAGCATCCAAACAGTACAATTCGCCAATTTTTTGTTCTTCAAGTTTAAGTGAACAATGAGCCCCATTGTTAATCCTTTAAAGGAAATTATTTGTAACTTTCGACAAGTAGAACAATGAATGGAACAGGTAGACGGTTGAAATCTTTGTATATATTGCTTCTATATAGTCTAAGAAACATATATGCAAAGCATCCAAACAGTACAATTCGCCAATTTCTTGTTTTTCAAGTTTAAGTAAACTACGATCCCCATTGTTAATGCCTTAACGGAAATTATTTGTAAATTTCGACAAGTAGAACAATGAATGGAACTGGTAGACGGTTGAAATCTTTGTATATATTGTTTCTGTATAATCTAAGAAACATATTTGCAAAGCATCTAAATAGTAACAATCGCCAATTTTTTGTTCTTCAAGTTTAAGTGAACAATGAGACCCATTGTTAATCCTTTATCGGAAATTATTTGTAACTTTCGACAAGTAGAACAATGAATGGAACAGGTAGATGGTTGAAATCTTTGTATATATTGCTTCTAATTAGTCTAAGAAACATCTATGCAAAGCATCCAAACAGTACAATTCGCCAATTTTTTGTTCTTCAAGTTTAAGTGAACTACGAGCCCCATTGTTAATCCTTTAAAGGAAATTATTTGTGAATTTCGACAAGTAGAACAATGATTGGAACACGTAGACGGTTGAAATCTTTGTATATATTGCTTCCATATAGTGTAAGAAAGATGTACGCAAAGCATCCAAACAGTACCATTCGCCAATTTTTTGTTCTTCAAGTTTAAGTGAACAATGAGCCCCAATGGTTAATCCATTATCGGAAATAATTTGTAATTTTCGACAAGTAGAACAATGAATGAAACAGGTAGACGGTCGAAATCTTTGTATATATTGCTTCTATATAATCTAAGAAACATATATGCAAAGCATCCAAACAGTACCATTCGCCAATTTTTTGTTCTTCAAGTTTAAGTGAACAACGAGCCCCATTGATAATCATGAAACGGAAATTATTTGTAACTTTCTCCAAGTAGAATAATGAATGGAACAGGTAGACTGTTGAAATCATTGTATATATTGCTTCTATATAGTCTAAGAAACATATATGCAAAGCGTCCAAACAGTACAATTCGCCAATTATTTGATCTTCAAGTTTAAGTGAACTACGAGCCCCATTGTTAATACTTTAACTGAAATTATTTGTAACTTGCGACAAGTAGAACAATGAATGGAACAGGTAGCCGGTTGAAATCAATGTATATATTGCTTCTATATAATATAAGAAACATATATGCAAAGCATCCAAACAGTACCATTCGCCACTTTTTTGTTCTTCAAGTTTAAGTGAACAACGAGCCCCATTGTTAATCCTTTAAAGGAAATTATTTGTAAATTTCGACAAGTAGAACAATGATTGGAACACGTAGACGGTTGAAATCTTTGTATATATTGCTTCCATATAGTCTCAGAAACATGTACGCAAAGCATCCAAACAGTACCATTCGCCAATTTTTTGTTCTTCAAGTTTAAGTGAACTACGAGCCCCATTGTTAATCCTTTAACGGAAATTAATTGTAACATTCTACAAGTAGAACAATGATTGGAACACGTAGACGGTTGAAATCTTTGTATATATTGCTTCCATATAGTCTAAGAAACATATATGCAAAGCAACCAAACAGTACCATTCGCCAATTTTTTGTTCTTCAAGTTTAAGTGAACAATGAGACCCATTGTTAATCCTTTATCGGAAATTATTCGTAACTTTCGACAAGTAGAACAATGAGTGGAACAGGTAGACGGTTGAAATCTTTGTATATATTGCTTCTATATAGTCTAAGAAACATGTACGCAAAGCATCCAAACAGTACCATTCGCCAATTTTTTGGTCTTCAAGTTTAAGTGAACAATGAGCCCCAATGGTTAATCCTTTATCGGAAATTATTTGTAATTTTCGACAAGTCGAACAATGAATGGAACAGGTAGACGGTTGAAATATTTGTATATATTGCTTCTATATAATATAAGAAACATATATGCAAAGCATCCAAACAGTACCATTCGCCACTTTTTTGTTCTTCAAGTTTAAGTGAACAACGAGCCCCATTGTTAATCCTTTAAAGGAAATTATTTGTAAATTTCGACAAGTAGAACAATGATTGGAACACGTAGACGGTTGAAATCTTTGTATACATTGCTTCCATATAGTCTCAGAAACATGTACGCAAAGCATCCAAACAGTACCATTCGCCAATTTTTTGTTCTTCAAGTTTAAGTGAACTACGAGCCCCATTGTTAATCCTTTAACGGAAATTAATTGTAACTTTCTACAAGTAGAACAATGATTGGAACACGTAGACGGTTGAAATCTTTGTATATATTGCTTCCATATAGTCTAAGAAACATATATGCAAAGCAACCAAACAGTACCATTCGCCAATTTTTTGTTCTTCAAGTTTAAGTGAACAATGAGACCCATTGTTAATCCTTTATCGGAAATTATTCGTAACTTTCGACAAGTAGATCAATGAATGGAACAGGTAGACGGTTGAAATCTTTGTATATATTGCTTCTATATAGTCTAAGAAACATGTACGCAAAGCATCCAAACAGTACCATTCGCCAATTTTTTGGTCTTCAAGTTTAAGTGAACAATGAGCCCCAATGGTTAATCCTTTATCGGAAATTATTTGTAATTTTCGACAAGTCGAACAATGAATGGAACAGGTAGACGGTTGAAATATTTGTATATATTGCTTCTATATAATATAAGAAACATATATGCAAAGCATCCAAACAGTACCATTCGCCACTTTTTTGTTCTTCAAGTTTAAGTGAACAACGAGCCCCATTGTTAATCCTTTAAAGGAAATTATTTGTAAATTTCGACAAGTAGAACAATGATTGGAACACGTAGACGGTTGAAATCTTTGTATATATTGCTTCCATATAGTCTCAGAAACATGTACGCAAAGCATCCAAACAGTACCATTCGCCAATTTTTTGTTCTTCAAGTTTAAGTGAACTACGAGCCCCATTGTTAATCCTTTAACGGAAATTAATTGTAACTTTCTACAAGTAGAACAATGATTGGAACACGTAGACGGTTGAAATCTTTGTATATATTGCTTCCATATAGTCTAAGAAACATATATGCAAAGCAACCAAACAGTACCATTCGCCAATTTTTTGTTCTTCAAGTTTAAGTGAACAATGAGACCCATTGTTAATCCTTTATCGGAAATTATTCGTAACTTTCGACAAGTAGATCAATGAATGGAACAGGTAGACGGTTGAAATCTTTGTATATATTGCTTCTATATAGTCTAAGAAACATGTACGCAAAGCATCCAAACAGTACCATTCGCCAATTTTTTGGTCTTCAAGTTTAAGTGAACAATGAGCCCCAATGGTTAATCCTTTATCGGAAATTATTTGTAATTTTCGACAAGTCGAACAATGAATGGAACAGGTAGACGGTTGAAATCTTTGTATATATTGCTTCTATATAGTCTAAGAAACATATATGCAAAGCATCCAAACAGTACAATTCGCCAATTTTTTGTTCTTCAAGTTTAAGTGAACAATGAGCCCCATTGTTAATCCTTTAAAGGAAATTATTTGTAACTTTCGACAAGTAGAACAATGAATGGAACAGGTAGACGGTTGAAATCTTTGTATATATTGCTTCTATATAGTCTAAGAAACATATATGCAAAGCATCCAAACAGTACAATTCGCCAATTTTTTGTTCTTCAAGTTTAAGTGAACAATGAGCCCCATTGTTAATCCTTTAAAGGAAATTATTTGTAACTTTCGACAAGTAGAACAATGAATGGAACTGGTAGACGGTTGAAATCTTTGTATATATTGTTTCTGTATAATCTAAGAAACATATTTGCAAAGCATCTAAATAGTAACAATCGCCAATTTTTTGTTCTTCAAGTTTAAGTGAACAATGAGACCCATTGTTAATCCTTTATCGGAAATTATTTGTAACTATCGACAAGTAGATCAATGAATGGAACAGGTAGACGGTTGAAATCTTTGTATATATTGCTTCTATATAGTCTAAGAAACAAATATGCAAAGCATCCAAACAGTACAATTCGCCAATTTTTTGTTCTTCAAGTTTAAGTGAACAATGAGACCCATTGTTAATCCTTTATCGGAAATTATTTGTAACTTTCGACAAGTAGAACAATGAATGGAACAGGTAGATGGTTGAAATCTTTGTATATATTGCTTCTAATTAGTCTAAGAAACATCTATGCAAAGCATCCAAACAGTACAATTCGCCAATTTTTTGTTCTTCAAGTTTAAGTGAACTACGAGCCCCATTGTTAATCCTTTAAAGGAAATTATTTGTAAATTTCGACAAGTAGAACAATGAATGGAACAGGTAGACTGTTGTAATTATTGTATATATTGCTTCTATATAGTCTAAGAAACATATATGCAAAGCATCCAAACAGTACAATTCGCCAATTTTTTGTTCTTCAAGTTTAAGTGAACAATGAGCCCCATTGATAATCCTTTAAAGGAAATTATTTGTAACTATCGACAAGTAGATCAATGAATGGAACAGGTAGACGGTTGAAATCTTTGTATATATTGCTTCTATATAGTCTAAGAAACATATATGCAAAGCATCCAAACAGTACAATTCGCCAATTTCTTGTTCTTCAAGTTTAAGTAAACTACGATCCCCATTGTTAATGCCTTAACGGAAATTATTTGTAAATTTCGACAAGTAGAACAATGAATGGAACTGGTAGACGGTTGAAATCTTTGTATATATTGTTTCTGTATAATCTAAGAAACATATATGCAAAGCATCTAAATAGTAACAACCGCCAATTTTTTGTTCTTCAAGTTTAAGTGAACAATGAGACCCATTGTTAATCCTTTATCGGAAATTATTTGTAACTTTCGACAAGTAGATCAATGAATGGAACAGGTAGACGGTTGAAATCTTTGTATATATTGCTTCTATATAGTCTAAGAAACATATATGCAAAGCATCCAAACAGTACAATTCGCCAATTTTTTGTTCTTCAAGTTTAAGTGAACAATGAGACCCATTGTTAATCCTTTATCGGAAATTATTTGTAACTTTCGACAAGTAGAACATGAATGGAACAGGTAGACGGTTGAAATCTTTGTATATATTGCTTCTATATAGTCTAAGAAACATATATGCAAAGCATCCAAACAGCACAATTCGCCAATTTTTTGTTCTTCAAGTTTAAGTGAACAATGAGCCCCAATGGTTAATCCTTTATCGGTAATTATTTGTAACTTTCGACAAGTAGAACAATGAATGGAACAGGTAGACGGTTGAAATCATTGTATATATTGCTTCTATATAGTCTAAGAAACATATATGCAAAGCATCCAAACAGTACAATTCGCCAATTTTTTGTTTTTCAAGTTTAAGTGAACAATGAGCCCCAATGGTTAATCCTTTATCGGTAATTATTTGTAACTTTCGACAAGTAGAACAATGAATGGAACAGGTAGACGGTTGAAATCATTTGTATATATTGCTTCTATATAGTCTAAGAAACATAACTGCATATCATCCAAACAGTACAATTCGCCAATTATTTGATCTTCAAGTTTAAGTGAACTACGAGCCCCATTGTTAATACTTTAACGGAAATTATTTGTAACTTGCGACAAGTAGAACAATGAATGGAACAGGTAGCCGGTTGAAATCAATGTATATATTGCTTCTATATAGTCTAAGAAACATATATGCAAAGCATCCAAACAGTACCATTCGCAATTTTTTTGTTCTTCAAGTTTAAGTGAACAACGAGCCCCATTGTTAATCCTTTAAAGGAAATTATTTGTAAATTTCGACAAGTAGAACAATGATTGGAACACGTAGACGGTTGAAATCTTTGTATATATTGCTTCCATATAGTGTAAGAAAGATGTACGCAAAGCATCCAAACAGTACCATTCGCCAATTTTTTGTTCTTCAAGTTTAAGTGAACAATGAGCCCCAATGGTTAATCCTTTATCGGAAATTATTTGTAACTTTCGACAAGTAGATCAATGAATGGAACAGGTAGACGGTTGAAATCTTTGTATATATTGCTTCTATATAGTCTAAGAAACAAATATGCAAAGCATCCAAACAGTACAATTCGCCAATTTTTTGTTCTTCAAGTTTAAGTGAACAACGAGCCCCATTGATAATCATGAAACGGAAATTATTTGTAACTTTCTCCAAGTAGAACAATGAATGGAACAGGTAGACTGTTGAAATCATTGTATATATTGCTTCTATATAGTCTAAGAAACATATATGCAAAGCGTCCAAACAGTACAATTCGCCAATTATTTGATCTTCAAGTTTAAGTGAACTACGAGCCCCATTGTTAATACTTTAACTGAAATTATTTGTAACTTGCGACAAGTAGAACAATGAATGGAACAGGTAGCCGGTTGAAATCAATGTATATATTGCTTCTATATAGTCTAAGAAACATATATGTAAAGCATCCAAACAGTACCATTCGCGAATTTTTTGTTCTTCAAGTTTAAGTGAACAACGAGCCCCTTTGTTAATCCTTTAAAGGAAATTATTTGTAAATTTCGACAAGAAGAACAATGATTGGAACACGTAGACGGTTGAAATCTTTGTATATATTGCTTCCATATAGTCTAAGAAACATGTACGCAAAGCATCCAAATAGTAGCTTTCGCCAATTTTTTTTCTTCAAGTTTAAGTGAACAATGAGCCCCAATGGTTAATCCATTATCGGAAATTATTTGTAACTTTCGGCAAGTAGAACAATGAGTGGAACAGGTAGACAGTTGAAATCTTTGTATATATTGCTTCTATATAGTCTAAGAAACATGTACGCAAAGCATCCAAACAGTACCATTCGCCAATTTTTTGGTCTTCAAGTTTAAGTGAACAATGAGCCCCAATGGTTAATCCTTTATCGGAAATTATTTGTAATTTTCGACAAGTCGAACAATGAATGGAACAGGTAGACGGTTGAAATATTTGTATATATTGCTTCTATATAATATAAGAAACATATATGCAAAGCATCCAAACAGTACAATTCGCCAATTTCTTGTTCTTCAAGTTTAAGTAAACTACGATCCCCATTGTTAATGCCTTAACGGAAATTATTTGTAAATTTCGACAAGTAGAACAATGAATGGAACTGGTAGACGGTTGAAATCTTTGTATATATTGTTTCTGTATAATCTAAGAAACATATATGCAAAGCATCTAAATAGTAACAACCGCCAATTTTTTGTTCTTCAAGTTTAAGTGAACAATGAGACCCATTGTTAATCCTTTATCGGAAATTATTTGTAACTTTCGACAAGTAGATCAATGAATGGAACAGGTAGACGGTTGAAATCTTTGTATATATTGCTTCTATATAGTCTAAGAAACATATATGCAAAGCATCCAAACAGTACAATTCGCCAATTTTTTGTTCTTCAAGTTTAAGTGAACAATGAGACCCATTGTTAATCCTTTATCGGAAATTATTTGTAACTTTCGACAAGTAGAACATGAATGGAACAGGTAGACGGTTGAAATCTTTGTATATATTGCTTCTATATAGTCTAAGAAACATATATGCAAAGCATCCAAACAGCACAATTCGCCAATTTTTTGTTCTTCAAGTTTAAGTGAACAATGAGCCCCAATGGTTAATCCTTTATCGGTAATTATTTGTAACTTTCGACAAGTAGAACAATGAATGGAACAGGTAGACGGTTGAAATCATTGTATATATTGCTTCTATATAGTCTAAGAAACATATATGCAAAGCATCCAAACAGTACAATTCGCCAATTTTTTGTTTTTCAAGTTTAAGTGAACAATGAGCCCCAATGGTTAATCCTTTATCGGTAATTATTTGTAACTTTCGACAAGTAGAACAATGAATGGAACAGGTAGACGGTTGAAATCATTTGTATATATTGCTTCTATATAGTCTAAGAAACATAACTGCATATCATCCAAACAGTACAATTCGCCAATTATTTGATCTTCAAGTTTAAGTGAACTACGAGCCCCATTGTTAATACTTTAACGGAAATTATTTGTAACTTGCGACAAGTAGAACAATGAATGGAACAGGTAGCCGGTTGAAATCAATGTATATATTGCTTCTATATAGTCTAAGAAACATATATGCAAAGCATCCAAACAGTACCATTCGCAATTTTTTTGTTCTTCAAGTTTAAGTGAACAACGAGCCCCATTGTTAATCCTTTAAAGGAAATTATTTGTAAATTTCGACAAGTAGAACAATGATTGGAACACGTAGACGGTTGAAATCTTTGTATATATTGCTTCCATATAGTGTAAGAAAGATGTACGCAAAGCATCCAAACAGTACCATTCGCCAATTTTTTGTTCTTCAAGTTTAAGTGAACAATGAGCCCCAATGGTTAATCCTTTATCGGAAATTATTTGTAACTTTCGACAAGTAGATCAATGAATGGAACAGGTAGACGGTTGAAATCTTTGTATATATTGCTTCTATATAGTCTAAGAAACAAATATGCAAAGCATCCAAACAGTACAATTCGCCAATTTTTTGTTCTTCAAGTTTAAGTGAACAACGAGCCCCATTGATAATCATGAAACGGAAATTATTTGTAACTTTCTCCAAGTAGAACAATGAATGGAACAGGTAGACTGTTGAAATCATTGTATATATTGCTTCTATATAGTCTAAGAAACATATATGCAAAGCGTCCAAACAGTACAATTCGCCAATTATTTGATCTTCAAGTTTAAGTGAACTACGAGCCCCATTGTTAATACTTTAACTGAAATTATTTGTAACTTGCGACAAGTAGAACAATGAATGGAACAGGTAGCCGGTTGAAATCAATGTATATATTGCTTCTATATAGTCTAAGAAACATATATGTAAAGCATCCAAACAGTACCATTCGCGAATTTTTTGTTCTTCAAGTTTAAGTGAACAACGAGCCCCTTTGTTAATCCTTTAAAGGAAATTATTTGTAAATTTCGACAAGAAGAACAATGATTGGAACACGTAGACGGTTGAAATCTTTGTATATATTGCTTCCATATAGTCTAAGAAACATGTACGCAAAGCATCCAAATAGTAGCTTTCGCCAATTTTTTTTCTTCAAGTTTAAGTGAACAATGAGCCCCAATGGTTAATCCATTATCGGAAATTATTTGTAACTTTCGGCAAGTAGAACAATGAGTGGAACAGGTAGACAGTTGAAATCTTTGTATATATTGCTTCTATATAGTCTAAGAAACATGTACGCAAAGCATCCAAACAGTACCATTCGCCAATTTTTTGGTCTTCAAGTTTAAGTGAACAATGAGCCCCAATGGTTAATCCTTTATCGGAAATTATTTGTAATTTTCGACAAGTCGAACAATGAATGGAACAGGTAGACGGTTGAAATATTTGTATATATTGCTTCTATATAATATAAGAAACATATATGCAAAGCATCCAAACAGTACCATTCGCCACTTTTTTGTTCTCCAAGTTTAAGTGAACAACGAGCCCCATTGTTAATCCTTTAAAGGAAATTTTTTCTAAATTTCGACAAGTAGAACAATGATTGGAACACGTAGACGGTTGAAATCTTTCTATATATTGCTTCCATATAGTCTCAGAAACATGTACGCAAAGCATCCAAACAGTACCATTCGCCAATTTTTTGTTCTTCAAGTTTAAGTGAACTACGAGCCCCATTGTTAATCCTTTAACGGAAATTATTCGTAACTTTCGACAAGTAGATCAATGAATGGAACAGGTAGACGGTTGAAATCTTTGTATATATTGCTTCTATATAGTCTAAGAAACATGTACGCAAAGCATCCAAACAGTACCATTCGCCAATTTTTTGGTCTTCAAGTTTAAGTGAACAATGAGCCCCAATGGTTAATCCTTTATCGGAAATTATTTGTAATTTTCGACAAGTCGAACAATGAATGGAACAGGTAGACGGTTGAAATATTTGTATATATTGCTTCTATATAATATAAGAAACATATATGCAAAGCATCCAAACAGTACCATTCGCCACTTTTTTGTTCTTCAAGTTTAAGTGAACAACGAGCCCCATTGTTAATCCTTTAAAGGAAATTATTTGTAAATTTCGACAAGTAGAACAATGATTGGAACACGTAGACGGTTGAAATCTTTGTATATATTGCTTCCATATAGTCTCAGAAACATGTACGCAAAGCATCCAAACAGTACCATTCGCCAATTTTTTGTTCTTCAAGTTTAAGTGAACTACGAGCCCCATTGTTAATCCTTTAACGGAAATTAATTGTAACTTTCTACAAGTAGAACAATGATTGGAACACGTAGACGGTTGAAATCTTTGTATATATTGCTTCCATATAGTCTAAGAAACATATATGCAAAGCAACCAAACAGTACCATTCGCCAATTTTTTGTTCTTCAAGTTTAAGTGAACAATGAGACCCATTGTTAATCCTTTATCGGAAATTATTCGTAACTTTCGACAAGTAGATCAATGAATGGAACAGGTAGACGGTTGAAATCTTTGTATATATTGCTTCTATATAGTCTAAGAAACATGTACGCAAAGCATCCAAACAGTACCATTCGCCAATTTTTTGGTCTTCAAGTTTAAGTGAACAATGAGCCCCAATGGTTAATCCTTTATCGGAAATTATTTGTAATTTTCGACAAGTCGAACAATGAATGGAACAGGTAGACGGTTGAAATATTTGTATATATTGCTTCTATATAATATTAGAAACATATATGCAAAGCATCCAAACAGTACCATTCGCCACCTTTTTGTTCTTCAAGTTTAAGTGAACAACGAGCCCCATTGTTAATCCTTTAAAGGAAATTATTTGTAAATTTCGACAAGTAGAACAATGATTGGAACACGTAGACGGTTGAAATCTTTGTATATATTGCTTCCATATAGTCTCAGAAACATGTACGCAAAGCATCCAAACAGTACCATTCGCCAATTTTTTGTTCTTCAAGTTTAAGTGAACTACGAGCCCCATTGTTAATCCTTTAACGGAAATTAATTGTAACTTTCTACAAGTAGAACAATGATTGGAACACGTAGACGGTTGAAATCTTTGTATATATTGCTTCCATATAGTCTAAGAAACATATATGCAAAGCAACCAAACAGTACCATTCGCCAATTTTTTGTTCTTCAAGTTTAAGTGAACTACGAGCCCCATTGTTAATCCTTTAACGGAAATTAATTGTAACTTTCTACAAGTAGAACAATGATTGGAACACGTAGACGGTTGAAATCTTTGTATATATTGCTTCCATATAGTCTAAGAAACATATATGCAAAGCATCCAAACAGTACAATTCGCCAATTTTTTGTTTTTCAAGTTTAAGTGAACAATGAGCCCCAATGGTTAATCCTTTATCGGTAATTATTTGTAACTTTCGACAAGTAGAACAATGAATGGAACAGGTAGACGGTTGAAATCATTTGTATATATTGCTTCTATATAGTCTAAGAAACATAACTGCATATCATCCAAACAGTACAATTCGCCAATTATTTGATCTTCAAGTTTAAGTGAACTACGAGCCCCATTGTTAATACTTTAACGGAAATTATTTGTAACTTGCGACAAGTAGAACAATGAATGGAACAGGTAGCCGGTTGAAATCAATGTATATATTGCTTCTATATAGTCTAAGAAACATATATGCAAAGCATCCAAACAGTACCATTCGCAATTTTTTTGTTCTTCAAGTTTAAGTGAACAACGAGCCCCATTGTTAATCCTTTAAAGGAAATTATTTGTAAATTTCGACAAGTAGAACAATGATTGGAACACGTAGACGGTTGAAATCTTTGTATATATTGCTTCCATATAGTGTAAGAAAGATGTACGCAAAGCATCCAAACAGTACCATTCGCCAATTTTTTGTTCTTCAAGTTTAAGTGAACAATGAGCCCCAATGGTTAATCCTTTATCGGAAATTATTTGTAATTTTCGACAAGTAGATCAATGAATGAAACAGGTAGACGGTCGAAATCTTTGTATATATTGCTTCTATATAATCTAAGAAACATATATGCAAAGCATCCAAACAGTACCATTCGCCAATTTTTTGTTCTTCAAGTTTAAGTGAACAACGAGCCCCATTGATAATCATGAAACGGAAATTATTTGTAACTTTCTCCAAGTAGAACAATGAATGGAACAGGTAGACTGTTGAAATCATTGTATATATTGCTTCTATATAGTCTAAGAAACATATATGCAAAGCGTCCAAACAGTACAATTCGCCAATTATTTGATCTTCAAGTTTAAGTAAAATACGATCCCCATTGTTAATCCTTTAAAGGAAATTATTTGTAAATTTCGACAAGTAGAACAATGAATGGAACAGGTAGACTGTTGAAATCATTGTATATATTGCTTCTATATAGTCTAAGAAACAAATATGCAAAGCATCCAAACAGTACAATTCGCCAATTTTTTGTTCTTCAAGTTTAAGTGAACAACGAGCCCCATTGATAATCATGAAACGGAAATTATTTGTAACTTTCTCCAAGTAGAACAATGAATGGAACAGGTAGACTGTTGAAATCATTGTATATATTGCTTCTATATAGTCTAAGAAACATATATGCAAAGCGTCCAAACAGTACAATTCGCCAATTATTTGATCTTCAAGTTTAAGTGAACTACGAGCCCCATTGTTAATACTTTAACTGAAATTATTTGTAACTTGCGACAAGTAGAACAATGAATGGAACAGGTAGCCGGTTGAAATCAATGTATATATTGCTTCTATATAGTCTAAGAAACATATATGTAAAGCATCCAAACAGTACCATTCGCGAATTTTTTGTTCTTCAAGTTTAAGTGAACAACGAGCCCCTTTGTTAATCCTTTAAAGGAAATTATTTGTAAATTTCGACAAGAAGAACAATGATTGGAACACGTAGACGGTTGAAATCTTTGTATATATTGCTTCCATATAGTCTAAGAAACATGTACGCAAAGCATCCAAATAGTAGCTTTCGCCAATTTTTTGTTCTTCAAGTTTAAGTGAACAATGAGCCCCAATGGTTAATCCATTATCGGAAATTATTTGTAACTTTCGGCAAGTAGAACAATGAGTGGAACAGGTAGACAGTTGAAATCTTTGTATATATTGCTTCTATATAGTCTAAGAAACATGTACGCAAAGCATCCAAACAGTACCATTCGCCAATTTTTTGGTCTTCAAGTTTAAGTGAACAATGAGCCCCAATGGTTAATCCTTTATCGGAAATTATTTGTAATTTTCGACAAGTCGAACAATGAATGGAACAGGTAGACGGTTGAAATATTTGTATATATTGCTTCTATATAATATAAGAAACATATATGCAAAGCATCCAAACAGTACCATTCGCCACTTTTTTGTTCTCCAAGTTTAAGTGAACAACGAGCCCCATTGTTAATCCTTTAAAGGAAATTTTTTGTAAATTTCGACAAGTAGAACAATGATTGGAACACGTAGACGGTTGAAATCTTTCTATATATTGCTTCCATATAGTCTCAGAAACATGTACGCAAAGCATCCAAACAGTACCATTCGCCAATTTTTTGTTCTTCAAGTTTAAGTGAACTACGAGCCCCATTGTTAATCCTTTAACGGAAATTATTCGTAACTTTCGACAAGTAGATCAATGAATGGAACAGGTAGACGGTTGAAATCTTTGTATATATTGCTTCTATATAGTCTAAGAAACATGTACGCAAAGCATCCAAACAGTACCATTCGCCAATTTTTTGGTCTTCAAGTTTAAGTGAACAATGAGCCCCAATGGTTAATCCTTTATCGGAAAATATTTGTAATTTTCGACAAGTCGAACAATGAATGGAACAGGTAGACGGTTGAAATATTTGTATATATTGCTTCTATATAATATAAGAAACATATATGCAGAGCATCCAAACAGTACCATTCGCCACTTTTTTGTTCTTCAAGTTTAAGTGAACAACGAGCCCCATTGTTAATCCTTTAAAGGAAATTATTTGTAAATTTCGACAAGTAGAACAATGATTGGAACACGTAGACGGTTGAAATCTTTGTATATATTGCTTCCATATAGTCTCAGAAACATGTACGCAAAGCATCCAAACAGTACCATTCGCCAATTTTTTGTTCTTCAAGTTTAAGTGAACTACGAGCCCCATTGTTAATCCTTTAACGGAAATTAATTGTAACTTTCTACAAGTAGAACAATGATTGGAACACGTAGACGGTTGAAATCTTTGTATATATTGCTTCCATATAGTCTAAGAAACATATATGCAAAGCAACCAAACAGTACCATTCGCCAATTTTTTGTTCTTCAAGTTTAAGTGAACAATGAGACCCATTGTTAATCCTTTATCGGAAATTATTCGTAACTTTCGACAAGTAGATCAATGAATGGAACAGGTAGACGGTTGAAATCTTTGTATATATTGCTTCTATATAGTCTAAGAAACATGTACGCAAAGCATCCAAACAGTACCATTCGCCAATTTTTTGGTCTTCAAGTTTAAGTGAACAATGAGCCCCAATGGTTAATCCTTTATCGGAAATTATTTGTAATTTTCGACAAGTCGAACAATGAATGGAACAGGTAGACGGTTGAAATATTTGTATATATTGCTTCTATATAATATTAGAAACATATATGCAAAGCATCCAAACAGTACCATTCGCCACCTTTTTGTTCTTCAAGTTTAAGTGAACAACGAGCCCCATTGTTAATCCTTTAAAGGAAATTATTTGTAAATTTCGACAAGTAGAACAATGATTGGAACACGTAGACGGTTGAAATCTTTGTATATATTGCTTCCATATAGTCTCAGAAACATGTACGCAAAGCATCCAAACAGTACCATTCGCCAATTTTTTGTTCTTCAAGTTTAAGTGAACTACGAGCCCCATTGTTAATCCTTTAACGGAAATTAATTGTAACTTTCTACAAGTAGAACAATGATTGGAACACGTAGACGGTTGAAATCTTTGTATATATTGCTTCCATATAGTCTAAGAAACATATATGCAAAGCAACCAAACAGTACCATTCGCCAATTTTTTGTTCTTCAAGTTTAAGTGAACTACGAGCCCCATTGTTAATCCTTTAACGGAAATTAATTGTAACTTTCTACAAGTAGAACAATGATTGGAACACGTAGACGGTTGAAATCTTTGTATATATTGCTTCCATATAGTCTAAGAAACATATATGCAAAGCATCCAAACAGTACAATTCGCCAATTTTTTGTTTTTCAAGTTTAAGTGAACAATGAGCCCCAATGGTTAATCCTTTATCGGTAATTATTTGTAACTTTCGACAAGTAGAACAATGAATGGAACAGGTAGACGGTTGAAATCATTTGTATATATTGCTTCTATATAGTCTAAGAAACATAACTGCATATCATCCAAACAGTACAATTCGCCAATTATTTGATCTTCAAGTTTAAGTGAACTACGAGCCCCATTGTTAATACTTTAACGGAAATTATTTGTAACTTGCGACAAGTAGAACAATGAATGGAACAGGTAGCCGGTTGAAATCAATGTATATATTGCTTCTATATAGTCTAAGAAACATATATGCAAAGCATCCAAACAGTACCATTCGCAATTTTTTTGTTCTTCAAGTTTAAGTGAACAACGAGCCCCATTGTTAATCCTTTAAAGGAAATTATTTGTAAATTTCGACAAGTAGAACAATGATTGGAACACGTAGACGGTTGAAATCTTTGTATATATTGCTTCCATATAGTGTAAGAAAGATGTACGCAAAGCATCCAAACAGTACCATTCGCCAATTTTTTGTTCTTCAAGTTTAAGTGAACAATGAGCCCCAATGGTTAATCCTTTATCGGAAATTATTTGTAATTTTCGACAAGTAGAACAATGAATGAAACAGGTAGACGGTCGAAATCTTTGTATATATTGCTTCTATATAATCTAAGAAACATATATGCAAAGCATCCAAACAGTACCATTCGCCAATTTTTTGTTCTTCAAGTTTAAGTGAACAACGAGCCCCATTGATAATCATGAAACGGAAATTATTTGTAACTTTCTCCAAGTAGAACAATGAATGGAACAGGTAGACTGTTGAAATCATTGTATATATTGCTTCTATATAGTCTAAGAAACATATATGCAAAGCGTCCAAACAGTACAATTCGCCAATTATTTGATCTTCAAGTTTAAGTAAAATACGATCCCCATTGTTAATCCTTTAAAGGAAATTATTTGTAAATTTCGACAAGTAGAACAATGAATGGAACAGGTAGACTGTTGAAATCATTGTATATATTGCTTCTATATAGTCTAAGAAACATATATGCAAAGCGTCCAAACAGTACAATTCGCCAATTATTTGATCTTCAAGTTTAAGTGAACTACGAGCCCCATTGTTAATACTTTAACTGAAATTATTTGTAACTTGCGACAAGTAGAACAATGAATGGAACAGGTAGCCGGTTGAAATCAATGTATATATTGCTTCTATATAGTCTAAGAAACATATATGTAAAGCATCCAAACAGTACCATCCGCGAATTTTTTGTTCTTCAAGTTTAAGTGAACAACGAGCCCCTTTGTTAATCCTTTAAAGGAAATTATTTGTAAATTTCGACAAGAAGAACAATGATTGGAACACGTAGACGGTTGAAATCTTTGTATATATTGCTTCCATATAGTCTAAGAAACATGTACGCAAAGCATCCAAACAGTAGCTTTCGCCAATTTTTTGTTCTTCAAGTTTAAGTGAACAATGAGCCCCAATGGTTAATCCATTATCGGAAATTATTTGTAACTTTCGGCAAGTAGAACAATGAGTGGAACAGGTAGACAGTTGAAATCTTTGTATATATTGCTTCTATATAGTCTAAGAAACATGTACGCAAAGCATCCAAACAGTACCATTCGCCAATTTTTTGGTCTTCAAGTTTAAGTGAACAATGAGCCCCAATGGTTAATCCTTTATCGGAAATTATTTGTAATTTTCGACAAGTCGAACAATGAATGGAACAGGTAGACGGTTGAAATATTTGTATATATTGCTTCTATATAATATAAGAAACATATATGCAAAGCATCCAAACAGTACCATTCGCCACTTTTTTGTTCTCCAAGTTTAAGTGAACAACGAGCCCCATTGTTAATCCTTTAAAGGAAATTTTTTGTAAATTTCGACAAGTAGAACAATGATTGGAACACGTAGACGGTTGAAATCTTTCTATATATTGCTTCCATATAGTCTCAGAAACATGTACGCAAAGCATCCAAACAGTACCATTCGCCAATTTTTTGTTCTTCAAGTTTAAGTGAACTACGAGCCCCATTGTTAATCCTTTAACGGAAATTATTCGTAACTTTCGACAAGTAGATCAATGAATGGAACAGGTAGACGGTTGAAATCTTTGTATATATTGCTTCTATATAGTCTAAGAAACATGTACGCAAAGCATCCAAACAGTACCATTCGCCAATTTTTTGGTCTTCAAGTTTAAGTGAACAATGAGCCCCAATGGTTAATCCTTTATCGGAAATTATTTGTAATTTTCGACAAGTCGAACAATGAATGGAACAGGTAGACGGTTGAAATATTTGTATATATTGCTTCTATATAATATAAGAAACATATATGCAAAGCATCCAAACAGTACCATTCGCCACTTTTTTGTTCTTCAAGTTTAAGTGAACAACGAGCCCCATTGTTAATCCTTTAAAGGAAATTATTTGTAAATTTCGACAAGTAGAACAATGATTGGAACACGTAGACGGTTGAAATCTTTGTATATATTGCTTCCATATAGTCTCAGAAACATGTACGCAAAGCATCCAAACAGTACCATTCGCCAATTTTTTGTTCTTCAAGTTTAAGTGAACTACGAGCCCCATTGTTAATCCTTTAACGGAAATTAATTGTAACTTTCTACAAGTAGAACAATGATTGGAACACGTAGACGGTTGAAATCTTTGTATATATTGCTTCCATATAGTCTAAGAAACATAAATGCAAAGCAACCAAACAGTACCATTCGCCAATTTTTTGTTCTTCAAGTTTAAGTGAACAATGAGACCCATTGTTAATCCTTTATCGGAAATTATTCGTAACTTTCGACAAGTAGATCAATGAATGGAACAGGTAGACGGTTGAAATCTTTGTATATATTGCTTCTATATAGTCTAAGAAACATGTACGCAAAGCATCCAAACAGTACCATTCGCCAATTTTTTGGTCTTCAAGTTTAAGTGAACAATGAGCCCCAATGGTTAATCCTTTATCGTAAATTATTTGTAACTTTCGACAAGTCGAACAGTGAATGGAACAGGTAGACGGTTGAAATCTTTGTATATATTGCTTCTATATAGTCTAAGAAACATATATGCAAAGCATCCAAACAGTACAATTCGCCAATTTTTTGTTCTTCAAGTTTAAGTGAACAATGAGCCCCATTGTTAATCCTTTAAAGGAAATTATTTGTAACTTTCGACAAGTAGAACAATGAATGGAACAGGTAGACGGTTGAAATCTTTGTATATATTGCTTCTATATAGTCTAAGAAACATATATGCAAAGCATCCAAACAGTACAATTCGCCAATTTCTTGTTCTTCAAGTTTAAGTAAACTACGATCCCCATTGTTAATGCCTTAACGGAAATTATTTGTAAATTTCGACAAGTAGAACAATGAATGGAACTGGTAGACGGTTGAAATCTTTGTATATATTGTTTCTGTATAATCTAAGAAACATATTTGCAAAGCATCTAAATGGTAACAATCGCCAATTTTTTGTTCTTCAAGTTTAAGTGAACAATGAGACCCATTGTTAATCCTTTATCGGAAATTATTTGTAACTTTCGACAAGTAGATCAATGAATGGAACAGGTAGACGGTTGAAATCTTTGTATATATTGCTTCTATATAGTCTAAGAAACATATATGCAAAGCATCCAAACAGTACAATTCGCCAATTTTTTGTTCTTCAAGTTTAAGTGAACAATGAGCCCCATTGTTAATCCTTTAAAGGAAATTATTTGTAACTTTCGACAAGTAGAACAATGAATGGAACAGGTAGACGGTTGAAATCTTTGTATATATTGCTTCTATATAGTCTAAGAAACATATATGCAAAGCATCCAAACAGTACAATTCGCCAATTTCTTGTTCTTCAAGTTTAAGTAAACTACGATCCCCATTGTTAATGCCTTAACGGAAATTATTTGTAAATTTCGACAAGTAGAACAATGAATGGAACTGGTAGACGGTTGAAATCTTTGTATATATTGTTTCTGTATAATCTAAGAAACATATTTGCAAAGCATCTAAATAGTAACAATCGCCAATTTTTTGTTCTTCAAGTTTAAGTGAACAATGAGACCCATTGTTAATCCTTTATCGGAAATTATTTGTAACTTTCGACAAGTAGATCAATGAATGGAACAGGTAGACGGTTGAAATCTTTGTATATATTGCTTCTATATAGTCTAAGAAACATATATGCAAAGCATCCAAACAGTACAATTCGCCAATTTCTTGTTCTTCAAGTTTAAGTAAACTACGATCCCCATTGTTAATGCCTTAACGGAAATTATTTGTAACTTTCGACAAGTAGAACAATGAATGGAACAGGTAGACGGTTGAAATCTTTGTATATATTGCTTCTATATAGTCTAAGAAACATATATGCAAAGCATCCAAACAGTACAATTCGCCAATTTCTTGTTCTTCAAGTTTAAGTAAACTACGATCCCCATTGTTAATGCCTTAACGGAAATTATTTGTAAATTTCGACAAGTAGAACAATGAATGGAACTGGTAGACGGTTGAAATCTTTGTATATATTGTTTCTGTATAATCTAAGAAACATATTTGCAAAGCATCTAAATAGTAACAATCGCCAATTTTTTGTTCTTCAAGTTTAAGTGAACAATGAGACCCATTGTTAATCCTTTATCGGAAATTATTTGTAACTTTCGACAAGTAGATCAATGAATGGAACAGGTAGACGGTTGAAATCTTTGTATATATTGCTTCTATATAGTCTAAGAAACATATATGCAAAGCATCCAAACAGTACAATTCGCCAATTTTTTGTTCTTCAAGTTTAAGTGAACAATGAGCCCCATTGTTAATCCTTTAAAGGAAATTATTTGTAACTTTCGACAAGTAGAACAATGAATGGAACAGGTAGACGGTTGAAATCTTTGTATATATTGCTTCTATATAGTCTAAGAAACATATATGCAAAGCATCCAAACAGTACAATTCGCCAATTTCTTGTTCTTCAAGTTTAAGTAAACTACGATCCCCATTGTTAATGCCTTAACGGAAATTATTTGTAAATTTCGACAAGTAGAACAATGAATGGAACTGGTAGACGGTTGAAATCTTTGTATATATTGTTTCTGTATAATCTAAGAAACATATTTGCAAAGCATCTAAATAGTAACAATCGCCAATTTTTTGTTCTTCAAGTTTAAGTGAACAATGAGACCCATTGTTAATCCTTTATCGGAAATTATTTGTAACTTTCGACAAGTAGATCAATGAATGGAACAGGTAGACGGTTGAAATCTTTGTATATATTGCTTCTATATAGTCTAAGAAACATATATGCAAAGCATCCAAACAGTACAATTCGCCAATTTTTTGTTCTTCAAGTTTAAGTGAACAATGAGACCCATTGTTAATCCTTTATCGGAAATTATTTGTAACTTTCGACAAGTAGAACAATGAATGGAACAGGTAGACGGTTGAAATCTTTGTATATTTTGCTTCTATATAGTCTAAGAAACATATATGCAAAGCATCCAAACAGCACAATACGCCAATTTTTTGTTCTTCAAGTTTAAGTGAACAATGAGCCCCAATGGTTAATCCTTTATCGGTAATTATTTGTAACTTTCGACAAGTAGAACAATGAATGGAACAGGTAGACGGTTGAAATGTTTGCATATATTGCTTCTATATAATATAAGAAACATATATGCAAAGCGTCCAAACAGTACAATTCGCCAATTATTTGATCTTCAAGTTTAAGTAAAATACGATCCCCATTGTTAATCCTTTAAAGGAAATTATTTGTAAATTTCGACAAGTAGAACAATGAATGGAACAGGTAGACTGTTGAAATCATTGTATATATTGCTTCTATATAGTCTAAGAAACATATATGCAAAGCGTCCAAACAGTACAATTCGCCAATTATTTGATCTTCAAGTTTAAGTGAACTACGAGCCCCATTGTTAATACTTTAACTGAAATTATTTGTAACTTGCGACAAGTAGAACAATGAATGGAACAGGTAGCCGGTTGAAATCAATGTATATATTGCTTCTATATAGTCTAAGAAACATATATGTAAAGCATCCAAACAGTACCATCCGCGAATTTTTTGTTCTTCAAGTTTAAGTGAACAACGAGCCCCTTTGTTAATCCTTTAAAGGAAATTATTTGTAAATTTCGACAAGAAGAACAATGATTGGAACACGTAGACGGTTGAAATCTTTGTATATATTGCTTCCATATAGTCTAAGAAACATGTACGCAAAGCATCCAAACAGTAGCTTTCGCCAATTTTTTGTTCTTCAAGTTTAAGTGAACAATGAGCCACAATGGTTAATCCATTATCGGAAATTATTTGTAACTTTCGGCAAGTAGAACAATGAGTGGAACAGGTAGACAGTTGAAATCTTTGTATATATTGCTTCTATATAGTCTAAGAAACATGTACGCAAAGCATCCAAACAGTACCATTCGCCAATTTTTTGGTCTTCAAGTTTAAGTGAACAATGAGCCCCAATGGTTAATCCTTTATCGGAAATTATTTGTAATTTTCGACAAGTCGAACAATGAATGGAACAGGTAGACGGTTGAAATATTTGTATATATTGCTTCTATATAATATAAGAAACATATATGCAAAGCATCCAAACAGTACCATTCGCCACTTTTTTGTTCTCCAAGTTTAAGTGAACAACGAGCCCCATTGTTAATCCTTTAAAGGAAATTTTTTGTAAATTTCGACAAGTAGAACAATGATTGGAACACGTAGACGGTTGAAATCTTTCTATATATTGCTTCCATATAGTCTCAGAAACATGTACGCAAAGCATCCAAACAGTACCATTCGCCAATTTTTTGTTCTTCAAGTTTAAGTGAACTACGAGCCCCATTGTTAATCCTTTAACGGAAATTATTCGTAACTTTCGACAAGTAGATCAATGAATGGAACAGGTAGACGGTTGAAATCTTTGTATATATTGCTTCCATATAGTCTAAGAAACATATATGCAAAGCAACCAAACAGTACCATTCGCCAATTTTTTGTTCTTCAAGTTTAAGTGAACTACGAGCCCCATTGTTAATCCTTTAACGGAAATTAATTGTAACTTTCTACAAGTAGAACAATGATTGGAACACGTAGACGGTTGAAATCTTTGTATATATTGCTTCCATATAGTCTAAGAAACATATATGCAAAGCATCCAAACAGTACAATTCGCCAATTTTTTGTTTTTCAAGTTTAAGTGAACAATGAGCCCCAATGGTTAATCCTTTATCGGTAATTATTTGTAACTTTCGACAAGTAGAACAATGAATGGAACAGGTAGACGGTTGAAATCATTTGTATATATTGCTTCTATATAGTCTAAGAAACATAACTGCATATCATCCAAACAGTACAATTCGCCAATTATTTGATCTTCAAGTTTAAGTGAACTACGAGCCCCATTGTTAATACTTTAACGGAAATTATTTGTAACTTGCGACAAGTAGAACAATGAATGGAACAGGTAGCCGGTTGAAATCAATGTATATATTGCTTCTATATAGTCTAAGAAACATATATGCAAAGCATCCAAACAGTACCATTCGCAATTTTTTTGTTCTTCAAGTTTAAGTGAACAACGAGCCCCATTGTTAATCCTTTAAAGGAAATTATTTGTAAATTTCGACAAGTAGAACAATGATTGGAACACGTAGACGGTTGAAATCTTTGTATATATTGCTTCCATATAGTGTAAGAAAGATGTACGCAAAGCATCCAAACAGTACCATTCGCCAATTTTTTGTTCTTCAAGTTTAAGTGAACAATGAGCCCCAATGGTTAATCCTTTATCGGAAATTATTTGTAATTTTCGACAAGTAGAACAATGAATGAAACAGGTAGACGGTCGAAATCTTTGTATATATTGCTTCTATATAATCTAAGAAACATATATGCAAAGCATCCAAACAGTACCATTCGCCAATTTTTTGTTCTTCAAGTTTAAGTGAACAACGAGCCCCATTGATAATCATGAAACGGAAATTATTTGTAACTTTCTCCAAGTAGAACAATGAATGGAACAGGTAGACTGTTGAAATCATTGTATATATTGCTTCTATATAGTCTAAGAAACATATATGCAAAGCGTCCAAACAGTACAATTCGCCAATTATTTGATCTTCAAGTTTAAGTAAAATACGATCCCCATTGTTAATCCTTTAAAGGAAATTATTTGTAAATTTCGACAAGTAGAACAATGAATGGAACAGGTAGACTGTTGAAATCATTGTATATATTGCTTCTATATAGTCTAAGAAACATATATGCAAAGCGTCCAAACAGTACAATTCGCCAATTATTTGATCTTCAAGTTTAAGTGAACTACGAGCCCCATTGTTAATACTTTAACTGAAATTATTTGTAACTTGCGACAAGTAGAACAATGAATGGAACAGGTAGCCGGTTGAAATCAATGTATATATTGCTTCTATATAGTCTAAGAAACATATATGTAAAGCATCCAAACAGTACCATCCGCGAATTTTTTGTTCTTCAAGTTTAAGTGAACAACGAGCCCCTTTGTTAATCCTTTAAAGGAAATTATTTGTAAATTTCGACAAGAAGAACAATGATTGGAACACGTAGACGGTTGAAATCTTTGTATATATTGCTTCCATATAGTCTAAGAAACATGTACGCAAAGCATCCAAACAGTAGCTTTCGCCAATTTTTTGTTCTTCAAGTTTAAGTGAACAATGAGCCCCAATGGTTAATCCATTATCGGAAATTATTTGTAACTTTCGGCAAGTAGAACAATGAGTGGAACAGGTAGACAGTTGAAATCTTTGTATATATTGCTTCTATATAGTCTAAGAAACATGTACGCAAAGCATCCAAACAGTACCATTCGCCAATTTTTTGGTCTTCAAGTTTAAGTGAACAATGAGCCCCAATGGTTAATCCTTTATCGGAAATTATTTGTAATTTTCGACAAGTCGAACAATGAATGGAACAGGTAGACGGTTGAAATATTTGTATATATTGCTTCTATATAATATAAGAAACATATATGCAAAGCATCCAAACAGTACCATTCGCCACTTTTTTGTTCTCCAAGTTTAAGTGAACAACGAGCCCCATTGTTAATCCTTTAAAGGAAATTTTTTGTAAATTTCGACAAGTAGAACAATGATTGGAACACGTAGACGGTTGAAATCTTTCTATATATTGCTTCCATATAGTCTCAGAAACATGTACGCAAAGCATCCAAACAGTACCATTCGCCAATTTTTTGTTCTTCAAGTTTAAGTGAACTACGAGCCCCATTGTTAATCCTTTAACGGAAATTATTCGTAACTTTCGACAAGTAGATCAATGAATGGAACAGGTAGACGGTTGAAATCTTTGTATATATTGCTTCTATATAGTCTAAGAAACATGTACGCAAAGCATCCAAACAGTACCATTCGCCAATTTTTTGGTCTTCAAGTTTAAGTGAACAATGAGCCCCAATGGTTAATCCTTTATCGGAAATTATTTGTAATTTTCGACAAGTCGAACAATGAATGGAACAGGTAGACGGTTGAAATATTTGTATATATTGCTTCTATATAATATAAGAAACATATATGCAAAGCATCCAAACAGTACCATTCGCCACTTTTTTGTTCTTCAAGTTTAAGTGAACAACGAGCCCCATTGTTAATCCTTTAAAGGAAATTATTTGTAAATTTCGACAAGTAGAACAATGATTGGAACACGTAGACGGTTGAAATCTTTGTATATATTGCTTCCATATAGTCTCAGAAACATGTACGCAAAGCATCCAAACAGTACCATTCGCCAATTTTTTGTTCTTCAAGTTTAAGTGAACTACGAGCCCCATTGTTAATCCTTTAACGGAAATTAATTGTAACTTTCTACAAGTAGAACAATGATTGGAACACGTAGACGGTTGAAATCTTTGTATATATTGCTTCCATATAGTCTAAGAAACATAAATGCAAAGCAACCAAACAGTACCATTCGCCAATTTTTTGTTCTTCAAGTTTAAGTGAACAATGAGACCCATTGTTAATCCTTTATCGGAAATTATTCGTAACTTTCGACAAGTAGATCAATGAATGGAACAGGTAGACGGTTGAAATCTTTGTATATATTGCTTCTATATAGTCTAAGAAACATGTACGCAAAGCATCCAAACAGTACCATTCGCCAATTTTTTGGTCTTCAAGTTTAAGTGAACAATGAGCCCCAATGGTTAATCCTTTATCGGAAATTATTTGTAACTTTCGACAAGTCGAACAGTGAATGGAACAGGTAGACGGTTGAAATCTTTGTATATATTGCTTCTATATAGTCTAAGAAACATATATGCAAAGCATCCAAACAGTACAATTCGCCAATTTTTTGTTCTTCAAGTTTAAGTGAACAATGAGCCCCATTGTTAATCCTTTAAAGGAAATTATTTGTAACTTTCGACAAGTAGAACAATGAATGGAACAGGTAGACGGTTGAAATCTTTGTATATATTGCTTCTATATAGTCTAAGAAACATATATGCAAAGCATCCAAACAGTACAATTCGCCAATTTCTTGTTCTTCAAGTTTAAGTAAACTACGATCCCCATTGTTAATGCCTTAACGGAAATTATTTGTAAATTTCGACAAGTAGAACAATGAATGGAACTGGTAGACGGTTGAAATCTTTGTATATATTGTTTCTGTATAATCTAAGAAACATATTTGCAAAGCATCTAAATGGTAACAATCGCCAATTTTTTGTTCTTCAAGTTTAAGTGAACAATGAGACCCATTGTTAATCCTTTATCGGAAATTATTTGTAACTTTCGACAAGTAGATCAATGAATGGAACAGGTAGACGGTTGAAATCTTTGTATATATTGCTTCTATATAGTCTAAGAAACATATATGCAAAGCATCCAAACAGTACAATTCGCCAATTTTTTGTTCTTCAAGTTTAAGTGAACAATGAGCCCCATTGTTAATCCTTTAAAGGAAATTATTTGTAACTTTCGACAAGTAGAACAATGAATGGAACAGGTAGACGGTTGAAATCTTTGTATATATTGCTTCTATATAGTCTAAGAAACATATATGCAAAGCATCCAAACAGTACAATTCGCCAATTTCTTGTTCTTCAAGTTTAAGTAAACTACGATCCCCATTGTTAATGCCTTAACGGAAATTATTTGTAAATTTCGACAAGTAGAACAATGAATGGAACTGGTAGACGGTTGAAATCTTTGTATATATTGTTTCTGTATAATCTAAGAAACATATTTGCAAAGCATCTAAATAGTAACAATCGCCAATTTTTTGTTCTTCAAGTTTAAGTGAACAATGAGACCCATTGTTAATCCTTTATCGGAAATTATTTGTAACTTTCGACAAGTAGATCAATGAATGGAACAGGTAGACGGTTGAAATCTTTGTATATATTGCTTCTATATAGTCTAAGAAACATATATGCAAAGCATCCAAACAGTACAATTCGCCAATTTCTTGTTCTTCAAGTTTAAGTAAACTACGATCCCCATTGTTAATGCCTTAACGGAAATTATTTGTAACTTTCGACAAGTAGAACAATGAATGGAACAGGTAGACGGTTGAAATCTTTGTATATATTGCTTCTATATAGTCTAAGAAACATATATGCAAAGCATCCAAACAGTACAATTCGCCAATTTCTTGTTCTTCAAGTTTAAGTAAACTACGATCCCCATTGTTAATGCCTTAACGGAAATTATTTGTAAATTTCGACAAGTAGAACAATGAATGGAACTGGTAGACGGTTGAAATCTTTGTATATATTGTTTCTGTATAATCTAAGAAACATATTTGCAAAGCATCTAAATAGTAACAATCGCCAATTTTTTGTTCTTCAAGTTTAAGTGAACAATGAGACCCATTGTTAATCCTTTATCGGAAATTATTTGTAACTTTCGACAAGTAGATCAATGAATGGAACAGGTAGACGGTTGAAATCTTTGTATATATTGCTTCTATATAGTCTAAGAAACATATATGCAAAGCATCCAAACAGTACAATTCGCCAATTTTTTGTTCTTCAAGTTTAAGTGAACAATGAGCCCCATTGTTAATCCTTTAAAGGAAATTATTTGTAACTTTCGACAAGTAGAACAATGAATGGAACAGGTAGACGGTTGAAATCTTTGTATATATTGCTTCTATATAGTCTAAGAAACATATATGCAAAGCATCCAAACAGTACAATTCGCCAATTTCTTGTTCTTCAAGTTTAAGTAAACTACGATCCCCATTGTTAATGCCTTAACGGAAATTATTTGTAAATTTCGACAAGTAGAACAATGAATGGAACTGGTAGACGGTTGAAATCTTTGTATATATTGTTTCTGTATAATCTAAGAAACATATTTGCAAAGCATCTAAATAGTAACAATCGCCAATTTTTTGTTCTTCAAGTTTAAGTGAACAATGAGACCCATTGTTAATCCTTTATCGGAAATTATTTGTAACTTTCGACAAGTAGATCAATGAATGGAACAGGTAGACGGTTGAAATCTTTGTATATATTGCTTCTATATAGTCTAAGAAACATATATGCAAAGCATCCAAACAGTACAATTCGCCAATTTTTTGTTCTTCAAGTTTAAGTGAACAATGAGACCCATTGTTAATCCTTTATCGGAAATTATTTGTAACTTTCGACAAGTAGAACAATGAATGGAACAGGTAGACGGTTGAAATCTTTGTATATTTTGCTTCTATATAGTCTAAGAAACATATATGCAAAGCATCCAAACAGCACAATACGCCAATTTTTTGTTCTTCAAGTTTAAGTGAACAATGAGCCCCAATGGTTAATCCTTTATCGGTAATTATTTGTAAATTTCGACAAGTAGAACAATGAATGGAACAGGTAGACTGTTGAAATCATTGTATATATTGCTTCTATATAGTCTAAGAAACATATATGCAAAGCGTCCAAACAGTACAATTCGCCAATTATTTGATCTTCAAGTTTAAGTGAACTACGAGCCCCATTGTTAATACTTTAACTGAAATTATTTGTAACTTGCGACAAGTAGAACAATGAATGGAACAGGTAGCCGGTTGAAATCAATGTATATATTGCTTCTATATAGTCTAAGAAACATATATGTAAAGCATCCAAACAGTACCATCCGCGAATTTTTTGTTCTTCAAGTTTAAGTGAACAACGAGCCCCTTTGTTAATCCTTTAAAGGAAATTATTTGTAAATTTCGACAAGAAGAACAATGATTGGAACACGTAGACGGTTGAAATCTTTGTATATATTGCTTCCATATAGTCTAAGAAACATGTACGCAAAGCATCCAAACAGTAGCTTTCGCCAATTTTTTGTTCTTCAAGTTTAAGTGAACAATGAGCCACAATGGTTAATCCATTATCGGAAATTATTTGTAACTTTCGGCAAGTAGAACAATGAGTGGAACAGGTAGACAGTTGAAATCTTTGTATATATTGCTTCTATATAGTCTAAGAAACATGTACGCAAAGCATCCAAACAGTACCATTCGCCAATTTTTTGGTCTTCAAGTTTAAGTGAACAATGAGCCCCAATGGTTAATCCTTTATCGGAAATTATTTGTAATTTTCGACAAGTCGAACAATGAATGGAACAGGTAGACGGTTGAAATATTTGTATATATTGCTTCTATATAATATAAGAAACATATATGCAAAGCATCCAAACAGTACCATTCGCCACTTTTTTGTTCTCCAAGTTTAAGTGAACAACGAGCCCCATTGTTAATCCTTTAAAGGAAATTTTTTGTAAATTTCGACAAGTAGAACAATGATTGGAACACGTAGACGGTTGAAATCTTTCTATATATTGCTTCCATATAGTCTCAGAAACATGTACGCAAAGCATCCAAACAGTACCATTCGCCAATTTTTTGTTCTTCAAGTTTAAGTGAACTACGAGCCCCATTGTTAATCCTTTAACGGAAATTATTCGTAACTTTCGACAAGTAGATCAATGAATGGAACAGGTAGACGGTTGAAATCTTTGTATATATTGCTTCTATATAGTCTAAGAAACATGTACGCAAAGCATCCAAACAGTACCATTCGCCAATTTTTTGGTCTTCAAGTTTAAGTGAACAATGAGCCCCAATGGTTAATCCTTTATCGGAAATTATTTGTAATTTTCGACAAGTCGAACAATGAATGGAACAGGTAGACGGTTGAAATATTTGTATATATTGCTTCTATATAATATAAGAAACATATATGCAAAGCATCCAAACAGTACCATTCGCCACTTTTTTGTTCTTCAAGTTTAAGTGAACAACGAGCCCCATTGTTAATCCTTTAAAGGAAATTATTTGTAAATTTCGACAAGTAGAACAATGATTGGAACACGTAGACGGTTGAAATCTTTGTATATATTGCTTCCATATAGTCTCAGAAACATGTACGCAAAGCATCCAAACAGTACCATTCGCCAATTTTTTGTTCTTCAAGTTTAAGTGAACTACGAGCCCCATTGTTAATCCTTTAACGGAAATTAATTGTAACTTTCTACAAGTAGAACAATGATTGGAACACGTAGACGGTTGAAATCTTTGAATATATTGCTTCCATATAGTCTAAGAAACATAAATGCAAAGCAACCAAACAGTACCATTCGCCAATTTTTTGTTCTTCAAGTTTAAGTGAACAATGAGACCCATTGTTAATCCTTTATCGGAAATTATTCGTAACTTTCGACAAGTAGATCAATGAATGGAACAGGTAGACGGTTGAAATCTTTGTATATATTGCTTCTATATAGTCTAAGAAACATGTACGCAAAGCATCCAAACGGTACCATTCGCCAATTTTTTGGTCTTCAAGTTTAAGTGAACAATGAGCCCCAATGGTTAATCCTTTATCGGAAATTATTTGTAATTTTCGACAAGTCGAACAATGAATGGAACAGGTAGACGGTTGAAATATTTGTATATATTGCTTCTATATAATATTAGAAACATATATGCAAAGCATCCAAACAGTACCATTCGCCACTTTTTTGTTCTTCAAGTTTAAGTGAACAACGAGCCCCATTGTTAATCCTTTAAAGGAAATTATTTGTAAATTTCGACAAGTAGAACAATGATTGGAACACGTAGACGGTTGAAATCTTTGTATATATTGCTTCCATATAGTCTCAGAAACATGTACGCAAAGCATCCAAACAGTACCATTCGCCAATTTTTTGTTCTTCAAGTTTAAGTGAACTACGAGCCCCATTGTTAATCCTTTAACGGAAATTAATTGTAACTTTCTACAAGTAGAACAATGATTGGAACACGTAGACGGTTGAAATCTTTGTATATATTGCTTCCATATAGTCTAAGAAACATATATGCAAAGCAACCAAACAGTACCATTCGCCAATTTTTTGTTCTTCAAGTTTAAGTGAACAATGAGACCCATTGTTAATCCTTTATCGGAAATTATTCGTAACTTTCGACAAGTAGATCAATGAATGGAACAGGTAGACGGTTGAAATCTTTGTATATATTGCTTCTATATAGTCTAAGAAACATGTACGCAAAGCATCCAAACAGTACCATTCGCCAATTTTTTGGTCTTCAAGTTTAAGTGAACAATGAGCCCCAATGGTTAATCCTTTATCGGAAATTATTTGTAACTTTCGACAAGTCGAACAGTGAATGGAACAGGTAGACGGTTGAAATCTTTGTATATATTGCTTCTATATAGTCTAAGAAACATATATGCAAAGCATCCAAACAGTACAATTCGCCAATTTTTTGTTCTTCAAGTTTAAGTGAACAATGAGCCCCATTGTTAATCCTTTAAAGGAAATTATTTGTAACTTTCGACAAGTAGAACAATGAATGGAACAGGTAGACGGTTGAAATCTTTGTATATATTGCTTCTATATAGTCTAAGAAACATATATGCAAAGCATCCAAACAGTACAATTCGCCAATTTCTTGTTCTTCAAGTTTAAGTAAACTACGATCCCCATTGTTAATGCCTTAACGGAAATTATTTGTAAATTTCGACAAGTAGAACAATGAATGGAACTGGTAGACGGTTGAAATCTTTGTATATATTGTTTCTGTATAATCTAAGAAACATATTTGCAAAGCATCTAAATAGTAACAATCGCCAATTTTTTGTTCTTCAAGTTTAAGTGAACAATGAGACCCATTGTTAATCCTTTATCGGAAATTATTTGTAACTTTCGACAAGTAGAACAATGAATGGAACAGGTAGACGGTTGAAATCTTTGTATATATTGCTTCTATATAGTCTAAGAAACATATATGCAAAGCATCCAAACAGTACAATTCGCCAATTTCTTGTTCTTCAAGTTTAAGTAAACTACGATCCCCATTGTTAATGCCTTAACGGAAATTATTTGTAAATTTCGACAAGTAGAACAATGAATGGAACTGGTAGACGGTTGAAATCTTTGTATATATTGTTTCTGTATAATCTAAGAAACATATTTGCAAAGCATCTAAATAGTAACAATCGCCAATTTTTTGTTCTTCAAGTTTAAGTGAACAATGAGACCCATTGTTAATCCTTTATCGGAAATTATTTGTAACTTTCGACAAGTAGATCAATGAATGGAACAGGTAGACGGTTGAAATCTTTGTATATATTGCTTCTATATAGTCTAAGAAACATATATGCAAAGCATCCAAACAGTACAATTCGCCAATTTCTTGTTCTTCAAGTTTAAGTAAACTACGATCCCCATTGTTAATGCCTTAACGGAAATTATTTGTAACTTTCGACAAGTAGAACAATGAATGGAACAGGTAGACGGTTGAAATCTTTGTATATATTGCTTCTATATAGTCTAAGAAACATATATGCAAAGCATCCAAACAGTACAATTCGCCAATTTCTTGTTCTTCAAGTTTAAGTAAACTACGATCCCCATTGTTAATGCCTTAACGGAAATTATTTGTAAATTTCGACAAGTAGAACAATGAATGGAACTGGTAGACGGTTGAAATCTTTGTATATATTGTTTCTGTATAATCTAAGAAACATATATGCAAAGCATCTAAATAGTAACAATCGCCAATTTTTTGTTCTTCAAGTTTAAGTGAACAATGAGACCCATTGTTAATCCTTTATCGGAAATTATTTGTAACTTTCGACAAGTAGATCAATGAATGGAACAGGTAGACGGTTGAAATCTTTGTATATATTGCTTCTATATAGAATAAGAAACATATATGCAAAGCATCCAAACAGTACAATTCGCCAATTTTTTGTTCTTCAAGTTTAAGTGAACAATGAGACCCATTGTTAATCCTTTATCGGAAATTATTTGTAAATTTCGACAAGTAGAACAATGAATGGAACTGGTAGACGGTTGAAATCTTTGTATATATTGTTTCTGTATAATCTAAGAAACATATATGCAAAGCATCTAAATAGTAACAATCGCCAATTTTTTGTTCTTCAAGTTTAAGTGAACAATGAGCCCCAATGGTTAATCCATTATCGGAAATTATTTGTAACTTTCGGCAAGTAGAACAATGAATGGAACAGGTAGACGGTTGAAATCTTTGTATATATTGCTTCTATATAGTCTAAGAAACATATATGCAAAGCATCCAAACAGTAGAATTCGCCAATTTATTGTTCTTCAAGTTTAAGTGAACTACGAGCCCCATTGTTAATCCTTTAAAGGAAATTATTTGTAAATTTCGACAAGTAGAACAATGAATGGAACAGGTAGACGGTTGAGATCTTTGTATATATTGCTTCTATATAGTCTAAGAAACATATATGCAAAGCATCCAAACAGTACAATTCGCCAATTTTTTGTTCTTCAAGTTTAAGTGAACTACGAGCCCCATTGTTAATCCTTTAACGGAAATTAATTGTAACTTTCTACAAGTAGAACAATGATTGGAACATGTAGACGGTTGAAATCTTTGTATATATTGCTTCCATATAGTCTAAGAAACATATATGCTAAGCATCCAAACAGTACAATTCGCCAATTTTTTGTTCTTCAAGTTTAAGTGAACTACGAGCCCCATTGTTAATCCTTTAACGGAAATTATTTGTAAATTACGACCAGTAGAACAATGAATGGATCATGTAGACGGTTGAAATCATTGTATATATTGCTTCTATATAGTCTACGAAACATATATGCAAAGCATCCAAACAGTACAATTCGCCAATTTTTTGTTCTTCAAGTTTAAGTGAACTACGAGCCCCATTGTTAATCCTTTAACGGAAATTAATTGTAACTATCTACAAGTAGAACAATGATTGGAACATGTAAGACGGTTGAAATCTTTGTATATATTGCTTCCACATAGCCTAAGAAACATATATGCAAAGCATCCAAACAGTACCATTCGCCACTTTATTGTTCTTCAAGTTTAAGTGAACTACGAGCCCCATTGTTAATCCTTTAAAGGAAATTATTTGTAAATTTCGACAAGTAGAACAATGAATGGAACAGGTAGACGGTTGAGATCTTTGTATATATTGCTTCTATATAGTCTAAGAAACATATATGCAAAGCATCCAAACAGTACAATTCGCCAATTTTTTGTTCTTCAAGTTTAAGTGAACTACGAGCCCCATTGTTAATCCTTTAACGGAAATTAATTGTAACTTTCTACAAGTAGAACAATGATTGGAACAGGTAGACGGTTGAGATCTTTGTATATATTGCTTCTATATAGTCTAAGAAACATATATGCAAAGCATCCAAACAGTACAATTCGCCAATTTTTTGTTCTTCAAGTTTAAGTGAACTACGAGCCCCATTGTTAATCCTTTAACGGAAATTAATTGTAACTTTCTACAAGTAGAACAATGATTGGAACATGTAGACGGTTGAAATCTTTGTATATATTGCTTCCATATAGTCTAAGAAACATATATGCTAAGCATCCAAACAGTACAATTCGCCAATTTTTTGTTCTTCAAGTTTAAGTGAACTACGAGCCCCATTGTTAATCCTTTAAAGGAAATTATTTGTAAATTACGACCAGTAGAACAATGAATGGATCATGTAGACGGTTGAAATCATTGTATATATTGCTTCTATATAGTCTACGAAACATATATGCAAAGCATCCAAACAGTACAATTCGCCAATTTTTTGTTCTTCAAGTTTAAGTGAACTACGAGCCCCATTGTTAATCCTTTAACGGAAATTAATTGTAACTATCTACAAGTAGAACAATGATTGGAACATGTAAGACGGTTGAAATCTTTGTATATATTGCTTCCACATAGCCTAAGAAACATATATGCAAAGCATCCAAACAGTACCATTCGCCAATTTTTTGTTCTTCAAGTTTAAGTGAACAATGAGCCCCATTGTTAATCCTTTATCGGAAATTATTTGTAACTTTCGACAAGTAGAACAATGAATGGAACACGTAGACGGTTGAAATCTTTGTATATATTGCTTCTATATAGTCTAAGAAACATATGTGCAAAGCATAAAAACAGTACAATTCGCCAATTATTTCATCTTCATGTTTAAGTGCACTACGAGCCCCATTGTTAATACTTTAACGGAAATTATTTGTAAATTCCGACAAGTAGAACAATGAATGGAACAGGTAGACGGTTGAAATCAATGTATATATTGCTTCTATATAGTCTAAGAAACATATATGCAAAGCATCCATACAGTATAATTCGCCAATTTTTTGTTCTTCAAGTTTAAGTAAACTACGATCCCCATTGTTAATCCCTTAACGGAAATTATTTGTAACTTTCGACAAGTAGAACAATGAATGGAACTGGTAGACGGTTGAAATCATTGTATATATTGCTTCTATATAGTCTAAGAAACATATCTGCAGATCATCCAAACAGTACAATCCGCCAATTATTTGATCTTCAAGTTTAAGTGAATTACGAGCCCCATTGTTAATACTTTAACGGAAATTATTTGTAACTTGCGACAAGTAGAACAATGAATGGAACAGGTAGATGGTTGAAATCATTGTATATTTTGCTTCTATATAGTCTACGAAACATATATGCAAAGCATCCAAACAGTACAATTCGCCAATTTTTTGTTCTTCAAGTTTAAGTGAACTACGAGCCCCATTGATAATCATGAAATGGAAATTATTTGTAACTTTCTACAAGTAGAACAATGAATAGAACAGGTAGACGGTTGAAATCTTTGTATATATTGCTTCCATATAGTCTAAGAAACATATATGCTAAGCATCCAAACAGTACAATTCGCCAATTTTTTGTTCTTCAAGTTTAAGTGAACTACGAGCCCCATTGTTAATACTTTAACGGAAATTATTTGTAACTTGCGACAAGTAGAACAATGAATGGAACAGGTAGCCGGTTGAAATCAATGTATATATTGCTTCTATATAGTCTAAGAAACATATATGCAAATCATCCAAACAGTACAATTCGCCAATTTTTTGTTCTTCAAGTTTTAGTAAACTACGATCCCCATTGTTAATCCCTTAACGGAAATTATTTGTACCTTTCGACAAGTAGAACAATGAATGGAACAGGTAGACGGTTGAAATCATTGTATATATTGCTTCTATATAATCTAAGAAACACATATGCAAAGCATCCAAACAGTACAATTCGCCAATTATTTCATCTTCATGTTTAAGTGAACTACGAGCCCCATTGTTAATCCTTTAAAGGAAATTATTTGTAAATTTCGACAAGTAGAACAATGAATGGATCATGTAGACGGGTGAAATCTTTCTATATATTGCTTCTAAATAGTCTAAGAAACATATATGCAAATAATCCAAACAGTACAATTCGCCAATTATTTGATCTTCAAGTTTAAGTGAACTACGAGCCCCATTGTTAATACTTTAACGGAAATTATTTGTAAGTTGCGACAAGTAGAACAATGATTGGAACACGTAGACGGTTGAAATCTTTGTATATATTGTTTCCATATAGTCTATGAAACATGTACGCAAAGCATTCAAACAGTACCATTCGCCAATTTTTTGTTCTTCAAGTTTAAGTGAACTACGAGCCCCATTGTTAATCCTTTATCGGAAATTATTTGTAACTTTCGACAAGTAGAACAATGAATGGAACACGTAGACGGTTGAAATCTTTGTATATATTGCTTCTATATAGTCTAAGAAACATATGTGCAAAGCATCCAAACAGTACAATTCGCCAATTATTTCATCTTCATGTTTAAGTGCACTACGAGCCCCATTGTTAATACTTTAACGGAAATTATTTGTAAATTCCGACAAGTAGAACAATGAATGGAACAGGTAGACGGTTGAAATCAATGTATATATTGCTTCTATATAGTCTAAGAAACATATATGCAAAGCATCCATACAGTATAATTCGCCAATTTTTTGTTCTTCAAGTTTAAGTAAACTACGATCCCCATTGTTAATCCCTTAACGGAAATTATTTGTAAATTCCGACAAGTAGAACAATGAATGGAACAGGTAGACGGTTGAAATCTTTGTATATATTGCTTCAATATAGTCTAAGAAACATATATGCAAAGCATCCAAACAGTACCATTCGCCAATTATTTCATCTTCATGTTTAAGTGAACTACGAGCCCCATTGTTAATACTTTAAAGGAAATTATTTGTAAATTTCGACAAGTAGAACAATGAATGGATCAGGTAGACGGTTGAAATCTTTGTATATATTGCTTCCATATAGTCTAAGAAACATATATGCAAAGCATCCAAACAGTACCATTCGCCAATTTTTTGTTCTTCAAGTTTAAGTGAACAATGAGCCCCAATGGTTAATCCGTTATCGGAAATTATTTGTAACTTTCGACAAGTAGAACAATGAATGGAACAGGTAGACGGTTGAAATCTTTGTATATATTGCTTCTATATAGTCTAAGAAACATATATGCATAGCATCCAAACAGTACAATTCGCCAATTTTTTGTTCTTCAAGTTTAAGTGAACTACGAGCCCCATTGTTAATCCTTTAAAGGAAATTATTTGTAAATTTCGACAAGTACAACAATGAATAGTACAGGTAGACGGGTGAAATCTTTCTATATATTGTTTCTAAATAGTCTAAGAAACATATATGCAAAGCATCCAAACAGTACAATTCGCCAATTTTTTGTTCTTCAAGTTTAAGTGAACTACGAGCCCAATTGTTAATCCTTTAAAGGAAATTATTTGTAAATTTCGACAAGTAGAACAATGAATGGATCATGTAGACGGTTGAAATCATTGTATATATTGCTTCTATATAGTCTACGAAACATATATGCAAAGCATCCAAACTGTACCATTCGCCAATTTTTTGTTCTTCAAGTTTAAGTAAACTACGATCCCCATTGTTAATCCCTTAACGGAAATTATTTGTAACTTTCGACAAGTAGAACAGTGAATGGAACAGGTAGACGGTTGAAATCTTTGTATATATTGCTTCTATATAGTCTAAGAAACATATATGCAAATCATCCAAACAGTACAATTCGCCAATTATTTGATCTTCAAGTTTAAGTGAACTACGAGCCCCATTGTTAATCCTTTAACGGAAATTAATTGTAACTTTCTACAAGTAGAACAATGATTGGAACACGTAGACGGTTGAAATCTTTGTATATATTGCTTCCATATAGTCTAAGAAACATATATGCAAAGCATCCAAACTGTACCATTCTCCAATTTTTTGTCCTTCAAGTTTAAGTGAACTACGAGCCCCATTGTTAATCCTATAAAGGAAATTATTTGCAAATTTCGACAAGTAGAACAATGAATGGAACAGGTAGACTGTTGGAATCATTGTATATATTGCATCTATATAGTCTAAGAAACATATATGCATAGCGTCCAAACAGTACAATTCGCCAATTTTTTGCTCTTCAAGTTTAAGTGAACTACGAGCCCCATTGTTAATCCTTTAAAGGAAATTATTTGTAAATTTCGGCAAGTAGAACAATGAATGGAATAGGTAGACGGTTGAAATCATTGTATATATTGCTTCTATATAGTCTAAGAAACATATATGCAAAGCATCCAAACAGTACAATTCGCCAATTTCTTGTTCTTCAAGTTTAAGTGAACTACGAGCCCCATTGTTAATACTTTAACGGAAATTATTTGTAACTTGCGACAAGTAGAACAATGAATGGAACAGGTAGACGGTTGAAATCAATGTATATATTGCTTCTATATAGTCTAAGAAACATATCTGCAAATCATCCACACAGTACAATTCGCCAATTATTTGATCTTCAAGTTTAAGTGAACTACGAGCCCCATTGTTAATACTTTAACGGAAATTATTTGTAACTTGCGACAAGTAGAACAATGAATGGAACAGGTAGCCGGTTGAAATCAATGTATATATTGCTTCTATATAGTCTAAGAAACATATATGCAAAGCATCCAAACAGTACCATTCGGCAATTTTTTGTTCTTCAAGTTTAAGTGAACTACGAGCCCCATTGTTAATCCTTTATAGGAAATTATTTGTAAATTTCGACAAGTAGAACAATGAATGGAACAGGTAGACGGTTGAAATCAATGTATATATTGCTTCTATAAAGTCTAAGAAACATATATGCAAAGCATCCAAACAGTACCATTCGCCAATTTTTTCGTTTTCAAGTTTAACTGAACAATGAGCCCCAATGGTTAATCCTTTATCGGAAATTATTTGTAACTTTCGACAAGTAGAACAATGAATGGAACAGGTAGACGGTTGAATTCTTTGTATATATTGCTTCTATATAGTCTAAGAAACATATATGTGTTACGTCCCAGCGACGGAGGTAAGGAAGGAATCCGTATTCTCTTTAAACCCGTCCGGAAGGGATTAATGCCGATAATTTGCCAATTTTGCCAATTTTTTGCTCTTCAAGTTTAAGTGAACTACGAGCCCCATTGTTAATCCTTTAAAGGAAATTATTTGTAAATTTCGGCAAGTAGAACAATGAATGGAATAGGTAGACGGTTGAAATCATTGTATATATTGCTTCTATATAGTCTAAGAAACATATATGCAAAGCATCCAAACAGTACAATTCGCCAATTTCTTGTTCTTCAAGTTTAAGTGAACTACGAGCCCCATTGTTAATACTTTAACGGAAATTATTTGTAACTTGCGACAAGTAGAACAATGAATGGAACAGGTAGACGGTTGAAATCAATGTATATATTGCTTCTATATAGTCTAAGAAACATATCTGCAAATCATCCACACAGTACAATTCGCCAATTATTTGATCTTCAAGTTTAAGTGAACTACGAGCCCCATTGTTAATACTTTAACGGAAATTATTTGTAACTTGCGACAAGTAGAACAATGAATGGAACAGGTAGCCGGTTGAAATCAATGTATATATTGCTTCTATATAGTCTAAGAAACATATATGCAAAGCATCCAAACAGTACCATTCGGCAATTTTTTGTTCTTCAAGTTTAAGTGAACTACGAGCCCCATTGTTAATCCTTTATAGGAAATTATTTGTAAATTTCGACAAGTAGAACAATGAATGGAACAGGTAGACGGTTGAAATCAATGTTTATATTGCTTCTATAAAGTCTAAGAAACATATATGCAAAGCATCCAAACAGTACCATTCGCCAATTTTTTCGTTTTCAAGTTTAAGTGAACAATGAGCCCCAATGGTTAATCCTTTATCGGAAATTATTTGTAACTTTCGACAAGTAGAACAATGAATGGAACAGGTAGACGGTTGAATTCTTTGTATATATTGCTTCTATATAGTCTAAGAAACATATATGTGTTACGTCCCAGCGACGGAGGTAAGGAAGGAATCCGTATTCTCTTTAAACCCGTCCGGAAGGGATTAATGCCGATAATTTGCCTCCCACCTGAGTGGTCAAACGGCTGGGACTCGGCATGAAACGCTTTGTAGTGGCTTGATACGGAGGCTCGAGGGATTTAATTGTCAGTAGGTTTATGAATGTGACTCACCGGGCTGATACAACGCGTGTCTTAGTGTAGAGGCGGCGGCGATTCCATCGTCGAGACGCTCTGGAAGCGGCGATCAGCTGAGCGGCGTCAGCTGTTGGCGGTGACGTAACTGCCCACGTGCTGATACTGCTCTCGATCGGAGCAGGGAAGTAGTGGCGTTGAAGCAGAATGATTCCCTTATTCTCCTGCGGCCGTGCAGGAGCTAGTAGTGGTAGTCGATGGTGGAGAGTCCTTACTGCGAAGGGGTCCTTCTTGCGAGGACAGACTCGTACGTGATTGTTTCACCACGGCTGCGTCGGCGGGCCTGGACTCCTTGGATCCAGGGGATGATTTCCGTGGTTACGAGATCTCTTCCCGGAGTTTGAGCGCCGTGCTCTTCAGAGAGAATTTCGCGGCGTCTTCTCTTATACTCGGTTTCTCGCGGATCGTAACTCGGAATGCTCCGCGTAGGAAGGGCAGTGAAAGACTTCGAAATAACTATTAATTTCCACGGTAGGCTTAAACCGATATTTGATTCAGTCGCGGGACAGGAATCGATGTTTTGCGTGGAAACTTCGGCTAAGGGTAACGGTGGAGGGGCAGGGATATTAGTATTATCGTTGACAGGACAGGAGTCGTTATCGATAGGATGGTCTACTCCTAGGAGGTCGTCGTAAGAGGAAGGGTTCGAAGGGGTTGGATCGTGTAAGGATTTTATTAGTCGGCGGTACTGGATTTTCCGTCCGGCACGATGTCCGTAACGAGGCATAGAAAGAACGATAGGTAATGGGTCGATATGGAACTCTCAATCAGGCCTGCGAAGCTAAGGCGTAACTTGCTCCAGCAGCGAAAGATAGTTCCGGTGAGAATTGAAAGGAAGGCCTGCGATGCTAAGGCGTAACTTGCACCAGCAGTAAGGAGCGGTTAGGATGGGTGAAGAGATGGTTGCAGAAAATTAGTCGTGGAAGGATTTCTCTGGGAATTTTGTGATGCTGAGGCGAAACTCGCACCAACAGAAAGGAAAGCCTGGTAAAATTGGAAAGAGAAAATTTGGAAAGAGAACAGTGGGGAATAATTAATTGTCGCCGGTACTGAATGAAACTCGTTAACTCGATATAAAATTGTATAAAAATGAAATATATATTGTTACAAGAAAAATAACTAAAACTATCCTTAAATCGAAATAAAACAAAATGAATTAAGAAATGGTAGATTAAAATACGTTATTCTAAAATGTGCTTATAAAATAGTAACTTCCTAACGCGGATCGAGACAGAATTAGTAAGGCGCTTGAAAGGGGCTTGTGCTTTAGAATTGAGTATGAATTTATTCATCGAAGACTTCGAAGACTACTCATCGGTAGACTGACCATCAAAGAGTGCCCATCGGTGGTGCCTGTCCTTACCTCGTCACCTCGGTTTGTAGTGGGGCAGGCCTAATTCCCCGAAATCTATGTTCGAAGCGGGAGAGGCCCCGAAGTGGGGGCTTCTAGCTGTGACGTATCTCAATCTCACTCTACCATGCTTAAGACTACGGTAAATACAATTTCTACTTATCGACTATAGAACATGAAGGAAAAAATTTACAGGGCGAAGATACCGAGACGTAACACCTCCCCCCCCCCCCCCCCCCCCCCCCGGGAAGAAAAATGTTACGGTGTGACATTTTTCGAAGGTCTTTGTTCGTCATGATAGTCCTTCAGTATATTTCGTAGGGTGTCGAAACTTTGGGGGTCGCACTTGGTGACACTGTCACTCAGTGGGAGGGTAGCGGGGGCCGTTGCCGTTGGTGGGGTCTCCGGGTCCGCTGCTGGCTCCGGAGTGGTCCTGCCCATGTGTAGGAGGAGCTGTGTCAACGAACCGAAGATAGCGCCCAGCAAATGGAGGCTCCAGCCGTATATTGAATGGAGAGCGTATCCGTGTAGTATGACGTCGATTATCAACTTGATAAATCGGACAATCAGGAACAGGCCGATGACACCGGCGCTCGCCGATCCGAAGGTGAGGAACACCTTCCATATCTTCGCTCCGGCTGATTCGGCGATTTTGTTCAGTGTGTCCTCGTCTAGTAAATTTGAGACAGTGAGAGTACCTGCGGGGATGGTCTTACCCATTAATCCTCTTGCCAGTGTGTCGAGGGCGGCAGGTTTTTCCACTGGAAACATGATGTTGTCTCGTAATGTTTGTAAGTCGTCCTGAGAATAGATACCGCTGGTAGCGAGGTTCCCTGCGTCTATGTATTTCCAATCGTCCTGCGTGACCGGTTGGATTGAAGGTGGTGCGATGGTTTCCACGGGCTTTGGTGAAAGCCGGTACCAGGATCCTTGCATCCTATACATAATTGGAACTACCTCGTTGCAGTCTCGGGAATGAGCCATCTTGGTCAAAATGTGTGACTTTGGCGACAGGTAACAGGATTCGTTCCTGTGGAGGACTGGTAATTGATTATGACAGTCTTCCGTTCTCCGGAAGCTGCACTGGACTGGAACGCACTTTATTATATGCACAACTTCACCAGCGGTTGTCGCCATGTACCCGGGCCCTTTCATTATTGCGTAGGCAAGTTCGTCCGGATTTGTGGTGGCGAGGGCGAGCGCATTTTTTAGAACTTGCTGCTCTAAACTGCACCTTTGTTTAAGTATATGTCTGTACAAGTTTTGCATTTGCGTGCGTAAATGTTTTTCGATATACACAAATTTTGAATTCACGTACGTGAAAATGTCTAGATTATTAACACTTATTTTCGCCTTTGCGCGGAAGGTTTGTCCGTTCTTTACCTCGAGCACGAATAATTTCGGATGCTCCGTTTTCACTAAGGTGTAACCGCAAAGAGGAAACTCACTCGTTTTAGTCAACGCGAACACTGCTTCGCCGGATGTGACCATGAAGATTGTTGGGTCTCGTGGATCTTCGGGGGTCACGATGGCAGCCTTGCCCTCGTACAGCACGTCGTAATTATTGAAGTGGCATCCATCTTGCGGGATCGGTGACCATGAGACTGAACTGCCGTCGGCATCAAAACACTCTCCCTTGGAACTGGCGCATTTTACTCCAGATGGCAAAATGATCTCGTCGGAGGATAGCTGTATGGGAGCGTATCCGTTCGCCAGTGTGGTCCTGATGGCTGCCTGTACCACGACATTATTCCAGGTGCCGAAAGGGTCAGCATACTGGCCGCCGTGACACGTTCCATCCACGTTCAGTTCCCCTGCCAGCGTAAGGGTGTGCCGGTTGGTAGAATTACGAGCCAAACCCGTGATCTGGGCCGATGGTAGAAACGCCATTATGCCGGTCAGCTGGACCTGCTGGCATAGGCGGGGTGTAATCTCCATAAGGTATTGCCGGCGTCCATTTTGTATAATGGAGACATGCGAATGCATGCCACAGTAGTAGATGGTCCGGTCTATTTCGATCTTGCAGGACGCGTATTCGGTGCCTGCATATTCTGCAAGTTGGAGCAGCTGTATACGGGTGTCTTTCCGCCTCGGTGCCTTATCCGAAATGTTGCATGGGGCGACTTCCAGGAGTGAGAGCGTTGTTACGTTGAGGCTGTTTCCTCCACAGTCATACCCCACTATGGCGTAGGCTGTTGCGAGTGAGGCGAGTAGCAGGAGGATAGGTCCTTCCATGTTGGCAGTGTCGATTCGACTAGATGTTGGAGCTCGGCGCGGCCCCCCTTCTTGTACTCCCTTATCGCTTGTTCCCGATGTCCCTCTCCGGAGGCACTCCGAACTCGGTTGAGGTGGGGTTCCCGTTAGGCGTATAGTGAATCCCCGATTATGTACAGGGTGGCCACATCAAAATTCAGATACAACCCCCGACAAAAGATGTCCATGCACGTCGCGCATTCCACGATGTCTTTTTCGGTCAGGAGTTGGATTCCGCACTCATAACAGTCCTTCTCAAAATCCTCACACGTGAATGCGTGCGCCTCCGTGGTTTCTCCCTCTTCGACGAGAATGGTCTCGTCGAAGCACGACTCACAAAATATTCTGTACGTATTATGCTCGTCGTACGTTTCAATTATCTCGCCCGTGAGGCATTTAAACTGGCTCAATTGAATGTTGAGCAATGCTACCTCCTCTTGTGCCGTAGTTTCGGGTGGAGTTCGCGGGTGATAACACATCGTAACTATTAATTTTCTGTCGCTAGCTGGTTTCAGAGTGACTGTTTGGTCCTGCTCGGTTGCGCCCTACCTTATATATTAATCCTTATTGCCTTCTTAGAAAACTTACTACTACATACATGAATCGAGTCACTTCATGGTTCCTACCGACTCTGTGAGGTCCGGCTTTTGACGAGCTTGAGCTTGTCTGAATGCACGGTCCGTACTTTGCCTTTAAATAATATTTTTACGTTATACTTGTCGAGAGCTTCAATTAGTTCATGAGGCCCAGTATACTGATCTCCAAATTTCCCTGTTTTGGGTTCCTTTAGTAAATAAACGCGGTCGTCGGGCTTGAAATTTTCCGGTCTTTGTTTTCGGTCGAAGTACTTTTTTGATTTTTCTTTGGCATTTATGAGATTATTTCGGGCATGAGTGCGGACCTTGCTCAGGCGTTCTTGCAATGTTTCTAAATATTCCGCGTAGGAGTCATTTTTGGAATCTTCGCGCAATACAATTTCTGTAGGAATTCTTGCTATTGAACCGAATATTAGTTCGTGAGGGGTATACAGAGTACCCTCATGCACGCTGGTATTATATGAAAATGTGGCTAAATCGAGCAAAGTATCCCATTCGCGGTTTTTTGTTATAAAATGCTTTAAATATTCGACGAGTACGTGATGCGAGCGTTCGATTGATCCGTTGGATTGGGGTCGGAAAGCTGTCGTGGTCGTGTGACTGATTTTAAATTTTTTGCATATTTCTTTTAAGAGGCTATTGCAAAAGGGTGTGCCCTGGTCTGTAAATATATTTTTAGGTGTTCCGAATCTACAAATGAATTTGGAAATTAATGCATCCACTACTTCTTGTGCGTTTGCTTGCATCAACGGTATAGCTAAGGAATATTTAGTGAGGAGATCCTGAATAGTGATTATGTACGTATGATTGCGTCTAGTCTTCGGAAGGGGACCCACGATATCCATTGCAATTCGGTCGAAAGCTGTTCCCGGAGTGTCGGTTAGAATCATCGGTTGCCTTGTTTTTAGCCTGGTCAGTTTTTTCGTCTGGCAGCTAGTACATTTTTGGATGTATTCCTGTATATCGCGTTTCAGAGTTGGCCAGTAAAAATGCTGACGGATCCTACGATACGTTTTCGTAACGCCCTTATGACCGCCAACTGCAGTGCAGTGATTTTCAATAATTATTTTTGATCTTAGGGTTACTTCGGGAATTGTAATTAAGTTTTTGCAAACAAAAATTCGGAGATCGATGGTGGAAAAAGTGTCGGTTAATTTTGTCTTAATTATATGCCATGGAATACTGTCGATGTTACCTTCGGCAATGCTAAAACTAGTTAACTGTAACTCGGTCACGACATCGTATAAAGTGCGTAATGTATCGTTGAAGTCGTCTATTTGGGTTTTCATAGATACAGTATCTTTTATGGGTAGGGCTATGTGTCTTACTCCCTTGATTGTACTGAATTTCGCGCGCGCCATAGTTATGTCGGTATATTTTGGGAACAAGTCGAGTTCTTGGAGAGAGCAGGCTCCTTTGTCACACGGTTGACCGTCGAGTGAAATGAAGTAGACTAAATTATCTCTTCGTGTACTAAGGTTATCGCGTATTTCGGTTATGGACACGGTCATATTGCGCGGTGTAGTCCTATCCCCATCGAAAAACATTTCTGAGTCGGAACTGGTTCCAGGGGTATCATCGTCGGTGGCAATGTTCGCGGACCTCCATGGGTCGTTCTCAGAAGAATCTGTGTCAGCGTAGTCGATAGCGTGAATATTACTTGTCGGTGGGTTACGCGATAATGCGTCGGCGTTGACATTTTGTTTCCCGGCTTTGTATACGATTTCGTATTCGTACTCAGCGAGCTTGAGTCGCCATCGTACTAATCTGGATGTCGGGTCTTTTACAGAATTTAGCCAGACGAGCGGCTTGTGGTTTGTTACTAAGGTGAATTTATGGCCATACAAATAGGATCGAAAATGGTTTGTTGAATATACTATTGCTAAGAGTTCCTTTTCTGTAGTTGAATAATTCTCCTCCGCCGAATTTAAAAGGCGGGATGTGTACGCGATCGGGAGGTCCTTACCTACCGTTCCCTGGCTTAAAATGCCACCTATCGCATATCCCGATGCGTCTGTTGTCAGAATGAAGGGTCGCGTAAAATCAGGGTATTGTAAGAGTGGTTCCGTGCAAAGTTTGTCGCGTAGCGTCGAAAAAGCGGTCTCTTGTGTCTCAGTCCATTCGAATACATTTTCTTTCTTTAAGAGGTTTGTCAACGGTTTAGCGATCTTTGAGAAATTTGGTATAAAACGGCGGTAGTACCCGGCTAGTCCCAAGAATTGTTTTATATTTTTAGGATTACGCGGTTTAGGAAAATTTTTGACGGCGGAGATTTTTGCGGGATCCGGTTTTACACCCTCATTGCTAATAACGTGGCCCAGATAGTTCACTTCTTTTCGCAGAAATTCGCATTTATCTGGCTGTAGTTTTAGTTTCGCGTCTCTAAGTCTACTCGCGAGTTTTTTGAATTTAACATCGTGTTCGGTTAATGAGCTAGAATATATGACTATATCGTCAAGGTACACGAATAATTCGTTACCTTGGAGACCCGTTAATACGTTGTCCATGAGCCTTTGGAATGTCGCAGGGGCGTTCTTAAGACCAAACGGCATGCGAGTGAATTGGTAATGCCCGTGGTGCGTAGAAAATGCCGTTTTTTGTGCGTCGTTTTCGTCCATTGGGATCTGGTGAAAACCTGATGCTAAATCGAAGACGCTAAAATATTTAGCGCTTCCGAGCTGGTCGAGTATCTCAGTGATATTAGGCAGGGGGTATGCGTCGCTCACGGTTTTCTCATTTAGTGCACGATAATCAATAACCATTCTCCAACGTTTATTTCCCTTTGAATCGGCCTTTTTGGGCACAATCCAAAGAGGGCTATTGTAAGGCGAGACTGATGGCTCGATTATTCCGCCTTCCAGCAGCGCTCCTACCTGAGTTTCTATTTCCTGCTTATGGACAGGTGGAAAACGATATTGCTTTGTGTGGACAGCCGCGTTATCTATCGTAGGGATTGTATGTTTCATTGCGTTTGTGTGCGTGAGTTTGTCCGTCGGTAGTTGGAATAGGTCAGCGTTTCGCGATATAATGCCCTTCACGTTTTCTCGCTCGAAGGAGTTTAAGTGTTCCAAGCGTAGCAGTTTTTGAATTTGTTCATCTCTCGGTAGATGTAAATTTTCTGATTCGCCTGGAAGATTTGGAGAGGTAGTAAGTATTGGCATCGTTTTTATGGATTCAGAGGATGCAGGGGATTCAGAGGATATAGCAGAGTTAGTAGATACAGTGGATTTGGAAGAAACAGTGGATTCAGCGGATACAGAGGAAACAGTGGATACAGCGGATTTAGAAGATTCAGCGGACATAGAAGATACAGTGGGAGACGATATGGTAGGCTGGGGATCTGAGTCACTCCCTTTCCCTAGGGCGGAGCGTACTTCGAATTCCTCGAGCTCTACTATCGGTGTCTCGATGACGACATCCTTTTCTGTCGTATTAATTGCATTTATGTAAGCGATTCCTTGATGATTGCGTGCGAGCGCATTACCGATATATATCCCTCTTCCCGACTCGATGAGGTCCAAATATCCCTCAGAAACATTGTTTGACACAATTAAATGAATTGGAGCGATACTACGAGCTGAGATCGTGCTACTTAAATGGTTCGCGAAGGGGAAGTGTATACCGTTCCATTCTACACGTTTATCTACGTAGTTTATCTTCGCGGAGGATGCTAGGAAATCTGTCCCGAGGATTCCACCTTGGGGAATTGGAAAGTCATCTTTGACGATATAGAATTTAATTGGGTAGTTATCTATAAAAATTTCGACTGCTCCGAGTGTGTCGACAATTCCGGTCGATATTCCTTGTAATCGAATAACATCCCGGTCAGTGAAGAGCGTCGAAGGCTCTATTAGGTTTACTTTGATTAGATTCGGCGCAGATCCCGAGTCTACCATAAACTCGGTGGGAGTTTGTAAGGTAGGAGACGTTATTATAATAGATGGGATCTTTGAAAACATGGAGGGGTTTACAGTGTGGACTGGGATGGCGCTTCGAGATTTTGAACTGTATTTACTGGGCGAACCGGCGCGTTCTCCCGAGACTCGCCCGTTGGTCTCGGTGCCGGGCCTGCGTTTCCCTTATTTTGTCGAAGGGAGTTATTGTATTGTCTTTTGCGGCATTCGTCGATAGAATGTCCGATATTTTTACAATACCGGCAGATAGGCGTTTCTCGATCATTGTTTCCTCGCGGCGCGTCATACTCGCGGCGCGGTGAGCGATATTGCGGTAGGTCGTAACGAGGCCTTTCTTGGCGCGTATCATAGCTATGTGACTGACCACGTTGAGTTATCGGGAACTCGTCTCGGCGTGGTGGGACTTGACGCGGCAGGTCGTAATCGCGTGAGTTTCGGCGCGGCGAAATTTGACGCGGCGGGCCGTAATCTCGCGAGTCCCGGCGCGGCGAAATTCGACGTAGTGGGCCGTAATCTCGTGAATTTCGGCGCGGTGATGGGTGCCGTGGTGCCCGGTGTTCTCGATTATCGCGTCCTTGAGGTTCTCGGTGTTCTATCGTTCTTATAGGAGCGAACCTTTCCTGGCGTTGTGGGGGAGGATAATCGCTTCTCCGGCGATCCATTAAATTCCTTTCTTTATCTAACTCTATCCGTTTGTAAATCTTACACGCCTGAGCGTAGGCTTCTGTTAACGAGTAACAATGCTGCATTACAGGGTGAGACCTAATTTTTGGCAGAAGGCCATCGATAAAATAATTTAGGACAAAATCTTCGATTTCGCGTGTATGAGGCCTTGACAATTCTGTATGACCGTTCCTCTCGGCATCTATAATAGCGCCCCGGAGATCTTTTACCTTGCTAATGTATCCGAGAATGGTTTCCGTTCGACGCATAAAAGTGGACATTAGTTCTGATCTGTAGTGGTGGGTAGTTTGATGAGAAGTGAACGCTTCGCGCAATTTATCGCATAATTGGAGGATCGTTATGCAATCGTCATCCTCCACCGCGGTGTATGCTTCACCCGACAGCCTTCCGATCAACAATCGCACTATTGAACATTCATTACGCGGATTTAAGATTTCTTTTAACCGCCTACAAGCGCGCGTGAATTTCAAAACTGGGATGTTGTAGCCGTCGAATCGGGGTACCGTGCTCAATGTTTCCTTGATTAGCGTCTTATCGTATTCGTCGTTTTCGTGGCGTCGCGGCGGAGGTACATAGTGTTCCCTACTCGGTGAGGGTTCGCGGCTTGGAATTTCGACGGGGTTCTCCTGGATTAGTTTTAATTGATTACGTACGCGCTCTAATTCCTCATGGAGTTGTTCCATATGATCGTCCCGCGCGTCTTTGTTTCGAATTTCGGCTATCTGGGAATGCAAAGTTTCTTCGCGTGTGATTATGACTTCTTCGCGATTAACTAACGCTTCTTCGCGTTCTAACAATTCCTTTTCCGCGCGGCGTACCGCCTCTTCCTTTTCTTTCATTTCACGCTCTCGTGATGCGAGAGCCTTTTCTAATTCCTTTTCTGCGCGGCGCGCGGACTCCTCTTTATCGCCTATTTTACGTTCTCGCGCAGCGAGGGCCTTTTCTAACATTGCAACCTCGTCCTCAGTCAGAGCCTTTCCTTTCGCCCGGGTCTCCATTTTCGCGATTTACAATATTTCGTAAGCCTTTTTTTACAATGCGTTTCACAGCATCCCACCGCTGTCACCAAAAATTTATGTTCCGTCCCAGCGACGGAGGTAAGGAAGGAATCCGTATTCTCTTTAAACCCGTCCGGAAGGGATTAATGCCGATAATTTGCCTCCCACCTGAGTGGTCAAACGGCTGGGACTCGGCATGAAACGCTTTGTAGTGGCTTGATACGGAGGCTCGAGGGATTTAATTGTCAGTAGGTTTATGAATGTGACTCACCGGGCTGATACAACGCGTGTCTTAGTGTAGAGGCGGCGGCGATTCCATCGTCGAGACGCTCTGGAAGCGGCGATCAGCTGAGCGGCGTCAGCTGTTGGCGGTGACGTAACTGCCCACGTGCTGATACTGCTCTCGATCGGAGCAGGGAAGTAGTGGCGTTGAAGCAGAATGATTCCCTTATTCTCCTGCGGCCGTGCAGGAGCTAGTAGTGGTAGTCGATGGTGGAGAGTCCTTACTGCGAAGGGGTCCTTCTTGCGAGGACAGACTCGTACGTGATTGTTTCACCACGGCTGCGTCGGCGGGCCTGGACTCCTTGGATCCAGGGGATGATTTCCGTGGTTACGAGATCTCTTCCCGGAGTTTGAGCGCCGTGCTCTTCAGAGAGAATTTCGCGGCGTCTTCTCTTATACTCGGTTTCTCGCGGATCGTAACTCGGAATGCTCCGCGTAGGAAGGGCAGTGAAAGACTTCGAAATAACTATTAATTTCCACGGTAGGCTTAAATCGATATTTGATTCAGTCGCGGGACAGGAATCGATGTTTTGCGTGGAAACTTCGGCTAAGGGTAACGGTGGAGGGGCAGGGATATTAGTATTATCGATGACAGGACAGGAGTCGTTATCGATAGGATGGTCTACTCCTAGGAGGTCGTCGTAAGAGGAAGGGTTCGAAGGGGTTGGATCGTGTAAGGATTTTATTAGTCGGCGGTACTGGATTTTCCGTCCGGCACGATGTCCGTAACGAGGCATAGAAAGAACGATAGGTAATGGGTCGATATGGAACTCTCAATCAGGCCTGCGAAGCTAAGGCGTAACTTGCTCCAGCAGCGAAAGATAGTTCCGGTGAGAATTGAAAGGAAGGCCTGCGATGCTAAGGCGTAACTTGCACCAGCAGTAAGGAGCGGTTAGGATGGGTGAAGAGATGGTTGCAGAAAATTAGTCGTGGAAGGATTTCTATGGGAATTTTGTGATGCTGAGGCGAAACTCGCACCAACAGAAAGGAAAGCCTGGTAAAATTGGAAAGAGAAAATTTGGAAAGAGAATAGTGGGGAATAATTAATTGTCGCCGGTACTGAATGAAACTCGTTAACTCGATATAAAATTGTATAAAAATGAAATATATATTGTTATAAGAAAAATAACTAAAACTATCCTTAAATCGAAATAAAACAAAATGAATTAAGAAATGGTAGATTAAAATACGTTATTCTAAAATGTGCTTATAAAATAGTAACTTCCTAACGCGGATCGAGACAGAATTAGTAAGGCGCTTGAAAGGGGCTTGTGCTTTAGAATTGAGTATGAATTTATTCATCGAAGACTTCGAAGACTACTCATCGGTAGACTGACCATCAAAGAGTGCCCATCGGTGGTGCCTGTCCTTACCTCGTCACCTCGGTTTGTAGTGGGGCAGGCCTAATTCCCCGAAATCTATGTTCGAAGCGGGAGAGGCCCCGAAGTGGGGGCTTCTAGCTGTGACGTATCTCAATCTCACTCTACCATGCTTAAGACTACGGTAAATACAATTTCTACTTATCGACTATAGAACATGAAGGAAAAAATTTACAGGGCGAAGATACCGAGACGTAACATATGCAAAGCATCCAAACAGTACAATTCGCCAATTTATTGTTCTTCAAGTTTAAGTGAACAACGAGCCCCATTGTTAATCCTTTAAAGGAAATTATTTGTAAATTTCGACAAGTAGAACAATGAATGGAACAGGTAGACGGTTGACATCTTTGTATATATTGCTTCTATATAATCTAAGAAACATATATGCAAAGCATCTAAACAGTAACAATCGCCAATTTTTTGATCTTCAAGTTTAAGTGAACTACGAGCCCCATTGTTAATCCTTTAACGGAAATTAATTGTAACTTTCTACAAGTAGAACAATGATTGGAACACGTAGACGGTTGAAATCTTTGTATGTATTGCTTCCATATAGTCTAAGAAACATATATGCAAAGAATCCAAAACAGTACCATTCTCCAATTTTTTGTCCTTCAAGTTTAAGTGAACAATGAGCCCCATTGTTAATCCTTTATCGGAAATTATTTGTAACTTTCGGCAAGTAGAACAATGAATGGAACAGGTGGACGGTTGAAATCTTTGTATATATTGCTTCTATATAGTCTAAGAAACATAAATGCAAAGCATCCAAACAGTACCATTCGCCAATTTTTTGTTTTTCAAGTTTAAGTGAACAATGTGCCCCAATGGTTAATCCTTTAAAGGAAATTATTTGTAAATTTCGACAAGTAGAACAATGATTGGAACACGTAGACGGTTCAAATCTTTGTATATATTGCTTCTATATAGTCTAAGAAACATATATGCAAAGCATCCAAACAGTACCATTCGCCAATTTTTTGTTCTTCAAGTTTAAGTGAACAATGAGCCCCATTGTTAATCCTTTATCGGAAATTATTTGTAACTTTCGACAAGTAGAACAATGAATGGAACAGGTAGACGGTTGAAATCTTTGTATATATTGCTTCTATATAGTCTAAGAAACATATATGCAAAGCATCCAAACAGTACAATTCGACAATTTTTTGTTCTTCAAGTTTAGTGAACAATGAGCCCCAATGGTTAATCCTTTATCGGAAATTATTTGTAATTTTCGACAAGTTGAACAATGAATGGAACAGGTAGACGGTTGAAATCTTTGTATATATTGCTTCTATATAGTCTAAGAAACATATATGCAAAGCATCCAAACAGTACCATTGGCCAATTTTTTGTTCTTCAAGTTTAAGTGAACTACGAGCCCCATTGTTAATCCTTCAAAGGAAGTTATTTGTAAATTTCGACAAGTAGAACAATGAATGCAACAGGTAGACGGTTGAAATAATTGTATATATTGCTTCTATATAGACTAAGAAACATATATGCAAAGCATCCAAACAGTACAATTCGACAATTTTTTGTTCTTCAAGTTTAGTGAACAATGAGCCCCAATGGTTACCTTTATCGGAAATTATTTGTAATTTTCGACAAGTAGAACAATGATTGGAACAGGTAGACGGTTGAAATCAATGTATATATTGCTTCTATATAGTCTAAGAAACATATATGCAAAGCATCCAAACAGTACAATTCGCCAATTTATTGTTCTTCAAGTTTAAGTGAACAACGAGCCCCATTGTTAAACCTTTAAAGGAAATTATTTGTAAATTTCGACAAGTAGAACAATGATTGGAACACGTAGACGGTTGAAATCTTTGTATATATTGCTTCCATATAGTCTAAGAAACATGTACGCAAAGCATCCAAACAGTACCATTCGCCAATTTTTTGTTCTTCAAGTTTAAGTGAACAATGAACCCCAACGGTTAATCCTTTATCGGAAATTATTTGTAACTTTCGACAAGTAGAACAATGAATGGAACAGGTAGACGATTGAAATCAATGTATATATTGCTTCTATATAGTCTACGAAACATATATACAAAGCCTCCAAACAGTACAATTCGCCAATTTTTTGTTCTTCAAGTTTAAGTGAACAATGAGCCCCATTGTTAATCCTTTAAAGGAAATTATTTGTAAATTTCGGCAAGTAGAACAATGAATGGAATAGGTAGACGGTTGAAATCATTGTATATATTGCTTCTATATAGTCTAAGAAACATATATGCAAAGCATCCAAACAGTACAATACGCCAATTTTTTGTTCTTCAAGTTTAAGTGAACTACGAGCCCCATTGTTAATCCTTTAACGGAAATTAATTGTAACTTTCTAGAAGTAGAACAATGATTGGAACACGTAGACGGTTGAAATCTTTGTATATATTGCTTCCATATAGTCTAAGAAACATGTACGCAAAGCATCCAAACAGTACCATTCGCCAATTTTTTGTTCTTCAAGTTTAAGTGAACAATGAGCCCCAATGGTTAATCCTTTATCGGAAATTATTTGTAACTTTCGACAAGTAGAACAATGAATGGAACAGGTAGACGGTTGAAATCTTTGTATATATTGCTTCTATATAGCCTACGAAACGTATGTGCAAAGCATCCAAACAGTACCATTCGCCAATTTTTTGTTCTTCAAGTTTAAGTGAACAACGAGCCCCATTGTTAATCCATTAAAGGAAATTATTTGTAAATTTCGACAAGTAGAACAATGATTGGAACACGTAGACGGTTGAAATCTTTGTATATATTGCTTCCATATAGTCTAAGAAACATATATGCAAAGCATCCAAACAGTAAAATTCGCCAATTTTTTGTTCTTCAAGTTTAAGTGAACAATGAGCCCCAATGGTTAATCCTTTATCGGAAATTATTTGTAACTTTCGACAAGTAGAACAATGAATGGAACAGGTAGACGATTGAAATCAATGTATATATTGCTTCTATATAGTCTGAGAAACATATATGCAAAGCATCCAAACAGTACCATTCATCAATTTTTTGTTCTTCAAGTTTAAGTGAACAACGAGCCCCATTGTTAATCCTTTAAAGGAAATTATTCGTAAATTTCGACAAGTAGAACAATGATTGGAACACGTAGACGGTTGAAATCTTTGCATATATTGCTTCCATATAGTCTAAGAAACATGTACGCAAAGCCTCCAAACAGTACAATTCGCCAATTTTTTGTTCTTCAAGTTTAAGTGAACTACGAGCCCCATTGTTAATCCTTTAAAGGAAATTATTTGTAAATTTCGACAAGTAGAACAACGAATGGATCAGGTAGACGGTTGAAATCATTGTATATATTGCTTCTATATAGTCTACGAAACATATATGCAAAGCATCCAAACAGTACCATTCGCCAATTTTTTGTTCTTCAACTTTAAGTGAACAACGAGCCCCATTGTTAATCCTTTAACGGAAATTAATTGTAACTTTCTACAAGTAGAACAATGATTGGAACACGTAGACGGTTGAAATCTTTGTACATATTGCTTCCATATAGTCTAAGAAACATGTACGCAAAGCATCCAAACAGTACCATTCGCCAATTTTTTGTTCTTCAAGTTTAAGTGAACAATGAGACCCATTGTTAATCCTTTATCGGAAATTATTTGTAACTTTCGACAAGTAGAACAATGAATGGAACAGGTAGACGGTTGAAATCTTTGTATATATTGCTTCTATATAGTCTAAGAAACATATATGCAAAGCATCCAAACAGTACAATTCGCCAATTTTTTGTTCTTCAAGTTTAAGTGAACTACGAGCCCCATTGTTAATCCTTTAACGGAAATTAATTGTAACTTTCACCAAGTAGAACAATGATTGGAACACGTAGACGGTTGAAATCTTTGTATATATTGCTTCCATATAGTCTAAGAAACATGTACGCAAAGCATCCAAACAGTACCATTCGCCAATTTTTTGTTCTTCAAGTTTAAGTGAACAATGAGACCCATTGTTAATCCTTTATCGGAAATTATTTGTAACTTTCGACAAGTAGAACAATGAATGGAACAGGTAGACGGTTGAAATCTTTGTATATATTGCTTCTATATAGCCTACGAAACATATATGCAAAGCATCCAAACAGTACCATTCGCCAATTTTTTGTTCTTCAACTTTAAGTGAACAACGAGCCCCATTGTTAATCCTTTAAAGGAAATTATTTGTAAATTTCGACAAGTAGAACAATGATTGGAACACGTAGACGGTTGAAATCTTTGTATATATTGCTTCCATATAGTCTAAGAAACATATATGCAAAGCGTCGAAACAGTACAATTCGCCAATTTTTTGTTCTTCAAGTTTAAGTGAACAATGAGCCCCATTGTTAATCCTTTATCGGAAATTATTTGAAATTTTCGACAAGTAGAGCAATGAATGGAACAGGTAGACGGTTGAAATCTTTGTATATATTGCTTCTATATAATCTAAGAAACATATATGCAAAACATCCATTCAGTACAATTCGCCAATTATTTCATCTTCAAGTTTAAGTGAACAATGAGCCCCATTGTTAATCCTTTATCGGTAATTATTTGTAATTTTCGACAAGTAGAACAATGAATGGAACAGGTAGACGGGTGAAATCCTTCGATATATTGCTTCTATATAGTCTAAGAAACATATATGCAAAGCATCCAAACAGTAAAATTCTCCAATTTTTTGTTCTTCAAGTTTAAGTGAACAATGAGCCCCAATGGTTAATCCTTTATCGGAAATTATTTGTAACTTTCGACAAGTAGAACAATGAATGGAACAGGTAGACGATTGAAATCAATGTATATATTGCTTCTATATAGTCTGAGAAACATATATGCAAAGCATCCAAACAGTACCATTCGCCAATTTTTTGTTCTTAAAGTTTAAGTGAACAATGAGCCCCAATGTTAATCCTTTAACGGAAATTATTTGTAACTTTCGACAAGTAGAACAATGAATGGAACAGGTAGACGGTTGAAATCTTTGTATATATTGCTTCCATATAGTCCAAGAAACATATATGCAAAGCGTCCAAACAGTACCATTCGCCAATTTTTTGTTTTTCAAGTTTAAGTGAACAATGTGCCCCAATGGTTAATCCTTTAAAGGAAATTATTTGTAAATTTCGACAAGTAGAACAATGATTGGAACACGTAGACGGTTGAAATCAATGTATATATTGCTTCTATATAGTCTAAGAAACATATATGCAAAGCATCCAAACAGTACAATTCGCCAATTTATTGTTCTTCAAGTTTAAGTGAACAACGAGCCCCATTGTTAAACCTTTAAAGGAAATTATTTGTAAATTTCGACAAGTAGAACAATGATTGGAACACGTAGACGGTTGAAATCTTTGTATATATTGCTTCCATATAGTCTAAGAAACATGTACGCAAAGCATCCAAACAGTACCATTCGCCAATTTTTTGTTCTTCAAGTTTAAGTGAACAATGAACCCCAACGGTTAATCCTTTATCGGAAATTATTTGTAACTTTCGACAAGTAGAACAATGAATGGAACAGGTAGACGATTGAAATCAATGTATATATTGCTTCTATATAGTCTACGAAACATATATACAAAGCCTCCAAACAGTACAATTCGCCAATTTTTTGTTCTTCAAGTTTAAGTGAACAATGAGCCCCATTGTTAATCCTTTAAAGGAAATTATTTGTAAATTTCGGCAAGTAGAACAATGAATGGAATAGGTAGACGGTTGAAATCATTGTATATATTGCTTCTATATAGTCTAAGAAACATATATGCAAAGCATCCAAACAGTACAATACGCCAATTTTTTGTTCTTCAAGTTTAAGTAAACTACGATCCCCATTGTTAATCCCTTAACGGAAATTATTTGTAACTTTCGACAAGTAGAACAATGAATGGAACAGGTAGACGGTTGAAATCATTGTATATATTGCTTCTATATAGTCCAAGAAACATATATGCAAAGCATCCAAACAGTACAATTCGACAATTTTTTGTTCTTCAAGTTTAAGTGAACAATGAGCCCCAATGATTAATCCTTTATCGGAAATTATTTGTAACTTTCGACAAGTAGAACAATGATTGGAACAGGTAGACTGTTGAAATCATTGTATATATTGCTTCTATATAGTCTAAGAAACATATTTGCAAAGCATCCAAACAGTACCATTCGCCAATTTTTTGTTCTTCAAGTTTAAGTGAACTACGAGCCCCATTGTTAATCCTTTAAAGGAAATTATTTGTAAATTTCGACAAGTAGAACAATGAATGGAACAGGTAGACTGTTGAAATCATTGTATATATTGCTTCTATATAGTCTAAGAAACATATATGCAAAGCATCCAAACAGTACAATTCGCCAATTTTTTGTTCTTCAAGTTTAAGTAAACTACGATCCCCATTGTTAATCCCTTAGAGGAAATTATTTGTAACTTTCGACAAGCAGAACAATGAATGGAACAGGTAGACGGATGAAATCATTGTATATATTGCTTCCATATAGTCTAAGAAACATGTACGCAAAGCATCCAAACAGTACCATTCGCCAATTTTTTGTTCTTCAAGTTTAAGTGAACAATGAGCCCCAATGATTAATCCTTTATCGGAAATTATTTGTAACTTTCGACAAGTAGAACAATGATTGGAACAGGTAGACTGTTGAAATCATTGTATATATTGCTTCTATATAGTCTAAGAAACATATTTGCAAAGCATCCAAACAGTACCATTCGCCAATTTTTTGTTCTTCAAGTTTAAGTGAACTACGAGCCCCATTGTTAATCCTTTAAAGGAAATTATTTGTAAATTTCGACAAGTAGAACAATGAATGGAACAGGTAGACTGTTGAAATCATTGTATATATTGCTTCTATATAGTCTAAGAAACATATATGCAAAGCATCCAAACAGTACAATTCGCCAATTTTTTGTTCTTCAAGTTTAAGTAAACTACGATCCCCATTGTTAATCCCTTAGAGGAAATTATTTGTAACTTTCGACAAGCAGAACAATGAATGGAACAGGTAGACGGATGAAATCATTGTATATATTGCTTCCATATAGTCTAAGAAACATGTACGCAAAGCATCCAAACAGTACCATTCGCCAATTTTTTGTTCTTCAAGTTTAAGTAAACTACGATCCCCATTGTTAATCCCTTAGAGGAAATTATTTGTAACTTTCGACAAGCAGAACAATGAATGGAACAGGTAGACGGATGAAATCATTGTATATATTGCTTCCATATAGTCTAAGAAACATGTACGCAAAGCATCCAAACAGTACCATTCGCCAATTTTTTGTTCTTCAAGTTTAAGTGAACAATGAGACCCATTGTTAATCCTTTATCGGAAATTATTTGTAACTTTCGACAAGTAGAACAATGAATGGAACAGGTAGACGGTTGAAATCTTTGTATATATTGCTTCTATATAGTCTAAGAAACATATATGCAAAGCATCGAAGCAGTACAATTCGCCAATTTTTTGTTCTTCAAGTTTAAGTGAACTACGAGCCCCATTGTTAATCCTTTAAAGGAAATTATTTGTAAATTTCGACAAGTAGAACAATGAATGTAACTGGTAGACGGTTGAAATCTTTTTATATATTGCTTCTATATAGTCTACGAAACATATATGCAAAGCATCCATTCAGTACAATTCGCCAATTATTTCATCTTCAAGTTTAAGTGAACAATGAGCCCCATTGTTAATCCTTTATCGGAAATTATTTGTAATTTTCGACAAGTAGAACAATGAATGGAACAGGTAGACGGGTGAAATCCTTCGATATATTGCTTCTATATAGTCTAAGAAACATATATGCAAAGCATCCAAACAGTAAAATTCGCCAATTTTTTGTTCTTCAAGTTTAAGTGAACAATGAGCCCCAATGGTTTATCCTTGATCGGAAATTATTTGTAACTTTCGACAAGTAGAACAATGAATGGAACAGGTAGACGATTGAAATCAATGTATATATTGCTTCTATATAGTCTACGAAACATATATGCAAAGCCTCCAAACAGTACAATTCGCCAATTTTTTGTTCTTCAAGTTTAAGTGAACAATGAGCCCCATTGTTAATCCTTTAAAGGAAATTATTTGTAAATTTCGACAAGTAGAACAATGAATGGAACAGGTAGACGGTTGAAATCTTTGTATATATTGCTTCTATATAGCCTACGAAACGTATGTGCAAAGCATCCAAACAGTACCATTCGCCAATTTTTTGTTCTTCAAGTTTAAGTGAACAACGAGCCCCATTGTTAATCCATTAAAGGAAATTATTTGTAAATTTCGACAAGTAGAACAATGATTGGAACACGTAGACGGTTGAAATCTTTGTATATATTGCTTCCATATAGTCTAAGAAACATATATGCAAAGCGTCCAAACAGTACAATTCGCCAATTTTTTGTTCTTCAAGTTTAAGTGAACAATGAGCCCCATTGTTAATCCTTTATCGGAAATTATTTGTAACTTTCGACAATTAGAACATTGAATGGAACAGGTAGACGGTTGAAATCTTTGTATATATTGCTTCTATATAGTCTAAGAAACATATATGCAAAGCATCCAAACAGTAAAATTCGCCAATTTTTTGTTCTTCAAGTTTAAGTGAACAATGAGCCCCAATGGTTAATCCTTTATCGGAAATTATTTGTAACTTTCGACAAGTAGAACAATGAATGGAACAGGTAGACGATTGAAATCAATGTATATATTGCTTCTATATAGTCTGAGAAACATATATGCAAAGCATCCAAACAGTACCATTCATCAATTTTTTGTTCTTCAAGTTTAAGTGAACAACGAGCCCCATTGTTAATCCTTTAAAGGAAATTATTCGTAAATTTCGACAAGTAGAACAATGATTGGAACACGTAGACGGTTGAAATCTTTGTATATATTGCTTCCATATAGTCTAAGAAACATGTACGCAAAGCCTCCAAACAGTACAATTCGCCAATTTTTTGTTCTTCAAGTTTAAGTGAACTACGAGCCCCATTGTTAATCCTTTAAAGGAAATTATTTGTAAATTTCGACAAGTAGAACAATGAATGGATCAGGTAGACGGTTGAAATCATTGTATATATTGCTTCTATATAGTCTACGAAACATATATGCAAAGCATCCAAACAGTACCATTCGCCAATTTTTTGTTCTTCAACTTTAAGTGAACAACGAGCCCCATTGTTAATCCTTTAACGGAAATTAATTGTAACTTTCTACAAGTAGAACAATGATTGGAACACGTAGACGGTTGAAATCTTTGTACATATTGCTTCCATATAGTCTAAGAAACATGTACGCAAAGCATCCAAACAGTACCATTCGCCAATTTTTTGTTCTTCAAGTTTAAGTGAACAATGAGACCCATTGTTAATCCTTTATCGGAAATTATTTGTAACTTTCGACAAGTAGAACAATGAATGGAACAGGTAGACGGTTGAAATCTTTGTATATATTGCTTCTATATAGCCTACGAAACATATATGCAAAGCATCCAAACAGTACCATTCGCCAATTTTTTGTTCTTCAACTTTAAGTGAACAACGAGCCCCATTGTTAATCCTTTAAAGGAAATTATTTGTAAATTTCGACAAGTAGAACAATGATTGGAACACGTAGACGGTTGAAATCTTTGTATATATTGCTTCCATATAGTCTAAGAAACATATATGCAAAGCGTCGAAACAGTACAATTCGCCAATTTTTTGTTCTTCAAGTTTAAGTGAACAATGAGCCCCATTGTTAATCCTTTATCGGAAATTATTTGAAATTTTCGACAAGTAGAGCAATGAATGGAACAGGTAGACGGTTGAAATCTTTGTATATATTGCTTCTATATAATCTAAGAAACATATATGCAAAACATCCATTCAGTACAATTCGCCAATTATTTCATCTTCAAGTTTAAGTGAACAATGAGCCCCATTGTTAATCCTTTATCGGTAATTATTTGTAATTTTCGACAAGTAGAACAATGAATGGAACAGGTAGACGGGTGAAATCCTTCGATATATTGCTTCTATATAGTCTAAGAAACATATATGCAAAGCATCCAAACAGTAAAATTCTCCAATTTTTTGTTCTTCAAGTTTAAGTGAACAATGAGCCCCAATGGTTAATCCTTTATCGGAAATTATTTGTAATTTTCGACAAGTAGAGCAATGAATGGAACAGGTAGACGGTTGAAATCTTTGTATATATTGCTTCTATATAGTCTAAGAAACATATATGCAAAACATCCATTCAGTACAATTCGCCAATTATTTCATCTTCAAGTTTAAGTGAACAATGAGCCCCATTGTTAATCCTTTATCGGAAATTATTTGCAATTTTCGACAAGTACAACAATGAATGGAACAGGTAGACGGGTGAAATCCTTCGATATATTGCTTCTGTATAGTCTAAGAAACATATATGCAAAGCATCCAAACAGTAAAATTCGCCAATTTTTTGTTCTTCAAGTTTAAGTGAACAATGAGCCCCAATGGTTAATCCTTTATCGGAAATTATTTGTAACTTTCGACAAGTAGAACAATGAATGGAACAGGTAGACGATTGAAATCAATGTATATATTGCTTCTATATAGTCTACGAAACATATATGCAAAGCCTCCAAACAGTACAATTCGCCAATTTTTTGTTCTTCAAGTTTAAGTGAACAACGAGCCCCATTGATAATCATGAAACGGAAATTATTTGTAACTTTCTACAAGTAGAACAATGAATAGAACAGGTAGACGGTTGAAATCTTTGTATATGTTGCTTCTATATAGTCTAAGAAACCTATATGCAAAGCATCTAAACAGTAACAATCGCCAATTTTTTGATCTTCAAGTTTAAGTGAACTACGAGCCCCATTGTTAATCCTTTAAAGGAAATTATTTGTAAATTTCGACAAGTAGAACAATGAATGGATCAGGTAGACGGTTGAAATCGTTGTATATATTGCTTCTATATAATCTACGAAACATATATGCAAAGCATCCAAACAGTACAATTCGCCAATTTTTTGTTCTTCAAGTTTAAGTGAACTACGAGCCCCATTGTTAATCCTTTAACGGAAATTAATTGTAACTTTCTACAAGTAGAACAATGAATAGTACAGGTAGACGGGTTAAATCTTTCTATATATTGCTTCTAAATAGTCTAAGAAACCTATATGCAAAGCATCCAAACAGTACAATTCGCCAATTTTTTGTTCTTCAAGTTTAAGTGAACTACGAGCCCCATTCTTAATCCTTTAACGGAAATTAATTGTAACTTTCGACAAGTAGAACAATGAATGGAACAGGTAGACGGTTGAAATCTTTGTATATATTGCTTCTATATAGCCTACGAAACATATATGCAAAGCATCCAAACAGTACAATTCGCCAATTTTTTGTTCTTCAAGTTTAAGTGAACAATGAGCCCCAATGGTTAATCCTTTATCGGAAATTATTTGTAACTTTCGACAAGTAGAACAATGAATGGAACAGGTAGACGATTGAAATCAATGTATATATTGCTTCTATATAGTCTGAGAAACATATATGCAAAGCATCCAAACAGTACCATTCATCAATTTTTTGTTCTTCAAGTTTAAGTGAACAACGAGCCCCATTGTTAATCCTTTAAAGGAAATTATTCGTAAATTTCGACAAGTAGAACAATGATTGGAACACGTAGACGGTTGAAATCTTTGTATATATTGCTTCCATATAGTCTAAGAAACATGTACGCAAAGCCTCCAAACAGTACAATTCGCCAATTTTTTGTTCTTCAAGTTTAAGTGAACTACGAGCCCCATTGTTAATCCTTTAAAGGAAATTATTCGTAAATTTCGACAAGTAGAACAATGATTGGAACACGTAGACGGTTGAAATCTTTGTATATATTGCTTCCATATAGTCTAAGAAACATGTACGCAAAGCCTCCAAACAGTACAATTCGCCAATTTTTTGTTCTTCAAGTTTAAGTGAACAATGAGCCCCAATGGTTAATCCTTTATCGGAAATTATTTGTAACTTTCGACAAGTAGAACAATGAATGGAACAGGTAGACGATTGAAATCAATGTATATATTGCTTCTATATAGTCTGAGAAACATATATGCAAAGCATCCAAACAGTACCATTCATCAATTTTTTGTTCTTCAAGTTTAAGTGAACAACGAGCCCCATTGTTAATCCTTTAAAGGAAATTATTTGTAAATTTCGACAAGTAGAACAATGAATGGAACAGGTAGACGGTTGAAATCATTGTATATATTGCTTCTATATAGTCTAAGAAACATATATGCAAAGCATCCAAACAGTACAATTCGACAATTTTTTGTTCTTCAAGTTTAGTGAACAATGAGCCCCAATGGTTAATCCTTTATCGGAAATTATTTGTAATTTTCGACAAGTAGAACAATGAATGGATCAGGTAGACGGTTGAAATCATTGTATATATTGCTTCTATATAGTCTAAGAAACATATATGCAAAGCATCCAAACAGTACCATTCGCCAATTTTTTGTTCTTCAAGGTTAAGTGAACTACGAGCCCCATTGTTAATCCTTTAAAGGAAATTATTTGTAAATTTCGACAAGTAGAACAATGAATGGAACAGGTAGACGGTTGAAATCTTTGTATATATTGCTTCTATATAGTCTAAGAGACATATATGCAAAGCATCCAAACAGTACAATTCGCCAATTTTTTGTTCTTCAAGTTTAAGTGAACAATGAGCCCCAATGGTTAATACTTTTCGGTAATTATTTGTAACTTTCGACAAGTAGAACAATGAATGGAACAGGTAGACGGTTGAAATCCTTGTATATATTGCTTCCATATAGTCTAAGAAACATGTACGCAAAGCATCCAAACAGTACCATTCGCCAATTTTTTGTCCTTCAAGTTTAAGTGAACAATAAGCCCCATTGTTAATCCTTTATCGGAAATTATTTGTAACTTTCGACAAGTAGAACAATGAATGGAACAGTTAGACGGTTGAAATCTTTGTATATATTGCTTCTATATAGCCTACGAAACATATATGCAAAGCATCCAAACAGTACCATTCGCCAATTTTTTGTTCTTCAAGTTTAAGTGAACAACGAGCCCCATTGTTAATCCTTTAAAGGAAATTATTTGTAACTTTCGACAAGTAGAACAATGAATGGAACAGGTAGACTGTTGAAATCATTGTATATATGGCTTCTATATAGTCTAAGAAACATATATGCAAAGCATCCAAACAGTACAATTCGCCAATTTTTTGTTCTTCAAGTTTAAGTGAACTACGAGCCCCATTGTTAATCCTTTAACGGAAATTAATTGTAACTTTCTAGAAGTAGAACAATGATTGGAACACGTAGACGGTTGAAATCTTTGTATATATTGCTTCTATATAGCCTACGAAACATATATGCAAAGCATCCAAACAGTACCATTCGCCAATTTTTTGTTCTTCAAGTTTAAGTGAACAACGAGCCCCATTGTTAATCCTTTAAAGGAAATTATTTGTAACTTTCGACAAGTAGAACAATGAATGGAACAGGTAGACTGTTGAAATCATTGTATATATGGCTTCTATATAGTCTAAGAAACATATATACAAAGCATCCAAACAGTACCATTCATCAATTTTTTGTTCTTCAAGTTTAAGTGAACAACGAGCCCCATTGTTAATCCTTTAAAGGAAATTATTCGTAAATTTCGACAAGTAGAACAATGATTGGAACACGTAGACGGTTGAAATCTTTGTATATATTGCTTCCATATAGTCTAAGAAACATGTACGCAAAGCCTCCAAACAGCACAATTCGCCAATTTTTTGTTCTTCAAGTTTAAGTGAACTACGAGCCCCATTGTTAATCCTTTAAAGGAAATTATTTGTAAATTTCGACAAGTAGAACAATGAATGGAACAGGTAGACGGTTGAAATCATTGTATATATTGCTTCTATATAGTCTAAGAAACATATATGCAAAGCATCCAAACAGTACAATTCGACAATTTTTTGTTCTTCAAGTTTAGTGAACAATGAGCCCCAATGGTTAATCCTTTATCGGAAATTATTTGTAATTTTCGACAAGTAGAACAATGAATGGATCAGGTAGACGGTTGAAATCATTGTATATATTGCTTCTATATAGTCTAAGAAACATATATGCAAAGCATCCAAACAGTACCATTCGCCAATTTTTTGTTCTTCAAGGTTAAGTGAACTACGAGCCCCATTGTTAATCCTTTAAAGGAAATTATTTGTAAATTTCGACAAGTAGAACAATGAATGGAACAGGTAGACGGTTGAAATCTTTGTATATATTGCTTCTATATAGTCTAAGAGACATATATGCAAAGCATCCAAACAGTACAATTCGCCAATTTTTTGTTCTTCAAGTTTAAGTGAACAATGAGCCCCAATGGTTAATACTTTTCGGTAATTATTTGTAACTTTCGACAAGTAGAACAATGAATGGAACAGGTAGACGGTTGAAATCCTTGTATATATTGCTTCCATATAGTCTAAGAAACATGTACACAAAGCATCCAAACAGTACCATTCGCCAATTTTTTGTCCTTCAAGTTTAAGTGAACAATGAGCCCCATTGTTAATCCTTTATCGGAAATTATTTGTAACTTTCGACAAGTAGAACAATGAATGGAACACTTAGACGGTTGAAATCTTTGTATATATTGCTTCTATATAGTCTAAGAAACATATATGCAAAGCATCCAAACAGTACAATTCGCCAATTTTTTGTTCTTCAAGTTTAAGTGAACTACGAGCCCCATTGTTAATCCTTTAACGGAAATTAATTGTAACTTTCTAGAAGTAGAACAATGATTGGAACACGTAGACGGTTGAAATCTTTGTATATATTGCTTCCATATAGTCTAAGAAACATGTACGCAAAGCATCCAAACAGTCCCATTCGCCAATTTTTTGTTCTTCAAGTTTAAGTGAACAATGAGACCCATTGTTAATCCTTTATCGGAAATTATTTGTAAATTTCGACAAGTAGAACAATGAATGGAACAGGTAGACGATTGAAATCAATGTATATATTGCTTCTATATAGTCTGAGAAACATATATGCAAAGCATCCAAACAGTACCATTCATCAATTTTTTGTTCTTCAAGTTTAAGTGAACAACGAGCCCCATTGTTAATCCTTTAAAGGAAATTATTCGTAAATTTCGACAAGTAGAACAATGATTGGAACACGTAGACGGTTGAAATCTTTGTATATATTGCTTCCATATAGTCTAAGAAACATGTACGCAAAGCCTCCAAACAGTACAATTCGCCAATTTTTTGTTCTTCAAGTTTAAGTGAACTACGAGCCCTATTGTTAATCCTTTAAAGGAAATTATTTGTAATTTTCGACAAGTAGAACAATGAATGGAACAGGTAGACGGGTGAAATCCTTCGATATATTGCTTCTATATAGTCTAAGAAACATATATGCAAAGCATCCAAACAGTAAAATTCGCCAATTTTTTGTTCTTCAAGTTTAAGTGAACAATGAGCCCCAATGGTTAATCCTTTATCGGAAATTATTTGTAACTTTCGACAAGTAGAACAATGAATGGAACAGGTAGACGATTGAAATCAATGTATATATTGCTTCTATATAGTCTGAGAAACATATATGCAAAGCATCCAAACAGTACCATTCATCAATTTTTTGTTCTTCAAGTTTAAGTGAACAACGAGCCCCATTGTTAATCCTTTAAAGGAAATTATTCGTAAATTTCGACAAGTAGAACAATGATTGGAACACGTAGACGGTTGAAATCTTTGTATATATTGCTTCCATATAGTCTAAGAAACATGTACGCAAAGCCTCCAAACAGCACAATTCGCCAATTTTTTGTTCTTCAAGTTTAAGTGAACTACGAGCCCCATTGTTAATCCTTTAAAGGAAATTATTTGTAAATTTCGACAAGTAGAACAATGAATGGAACAGGTAGACGGTTGAAATCATTGTATATATTGCTTCTATATAGTCTAAGAAACATATATGCAAAGCATCCAAACAGTACAATTCGACAATTTTTTGTTCTTCAAGTTTAGTGAACAATGAGCCCCAATGGTTAATCCTTTATCGGAAATTATTTGTAATTTTCGACAAGTAGAACAATGAATGGATCAGGTAGACGGTTGAAATCATTGTATATATTGCTTCTATATAGTCTAAGAAACATATATGCAAAGCATCCAAACAGTACCATTCGCCAATTTTTTGTTCTTCAAGGTTAAGTGAACTACGAGCCCCATTGTTAATCCTTTAAAGGAAATTATTTGTAAATTTCGACAAGTAGAACAATGAATGGAACAGGTAGACGGTTGAAATCTTTGTATATATTGCTTCTATATAGTCTAAGAGACATATATGCAAAGCATCCAAACAGTACAATTCGCCAATTTTTTGTTCTTCAAGTTTAAGTGAACAATGAGCCCCAATGGTTAATACTTTTCGGTAATTATTTGTAACTTTCGACAAGTAGAACAATGAATGGAACAGGTAGACGGTTGAAATCCTTGTATATATTGCTTCCATATAGTCTAAGAAACATGTACGCAAAGCATCCAAACAGTACCATTCGCCAATTTTTTGTCCTTCAAGTTTAAGTGAACAATGAGCCCCATTGTTAATCCTTTATCGGAAATTATTTGTAACTTTCGACAAGTAGAACAATGAATGGAACAGTTAGACGGTTGAAATCTTTGTATATATTGCTTCTATATAGTCTAAGAAACATATATGCAAAGCATCCAAACAGTACAATTCGCCAATTTTTTGTTCTTCAAGTTTAAGTGAACTACGAGCCCCATTGTTAATCCTTTAACGGAAATTAATTGTAACTTTCTAGAAGTAGAACAATGATTGGAACACGTAGACGGTTGAAATCTATGTATATATTGCTTCCATATAGTCTAAGAAACATGTACGCAAAGCATCCAAACAGTACCATTCGCCAATTTTTTGTTCTTCAAGTTTAAGTGAACAATGAGACCCATTGTTAATCCTTTATCGGAAATTATTTGTAAATTTCGACAAGTAGAACAATGAATGGAACAGGTAGACGATTGAAATCAATGTATATATTGCTTCTATATAGTCTGAGAAACATATATGCAAAGCATCCAAACAGTACCATTCATCAATTTTTTGTTCTTCAAGTTTAAGTGAACAACGAGCCCCATTGTTAATCCTTTAAAGGAAATTATTCGTAAATTTCGACAAGTAGAACAATGATTGGAACACGTAGACGGTTGAAATCTTTGTATATATTGCTTCCATATAGTCTAAGAAACATGTACGCAAAGCCTCCAAACAGTACAATTCGCCAATTTTTTGTTCTTCAAGTTTAAGTGAACTACGAGCCCTATTGTTAATCCTTTAAAGGAAATTATTTGTAAATTTCGACAAGTAGAACAATGAATGGAACAGGTAGACGGTTGAAATCATTGTATATATTGCTTCTATATAGTCTAAGAAACATATATGCAAAGCATCCAAACAGTACAATTCGACAATTTTTTGTTCTTCAAGTTTAGTGAACAATGAGCCCCAATGGTTAATCCTTTATCGGAAATTATTTGTAATTTTCGACAAGTAGAACAATGAATGGATCAGGTAGACGGTTGAAATCATTGTATATATTGCTTCTATATAGTCTAAGAAACATATATGCAAAGCATCCAAACAGTACCATTCGCCAATTTTTTGTTCTTCAAGGTTAAGTGAACTACGAGCCCCATTGTTAATCCTTTAAAGGAAATTATTTGTAAATTTCGACAAGTAGAACAATGAATGGAACAGGTAGACGGTTGAAATCTTTGTATATATTGCTTCTATATAGTCTAAGAGACATATATGCAAAGCATCCAAACAGTACAATTCGCCAATTTTTTGTTCTTCAAGTTTAAGTGAACAATGAGCCCCAATGGTTAATACTTTTCGGTAATTATTTGTAACTTTCGACAAGTAGAACAATGAATGGAACAGGTAGACGGTTGAAATCCTTGTATATATTGCTTCCATATAGTCTAAGAAACATGTACGCAAAGCATCCAAACAGTACCATTCGCCAATTTTTTGTCCTTCAAGTTTAAGTGAACAATGAGCCCCATTGTTAATCCTTTATCGGAAATTATTTGTAACTTTCGACAAGTAGAACAATGAATGGAACAGTTAGACGGTTGAAATCTTTGTATATATTGCTTCTATATAGCCTACGAAACATATATGCAAAGCATCCAAACAGTACCATTCGCCAATTTTTTGTTCTTCAAGTTTAAGTGAACAACGAGCCCCATTGTTAATCCTTTAAAGGAAATTATTTGTAACTTTCGACAAGTAGAACAATGAATGGAACAGGTAGACTGTTGAAATCATTGTATATATGGCTTCTATATAGTCTAAGAAACATATATGCAAAGCATCCAAACAGTACAATTCGCCAATTTTTTGTTCTTCAAGTTTAAGTGAACAATGAGCCCCAATGATTAATCCTTTATCGGAAATTATTTGTAACTTTCGACAAGTAGAACAATGATTGGAACAGGTAGACTGTTGAAATCATTGTATATATTGCTTCTATATAGTCTAAGAAACATATTTGCAAAGCATCCAAACAGTACCATTCGCCAATTTTTTGTTCTTCAAGTTTAAGTGAACTACGAGCCCCATTGTTAATCCTTTAAAGGAAATTATTTGTAAATTTCGACAAGTAGAACAATGAATGGAACAGGTAGACTGTTGAAATCATTGTATATATTGCTTCTATATAGTCTAAGAAACATATATGCAAAGCATCCAAACAGTACAATTCGCCAATTTTTTGTTCTTCAAGTTTAAGTAAACTACGATCCCCATTGTTAATCCCTTAGAGGAAATTATTTGTAACTTTCGACAAGCAGAACAATGAATGGAACAGGTAGACGGATGAAATCATTGTATATATTGCTTCCATATAGTCTAAGAAACATGTACGCAAAGCATCCAAACAGTACCATTCGCCAATTTTTTGTTCTTCAAGTTTAAGTGAACAATGAGCCCCAATGATTAATCCTTTATCGGAAATTATTTGTAACTTTCGACAAGTAGAACAATGATTGGAACAGGTAGACTGTTGAAATCATTGTATATATTGCTTCTATATAGTCTAAGAAACATATTTGCAAAGCATCCAAACAGTACCATTCGCCAATTTTTTGTTCTTCAAGTTTAAGTGAACAATGAGCCCCATTGTTAATCCTTTAAAGGAAATTATTTGTAACTTTCGACAAGTAGAACAATGAATGGAACAGGTAGACGGTTGAAATCTTTGTATATATTGCTTCTATATAGTCTAAGAAACATATATGCAAAGCATCGAAGCAGTACAATTCGCCAATTTTTTGTTCTTCAAGTTTAAGTGAACTACGAGCCCCATTGTTAATCCTTTAAAGGAAATTATTTGTAAATTTCGACAAGTAGAACAATGAATGTAACTGGTAGACGGTTGAAATCTTTTTATATATTGCTTCTATATAGTCTACGAAACATATATGCAAAGCATCCATTCAGTACAATTCGCCAATTATTTCATCTTCAAGTTTAAGTGAACAATGAGCCCCATTGTTAATCCTTTATCGGAAATTATTTGTAATTTTCGACAAGTAGAACAATGAATGGAACAGGTAGACGGGTGAAATCCTTCGATATATTGCTTCTATATAGTCTAAGAAACATATATGCAAAGCATCCAAACAGTAAAATTCGCCAATTTTTTGTTCTTCAAGTTTAAGTGAACAATGAGCCCCAATGGTTTATCCTTGATCGGAAATTATTTGTAACTTTCGACAAGTAGAACAATGAATGGAACAGGTAGACGATTGAAATCAATGTATATATTGCTTCTATATAGTCTACGAAACATATATGCAAAGCCTCCAAACAGTACAATTCGCCAATTTTTTGTTCTTCAAGTTTAAGTGAACAATGAGCCCCATTGTTAATCCTTTAAAGGAAATTATTTGTAAATTTCGACAAGTAGAACAATGAAAGGAACAGGTAGACTGTTGAAATCATTGTATATATTGCTTCTATATAGTCTAAGAAACATATATGCAAAGCATCCAAACAGTACAATTCGCCAATTTTTTGTTCTTCAAGTTTAAGTAAACTACGATCCCCATTGTTAATCCCTTAGAGGAAATTATTTGTAACTTTCGACAAGCAGAACAATGAATGGAACAGGTAGACGGATGAAATCATTGTATATATTGCTTCCATATAGTCTAAGAAACATGTACGCAAAGCATCCAAACAGTACCATTCGCCAATTTTTTGTTCTTCAAGTTTAAGTGAACAATGAGACCCATTGTTAATCCTTTATCGGAAATTATTTGTAACTTTCGACAAGTAGAACAATGAATGGAACAGGTAGACGGTTGAAATCTTTGTATATATTGCTTCTATATAGTCTAAGAAACATATATGCAAAGCATCCAAACAGTACAATTCGCCAATTTTTTGTTCTTCAAGTTTAAGTGAACTACGAGCCCCATTGTTAATCCTTTAACGGAAATTAATTGTAACTTTCTACAAGTAGAACAATGATTGGAACACGTAGACGGTTGAAATCTTTGTATATATTGCTTCCATATAGTCTAAGAAACATGTACGCAAAGCATCCAAACAGTACCATTCGCCAATTTTTTGTTCTTCAAGTTTAAGTGAACAATGAGACCCATTGTTAATCCTTTATCGGAAATTATTTGTAACTTTCGACAAGTAGAACAATGAATGGAACAGGTAGACGGTTGATATCTTTGTATTTATTGCTTCTATATAGCCTACGAAACATATATGCAAAGCATCCAAACAGTACAATTCGCCAATTTTTTGTTCTTCAAGTTTAAGTGAACAATGTGCCTCATTGTTAATCCTTTAAAGGAAATTATTTGTGAATTTCGGCAAGTAGAACAATGAATGGAATAGGTAGACGGTTGAAATCATTGTATATATTGCTTCTATATAGTCTAAGAAACACATATGCAAAGCATCGAAGCAGTACAATTCGCCAATTTCTTGTTCTTCAAGTTTAAGTGAACTACGAGCCCCATTGTTAATCCTTTAAAGGAAATTATTTGTAAATTTCGACAAGTAGAACAATGAATGTAACTGGTAGACGGTTGAAATCTTTTTATATATTGCTTCTATATAGTCTACGAAACATATATGCAAAGCCTCCAAACAGTACAATTCGCCAATTTTTTGTTCTTCAAGTTTAAGTGAACAATGAGCCCCATTGTTAATCCTTTAAAGGAAATTATTTGTAAATTTCGGCAAGTAGAACAATGAATGGAATAGGTAGACGGTTGAAATCATTGTATATATTGATTCTATATAATCTACGAAACATATATGCAAAGCATCCAAACAGTACAATTCGCCAATTTTTTGTTCTTCAAGTTTAAGTGAACTACGAGCCCCATTGTTAATCCTTTAACGGAAATTAATTGTAACTTTCTAGAAGTAGAACAATGATTGGAACACGTAGACGGTTGAAATCTTTGTATATATTGCTTCCATATAGTCTAAGAAACATGTACGCAAAGCATCCAAACAGTACCATTCGCCAATTTTTTGTTCTTCAAGTTTAAGTGAACAATGAGCCCCAATGGTTAATCCTTTATCGGAAATTATTTGTAACTTTCGACAAGTAGAACAATGAATGGAACAGGTAGACGGTTGAAATCTTTGTATATATTGCTTCTATATAGCCTACGAAACGTATGTGCAAAGCATCCAAACAGTACCATTCGCCAATTTTTTGTTCTTCAAGTTTAAGTGAACAACGAGCCCCATTGTTAATCCATTAAAGGAAATTATTTGTAAATTTCGACAAGTAGAACAATGATTGGAACACGTAGACGGTTGAAATCTTTGTATATATTGCTTCCATATAGTCTAAGAAACATATATGCAAAGCGTCCAAACAGTACAATTCGCCAATTTTTTGTTCTTCAAGTTTAAGTGAACAATGAGCCCCATTGTTAATCCTTTATCGGAAATTATTTGTAACTTTCGACAATTAGAACATTGAATGGAACAGGTAGACGGTTGAAATCTTTGTATATATTGCTTCTATATAGTCTAAGAAACATATATGCAAAGCATCCAAACAGTAAAATTCGCCAATTTTTTGTTCTTCAAGTTTAAGTGAACAATGAGCCCCAATGGTTAATCCTTTATCGGAAATTATTTGTAACTTTCGACAAGTAGAACAATGAATGGAACAGGTAGACGATTGAAATCAATGTATATATTGCTTCTATATAGTCTGAGAAACATATATGCAAAGCATCCAAACAGTACCATTCATCAATTTTTTGTTCTTCAAGTTTAAGTGAACAACGAGCCCCATTGTTAATCCTTTAAAGGAAATTATTCGTAAATTTCGACAAGTAGAACAATGATTGGAACACGTAGACGGTTGAAATCTTTGTATATATTGCTTCCATATAGTCTAAGAAACATGTACGCAAAGCCTCCAAACAGTACAATTCGCCAATTTTTTGTTCTTCAAGTTTAAGTGAACTACGAGCCCCATTGTTAATCCTTTAAAGGAAATTATTTGTAAATTTCGACAAGTAGAACAATGAATGGATCAGGTAGACGGTTGAAATCATTGTATATATTGCTTCTATATAGTCTACGAAACATATATGCAAAGCATCCAAACAGTACCATTCGCCAATTTTTTGTTCTTCAACTTTAAGTGAACAACGAGCCCCATTGTTAATCCTTTAACGGAAATTAATTGTAACTTTCTACAAGTAGAACAATGATTGGAACACGTAGACGGTTGAAATCTTTGTACATATTGCTTCCATATAGTCTAAGAAACATGTACGCAAAGCATCCAAACAGTACCATTCGCCAATTTTTTGTTCTTCAAGTTTAAGTGAACAATGAGACCCATTGTTAATCCTTTATCGGAAATTATTTGTAACTTTCGACAAGTAGAACAATGAATGGAACAGGTAGACGGTTGAAATCTTTGTATATATTGCTTCTATATAGCCTACGAAACATATATGCAAAGCATCCAAACAGTACCATTCGCCAATTTTTTGTTCTTCAACTTTAAGTGAACAACGAGCCCCATTGTTAATCCTTTAAAGGAAATTATTTGTAAATTTCGACAAGTAGAACAATGATTGGAACACGTAGACGGTTGAAATCTTTGTATATATTGCTTCCATATAGTCTAAGAAACATATATGCAAAGCGTCGAAACAGTACAATTCGCCAATTTTTTGTTCTTCAAGTTTAAGTGAACAATGAGCCCCATTGTTAATCCTTTATCGGAAATTATTTGAAATTTTCGACAAGTAGAGCAATGAATGGAACAGGTAGACGGTTGAAATCTTTGTATATATTGCTTCTATATAATCTAAGAAACATATATGCAAAACATCCATTCAGTACAATTCGCCAATTATTTCATCTTCAAGTTTAAGTGAACAATGAGCCCCATTGTTAATCCTTTATCGGTAATTATTTGTAATTTTCGACAAGTAGAACAATGAATGGAACAGGTAGACGGGTGAAATCCTTCGATATATTGCTTCTATATAGTCTAAGAAACATATATGCAAAGCATCCAAACAGTAAAATTCTCCAATTTTTTGTTCTTCAAGTTTAAGTGAACAATGAGCCCCAATGGTTAATCCTTTATCGGAAATTATTTGTAATTTTCGACAAGTAGAGCAATGAATGGAACAGGTAGACGGTTGAAATCTTTGTATATATTGCTTCTATATAGTCTAAGAAACATATATGCAAAACATCCATTCAGTACAATTCGCCAATTATTTCATCTTCAAGTTTAAGTGAACAATGAGCCCCATTGTTAATCCTTTATCGGAAATTATTTGCAATTTTCGACAAGTAGAACAATGAATGGAACAGGTAGACGGTTGAAATCTTTGTATATATTGCTTCTATATAGCCTACGAAACGTATGTGCAAAGCATCCAAACAGTACCATTCGCCAATTTTTTGTTCTTCAAGTTTAAGTGAACAACGAGCCCCATTGTTAATCCATTAAAGGAAATTATTTGTAAATTTCGACAAGTAGAACAATGATTGGAACACGTAGACGGTTGAAATCTTTGTATATATTGCTTCCATATAGTCTAAGAAACATATATGCAAAGCGTCCAAACAGTACAATTCGCCAATTTTTTGTTCTTCAAGTTTAAGTGAACAATGAGCCCCATTGTTAATCCTTTATCGGAAATTATTTGTAACTTTCGACAATTAGAACATTGAATGGAACAGGTAGACGGTTGAAATCTTTGTATATATTGCTTCTATATAGTCTAAGAAACATATATGCAAAGCATCCAAACAGTAAAATTCGCCAATTTTTTGTTCTTCAAGTTTAAGTGAACAATGAGCCCCAATGGTTAATCCTTTATCGGAAATTATTTGTAACTTTCGACAAGTAGAACAATGAATGGAACAGGTAGACGATTGAAATCAATGTATATATTGCTTCTATATAGTCTGAGAAACATATATGCAAAGCATCCAAACAGTACCATTCATCAATTTTTTGTTCTTCAAGTTTAAGTGAACAACGAGCCCCATTGTTAATCCTTTAAAGGAAATTATTCGTAAATTTCGACAAGTAGAACAATGATTGGAACACGTAGACGGTTGAAATCTTTGTATATATTGCTTCCATATAGTCTAAGAAACATGTACGCAAAGCCTCCAAACAGTACAATTCGCCAATTTTTTGTTCTTCAAGTTTAAGTGAACTACGAGCCCCATTGTTAATCCTTTAAAGGAAATTATTTGTAAATTTCGACAAGTAGAACAATGAATGGATCAGGTAGACGGTTGAAATCATTGTATATATTGCTTCTATATAGTCTTCGAAACATATATGCAAAGCATCCAAACAGTACCATTCGCCAATTTTTTGTTCTTCAACTTTAAGTGAACAACGAGCCCCATTGTTAATCCTTTAACGGAAATTAATTGTAACTTTCTACAAGTAGAACAATGATTGGAACACGTAGACGGTTGAAATCTTTGTACATATTGCTTCCATATAGTCTAAGAAACATGTACGCAAAGCATCCAAACAGTACCATTCGCCAATTTTTTGTTCTTCAAGTTTAAGTGAACAATGAGACCCATTGTTAATCCTTTATCGGAAATTATTTGTAACTTTCGACAAGTAGAACAATGAATGGAACAGGTAGACGGTTGAAATCTTTGTATATATTGCTTCTATATAGCCTACGAAACATATATGCAAAGCATCCAAACAGTACCATTCGCCAATTTTTTGTTCTTCAACTTTAAGTGAACAACGAGCCCCATTGTTAATCCTTTAAAGGAAATTATTTGTAAATTTCGACAAGTAGAACAATGATTGGAACACGTAGACGGTTGAAATCTTTGTATATATTGCTTCCATATAGTCTAAGAAACATATATGCAAAGCGTCGAAACAGTACAATTCGCCAATTTTTTGTTCTTCAAGTTTAAGTGAACAATGAGCCCCATTGTTAATCCTTTATCGGAAATTATTTGAAATTTTCGACAAGTAGAGCAATGAATGGAACAGGTAGACGGTTGAAATCTTTGTATATATTGCTTCTATATAATCTAAGAAACATATATGCAAAACATCCATTCAGTACAATTCGCCAATTATTTCATCTTCAAGTTTAAGTGAACAATGAGCCCCATTGTTAATCCTTTATCGGTAATTATTTGTAATTTTCGACAAGTAGAACAATGAATGGAACAGGTAGACGGGTGAAATCCTTCGATATATTGCTTCTATATAGTCTAAGAAACATATATGCAAAGCATCCAAACAGTAAAATTCTCCAATTTTTTGTTCTTCAAGTTTAAGTGAACAATGAGCCCCAATGGTTAATCCTTTATCGGAAATTATTTGTAATTTTCGACAAGTAGAGCAATGAATGGAACAGGTAGACGGTTGAAATCTTTGTATATATTGCTTCTATATAGTCTAAGAAACATATATGCAAAACATCCATTCAGTACAATTCGCCAATTATTTCATCTTCAAGTTTAAGTGAACAATGAGCCCCATTGTTAATCCTTTATCGGAAATTATTTGCAATTTTCGACAAGTAGAACAATGAATGGAACAGGTAGACGGGTGAAATCCTTCGATATATTGCTTCTGTATAGTCTAAGAAACATATATGCAAAGCATCCAAACAGTAAAATTCGCCAATTTTTTGTTCTTCAAGTTTAAGTGAACAATGAGCCCCAATGGTTAATCCTTTATCGGAAATTATTTGTAACTTTCGACAAGTAGAACAATGAATGGAACAGGTAGACGATTGAAATCAATGTATATATTGCTTCTATATAGTCTACGAAACATATATGCAAAGCCTCCAAACAGTACAATTCGCCAATTTTTTGTTCTTCAAGTTTAAGTGAACAACGAGCCCCATTGATAATCATGAAACGGAAATTATTTGTAACTTTCTACAAGTAGAACAATGAATAGAACAGGTAGACGGTTGAAATCTTTGTATATGTTGCTTCTATATAGTCTAAGAAACCTATATGCAAAGCATCTAAACAGTAACAATCGCCAATTTTTTGATCTTCAAGTTTAAGTGAACTACGAGCCCCATTGTTAATCCTTTAAAGGAAATTATTTGTAAATTTCGACAAGTAGAACAATGAATGGATCAGGTAGACGGTTGAAATCGTTGTATATATTGCTTCTATATAATCTACGAAACATATATGCAAAGCATCCAAACAGTACAATTCGCCAATTTTTTGTTCTTCAAGTTTAAGTGAACTACGAGCCCCATTGTTAATCCTTTAACGGAAATTAATTGTAACTTTCTACAAGTAGAACAATGAATAGTACAGGTAGACGGGTTAAATCTTTCTATATATTGCTTCTAAATAGTCTAAGAAACCTATATGCAAAGCATCCAAACAGTACAATTCGCCAATTTTTTGTTCTTCAAGTTTAAGTGAACTACGAGCCCCATTCTTAATCCTTTAACGGAAATTAATTGTAACTTTCGACAAGTAGAACAATGAATGGAACAGGTAGACGGTTGAAATCTTTGTATATATTGCTTCTATATAGCCTACGAAACATATATGCAAAGCATCCAAACAGTACAATTCGCCAATTTTTTGTTCTTCAAGTTTAAGTGAACAATGAGCCCCAATGGTTAATCCTTTATCGGAAATTATTTGTAACTTTCGACAAGTAGAACAATGAATGGAACAGGTAGACGATTGAAATCAATGTATATATTGCTTCTATATAGTCTGAGAAACATATATGCAAAGCATCCAAACAGTACCATTCATCAATTTTTTGTTCTTCAAGTTTAAGTGAACAACGAGCCCCATTGTTAATCCTTTAAAGGAAATTATTCGTAAATTTCGACAAGTAGAACAATGATTGGAACACGTAGACGGTTGAAATCTTTGTATATATTGCTTCCATATAGTCTAAGAAACATGTACGCAAAGCCTCCAAACAGTACAATTCGCCAATTTTTTGTTCTTCAAGTTTAAGTGAACTACGAGCCCTATTGTTAATCCTTTAAAGGAAATTATTTGTAGATTTCGACAAGTAGAACAATGAATGGAACAGGTAGACGGTTGAAATCATTGTATATATTGCTTCTATATAGTCTAAGAAACATATATGCAAAGCATCCAAACAGTACAATTCGACAATTTTTTGTTCTTCAAGTTTAGTGAACAATGAGCCCCAATGGTTAATCCTTTATCGGAAATTATTTGTAATTTTCGACAAGTAGAACAATGAATGGATCAGGTAGACGGTTGAAATCATTGTATATATTGCTTCTATATAGTCTAAGAAACATATATGCAAAGCATCCAAACAGTACCATTCGCCAATTTTTTGTTCTTCAAGGTTAAGTGAACTACGAGCCCCATTGTTAATCCTTTAAAGGAAATTATTTGTAAATTTCGACAAGTAGAACAATGAATGGAACAGGTAGACGGTTGAAATCTTTGTATATATTGCTTCTATATAGTCTAAGAGACATATATGCAAAGCATCCAAACAGTACAATTCGCCAATTTTTTGTTCTTCAAGTTTAAGTGAACAATGAGCCCCAATGGTTAATACTTTTCGGTAATTATTTGTAACTTTCGACAAGTAGAACAATGAATGGAACAGGTAGACGGTTGAAATCCTTGTATATATTGCTTCCATATAGTCTAAGAAACATGTACGCAAAGCATCCAAACAGTACCATTCGCCAATTTTTTGTCCTTCAAGTTTAAGTGAACAATAAGCCCCATTGTTAATCCTTTATCGGAAATTATTTGTAACTTTCGACAAGTAGAACAATGAATGGAACAGTTAGACGGTTGAAATCTTTGTATATATTGCTTCTATATAGCCTACGAAACATATATGCAAAGCATCCAAACAGTACCATTCGCCAATTTTTTGTTCTTCAAGTTTAAGTGAACAACGAGCCCCATTGTTAATCCTTTAAAGGAAATTATTTGTAACTTTCGACAAGTAGAACAATGAATGGAACAGGTAGACTGTTGAAATCATTGTATATATGGCTTCTATATAGTCTAAGAAACATATATGCAAAGCATCCAAACAGTACAATTCGCCAATTTTTTGTTCTTCAAGTTTAAGTGAACTACGAGCCCCATTGTTAATCCTTTAACGGAAATTAATTGTAACTTTCTAGAAGTAGAACAATGATTGGAACACGTAGACGGTTGAAATCTTTGTATATATTGCTTCTATATAGCCTACGAAACATATATGCAAAGCATCCAAACAGTACCATTCGCCAATTTTTTGTTCTTCAAGTTTAAGTGAACAACGAGCCCCATTGTTAATCCTTTAAAGGAAATTATTTGTAACTTTCGACAAGTAGAACAATGAATGGAACAGGTAGACTGTTGAAATCATTGTATATATGGCTTCTATATAGTCTAAGAAACATATATACAAAGCATCCAAACAGTACCATTCATCAATTTTTTGTTCTTCAAGTTTAAGTGAACAACGAGCCCCATTGTTAATCCTTTAAAGGAAATTATTCGTAAATTTCGACAAGTAGAACAATGATTGGAACACGTAGACGGTTGAAATCTTTGTATATATTGCTTCCATATAGTCTAAGAAACATGTACGCAAAGCCTCCAAACAGCACAATTCGCCAATTTTTTGTTCTTCAAGTTTAAGTGAACTACGAGCCCCATTGTTAATCCTTTAAAGGAAATTATTTGTAAATTTCGACAAGTAGAACAATGAATGGAACAGGTAGACGGTTGAAATCATTGTATATATTGCTTCTATATAGTCTAAGAAACATATATGCAAAGCATCCAAACAGTACAATTCGACAATTTTTTGTTCTTCAAGTTTAGTGAACAATGAGCCCCAATGGTTAATCCTTTATCGGAAATTATTTGTAATTTTCGACAAGTAGAACAATGAATGGATCAGGTAGACGGTTGAAATCATTGTATATATTGCTTCTATATAGTCTAAGAAACATATATGCAAAGCATCCAAACAGTACCATTCGCCAATTTTTTGTTCTTCAAGGTTAAGTGAACTACGAGCCCCATTGTTAATCCTTTAAAGGAAATTATTTGTAAATTTCGACAAGTAGAACAATGAATGGAACAGGTAGACGGTTGAAATCTTTGTATATATTGCTTCTATATAGTCTAAGAGACATATATGCAAAGCATCCAAACAGTACAATTCGCCAATTTTTTGTTCTTCAAGTTTAAGTGAACAATGAGCCCCAATGGTTAATACTTTTCGGTAATTATTTGTAACTTTCGACAAGTAGAACAATGAATGGAACAGGTAGACGGTTGAAATCCTTGTATATATTGCTTCCATATAGTCTAAGAAACATGTACGCAAAGCATCCAAACAGTACCATTCGCCAATTTTTTGTCCTTCAAGTTTAAGTGAACAATGAGGCCCATTGTTAATCCTTTATCGGAAATTATTTGTAACTTTCGACAAGTAGAACAATGAATGGAACACTTAGACGGTTGAAATCTTTGTATATATTGCTTCTATATAGTCTAAGAAACATATATGCAAAGCATCCAAACAGTACAATTCGCCAATTTTTTGTTCTTCAAGTTTAAGTGAACTACGAGCCCCATTGTTAATCCTTTAACGGAAATTAATTGTAACTTTCTAGAAGTAGAACAATGATTGGAACACGTAGACGGTTGAAATCTTTGTATATATTGCTTCCATATAGTCTAAGAAACATGTACGCAAAGCTTCCAAACAGTACCATTCGCCAATTTTTTGTTCTTCAAGTTTAAGTGAACAATGAGACCCATTGTTAATCCTTTATCGGAAATTATTTGTAAATTTCGACAAGTAGAACAATGAATGGAACAGGTAGACGATTGAAATCAATGTATATATTGCTTCTATATAGTCTGAGAAACATATATGCAAAGCATCCAAACAGTACCATTCATCAATTTTTTGTTCTTCAAGTTTAAGTGAACAACGAGCCCCATTGTTAATCCTTTAAAGGAAATTATTCGTAAATTTCGACAAGTAGAACAATGATTGGAACACGTAGACGGTTGAAATCTTTGTATATATTGCTTCCATATAGTCTAAGAAACATGTACGCAAAGCCTCCAAACAGTACAATTCGCCAATTTTTTGTTCTTCAAGTTTAAGTGAACTACGAGCCCTATTGTTAATCCTTTAAAGGAAATTATTTGTAATTTTCGACAAGTAGAACAATGAATGGAACAGGTAGACGGGTGAAATCCTTCGATATATTGCTTCTATATAGTCTAAGAAACATATATGCAAAGCATCCAAACAGTACAATTCGCCAATTTTTTGTTCTTCAAGTTTAAGTGAACTACGAGCCCCATTGTTAATCCTTTAACGGAAATTAATTGTAACTTTCTAGAAGTAGAACAATGATTGGAACACGTAGACGGTTGAAATCTTTGTATATATTGCTTCCATATAGTCTAAGAAACATGTACGCAAAGCATCCAAACAGTACCATTCGCCAATTTTTTGTTCTTCAAGTTTAAGTGAACAATGAGCCCCAATGGTTAATCCTTTATCGGAAATTATTTGTAACTTTCGACAAGTAGAACAATGAATGGAACAGGTAGACGGTTGAAATCTTTGTATATATTGCTTCTATATAGCCTACGAAACGTATGTGCAAAGCATCCAAACAGTACCATTCGCCAATTTTTTGTTCTTCAAGTTTAAGTGAACAACGAGCCCCATTGTTAATCCATTAAAGGAAATTATTTGTAAATTTCGACAAGTAGAACAATGATTGGAACACGTAGACGGTTGAAATCTTTGTATATATTGCTTCCATATAGTCTAAGAAACATATATGCAAAGCGTCCAAACAGTACAATTCGCCAATTTTTTGTTCTTCAAGTTTAAGTGAACAATGAGCCCCATTGTTAATCCTTTATCGGAAATTATTTGTAACTTTCGACAATTAGAACATTGAATGGAACAGGTAGACGGTTGAAATCTTTGTATATATTGCTTCTATATAGTCTAAGAAACATATATGCAAAGCATCCAAACAGTAAAATTCGCCAATTTTTTGTTCTTCAAGTTTAAGTGAACAATGAGCCCCAATGGTTAATCCTTTATCGGAAATTATTTGTAACTTTCGACAAGTAGAACAATGAATGGAACAGGTAGACGATTGAAATCAATGTATATATTGCTTCTATATAGTCTGAGAAACATATATGCAAAGCATCCAAACAGTACCATTCATCAATTTTTTGTTCTTCAAGTTTAAGTGAACAACGAGCCCCATTGTTAATCCTTTAAAGGAAATTATTCGTAAATTTCGACAAGTAGAACAATGATTGGAACACGTAGACGGTTGAAATCTTTGTATATATTGCTTCCATATAGTCTAAGAAACATGTACGCAAAGCCTCCAAACAGTACAATTCGCCAATTTTTTGTTCTTCAAGTTTAAGTGAACTACGAGCCCCATTGTTAATCCTTTAAAGGAAATTATTTGTAAATTTCGACAAGTAGAACAATGAATGGATCAGGTAGACGGTTGAAATCATTGTATATATTGCTTCTATATAGTCTACGAAACATATATGCAAAGCATCCAAACAGTACCATTCGCCAATTTTTTGTTCTTCAACTTTAAGTGAACAACGAGCCCCATTGTTAATCCTTTAACGGAAATTAATTGTAACTTTCTACAAGTAGAACAATGATTGGAACACGTAGACGGTTGAAATCTTTGTACATATTGCTTCCATATAGTCTAAGAAACATGTACGCAAAGCATCCAAACAGTACCATTCGCCAATTTTTTGTTCTTCAAGTTTAAGTGAACAATGAGACCCATTGTTAATCCTTTATCGGAAATTATTTGTAACTTTCGACAAGTAGAACAATGAATGGAACAGGTAGACGGTTGAAATCTTTGTATATATTGCTTCTATATAGCCTACGAAACATATATGCAAAGCATCCAAACAGTACCATTCGCCAATTTTTTGTTCTTCAACTTTAAGTGAACAACGAGCCCCATTGTTAATCCTTTAAAGGAAATTATTTGTAAATTTCGACAAGTAGAACAATGATTGGAACACGTAGACGGTTGAAATCTTTGTATATATTGCTTCCATATAGTCTAAGAAACATATATGCAAAGCGTCGAAACAGTACAATTCGCCAATTTTTTGTTCTTCAAGTTTAAGTGAACAATGAGCCCCATTGTTAATCCTTTATCGGAAATTATTTGAAATTTTCGACAAGTAGAGCAATGAATGGAACAGGTAGACGGTTGAAATCTTTGTATATATTGCTTCTATATAATCTAAGAAACATATATGCAAAACATCCATTCAGTACAATTCGCCAATTATTTCATCTTCAAGTTTAAGTGAACAATGAGCCCCATTGTTAATCCTTTATCGGTAATTATTTGTAATTTTCGACAAGTAGAACAATGAATGGAACAGGTAGACGGGTGAAATCCTTCGATATATTGCTTCTATATAGTCTAAGAAACATATATGCAAAGCATCCAAACAGTAAAATTCTCCAATTTTTTGTTCTTCAAGTTTAAGTGAACAATGAGCCCCAATGGTTAATCCTTTATCGGAAATTATTTGTAATTTTCGACAAGTAGAGCAATGAATGGAACAGGTAGACGGTTGAAATCTTTGTATATATTGCTTCTATATAGTCTAAGAAACATATATGCAAAACATCCATTCAGTACAATTCGCCAATTATTTCATCTTCAAGTTTAAGTGAACAATGAGCCCCATTGTTAATCCTTTATCGGAAATTATTTGCAATTTTCGACAAGTAGAACAATGAATGGAACAGGTAGACGGTTGAAATCTTTGTATATATTGCTTCTATATAGCCTACGAAACGTATGTGCAAAGCATCCAAACAGTACCATTCGCCAATTTTTTGTTCTTCAAGTTTAAGTGAACAACGAGCCCCATTGTTAATCCTTTAAAGGAAATTATTTGTAAATTTCGACAAGTAGAACAATGATTGGAACACGTAGACGGTTGAAATCTTTGTATATATTGCTTCCATATAGTCTAAGAAACATATATGCAAAGCGTCGAAACAGTACAATTCGCCAATTTTTTGTTCTTCAAGTTTAAGTGAACAATGAGCCCCATTGTTAATCCTTTATCGGAAATTATTTGAAATTTTCGACAAGTAGAGCAATGAATGGAACAGGTAGACGGTTGAAATCTTTGTATATATTGCTTCTATATAATCTAAGAAACATATATGCAAAACATCCATTCAGTACAATTCGCCAATTATTTCATCTTCAAGTTTAAGTGAACAATGAGCCCCATTGTTAATCCTTTATCGGTAATTATTTGTAATTTTCGACAAGTAGAACAATGAATGGAACAGGTAGACGGGTGAAATCCTTCGATATATTGCTTCTATATAGTCTAAGAAACATATATGCAAAGCATCCAAACAGTAAAATTCTCCAATTTTTTGTTCTTCAAGTTTAAGTGAACAATGAGCCCCAATGGTTAATCCTTTATCGGAAATTATTTGTAATTTTCGACAAGTAGAGCAATGAATGGAACAGGTAGACGGTTGAAATCTTTGTATATATTGCTTCTATATAGTCTAAGAAACATATATGCAAAACATCCATTCAGTACAATTCGCCAATTATTTCATCTTCAAGTTTAAGTGAACAATGAGCCCCATTGTTAATCCTTTATCGGAAATTATTTGCAATTTTCGACAAGTAGAACAATGAATGGAACAGGTAGACGGGTGAAATCCTTCGATATATTGCTTCTGTATAGTCTAAGAAACATATATGCAAAGCATCCAAACAGTAAAATTCGCCAATTTTTTGTTCTTCAAGTTTAAGTGAACAATGAGCCCCAATGGTTAATCCTTTATCGGAAATTATTTGTAACTTTCGACAAGTAGAACAATGAATGGAACAGGTAGACGATTGAAATCAATGTATATATTGCTTCTATATAGTCTACGAAACATATATGCAAAGCCTCCAAACAGTACAATTCGCCAATTTTTTGTTCTTCAAGTTTAAGTGAACAACGAGCCCCATTGATAATCATGAAACGGAAATTATTTGTAACTTTCTACAAGTAGAACAATGAATAGAACAGGTAGACGGTTGAAATCTTTGTATATGTTGCTTCTATATAGTCTAAGAAACCTATATGCAAAGCATCTAAACAGTAACAATCGCCAATTTTTTGATCTTCAAGTTTAAGTGAACTACGAGCCCCATTGTTAATCCTTTAAAGGAAATTATTTGTAAATTTCGACAAGTAGAACAATGAATGGATCAGGTAGACGGTTGAAATCGTTGTATATATTGCTTCTATATAATCTACGAAACATATATGCAAAGCATCCAAACAGTACAATTCGCCAATTTTTTGTTCTTCAAGTTTAGTGAACAATGAGCCCCAATGGTTAATCCTTTATCGGAAATTATTTGTAATTTTCGACAAGTAGAACAATGAATGGATCAGGTAGACGGTTGAAATCATTGTATATATTGCTTCTATATAGTCTAAGAAACATATATGCAAAGCATCCAAACAGTACCATTCGCCAATTTTTTGTTCTTCAAGGTTAAGTGAACTACGAGCCCCATTGTTAATCCTTTAACGGAAATTAATTGTAACTTTCTACAAGTAGAACAATGAATAGTACAGGTAGACGGGTTAAATCTTTCTATATATTGCTTCTAAATAGTCTAAGAAACCTATATGCAAAGCATCCAAACAGTACAATTCGCCAATTTTTTGTTCTTCAAGTTTAAGTGAACTACGAGCCCCATTCTTAATCCTTTAACGGAAATTAATTGTAACTTTCGACAAGTAGAACAATGAATGGAACAGGTAGACGGTTGAAATCTTTGTATATATTGCTTCTATATAGCCTACGAAACATATATGCAAAGCATCCAAACAGTACAATTCGCCAATTTTTTGTTCTTCAAGTTTAAGTGAACAATGAGCCCCAATGGTTAATCCTTTATCGGAAATTATTTGTAACTTTCGACAAGTAGAACAATGAATGGAACAGGTAGACGATTGAAATCAATGTATATATTGCTTCTATATAGTCTGAGAAACATATATGCAAAGCATCCAAACAGTACCATTCATCAATTTTTTGTTCTTCAAGTTTAAGTGAACAACGAGCCCCATTGTTAATCCTTTAAAGGAAATTATTCGTAAATTTCGACAAGTAGAACAATGATTGGAACACGTAGACGGTTGAAATCTTTGTATATATTGCTTCCATATAGTCTAAGAAACATGTACGCAAAGCCTCCAAACAGTACAATTCGCCAATTTTTTGTTCTTCAAGTTTAAGTGAACTACGAGCCCCATTGTTAATCCTTTAAAGGAAATTATTTGTAAATTTCGACAAGTAGAACAATGAATGGAACAGGTAGACGGTTGAAATCATTGTATATATTGCTTCTATATAGTCTAAGAAACATATATGCAAAGCATCCAAACAGTACAATTCGACAATTTTTTGTTCTTCAAGTTTAGTGAACAATGAGCCCCAATGGTTAATCCTTTATCGGAAATTATTTGTAATTTTCGACAAGTAGAACAATGAATGGATCAGGTAGACGGTTGAAATCATTGTATATATTGCTTCTATATAGTCTAAGAAACATATATGCAAAGCATCCAAACAGTACCATTCGCCAATTTTTTGTTCTTCAAGGTTAAGTGAACTACGAGCCCCATTGTTAATCCTTTAAAGGAAATTATTTGTAAATTTCGACAAGTAGAACAATGAATGGAACAGGTAGACGGTTGAAATCTTTGTATATATTGCTTCTATATAGTCTAAGAGACATATATGCAAAGCATCCAAACAGTACAATTCGCCAATTTTTTGTTCTTCAAGTTTAAGTGAACAATGAGCCCCAATGGTTAATACTTTTCGGTAATTATTTGTAACTTTCGACAAGTAGAACAATGAATGGAACAGGTAGACGGTTGAAATCCTTGTATATATTGCTTCCATATAGTCTAAGAAACATGTACGCAAAGCATCCAAACAGTACCATTCGCCAATTTTTTGTCCTTCAAGTTTAAGTGAACAATGAGCCCCATTGTTAATCCTTTATCGGAAATTATTTGTAACTTTCGACAAGTAGAACAATGAATGGAACAGTTAGACGGTTGAAATCTTTGTATATATTGCTTCTATATAGTCTAAGAAACATATATGCAAAGCATCCAAACAGTACAATTCGCCAATTTTTTGTTCTTCAAGTTTAAGTGAACTACGAGCCCCATTGTTAATCCTTTAACGGAAATTAATTGTAACTTTCTAGAAGTAGAACAATGATTGGAACACGTAGACGGTTGAAATCTTTGTATATATTGCTTCCATATAGTCTAAGAAACATGTACGCAAAGCATCCAAACAGTACCATTCGCCAATTTTTTGTTCTTCAAGTTTAAGTGAACAATGAGACCCATTGTTAATCCTTTATCGGAAATTATTTGTAAATTTCGACAAGTAGAACAATGAATGGAACAGGTAGACGGTTGAAATCATTGTATATATTGCTTCTATATAGTCTAAGAAACATATATGCAAAGCATCCAAACAGTACCATTCGCCAATTTTTTGTTCTTCAAGGTTAAGTGAACTACGAGCCCCATTGTTAATCCTTTAAAGGAAATTATTTGTAAATTTCGACAAGTAGAACAATGAATGGAACAGGTAGACGGTTGAAATCTTTGTATATATTGCTTCTATATAGTCTAAGAGACATATATGCAAAGCATCCAAACAGTACAATTCGCCAATTTTTTGTTCTTCAAGTTTAAGTGAACAATGAGCCCCAATGGTTAATACTTTTCGGTAATTATTTGTAACTTTCGACAAGTAGAACAATGAATGGAACAGGTAGACGGTTGAAATCCTTGTATATATTGCTTCCATATAGTCTAAGAAACATGTACGCAAAGCATCCAAACAGTACCATTCGCCAATTTTTTGTCCTTCAAGTTTAAGTGAACAATGAGCCCCATTGTTAATCCTTTATCGGAAATTATTTGTAACTTTCGACAAGTAGAACAATGAATGGAACACTTAGACGGTTGAAATCTTTGTATATATTGCTTCTATATAGTCTAAGAAACATATATGCAAAGCATCCAAACAGTACAATTCGCCAATTTTTTGTTCTTCAAGTTTAAGTGAACTACGAGCCCCATTGTTAATCCTTTAACGGAAATTAATTGTAACTTTCTAGAAGTAGAACAATGATTGGAACACGTAGACGGTTGAAATCTTTGTATATATTGCTTCCATATAGTCTAAGAAACATGTACGCAAAGCATCCAAACAGTACCATTCGCCAATTTTTTGTTCTTCAAGTTTAAGTGAACAATGAGACCCATTGTTAATCCTTTATCGGAAATTATTTGTAAATTTCGACAAGTAGAACAATGAATGGAACAGGTAGACGATTGAAATCAATGTATATATTGCTTCTATATAGTCTGAGAAACATATATGCAAAGCATCCAAACAGTACCATTCATCAATTTTTTGTTCTTCAAGTTTAAGTGAACAACGAGCCCCATTGTTAATCCTTTAAAGGAAATTATTCGTAAATTTCGACAAGTAGAACAATGATTGGAACACGTAGACGGTTGAAATCTTTGTATATATTGCTTCCATATAGTCTAAGAAACATGTACGCAAAGCCTCCAAACAGTACAATTCGCCAATTTTTTGTTCTTCAAGTTTAAGTGAACTACGAGCCCTATTGTTAATCCTTTAAAGGAAATTATTTGTAATTTTCGACAAGTAGAACAATGAATGGAACAGGTAGACGGGTGAAATCCTTCGATATATTGCTTCTATATAGTCTAAGAAACATATATGCAAAGCATCCAAACAGTAAAATTCGCCAATTTTTTGTTCTTCAAGTTTAAGTGAACAATGAGCCCCAATGGTTAATCCTTTATCGGAAATTATTTGTAACTTTCGACAAGTAGAACAATGAATGGAACAGGTAGACGATTGAAATCAATGTATATATTGCTTCTATATAGTCTGAGAAACATATATGCAAAGCATCCAAACAGTACCATTCATCAATTTTTTGTTCTTCAAGTTTAAGTGAACAACGAGCCCCATTGTTAATCCTTTAAAGGAAATTATTCGTAAATTTCGACAAGTAGAACAATGATTGGAACACGTAGACGGTTGAAATCTTTGTATATATTGCTTCCATATAGTCTAAGAAACATGTACGCAAAGCCTCCAAACAGCACAATTCGCCAATTTTTTGTTCTTCAAGTTTAAGTGAACTACGAGCCCCATTGTTAATCCTTTAAAGGAAATTATTTGTAAATTTCGACAAGTAGAACAATGAATGGAACAGGTAGACGGTTGAAATCATTGTATATATTGCTTCTATATAGTCTAAGAAACATATATGCAAAGCATCCAAACAGTACAATTCGACAATTTTTTGTTCTTCAAGTTTAGTGAACAATGAGCCCCAATGGTTAATCCTTTATCGGAAATTATTTGTAATTTTCGACAAGTAGAACAATGAATGGATCAGGTAGACGGTTGAAATCATTGTATATATTGCTTCTATATAGTCTAAGAAACATATATGCAAAGCATCCAAACAGTACCATTCGCCAATTTTTTGTTCTTCAAGGTTAAGTGAACTACGAGCCCCATTGTTAATCCTTTAAAGGAAATTATTTGTAAATTTCGACAAGTAGAACAATGAATGGAACAGGTAGACGGTTGAAATCTTTGTATATATTGCTTCTATATAGTCTAAGAGACATATATGCAAAGCATCCAAACAGTACAATTCGCCAATTTTTTGTTCTTCAAGTTTAAGTGAACAATGAGCCCCAATGGTTAATACTTTTCGGTAATTATTTGTAACTTTCGACAAGTAGAACAATGAATGGAACAGGTAGACGGTTGAAATCCTTGTATATATTGCTTCCATATAGTCTAAGAAACATGTACGCAAAGCATCCAAACAGTACCATTCGCCAATTTTTTGTCCTTCAAGTTTAAGTGAACAATGAGCCCCATTGTTAATCCTTTATCGGAAATTATTTGTAACTTTCGACAAGTAGAACAATGAATGGAACAGTTAGACGGTTGAAATCTTTGTATATATTGCTTCTATATAGTCTAAGAAACATATATGCAAAGCATCCAAACAGTACAATTCGCCAATTTTTTGTTCTTCAAGTTTAAGTGAACTACGAGCCCCATTGTTAATCCTTTAACGGAAATTAATTGTAACTTTCTAGAAGTAGAACAATGATTGGAACACGTAGACGGTTGAAATCTATGTATATATTGCTTCCATATAGTCTAAGAAACATGTACGCAAAGCATCCAAACAGTACCATTCGCCAATTTTTTGTTCTTCAAGTTTAAGTGAACAATGAGACCCATTGTTAATCCTTTATCGGAAATTATTTGTAAATTTCGACAAGTAGAACAATGAATGGAACAGGTAGACTGTTGAAATCATTGTATATATTGCTTCTATATAGTCTAAGAAACATATATGCAAAGCATCCAAACAGTACAATTCGCCAATTTTTTGTTCTTCAAGTTTAAGTAAACTACGATCCCCATTGTTAATCCCTTAGAGGAAATTATTTGTAACTTTCGACAAGCAGAACAATGAATGGAACAGGTAGACGGATGAAATCATTGTATATATTGCTTCCATATAGTCTAAGAAACATGTACGCAAAGCATCCAAACAGTACCATTCGCCAATTTTTTGTTCTTCAAGTTTAAGTGAACAATGAGACCCATTGTTAATCCTTTATCGGAAATTATTTGTAACTTTCGACAAGTAGAACAATGAATGGAACAGGTAGACGGTTGAAATCTTTGTATATATTGCTTCTATATAGTCTAAGAAACATATATGCAAAGCATCCAAACAGTACAATTCGCCAATTTTTTGTTCTTCAAGTTTAAGTGAACTACGAGCCCCATTGTTAATCCTTTAACGGAAATTAATTGTAACTTTCTACAAGTAGAACAATGATTGGAACACGTAGACGGTTGAAATCTTTGTATATATTGCTTCCATATAGTCTAAGAAACATGTACGCAAAGCATCCAAACAGTACCATTCGCCAATTTTTTGTTCTTCAAGTTTAAGTGAACAATGAGACCCATTGTTAATCCTTTATCGGAAATTATTTGTAACTTTCGACAAGTAGAACAATGAATGGAACAGGTAGACGGTTGATATCTTTGTATTTATTGCTTCTATATAGCCTACGAAACATATATGCAAAGCATCCAAACAGTACAATTCGCCAATTTTTTGTTCTTCAAGTTTAAGTGAACAATGTGCCTCATTGTTAATCCTTTAAAGGAAATTATTTGTGAATTTCGGCAAGTAGAACAATGAATGGAATAGGTAGACGGTTGAAATCATTGTATATATTGCTTCTATATAGTCTAAGAAACACATATGCAAAGCATCGAAGCAGTACAATTCGCCAATTTCTTGTTCTTCAAGTTTAAGTGAACTACGAGCCCCATTGTTAATCCTTTAAAGGAAATTATTTGTAAATTTCGACAAGTAGAACAATGAATGTAACTGGTAGACGGTTGAAATCTTTTTATATATTGCTTCTATATAGTCTACGAAACATATATGCAAAGCCTCCAAACAGTACAATTCGCCAATTTTTTGTTCTTCAAGTTTAAGTGAACAATGAGCCCCATTGTTAATCCTTTAAAGGAAATTATTTGTAAATTTCGGCAAGTAGAACAATGAATGGAATAGGTAGACGGTTGAAATCATTGTATATATTGATTCTATATAATCTACGAAACATATATGCAAAGCATCCAAACAGTACAATTCGCCAATTTTTTGTTCTTCAAGTTTAAGTGAACTACGAGCCCCATTGTTAATCCTTTAACGGAAATTAATTGTAACTTTCTAGAAGTAGAACAATGATTGGAACACGTAGACGGTTGAAATCTTTGTATATATTGCTTCCATATAGTCTAAGAAACATGTACGCAAAGCATCCAAACAGTACCATTCGCCAATTTTTTGTTCTTCAAGTTTAAGTGAACAATGAGCCCCAATGGTTAATCCTTTATCGGAAATTATTTGTAACTTTCGACAAGTAGAACAATGAATGGAACAGGTAGACGGTTGAAATCTTTGTATATATTGCTTCTATATAGCCTACGAAACGTATGTGCAAAGCATCCAAACAGTACCATTCGCCAATTTTTTGTTCTTCAAGTTTAAGTGAACAACGAGCCCCATTGTTAATCCATTAAAGGAAATTATTTGTAAATTTCGACAAGTAGAACAATGATTGGAACACGTAGACGGTTGAAATCTTTGTATATATTGCTTCCATATAGTCTAAGAAACATATATGCAAAGCGTCCAAACAGTACAATTCGCCAATTTTTTGTTCTTCAAGTTTAAGTGAACAATGAGCCCCATTGTTAATCCTTTATCGGAAATTATTTGTAACTTTCGACAATTAGAACATTGAATGGAACAGGTAGACGGTTGAAATCTTTGTATATATTGCTTCTATATAGTCTAAGAAACATATATGCAAAGCATCCAAACAGTAAAATTCGCCAATTTTTTGTTCTTCAAGTTTAAGTGAACAATGAGCCCCAATGGTTAATCCTTTATCGGAAATTATTTGTAACTTTCGACAAGTAGAACAATGAATGGAACAGGTAGACGATTGAAATCAATGTATATATTGCTTCTATATAGTCTGAGAAACATATATGCAAAGCATCCAAACAGTACCATTCATCAATTTTTTGTTCTTCAAGTTTAAGTGAACAACGAGCCCCATTGTTAATCCTTTAAAGGAAATTATTCGTAAATTTCGACAAGTAGAACAATGATTGGAACACGTAGACGGTTGAAATCTTTGTATATATTGCTTCCATATAGTCTAAGAAACATGTACGCAAAGCCTCCAAACAGTACAATTCGCCAATTTTTTGTTCTTCAAGTTTAAGTGAACTACGAGCCCCATTGTTAATCCTTTAAAGGAAATTATTTGTAAATTTCGACAAGTAGAACAATGAATGGATCAGGTAGACGGTTGAAATCATTGTATATATTGCTTCTATATAGTCTACGAAACATATATGCAAAGCATCCAAACAGTACCATTCGCCAATTTTTTGTTCTTCAACTTTAAGTGAACAACGAGCCCCATTGTTAATCCTTTAACGGAAATTAATTGTAACTTTCTACAAGTAGAACAATGATTGGAACACGTAGACGGTTGAAATCTTTGTACATATTGCTTCCATATAGTCTAAGAAACATGTACGCAAAGCATCCAAACAGTACCATTCGCCAATTTTTTGTTCTTCAAGTTTAAGTGAACAATGAGACCCATTGTTAATCCTTTATCGGAAATTATTTGTAACTTTCGACAAGTAGAACAATGAATGGAACAGGTAGACGGTTGAAATCTTTGTATATATTGCTTCTATATAGCCTACGAAACATATATGCAAAGCATCCAAACAGTACCATTCGCCAATTTTTTGTTCTTCAACTTTAAGTGAACAACGAGCCCCATTGTTAATCCTTTAAAGGAAATTATTTGTAAATTTCGACAAGTAGAACAATGATTGGAACACGTAGACGGTTGAAATCTTTGTATATATTGCTTCCATATAGTCTAAGAAACATATATGCAAAGCGTCGAAACAGTACAATTCGCCAATTTTTTGTTCTTCAAGTTTAAGTGAACAATGAGCCCCATTGTTAATCCTTTATCGGAAATTATTTGAAATTTTCGACAAGTAGAGCAATGACTGGAACAGGTAGACGGTTGAAATCTTTGTATATATTGCTTCTATATAGCCTACGAAACATATATGCAAAACATCCATTCAGTACAATTCGCCAATTATTTCATCTTCAAGTTTAAGTGAACAATGAGCCCCATTGTTAATCCTTTATCGGTAATTATTTGTAATTTTCGACAAGTAGAACAATGAATGGAACAGGTAGACGGGTGAAATCCTTCGATATATTGCTTCTATATAGTCTAAGAAACATATATGCAAAGCATCCAAACAGTAAAATTCTCCAATTTTTTGTTCTTCAAGTTTAAGTGAACAATGAGCCCCAATGGTTAATCCTTTATCGGAAATTATTTGTAATTTTCGACAAGTAGAGCAATGAATGGAACAGGTAGACGGTTGAAATCTTTGTATATATTGCTTCTATATAGTCTAAGAAACATATATGCAAAACATCCATTCAGTACAATTCGCCAATTATTTCATCTTCAAGTTTAAGTGAACAATGAGCCCCATTGTTAATCCTTTATCGGAAATTATTTGCAATTTTCGACAAGTAGAACAATGAATGGAACAGGTAGACGGTTGAAATCTTTGTATATATTGCTTCTATATAGCCTACGAAACGTATGTGCAAAGCATCCAAACAGTACCATTCGCCAATTTTTTGTTCTTCAAGTTTAAGTGAACAACGAGCCCCATTGTTAATCCATTAAAGGAAATTATTTGTAAATTTCGACAAGTAGAACAATGATTGGAACACGTAGACGGTTGAAATCTTTGTATATATTGCTTCCATATAGTCTAAGAAACATATATGCAAAGCGTCCAAACAGTACAATTCGCCAATTTTTTGTTCTTCAAGTTTAAGTGAACAATGAGCCCCATTGTTAATCCTTTATCGGAAATTATTTGTAACTTTCGACAATTAGAACATTGAATGGAACAGGTAGACGGTTGAAATCTTTGTATATATTGCTTCTATATAGTCTAAGAAACATATATGCAAAGCATCCAAACAGTAAAATTCGCCAATTTTTTGTTCTTCAAGTTTAAGTGAACAATGAGCCCCAATGGTTAATCCTTTATCGGAAATTATTTGTAACTTTCGACAAGTAGAACAATGAATGGAACAGGTAGACGATTGAAATCAATGTATATATTGCTTCTATATAGTCTGAGAAACATATATGCAAAGCATCCAAACAGTACCATTCATCAATTTTTTGTTCTTCAAGTTTAAGTGAACAACGAGCCCCATTGTTAATCCTTTAAAGGAAATTATTCGTAAATTTCGACAAGTAGAACAATGATTGGAACACGTAGACGGTTGAAATCTTTGTATATATTGCTTCCATATAGTCTAAGAAACATGTACGCAAAGCCTCCAAACAGTACAATTCGCCAATTTTTTGTTCTTCAAGTTTAAGTGAACTACGAGCCCCATTGTTAATCCTTTAAAGGAAATTATTTGTAAATTTCGACAAGTAGAACAATGAATGGATCAGGTAGACGGTTGAAATCATTGTATATATTGCTTCTATATAGTCTACGAAACATATATGCAAAGCATCCAAACAGTACCATTCGCCAATTTTTTGTTCTTCAACTTTAAGTGAACAACGAGCCCCATTGTTAATCCTTTAACGGAAATTAATTGTAACTTTCTACAAGTAGAACAATGATTGGAACACGTAGACGGTTGAAATCTTTGTACATATTGCTTCCATATAGTCTAAGAAACATGTACGCAAAGCATCCAAACAGTACCATTCGCCAATTTTTTGTTCTTCAAGTTTAAGTGAACAATGAGACCCATTGTTAATCCTTTATCGGAAATTATTTGTAACTTTCGACAAGTAGAACAATGAATGGAACAGGTAGACGGTTGAAATCTTTGTATATATTGCTTCTATATAGCCTACGAAACATATATGCAAAGCATCCAAACAGTACCATTCGCCAATTTTTTGTTCTTCAACTTTAAGTGAACAACGAGCCCCATTGTTAATCCTTTAAAGGAAATTATTTGTAAATTTCGACAAGTAGAACAATGATTGGAACACGTAGACGGTTGAAATCTTTGTATATATTGCTTCCATATAGTCTAAGAAACATATATGCAAAGCGTCGAAACAGTACAATTCGCCAATTTTTTGTTCTTCAAGTTTAAGTGAACAATGAGCCCCATTGTTAATCCTTTATCGGAAATTATTTGAAATTTTCGACAAGTAGAGCAATGAATGGAACAGGTAGACGGTTGAAATCTTTGTATATATTGCTTCTATATAATCTAAGAAACATATATGCAAAACATCCATTCAGTACAATTCGCCAATTATTTCATCTTCAAGTTTAAGTGAACAATGAGCCCCATTGTTAATCCTTTATCGGTAATTATTTGTAATTTTCGACAAGTAGAACAATGAATGGAACAGGTAGACGGGTGAAATCCTTCGATATATTGCTTCTATATAGTCTAAGAAACATATATGCAAAGCATCCAAACAGTAAAATTCTCCAATTTTTTGTTCTTCAAGTTTAAGTGAACAATGAGCCCCAATGGTTAATCCTTTATCGGAAATTATTTGTAATTTTCGACAAGTAGAGCAATGAATGGAACAGGTAGACGGTTGAAATCTTTGTATATATTGCTTCTATATAGTCTAAGAAACATATATGCAAAACATCCATTCAGTACAATTCGCCAATTATTTCATCTTCAAGTTTAAGTGAACAATGAGCCCCATTGTTAATCCTTTATCGGAAATTATTTGCAATTTTCGACAAGTAGAACAATGAATGGAACAGGTAGACGGGTGAAATCCTTCGATATATTGCTTCTGTATAGTCTAAGAAACATATATGCAAAGCATCCAAACAGTAAAATTCGCCAATTTTTTGTTCTTCAAGTTTAAGTGAACAATGAGCCCCAATGGTTAATCCTTTATCGGAAATTATTTGTAACTTTCGACAAGTAGAACAATGAATGGAACAGGTAGACGATTGAAATCAATGTATATATTGCTTCTATATAGTCTACGAAACATATATGCAAAGCCTCCAAACAGTACAATTCGCCAATTTTTTGTTCTTCAAGTTTAAGTGAACAACGAGCCCCATTGATAATCATGAAACGGAAATTATTTGTAACTTTCTACAAGTAGAACAATGAATAGAACAGGTAGACGGTTGAAATCTTTGTATATGTTGCTTCTATATAGTCTAAGAAACCTATATGCAAAGCATCTAAACAGTAACAATCGCCAATTTTTTGATCTTCAAGTTTAAGTGAACTACGAGCCCCATTGTTAATCCTTTAAAGGAAATTATTTGTAAATTTCGACAAGTAGAACAATGAATGGAACAGGTAGACGGTTGAAATCATTGTATATATTGCTTCTATATAGTCTAAGAAACATATATGCAAAGCATCCAAACAGTACAATTCGACAATTTTTTGTTCTTCAAGTTTAGTGAACAATGAGCCCCAATGGTTAATCCTTTATCGGAAATTATTTGTAATTTTCGACAAGTAGAACAATGAATGGATCAGGTAGACGGTTGAAATCATTGTATATATTGCTTCTATATAGTCTAAGAAACATATATGCAAAGCATCCAAACAGTACCATTCGCCAATTTTTTGTTCTTCAAGGTTAAGTGAACTACGAGCCCCATTGTTAATCCTTTAAAGGAAATTATTTGTAAATTTCGACAAGTAGAACAATGAATGGAACAGGTAGACGGTTGAAATCTTTGTATATATTGCTTCTATATAGTCTAAGAGACATATATGCAAAGCATCCAAACAGTACAATTCGCCAATTTTTTGTTCTTCAAGTTTAAGTGAACAATGAGCCCCAATGGTTAATACTTTTCGGTAATTATTTGTAACTTTCGACAAGTAGAACAATGAATGGAACAGGTAGACGGTTGAAATCCTTGTATATATTGCTTCCATATAGTCTAAGAAACATGTACGCAAAGCATCCAAACAGTACCATTCGCCAATTTTTTGTCCTTCAAGTTTAAGTGAACAATAAGCCCCATTGTTAATCCTTTATCGGAAATTATTTGTAACTTTCGACAAGTAGAACAATGAATGGAACAGTTAGACGGTTGAAATCTTTGTATATATTGCTTCTATATAGCCTACGAAACATATATGCAAAGCATCCAAACAGTACCATTCGCCAATTTTTTGTTCTTCAAGTTTAAGTGAACAACGAGCCCCATTGTTAATCCTTTAAAGGAAATTATTTGTAACTTTCGACAAGTAGAACAATGAATGGAACAGGTAGACTGTTGAAATCATTGTATATATGGCTTCTATATAGTCTAAGAAACATATATGCAAAGCATCCAAACAGTACAATTCGCCAATTTTTTGTTCTTCAAGTTTAAGTGAACTACGAGCCCCATTGTTAATCCTTTAACGGAAATTAATTGTAACTTTCTAGAAGTAGAACAATGATTGGAACACGTAGACGGTTGAAATCTTTGTATATATTGCTTCTATATAGCCTACGAAACATATATGCAAAGCATCCAAACAGTACCATTCGCCAATTTTTTGTTCTTCAAGTTTAAGTGAACAACGAGCCCCATTGTTAATCCTTTAAAGGAAATTATTTGTAACTTTCGACAAGTAGAACAATGAATGGAACAGGTAGACTGTTGAAATCATTGTATATATGGCTTCTATATAGTCTAAGAAACATATATACAAAGCATCCAAACAGTACCATTCATAAATTTTTTGTTCTTCAAGTTTAAGTGAACAACGAGCCCCATTGTTAATCCTTTAAAGGAAATTATTCGTAAATTTCGACAAGTAGAACAATGATTGGAACACGTAGACGGTTGAAATCTTTGTATATATTGCTTCCATATAGTCTAAGAAACATGTACGCAAAGCCTCCAAACAGCACAATTCGCCAATTTTTTGTTCTTCAAGTTTAAGTGAACTACGAGCCCCATTGTTAATCCTTTAAAGGAAATTATTTGTAAATTTCGACAAGTAGAACAATGAATGGAACAGGTAGACGGTTGAAATCATTGTATATATTGCTTCTATATAGTCTAAGAAACATATATGCAAAGCATCCAAACAGTACAATTCGACAATTTTTTGTTCTTCAAGTTTAGTGAACAATGAGCCCCAATGGTTAATCCTTTATCGGAAATTATTTGTAATTTTCGACAAGTAGAACAATGAATGGATCAGGTAGACGGTTGAAATCATTGTATATATTGCTTCTATATAGTCTAAGAAACATATATGCAAAGCATCCAAACAGTACCATTCGCCAATTTTTTGTTCTTCAAGGTTAAGTGAACTACGAGCCCCATTGTTAATCCTTTAAAGGAAATTATTTGTAAATTTCGACAAGTAGAACAATGAATGGAACAGGTAGACGGTTGAAATCTTTGTATATATTGCTTCTATATAGTCTAAGAGACATATATGCAAAGCATCCAAACAGTACAATTCGCCAATTTTTTGTTCTTCAAGTTTAAGTGAACAATGAGCCCCAATGGTTAATACTTTTCGGTAATTATTTGTAACTTTCGACAAGTAGAACAGTGAATGGAACAGGTAGACGGTTGAAATCCTTGTATATATTGCTTCCATATAGTCTAAGAAACATGTACGCAAAGCATCCAAACAGTACCATTCGCCAATTTTTTGTCCTTCAAGTTTAAGTGAACAATGAGCCCCATTGTTAATCCTTTATCGGAAATTATTTGTAACTTTCGACAAGTAGAACAATGAATGGAACACTTAGACGGTTGAAATCTTTGTATATATTGCTTCTATATAGTCTAAGAAACATATATGCAAAGCATCCAAACAGTACAATTCGCCAATTTTTTGTTCTTCAAGTTTAAGTGAACTACGAGCCCCATTGTTAATCCTTTAACGGAAATTAATTGTAACTTTCTAGAAGTAGAACAATGATTGGAACACGTAGACGGTTGAAATCTTTGTATATATTGCTTCCATATAGTCTAAGAAACATGTACGCAAAGCATCCAAACAGTACCATTCGCCAATTTTTTGTTCTTCAAGTTTAAGTGAACAATGAGACCCATTGTTAATCCTTTATCGGAAATTATTTGTAAATTTCGACAAGTAGAACAATGAATGGAACAGGTAGACGATTGAAATCAATGTATATATTGCTTCTATATAGTCTGAGAAACATATATGCAAAGCATCCAAACAGTACCATTCATCAATTTTTTGTTCTTCAAGTTTAAGTGAACAACGAGCCCCATTGTTAATCCTTTAACGGAAATTAATTGTAACTTTCTAGAAGTAGAACAATGATTGGAACACGTAGACGGTTGAAATCTTTGTATATATTGCTTCCATATAGTCTAAGAAACATATATGCAAAGCGTCCAAACAGTACAATTCGCCAATTTTTTGTTCTTCAAGTTTAAGTGAACAATGAGCCCCATTGTTAATCCTTTATCGGAAATTATTTGTAACTTTCGACAATTAGAACATTGAATGGAACAGGTAGACGGTTGAAATCTTTGTATATATTGCTTCTATATAGTCTAAGAAACATATATGCAAAGCATCCAAACAGTAAAATTCGCCAATTTTTTGTTCTTCAAGTTTAAGTGAACAATGAGCCCCAATGGTTAATCCTTTATCGGAAATTATTTGTAACTTTCGACAAGTAGAACAATGAATGGAACAGGTAGACGATTGAAATCAATGTATATATTGCTTCTATATAGTCTGAGAAACATATATGCAAAGCATCCAAACAGTACCATTCATCAATTTTTTGTTCTTCAAGTTTAAGTGAACAACGAGCCCCATTGTTAATCCTTTAAAGGAAATTATTCGTAAATTTCGACAAGTAGAACAATGATTGGAACACGTAGACGGTTGAAATCTTTGTATATATTGCTTCCATATAGTCTAAGAAACATGTACGCAAAGCCTCCAAACAGTACAATTCGCCAATTTTTTGTTCTTCAAGTTTAAGTGAACTACGAGCCCCATTGTTAATCCTTTAAAGGAAATTATTTGTAAATTTCGACAAGTAGAACAATGAATGGATCAGGTAGACGGTTGAAATCATTGTATATATTGCTTCTATATAGTCTACGAAACATATATGCAAAGCATCCAAACAGTACCATTCGCCAATTTTTTGTTCTTCAACTTTAAGTGAACAACGAGCCCCATTGTTAATCCTTTAACGGAAATTAATTGTAACTTTCTACAAGTAGAACAATGATTGGAACACGTAGACGGTTGAAATCTTTGTACATATTGCTTCCATATAGTCTAAGAAACATGTACGCAAAGCATCCAAACAGTACCATTCGCCAATTTTTTGTTCTTCAAGTTTAAGTGAACAATGAGACCCATTGTTAATCCTTTATCGGAAATTATTTGTAACTTTCGACAAGTAGAACAATGAATGGAACAGGTAGACGGTTGAAATCTTTGTATATATTGCTTCTATATAGCCTACGAAACATATATGCAAAGCATCCAAACAGTACCATTCGCCAATTTTTTGTTCTTCAACTTTAAGTGAACAACGAGCCCCATTGTTAATCCTTTAAAGGAAATTATTTGTAAATTTCGACAAGTAGAACAATGATTGGAACACGTAGACGGTTGAAATCTTTGTATATATTGCTTCCATATAGTCTAAGAAACATATATGCAAAGCGTCGAAACAGTACAATTCGCCAATTTTTTGTTCTTCAAGTTTAAGTGAACAATGAGCCCCATTGTTAATCCTTTATCGGAAATTATTTGAAATTTTCGACAAGTAGAGCAATGAATGGAACAGGTAGACGGTTGAAATCTTTGTATATATTGCTTCTATATAATCTAAGAAACATATATGCAAAACATCCATTCAGTACAATTCGCCAATTATTTCATCTTCAAGTTTAAGTGAACAATGAGCCCCATTGTTAATCCTTTATCGGTAATTATTTGTAATTTTCGACAAGTAGAACAATGAATGGAACAGGTAGACGGGTGAAATCCTTCGATATATTGCTTCTATATAGTCTAAGAAACATATATGCAAAGCATCCAAACAGTAAAATTCTCCAATTTTTTGTTCTTCAAGTTTAAGTGAACAATGAGCCCCAATGGTTAATCCTTTATCGGAAATTATTTGTAATTTTCGACAAGTAGAGCAATGAATGGAACAGGTAGACGGTTGAAATCTTTGTATATATTGCTTCTATATAGTCTAAGAAACATATATGCAAAACATCCATTCAGTACAATTCGCCAATTATTTCATCTTCAAGTTTAAGTGAACAATGAGCCCCATTGTTAATCCTTTATCGGAAATTATTTGCAATTTTCGACAAGTAGAACAATGAATGGAACAGGTAGACGGGTGAAATCCTTCGATATATTGCTTCTGTATAGTCTAAGAAACATATATGCAAAGCATCCAAACAGTAAAATTCGCCAATTTTTTGTTCTTCAAGTTTAAGTGAACAATGAGCCCCAATGGTTAATCCTTTATCGGAAATTATTTGTAACTTTCGACAAGTAGAACAATGAATGGAACAGGTAGACGATTGAAATCAATGTATATATTGCTTCTATATAGTCTACGAAACATATATGCAAAGCCTCCAAACAGTACAATTCGCCAATTTTTTGTTCTTCAAGTTTAAGTGAACAACGAGCCCCATTGATAATCATGAAACGGAAATTATTTGTAACTTTCTACAAGTAGAACAATGAATAGAACAGGTAGACGGTTGAAATCTTTGTATATGTTGCTTCTATATAGTCTAAGAAACCTATATGCAAAGCATCTAAACAGTAACAATCGCCAATTTTTTGATCTTCAAGTTTAAGTGAACTACGAGCCCCATTGTTAATCCTTTAAAGGAAATTATTTGTAAATTTCGACAAGTAGAACAATGAATGGAACAGGTAGACGGTTGAAATCATTGTATATATTGCTTCTATATAGTCTAAGAAACATATATGCAAAGCATCCAAACAGTACAATTCGACAATTTTTTGTTCTTCAAGTTTAGTGAACAATGAGCCCCAATGGTTAATCCTTTATCGGAAATTATTTGTAATTTTCGACAAGTAGAACAATGAATGGATCAGGTAGACGGTTGAAATCATTGTATATATTGCTTCTATATAGTCTAAGAAACATATATGCAAAGCATCCAAACAGTACCATTCGCCAATTTTTTGTTCTTCAAGGTTAAGTGAACTACGAGCCCCATTGTTAATCCTTTAAAGGAAATTATTTGTAAATTTCGACAAGTAGAACAATGAATGGAACAGGTAGACGGTTGAAATCTTTGTATATATTGCTTCTATATAGTCTAAGAGACATATATGCAAAGCATCCAAACAGTACAATTCGCCAATTTTTTGTTCTTCAAGTTTAAGTGAACAATGAGCCCCAATGGTTAATACTTTTCGGTAATTATTTGTAACTTTCGACAAGTAGAACAATGAATGGAACAGGTAGACGGTTGAAATCCTTGTATATATTGCTTCCATATAGTCTAAGAAACATGTACGCAAAGCATCCAAACAGTACCATTCGCCAATTTTTTGTCCTTCAAGTTTAAGTGAACAATAAGCCCCATTGTTAATCCTTTATCGGAAATTATTTGTAACTTTCGACAAGTAGAACAATGAATGGAACAGTTAGACGGTTGAAATCTTTGTATATATTGCTTCTATATAGCCTACGAAACATATATGCAAAGCATCCAAACAGTACCATTCGCCAATTTTTTGTTCTTCAAGTTTAAGTGAACAACGAGCCCCATTGTTAATCCTTTAAAGGAAATTATTTGTAACTTTCGACAAGTAGAACAATGAATGGAACAGGTAGACTGTTGAAATCATTGTATATATGGCTTCTATATAGTCTAAGAAACATATATGCAAAGCATCCAAACAGTACAATTCGCCAATTTTTTGTTCTTCAAGTTTAAGTGAACTACGAGCCCCATTGTTAATCCTTTAACGGAAATTAATTGTAACTTTCTAGAAGTAGAACAATGATTGGAACACGTAGACGGTTGAAATCTTTGTATATATTGCTTCTATATAGCCTACGAAACATATATGCAAAGCATCCAAACAGTACCATTCGCCAATTTTTTGTTCTTCAAGTTTAAGTGAACAACGAGCCCCATTGTTAATCCTTTAAAGGAAATTATTTGTAACTTTCGACAAGTAGAACAATGAATGGAACAGGTAGACTGTTGAAATCATTGTATATATGGCTTCTATATAGTCTAAGAAACATATATACAAAGCATCCAAACAGTACCATTCATAAATTTTTTGTTCTTCAAGTTTAAGTGAACAACGAGCCCCATTGTTAATCCTTTAAAGGAAATTATTCGTAAATTTCGACAAGTAGAACAATGATTGGAACACGTAGACGGTTGAAATCTTTGTATATATTGCTTCCATATAGTCTAAGAAACATGTACGCAAAGCCTCCAAACAGCACAATTCGCCAATTTTTTGTTCTTCAAGTTTAAGTGAACTACGAGCCCCATTGTTAATCCTTTAAAGGAAATTATTTGTAAATTTCGACAAGTAGAACAATGAATGGAACAGGTAGACGGTTGAAATCATTGTATATATTGCTTCTATATAGTCTAAGAAACATATATGCAAAGCATCCAAACAGTACAATTCGACAATTTTTTGTTCTTCAAGTTTAGTGAACAATGAGCCCCAATGGTTAATCCTTTATCGGAAATTATTTGTAATTTTCGACAAGTAGAACAATGAATGGATCAGGTAGACGGTTGAAATCATTGTATATATTGCTTCTATATAGTCTAAGAAACATATATGCAAAGCATCCAAACAGTACCATTCGCCAATTTTTTGTTCTTCAAGGTTAAGTGAACTACGAGCCCCATTGTTAATCCTTTAAAGGAAATTATTTGTAAATTTCGACAAGTAGAACAATGAATGGAACAGGTAGACGGTTGAAATCTTTGTATATATTGCTTCTATATAGTCTAAGAGACATATATGCAAAGCATCCAAACAGTACAATTCGCCAATTTTTTGTTCTTCAAGTTTAAGTGAACAATGAGCCCCAATGGTTAATACTTTTCGGTAATTATTTGTAACTTTCGACAAGTAGAACAGTGAATGGAACAGGTAGACGGTTGAAATCCTTGTATATATTGCTTCCATATAGTCTAAGAAACATGTACGCAAAGCATCCAAACAGTACCATTCGCCAATTTTTTGTCCTTCAAGTTTAAGTGAACAATGAGCCCCATTGTTAATCCTTTATCGGAAATTATTTGTAACTTTCGACAAGTAGAACAATGAATGGAACACTTAGACGGTTGAAATCTTTGTATATATTGCTTCTATATAGTCTAAGAAACATATATGCAAAGCATCCAAACAGTACAATTCGCCAATTTTTTGTTCTTCAAGTTTAAGTGAACTACGAGCCCCATTGTTAATCCTTTAACGGAAATTAATTGTAACTTTCTAGAAGTAGAACAATGATTGGAACACGTAGACGGTTGAAATCTTTGTATATATTGCTTCCATATAGTCTAAGAAACATGTACGCAAAGCATCCAAACAGTACCATTCGCCAATTTTTTGTTCTTCAAGTTTAAGTGAACAATGAGACCCATTGTTAATCCTTTATCGGAAATTATTTGTAAATTTCGACAAGTAGAACAATGAATGGAACAGGTAGACGATTGAAATCAATGTATATATTGCTTCTATATAGTCTGAGAAACATATATGCAAAGCATCCAAACAGTACCATTCATCAATTTTTTGTTCTTCAAGTTTAAGTGAACAACGAGCCCCATTGTTAATCCTTTAAAGGAAATTATTCGTAAATTTCGACAAGTAGAACAATGATTGGAACACGTAGACGGTTGAAATCTTTGTATATATTGCTTCCATATAGTCTAAGAAACATGTACGCAAAGCCTCCAAACAGTACAATTCGCCAATTTTTTGTTCTTCAAGTTTAAGTGAACTACGAGCCCTTTTGTTAATCCTTTAAAGGAAATTATTTGTAATTTTCGACAAGTAGAACAATGAATGGAACAGGTAGACGGGTGAAATCCTTCGATATATTGCTTCTATATAGTCTAAGAAACATATATGCAAAGCATCCAAACAGTAAAATTCGCCAATTTTTTGTTCTTCAAGTTTAAGTGAACAATGAGCCCCAATGGTTAATCCTTTATCGGAAATTATTTGTAACTTTCGACAAGTAGAACAATGAATGGAACAGGTAGACGATTGAAATCAATGTATATATTGCTTCTATATAGTCTGAGAAACATATATGCAAAGCATCCAAACAGTACCATTCATCAATTTTTTGTTCTTCAAGTTTAAGTGAACAACGAGCCCCATTGTTAATCCTTTAAAGGAAATTATTCGTAAATTTCGACAAGTAGAACAATGATTGGAACACGTAGACGGTTGAAATCTTTGTATATATTGCTTCCATATAGTCTAAGAAACATGTACGCAAAGCCTCCAAACAGCACAATTCGCCAATTTTTTGTTCTTCAAGTTTAAGTGAACTACGAGCCCCATTGTTAATCCTTTAAAGGAAATTATTTGTAAATTTCGACAAGTAGAACAATGAATGGAACAGGTAGACGGTTGAAATCATTGTATATATTGCTTCTATATAGTCTAAGAAACATATATGCAAAGCATCCAAACAGTACAATTCGACAATTTTTTGTTCTTCAAGTTTAGTGAACAATGAGCCCCAATGGTTAATCCTTTATCGGAAATTATTTGTAATTTTCGACAAGTAGAACAATGAATGGATCAGGTAGACGGTTGAAATCATTGTATATATTGCTTCTATATAGTCTAAGAAACATATATGCAAAGCATCCAAACAGTACCATTCGCCAATTTTTTGTTCTTCAAGGTTAAGTGAACTACGAGCCCCATTGTTAATCCTTTAAAGGAAATTATTTGTAAATTTCGACAAGTAGAACAATGAATGGAACAGGTAGACGGTTGAAATCTTTGTATATATTGCTTCTATATAGTCTAAGAGACATATATGCAAAGCATCCAAACAGTACAATTCGCCAATTTTTTGTTCTTCAAGTTTAAGTGAACAATGAGCCCCAATGGTTAATACTTTTCGGTAATTATTTGTAACTTTCGACAAGTAGAACAATGAATGGAACAGGTAGACGGTTGAAATCCTTGTATATATTGCTTCCATATAGTCTAAGAAACATGTACGCAAAGCATCCAAACAGTACCATTCGCCAATTTTTTGTCCTTCAAGTTTAAGTGAACAATGAGCCCCATTGTTAATCCTTTATCGGAAATTATTTGTAACTTTCGACAAGTAGAACAATGAATGGAACAGTTAGACGGTTGAAATCTTTGTATATATTGCTTCTATATAGTCTAAGAAACATATATGCAAAGCATCCAAACAGTACAATTCGCCAATTTTTTGTTCTTCAAGTTTAAGTGAACTACGAGCCCCATTGTTAATCCTTTAACGGAAATTAATTGTAACTTTCTAGAAGTAGAACAATGATTGGAACACGTAGACGGTTGAAATCTATGTATATATTGCTTCCATATAGTCTAAGAAACATGTACGCAAAGCATCCAAACAGTACCATTCGCCAATTTTTTGTTCTTCAAGTTTAAGTGAACAATGAGACCCATTGTTAATCCTTTATCGGAAATTATTTGTAAATTTCGACAAGTAGAACAATGAATGGAACAGGTAGACGATTGAAATCAATGTATATATTGCTTCTATATAGTCTGAGAAACATATATGCAAAGCATCCAAACAGTACCATTCATCAATTTTTTGTTCTTCAAGTTTAAGTGAACAACGAGCCCCATTGTTAATCCTTTAAAGGAAATTATTCGTAAATTTCGACAAGTAGAACAATGATTGGAACACGTAGACGGTTGAAATCTTTGTATATATTGCTTCCATATAGTCTAAGAAACATGTACGCAAAGCCTCCAAACAGTACAATTCGCCAATTTTTTGTTCTTCAAGTTTAAGTGAACTACGAGCCCTATTGTTAATCCTTTAAAGGAAATTATTTGTAAATTTCGACAAGTAGAACAATGAATGGAACAGGTAGACGGTTGAAATCATTGTATATATTGCTTCTATATAGTCTAAGAAACATATATGCAAAGCATCCAAACAGTACAATTCGACAATTTTTTGTTCTTCAAGTTTAGTGAACAATGAGCCCCAATGGTTAATCCTTTATCGGAAATTATTTGTAATTTTCGACAAGTAGAACAATGAATGGATCAGGTAGACGGTTGAAATCATTGTATATATTGCTTCTATATAGTCTAAGAAACATATATGCAAAGCATCCAAACAGTACCATTCGCCAATTTTTTGTTCTTCAAGGTTAAGTGAACTACGAGCCCCATTGTTAATCCTTTAAAGGAAATTATTTGTAAATTTCGACAAGTAGAACAATGAATGGAACAGGTAGACGGTTGAAATCTTTGTATATATTGCTTCTATATAGTCTAAGAGACATATATGCAAAGCATCCAAACAGTACAATTCGCCAATTTTTTGTTCTTCAAGTTTAAGTGAACAATGAGCCCCAATGGTTAATACTTTTCGGTAATTATTTGTAACTTTCGACAAGTAGAACAATGAATGGAACAGGTAGACGGTTGAAATCCTTGTATATATTGCTTCCATATAGTCTAAGAAACATGTACGCAAAGCATCCAAACAGTACCATTCGCCAATTTTTTGTCCTTCAAGTTTAAGTGAACAATGAGCCCCATTGTTAATCCTTTATCGGAAATTATTTGTAACTTTCGACAAGTAGAACAATGAATGGAACAGTTAGACGGTTGAAATCTTTGTATATATTGCTTCTATATAGCCTACGAAACATATATGCAAAGCATCCAAACAGTACCATTCGCCAATTTTTTGTTCTTCAAGTTTAAGTGAACAACGAGCCCCATTGTTAATCCTTTAAAGGAAATTATTTGTAACTTTCGACAAGTAGAACAATGAATGGAACAGGTAGACTGTTGAAATCATTGTATATATGGCTTCTATATAGTCTAAGAAACATATATGCAAAGCATCCAAACAGTACAATTCGCCAATTTTTTGTTCTTCAAGTTTAAGTGAACTACGAGCCCCATTGTTAATCCTTTAACGGAAATTAATTGTAACTTTCTAGAAGTAGAACAATGATTGGAACACGTAGACGGTTGAAATCTTTGTATATATTGCTTCTATATAGCCTACGAAACATATATGCAAAGCATCCAAACAGTACCATTCGCCAATTTTTTGTTCTTCAAGTTTAAGTGAACAACGAGCCCCATTGTTAATCCTTTAAAGGAAATTATTTGTAACTTTCGACAAGTAGAACAATGAATGGAACAGGTAGACTGTTGAAATCATTGTATATATGGCTTCTATATAGTCTAAGAAACATATATACAAAGCATCCAAACAGTACCATTCATCAATTTTTTGTTCTTCAAGTTTAAGTGAACAACGAGCCCCATTGTTAATCCTTTAAAGGAAATTATTCGTAAATTTCGACAAGTAGAACAATGATTGGAACACGTAGACGGTTGAAATCTTTGTATATATTGCTTCCATATAGTCTAAGAAACATGTACGCAAAGCCTCCAAACAGCACAATTCGCCAATTTTTTGTTCTTCAAGTTTAAGTGAACTACGAGCCCCATTGTTAATCCTTTAAAGGAAATTATTTGTAAATTTCGACAAGTAGAACAATGAATGGAACAGGTAGACGGTTGAAATCATTGTATATATTGCTTCTATATAGTCTAAGAAACATATATGCAAAGCATCCAAACAGTACAATTCGACAATTTTTTGTTCTTCAAGTTTAGTGAACAATGAGCCCCAATGGTTAATCCTTTATCGGAAATTATTTGTAATTTTCGACAAGTAGAACAATGAATGGATCAGGTAGACGGTTGAAATCATTGTATATATTGCTTCTATATAGTCTAAGAAACATATATGCAAAGCATCCAAACAGTACCATTCGCCAATTTTTTGTTCTTCAAGGTTAAGTGAACTACGAGCCCCATTGTTAATCCTTTAAAGGAAATTATTTGTAAATTTCGACAAGTAGAACAATGAATGGAACAGGTAGACGGTTGAAATCTTTGTATATATTGCTTCTATATAGTCTAAGAGACATATATGCAAAGCATCCAAACAGTACAATTCGCCAATTTTTTGTTCTTCAAGTTTAAGTGAACAATGAGCCCCAATGGTTAATACTTTTCGGTAATTATTTGTAACTTTCGACAAGTAGAACAATGAATGGAACAGGTAGACGGTTGAAATCCTTGTATATATTGCTTCCATATAGTCTAAGAAACATGTACGCAAAGCATCCAAAGAGTACCATTCGCCAATTTTTTGTCCTTCAAGTTTAAGTGAACAATGAGCCCCATTGTTAATCCTTTATCGGAAATTATTTGTAACTTTCGACAAGTAGAACAATGAATGGAACAGTTAGACGGTTGAAATCTTTGTATATATTGCTTCTATATAGTCTAAGAAACATATATGCAAAGCATCCAAACAGTACAATTCGCCAATTTTTTGTTCTTCAAGTTTAAGTGAACTACGAGCCCCATTGTTAATCCTTTAACGGAAATTAATTGTAACTTTCTAGAAGTAGAACAATGATTGGAACACGTAGACGGTTGAAATCTTTGTATATATTGCTTCCATATAGTCTAAGAAACATGTACGCAAAGCATCCAAACAGTACCATTCGCCAATTTTTTGTTCTTCAAGTTTAAGTGAACAATGAGACCCATTGTTAATCCTTTATCGGAAATTATTTGTAAATTTCGACAAGTAGAACAATGAATGGAACAGGTAGACGATTGAAATCAATGTATATATTGCTTCTATATAGTCTGAGAAACATATATGCAAAGCATCCAAACAGTACCATTCATCAATTTTTTGTTCTTCAAGTTTAAGTGAACAACGAGCCCCATTGTTAATCCTTTAAAGGAAATTATTCGTAAATTTCGACAAGTAGAACAATGATTGGAACACGTAGACGGTTGAAATCTTTGTATATATTGCTTCCATATAGTCTAAGAAACATGTACGCAAAGCCTCCAAACAGTACAATTCGCCAATTTTTTGTTCTTCAAGTTTAAGTGAACTACGAGCCCTATTGTTAATCCTTTAAAGGAAATTATTTGTAATTTTCGACAAGTAGAACAATGAATGGAACAGGTAGACGGGTGAAATCCTTCGATATATTGCTTCTATATAGTCTAAGAAACATATATGCAAAGCATCCAAACAGTAAAATTCGCCAATTTTTTGTTCTTCAAGATTAAGTGAACAATGAGCCCCAATGGTTAATCCTTTATCGGAAATTATTTGTAACTTTCGACAAGTAGAACAATGAATGGAACAGGTAGACGATTGAAATCAATGTATATATTGCTTCTATATAGTCTGAGGAACATATATGCAAAGCATCCAAACAGTACCATTCATCAATTTTTTGTTCTTCAAGTTTAAGTGAACAACGAGCCCCATTGTTAATCCTTTAAAGGAAATTATTCGTAAATTTCGACAAGTAGAACAATGATTGGAACACGTAGACGGTTGAAATCTTTGTATATATTGCTTCCATATAGTCTAAGAAACATGTACGCAAAGCCTCCAAACAGTACAATTCGCCAATTTTTTGTTCTTCAAGTTTAAGTGAACTACGAGCCCCATTGTTAATCCTTTAAAGGAAATTATTTGTAAATTTCGACAAGTAGAACAATGAATGGAACAGGTAGACGGTTGAAATCATTGTATATATTGCTTCTATATAGTCTAAGAAACATATATGCAAAGCATCCAAACAGTACAATTCGACAATTTTTTGTTCTTCAAGTTTAGTGAACAATGAGCCCCAATGGTTAATCCTTTATCGGAAATTATTTGTAATTTTCGACAAGTAGAACAATGAATGGAACAGTTAGACGGTTGAAATCTTTGTATATATTGCTTCTATATAGTCTAAGAAACATATATGCAAAGCATCCAAACAGTACAATTCGACAATTTTTTGTTCTTCAAGTTTAGTGAACAATGAGCCCCAATGGTTAATCCTTTATCGGAAATTATTTGTAATTTTCGACAAGTAGAACAATGAATGGATCAGGTAGACGGTTGAAATCATTGTATATATTGCTTCTATATAGTCTAAGAAACATATATGCAAAGCATCCAAACAGTACCATTCGCCAATTTTTTGTTCTTCAAGGTTAAGTGAACTACGAGCCCCATTGTTAATCCTTTAAAGGAAATTATTTGTAAATTTCGACAAGTAGAACAATGAATGGAACAGGTAGACGGTTGAAATCTTTGTATATATTGCTTCTATATAGTCTAAGAGACATATATGCAAAGCATCCAAACAGTACAATTCGCCAATTTTTTGTTCTTCAAGTTCACTTAAACTTGAAGAACAAAAAATTGGCGAATTGTACTGTTTGGATGCTTTGCATATATGTTTCTTAGACTATATAGAAGCAATATATACAAAGATTTCAACCGTCTACCTATTCCATTCATTGTTCTACTTGTCGAAATTTACAAATAATTTCCTTTAAAGGATTAACAATGGGGCTCGTAGTTCACTTAAACTTGAAGAACAAGAAATTGGCGAATTGTACTGCTTCGATGCTTTGCATATGTGTTTCTTAGACTATATAGAAGCAATATATAAAAAGATTTCAACAGTCTACCAGTTACATTCATTGTTCTACTTGTCGAAATTTACAAATAATTTCCTTTAAAGGATTAACAATGGGGCTCGTAGTTCACTTAAACTTGACGAACAAGAAATTGGCGAATTGTACTGCTTCCATGCTTTGCATATGTGTTTCTTAGACTATATAGAAGCAACATATACAATGATTTCAACCGTCTACCTATTCCATTCATTGTTCTACTTGCCGAAATTTACAAATAATTTCCTTTAAAGGATTAACAATGGGGCTCATTGTTCACTTAAACTTGAAGAACAAAAAATTGGCGAATTGTACTGTTTGGATGCTTTGCATATATGTTTCGTAGGCTATATAGAAGCAATATATACAAAGATTTCAACCGTCTACCTGTTCCATTCATTGTTCTACTTGTCGAAAGTTACAAATACTTTCCGATAAAGGATTAACAATGGGTCTCATTGTTCACTTAAACTTGAAGAACAAAAAATTGGCGAATGGTACTGTTTGGATGCTTTGCGTACATGTTTCTTAGACTATATGGAAGAAATATATACAATGATTTCAACCGTCTACCTGTTCCATTCATTGTTCTACTTGTCGAAATTTACAAATAATTTCCTTTAAAGGATTAACAATGGGGCTCGTAGTTCACTTAAACTTGAAGAGCAAAAAATTGGCGAATTGTACTGTTTGGACGCTTTGCATATATGTTTCTTGGACTATATGGAAGCAATATATACAAAGATTTCAACCGTCTACCTGTTCCATTCATTGTTCTACTTGTCGAAAGTTACAAATAATTTCCGTTAAAGGATTAACATTGGGGCTCGTAGTTCACTTAAACTTGAAGAGCAAAAAATTGGCGAATTGTACTGTTTGGACGCTTTGCATATATGTTTCTTGGACTATATGGAAGCAATATATACAAAGATTTCAACCGTCTACCTGTTCCATTCATTGTTCTACTTGTCGAAAGTTACAAATAATTTCCGTTAAAGGATTAACATTGGGGCTCATTGTTCACTTAAACTTTAAGAACAAAAAATTGGCGGATGGTACTGTTTGGACGCTTTGCATATATGTTTCTTAGACTATATGGAAGCAATATATACAATGATTTCAACAGTCTACCTGTTCCATTCATTGTTCTACTTGTCGAAATTTACAAATAATTTCCTTTAAAGGATTAACAATGGGGCTCGTAGTTCACTTAAACTTGAAGAACAAAAAATTGGCGAATTTTACTGTTTGGATGCTTTGCATATATGTATCTTAGATTATATAGAAGCAATATATACAAAGATTTCAACCGTCTACCTGTTCCATTCATTGTTCTACTTGTCGAAAATTACTAATAATTTCCGATAAAGGATTAACCATTGGGGCTCATTGTTCACTAAACTTGAAGAACAAAAAATTGTCGAATTGTACTGTTTGGATGCTTTGCATATATGTTTCTTAGACTATATAGAAGCAATATATACAATGATTTCAACCGTCTACCTGTTCCATTCATTGTTCTACTTGTCGAAATTTACAAATAATTTCCTTTAAAGGATTAACAATGGGGCTCGTAGTTCACTTAAACTTGAAGAGCAAAAAATTGGCGAATTGTACTGTTTGGACGCTTTGCATATATGTTTCTTGGACTATATGGAAGCAATATATACAAAGATTTCAACCGTCTACCTGTTCCATTCATTGTTCTACTTGTCGAAAGTTACAAATAATTTCCGTTAAAGGATTAACATTGGGGCTCATTGTTCACTTAAACTTTAAGAACAAAAAATTGGCGAATGGTACTGTTTGGTCGCTTTGCATATATGTTTCTTAGACTATATGGAAGCAATATATACAAAGATTTCAACCGTCTACGTGTTCCAATCATTGTTCTACTTGTCGAAATTTACAAATAATTTCCTTTAAAGGATTAACAATGGGTCTCGTTGTTCACTTAAAGTTGAAGAACAAAAAATTGGCGAATGGTATTGTTTGGATGCTTTGCATATATGTTTCTTGGACTATATAGAAGCAATATATACAATGATTTCAACCGTCTACCTGTTCCATTCATTGTTCTACTTGTCGAAAGTTACAAATAATTTCCGTTAAGGGATTAACAATGGGGATCGTAGTTTACTTAAACTTGAAGAACAAAAAATTGGCGTATTGTACTGTTTGGATGCTTTGCATATATGTTTCTTAGACTATATAGAAGCAATATATACAATGATTTCAACCGTCTACCTATTCCATTCATTGTTCTACTTGCCGAAATTTACAAATAATTTCCTTTAAAAGATTAACAATGGGGCTCATTGTTCACTTAAACTTGAAGAACAAAAAATTGGCGAATTGTACTGTTTGGAGGCTTTGCATATATGTTTCTCAGACTATATAGAAGCAATATATACATTGATTTCAATCGTCTACCTGTTCCATTCATTGTTCTACTTGTCGAAAGTTACAAATAATTTCCGATAAAGGATTAACCATTGGGGCTCATTGTTCACTTAAACTTGAAGAACAAAAAATTGGCGAATTTTAATGTTTGGATGCTTTGCATATATGTTTCTTAGACTATATAGAAGCAATATATCGAAGGATTTCACCCGTCTACCTGTTCCATTCATTGTTCTACTTGTCGAAGATTACAAATAATTTCCGATAAAGGATTAACAATGGGGCTCATTGTTCACTTAAACTTGAAGATGAAATAATTGGCGAATTGTACTGAATGGATGATTTGCATATATGTTTCTTAGATTAAATAGAAGCAATATATACAAAGATTTCAACCGTCTACCTGTTCCATTCATTGCTCTACTTGTCGAAAATTACAAATAATTTCCGATAAAGGATTAACCATTGGGGCTCATTGTTCACTTAATCTTGAAGAACAAAAAATTGTCGAATTGTACTGTTTGGATGCTTTGCATATATGTTTTTTGGACTATATAGAAGCAATATATACAATGATTTCAACCGTCTACCTGTTCCATTCATTGTTCTACTTGTCGAAAGTTACAAATAATTTCCGTTAAGGGATTAACAATGGGGATCGTAGTTTACTTAAACTTGAAGAACAAAAAATTGGCGTATTGTACTGTTTGGATGCTTTGCATATATGTTTCTTAGACTATATAGAAGCAATATATACAATGATTTCAACCGTCTACCTGTTCCATTCATTGTTCTACTTGTCGAAAGTTACAAATACTTTCCGATAAAGGATTAACAATGGGTCTCATTGTTCACTTAAACTTGAAGAACAAAAAATTGGCGAATGGTACTGTTTGGATGCTTTGCGTACATGTTTCTTAGACTATATGGAAGAAATATATACAATGATTTCAACCGTCTACCTGTTCCATTCATTGTTCTACTTGTCGAAATTTACAAATAATTTCCTTTAAAGGATTAACAATGGGGCTCGTAGTTCACTTAAACTTGAAGAGCAAAAAATTGGCGAATTGTACTGTTTGGACGCTTTGCATATATGTTTCTTGGACTATATGGAAGCAATATATACAAAGATTTCAACCGTCTACCTGTTCCATTCATTGTTCTGCTTGTCGAAAGTTACAAATAATTTCCTTTAAGGGATTAACAATGGGGATCGTAGTTTACTTAAACTTGAAGAACAAAAAATTGGCGAATTGTACTGTTTGGATGCTTTGCATATATGTTTCTTAGACTATATAGAAGCAATATATACAATGATTTCAACAGTCTACCTGTTCCATTCATTGTTCTACTTGTCAAAATTAACAAATAATTTCCTTTAAAGGATTAACAATGGGGCTCGTAGTTCACTTAAACTTGAAGAACAAAAAATTGGCGAATGGTACTGTTTGGATGCTTTGCAAATATGTTTCTTAGACTATATAGAAGCAATATATACAATGATTTCAACAGTCTACCTGTTCCAATCATTGTTCTACTTGTCGAAATTTACAAATAATTTCCTTTAAAGGATTAACAATGGGGCTCGTTGTTCACTTAAACTTGAAGAACAAAAAACTGGCGAATGGTACTGCTTGGATGCTTTGCATGTATGTTTCTTAGATTATATAGAAGCAATATATACAAAGATTTCAACCGTCTACCTATTCCATTCATTGTTCTACTTGCCGAAATTTACAAATAATTTCCTTTAAAGGATTAACAATGGGGCTCATTGTTCACTTAAACTTGAAGAACAAAAAATTGGCGAATTGTACTGTTTGGATGCTTTGCATATATGTTTCGTAGGCTATATAGAAGCAATATATACAAAGATTTCAACCGTCTACCTGTTCCATTCATTGTTCTACTTGTCGAAAGTTACAAATAATTTCCGTTAAGGGATTAACAATGGGGATCGTAGTTTACTTAAACTTGAAGAACAAAAAATTGGCGTATTGTACTGTTTGGATGCTTTGCATATATGTTTCTTAGACTATATAGAAGCAATATATACAATGATTTCAACCGTCTACCTATTCCATTCATTGTTCTACTTGCCGAAATTTACAAATAATTTCCTTTAAAGGATTAACAATGGGGCTCATTGTTCACTTAAACTTGAAGAACAAAAAATTGGCGAATTGTACTGTTTGGATGCTTTGCATATATGTTTCGTAGGCTATATAGAAGCAATATATACAAAGATTTCAACCGTCTACCTGTTCCATTCATTGTTCTACTTGTCGAAAGTTACAAATAATTTCCGATAAAGGATTAACAATGGGTCTCATTGTTCACTTAAACTTGAAGAACAAAAAATTGGCGAATGGTACTGTTTGGATGCTTTGCGTACATGTTTCTTAGACTATATGGAAGCAATATATACAAAGATTTCAACCGTCTACGTGTTCCAATCATTGTTCTACTTGTAGAAAGTTACAATTAATTTCCGTTAAAGGATTAACAATGGGGCTCGTAGTTCACTTAAACTTGAAGAACAAAAAATTGGCGAATTGTACTGTTTGGATGCTTTGCATATATGTTTCTTAGACTATATAGAAGCAATATATACAAAGATTTCAACCGTCTACCTGTTCCATTCATTGTTCTACTTGTCGAAAGTTACAAATAATTTCCGATAAAGGATTAACAATGGGTCTCATTGTTCACTTAAACTTGAAGAACAAAAAATTGGCGAATGGTACTGTTTGGATGCTTTGCGTACATGTTTCTTAGACTATATGGAAGCAATATATACAAAGATTTCAACCGTCTACGTGTTCCAATCATTGTTCTACTTGTCGAAATTTACAAATAATTTCCTTTAAAGGATTAACAATGGGGCTCGTTGTTCACATAAACTTGAAGAACAAAAAATTGGCGAATGGTACTGTTTGGATGCTTTGCATATATGTTTCTTAGACTATATAGAAGCAATATATACATTGATTTCAACCGTCTACCTGTTCCATTCATTGTTCTACTTGTCGCAAGTTACAAATAATTTCCGTTAAAGTATTAACAATGGGGCTCGTAGTTCACTTAAACTTGAAGAACAAAAAATTGGCGAATTGTACTGCTTCGATGCTTTGCATATGTGTTTCTTAGACTATATAGAAGCAATATATACAATGATTTCAACCGTCTACCTATTCCATTCATTGTTCTACTTGCCGAAATTTACAAATAATTTCCTTTAAAGGATTAACAATGGGGCTCATTGTTCACTTAAACTTGAAGAACAAAAAATTGGCGAATTGTACTGTTTGGATGCTTTGCATATATGTTTCGTAGGCTATATAGAAGCAATATATACAAAGATTTCAACCGTCTACCTGTTCCATTCATTGTTCTACTTGTCGAAAGTTACAATTAATTTCCGTTAAAGGATTAACAATGGGGCTCGTAGTTCACTTAAACTTGAAGAACAAAAAATTGGCGAATTGTACTGTTTGGATGCTTTGCATATAGGTTTCTTAGACTATTTAGAAGCAATATATAGAAAGATTTAACCCGTCTACCTGTACTATTCATTGTTCTACTTGTAGAAAGTTACAATTAATTTCCGTTAAAGGATTAACAATGGGGCTCGTAGTTCACTTAAACTTGAAGAACAAAAAATTGGCGAATTGTACTGTTTGGATGCTTTGCATATATGTTTCGTAGATTATATAGAAGCAATATATACAACGATTTCAACCGTCTACCTGATCCATTCATTGTTCTACTTGTCGAAATTTACAAATAATTTCCTTTAAAGGATTAACAATGGGGCTCGTAGTTCACTTAAACTTGAAGATCAAAAAATTGGCGATTGTTACTGTTTAGATGCTTTGCATATAGGTTTCTTAGACTATATAGAAGCAACATATACAAAGATTTCAACCGTCTACCTGTTCTATTCATTGTTCTACATGTAGAAAGTTACAAATAATTTCCGTTTCATGGTTATCAATGGGGCTCGTTGTTCACTTAAACTTGAAGAACAAAAAATTGGCGAATTGTACTGTTTGGAGGCTTTGCATATATGTTTCGTAGACTATATAGAAGCAATATATATATTGATTTCAATCGTCTACCTGTTCCATTCATTGTTCTACTTGTCGAAAGTTACAAATAATTTCCGATAAAGGATTAACCATTGGGGCTCATTGTTCACTTAAACTTGAAGAACAAAAAATTGGCGAATTTTACTGTTTGGATGCTTTGCATATATGTTTCTTAGACTATATAGAAGCAATATATCGAAGGATTTCACCCGTCTACCTGTTCCATTCATTGTTCTACTTGTCGAAAATTACAAATAATTTCCGATAAAGGATTAACAATGGGGCTCATTGTTCACTTAAACTTGAAGATGAAATAATTGGCGAATTGTACTGAATGGATGTTTTGCATATATGTTTCTTAGACTATATAGAAGCAATATATACAAAGATTTCAACCGTCTACCTGTTCCATTCATTGCTCTACTTGTCGAAAATTACAAATAATTTCCGATAAAGGATTAACCATTGGGGCTCATTGTTCACTTAAACTTGAAGAACAAAAAATTGTCGAATTGTACTGTTTGGATGCTTTGCATATATGTTTCTTGGACTATATAGAAGCAATATATACAATGATTTCAGCCGTCTACCTGTTCCATTCATTGTTCTACTTGCCGAAAGTTACAAATAATTTCCGTTAACGGATTAACAATGGGGATCGTAGTTTACTTAAACTTGAAGAACAAAAAATTGGCGTATTGTACTGTTTGGATGCTTTGCATATATGTTTCTTAGACTATATAGAAGCAATATATACAATGATTTCAACCGTCTACCTATTCCATTCATTGTTCTACTTGCCGAAATTTACAAATAATTTCCTTTAAAGGATTAACAATGGGGCTCATTGTTCACTTAAACTTGAAGAACAAAAAATTGGCGAATTGTACTGTTTGGAGGCTTTGCATATATGTTTCGTAGACTATATAGAAGCAATATATACATTGATTTCAATCGTCTACCTGTTCCATTCATTGTTCTACTTGTCGAAAGTTACAAATAATTTCCGATCAAGGATAAACCATTGGGGCTCATTGTTCACTTAAACTTGAAGAACAAAAAATTGGCGAATTTTACTGTTTGGATGCTTTGCATATATTTTTCTTAGACTATATAGAAGCAATATATCGAAGGATTTCACCCGTCTACCTGTTCCATTCATTGTTCTACTTGTCGAAAATTACAAATAATTTCCGATAAAGGATTAACAATGGGGCTCATTGTTCACTTAAACTTGAAGATGAAATAATTGGCGAATTGTACTGAATGGATGCTTTGCATATATGTTTCTTAGATTATATAGAAGCAATATATACAAAGATTTCAACCGTCTACCTGTTCCATTCATTGCTCTACTTGTCGAAAATTACAAATAATTTCCGATAAAGGATTAACAATGGGTCTCATTGTTCACTTAAACTTGAAGAACAAAAAATTGGCGAATGGTACTGTTTGGATGCTTTGCGTACATGTTTCTTAGACTATATGGAAGCAATATATACAAAGATTTCAACCGTCTACGTGTTCCAATCATTGTTCTACTTGTAGGAAGTTACAATTAATTTCCGTTAAAGGATTAACAATGGGGCTCGTAGTTCACTTAAACTTGAAGAACAAAAAATTGGCGAATTGTACTGTTTGGATGCTTTGCATATATGTTTCGTAGACGATATAGAAGCAATATATACAATGATTTCAACCGTCTACATGATCCATTCATTGTTCTACTTGTCGAAATTTACAAATAATTTCCTTTAAAGGATTAACAATGGGGCTCGCTGTTCACTTAAACTTGAAGATCAAAAAATTGGCGATTGTTACTGTTTAGATGCTTTGCATATAGGTTTCTTAGACTATATAGAAGCATCATATGCAAAGATTTCAACCGTCTACCTGTTCTATTCATTGTTCTACTTGTAGAAAGTTACAAATAATTTCCGTTTCATGATTATCAATGGGGCTCGTTGTTCACTTAAACTTGAAGAACAAAAAATTGGCGAATTGTACTGTTTGGATGCTTTGCGTACATGTTTCTTAGACTGTATGGAAGCAATATATACAATGATTTCAACCGTCTACCTGATCCATTCATTGTTCTACTTGTCGAAATTTACAAATAATTTCCTTTAAAGGATTAACAATGGGGCTCGTAGTTCACTTAAACTTGAAGAACAAAAAATTGGCGAATTGTACTGCTTCGATGCTTTGCATATGTGTTTCTTAGACTATATAGAAGCAATATATACAATGTTTTCAACCGTCTACCTATTCCATACATTGTTCTACTTGTCGAAATTTACAAATAATTTCCGATAAAGGATTAACAATGGGGCTCATTGTTCACTTAAACTTGAAGAACAAAAAATTGGCGAATTGTACTGTTTGGACGCTTTGCATATATGTTTCTTAGACTATATGGAAGCAATATATACAAAGATTTCAACCGTCTACGTGTTCCAATCATTGTTCTACTTGTCGAAATTTACAAATAATTTCCTTTAAAGGATTAACAATGGGTCTCGTTGTTCACTTAAAGTTGAAGAACAAAAAATTGGCGAATGGTATTGTTTGGATGCTTTGCAGATATGTTTCGTAGGCTATATAGAAGCAATATATACAAAGATTTCAACCGTCTACCTGTTCCATTCATTGTTCTACTTGTCGAAAGTTACAAATAATTTCCGATAAAGTATTAACAATGGGTCTCATTGTTCACTTAAACTTGAAGAACAAAAAATTGGCGAATGGTACTGTTTGGATGCTTTGCGTACATGTTTCTTAGACTATATGGAAGCAATATGTACAAAGATTTCAACCGTCTACGTGTTCCAATCATTGTTCTACTTGTAGAAAGTTACAATTAATTTCCGTTAAAGGATTAACAATGGGGCTCGTAGTTCACTTAAACTTGAAGAACAAAAAATTGGCGAATTGTACTGTTTGGATGCTTTGCATATATGTTTCTTAGACTATATAGAAGCAATATATACAAAGATTTCAACCGTCTACCTGTTCCATTCATTGTTCTACTTGTCGAAAATTACAAATAATTTCCGATAAAGGATTAACAATGGGTCTCATTGTTCACTTAAACTTGAAGAACAAAAAATTGGCGAATGGTACTGTTTGGATGCTTTGCGTACATGTTTCTTAGACTATATGGAAGCAATATATACAAAGATTTCAACCGTCTACGTGTTCCAATCATTGTTCTACTTGTAGAAAGTTACAATTAATTTCCGTTAAAGGATTAACAATGGGGCTCGTAGTTCACTTAAACTTGAAGAACAAAAAATTGGCGAATTGTACTGTTTGGATGCTTTGCATATATGTTTCGTAGATTATATAGAAGCAATATATACAATGATTTCAACCGTCTACCTGATCCATTCATTGTTCTACTTGTCGAAATTTACAAATAATTTCCTTTAAAGGATTAACAATGGGGCTCGTAGTTCACTTAAACTTGAAGATCAAAAAATTGGCGATTGTTACTGTTTAGATGCTTTGCATATAGGTTTCTTAGACTATATAGACGCAATATATACAAGGATTTCAACCGTCTACCTGTTCCATTCATTGTTCTACTTGTCGAAAGTTACAAATAATTACCGATAAAGGATTAACCATTGAGGCTCATTGTTCACTTAAACTTGAAAAACAAAAAATTGTCGAATTGTACTGTTTGGATGCTTTGCATATATGTTTCTTAGACTATATAGAAGCAATATATACAATGATTTCAACCGTCTACCTGTTCCATTCATTGTTCTACTTGTCGAAATTTACAAATAATTTCCGATAAAGGATTAACAATGGGGCTCATTATTCAATTAAACTTGAAGAACAAAAAATTGGCGAATGGTACTGTTTGGATGCTTTGCATATATGTTTCGTAGACTATATAGAAGCAATATATACAATGATTTCAACCGTCTACCTGATCCATTCATTGTTCTACTTGTCGAAATTTACAAATAATTTCCTTTAAAGGATTAACAATGGGGATCGTTGTTCACTTAAACTTGAAGAACAAAAAATTGATGAATGGTACTGTTTGGATGCTTTGCATATATGTTTCTCAGACTATATAGAAGCAATATATACATTGATTTCAATCGTCTACCTGTTCCATTCATTGTTCTACTTGTCGAAAGTTACAAATAATTTCCGATAAAGGATTAACCATTGGGGCTCATTGTTCACTTAAACTTGAAGAACAAAAAATTGACGAATTTTACTGTTTGGATGCTTTGCATATATGTTTCTTAGACTATATAGAAGCAATATATCGAAGGATTTCACCCGTCTACCTGTTCCATTCATTGTTCTACTTGTCGAAAATTACAAATAATTACCGATAAACGATTAACAATGGGGCTCATTGTTCACTTAAACTTGAAGATGAAATAATTGGCGAATTGTACTGAATGGATGTTTTGCATATATGTTTCTTAGATTATATAGAAGCAATATATACAAAGATTTCAACCGTCTACCTGTTCCATTCATTGTTCTACTTGTCGAAAGTTACAAATAATTTCCGTTAAGGGATTAACAATGGGGATCGTAGTTTACTTAAACTTGAAGAACAAAAAATTGGCGTATTGTACTGTTTGGATGCTTTGCATATATGTTTCTTAGACTATATAGAAGCAATATATACAATGATTTCAACCGTCTACTTGTTCCATTCATTGTTCTACTTGTCGAAAGTTACAAACAATTTCCGTTAAGGGATTAACAATGGGGATCGTAGTTTACTTAAACTTGAAGAACAAAAAATTGGCGAATGGTACTGTTTGGATGCTTTGCATATATGTTTCTTAGACTATATGGAAGCAATATATACAAAGATTTCAACCGTCTACGTGTTCCAATCATTGTTCTACTTGTAGGAAGTTACAATTAATTTCCGTTAAAGGATTAACAATGGGGCTCGTAGTTCACTTAAACTTGAAGAACAAAAAATTGGCGAATTGTACTGTTTGGATGCTTTGCATATATGTTTCGTAGACGATATAGAAGCAATATATACAATGATTTCAACCGTCTACATGATCCATTCATTGTTCTACTTGTCGAAATTTACAAATAATTTCCTTTAAAGGATTAACAATGGGGCTCGCTGTTCACTTAAACTTGAAGATCAAAAAATTGGCGATTGTTACTGTTTAGATGCTTTGCATATAGGTTTCTTAGACTATATAGAAGCATCATATGCAAAGATTTCAACCGTCTACCTGTTCTATTCATTGTTCTACTTGTAGAAAGTTACAAATAATTTCCGTTTCATGATTATCAATGGGGCTCGTTGTTCACTTAAACTTGAAGAACAAAAAATTGGCGAATGGTACTGTTTGGATGGTTTGCATATATGTTTCTTAGACTATATAGAAGCAATATATACATTGATTTCAACCGTCTACCAGTTCCATTCATTGTTCTACTTGTCGCAAGTTACAAATAATTTCCGTTAAAGTATTAACAATGGGGCTCACTGTTCACTTACACTTGAAGAACAAAAAATTGGCGAATGGTACTGTTTGGATGCTTTGCATATATGTTTCTTAGACTATATGGAAGCAATATATACAAAGATTTCAACCGTCTGTGTGTTCCAATCATTGTTCTACTTGAAGAAAGTTACAATTAATTTCCGTTAACGGATTAACAATGGGGCTCGTAGTTCACTTAAACTTGAAGAACAAAAAATTGGCGAATTGTAATGTTTGGATGCTTTGCATATATGTTTCTTAGACTATTTAGAAGAAATATATAGAAAGATTTCACCCGTCTACCTGTACTATTCATTGTTCTACTTGTCGAAAGTTACAAATAATTTCCGATAAAGGATTAACAATGGGGCTCATTGTTCACTTAAACTTGAAGATCAAAAAATTGGCGAATGTTACTGTTTATATGCTTTGCATATAGGTTTCTTGGACTATATAGAAGTAACATATACAAAGATTTCAACCGTCTACCTGTTCTATTCATTGTTCTACTTGTAGAAAGTTACAAATAATTTCCGTTTCATGATTATCAATGGGGCTCGTTGTTCACTTAAACTTGAAGAACAAAAAATTGGCGAATGGTACTGTTTGGATGCTTTGTATATATGTTTCTTAGACTATATAGAAGCAATATATACAAAGATTTCAACCGCCTACCTGTTCCATTCATTGTTCTACTTGTCGAAATTTACAAATAATTTCCTTTAAAGGATTAACAATGGGGCTCGTTGTTCACTTAAACTTGAAGAACAATAAATTGGCGAATTGTACTGTTTGGATGCTTTGCATATATGTTTCTTAGACTATATAGAAGCAATATATACAAAGATTTCAACCGCCTACCTGTTCCATTCATTGTTCTACTTGTCGAAAGTTACAAATAATTTCCGATAAAGGATTAACAATGGGGCTCATTGTTCACTTAAACATGAAGAACAAAAAATTGGCGAATGGTACTGTTTGGATGCTTTGCATATATGTTTCTTAGACTATATAGAAGCAATATATACATTGATTTCAACCGTCTACCTGTTCCATTCATTGTTCTACTTGTCGGAATTTACAAATAATTTCCGTTAAAGTATTAACAATGGGGCTCGTAGTGCACTTAAACATGAAGATGAAATAATTGGCGAATTGTACTGTTTGGATGCTTTTCATATATGTTTCTTAGATTATATAGAAGCAATATATACAAAGATTTCAACCGTCTACCTGTTCCATTCATTGTTCTACTTGTCGGAATTTACAAATAATTTCCGTTAAAGTATTAACAATGGGGCTCGTAGTGCACTTAAACATGAAGATGAAATAATTGGCGAATTGTACTGTTTGGATGCTTTTCATATATGTTTCTTAGACTATATAGAAGCAATATATACATTGATTTCAACCGTCTACCTGTTCCATTCATTGTTCTACTTGTCGAAAGTTACAAATAATTTCCGTTTTATGATTATCAATGGGGCTCGTTGTTCACTTAAACTTGAAGAACAAAAAATTGGCGAATGGTACTGTTTGGATGCTTTGTATATATGTTTCTTAGACTATATAGAAGCAATATATACAAAGATTTCAACCGCCTACCTGTTCCATTCATTGTTCTACTTGTCGAAATTTACAAATAATTTCCTTTAAAGGATTAACAATGGGGCTCGTTGTTCACTTAAACTTGAAGAACAATAAATTGGCGAATTGTACTGTTTGGATGCTTTGCATATATGTTTCTTAGACTATATAGAAGCAATATATACAAAGATTTCAACCGCCTACCTGTTCCATTCATTGTTCTACTTGTCGAAAGTTACAAATAATTTCCGATAAAGGATTAACAATGGGGCTCATTGTTCACTTAAACATGAAGAACAAAATATTGGCGAATGGTACTGTTTGGATGCTTTGCATATATGTTTCTTAGACTATATGGAAGCAATATATACAAAGATTTCAACAGTCTAACTGTTCTATTCATTGTTCTACTTGTCGAAATTTACAAATAATTTCCTTTAAATGATTATACAATGGGGCTCGTAGTTCACTTAAACTTGAAGAACAAAAAATTGGCGAACGGTACTGTTTGGATGTTTTGCGTACATGTTTCTTAGACTATATGGAAGCAACATATACATTGATTTCAACCGTCTACCTGTTCCATTCATTGTTCTACTTGTCGCAAGTTACAAATAATTTCCGTTAAAGTATTAACAATCGGGCTCGTAGTTCACTTAAATTTGAAGATCAAATAATTGGCGAATTGTACTGTTTGGATGCTTTGCGTACATGTTTCTTAGACTATATAGAAGCAATATATACAAAGATTTCAACCGTCTACCTTTTCCATTCATTGTTCTACTTGTCGAAAGTTACAAATAATTTCCGATAACGGATTAACCATTGGGGCTCATTGTTCACTTAAACTTGAAAAACAAAAAATTGGCGAATTGTACTGTTTGGATGCTTTGCATATATGTTTCTTATACTATATAGAAGCAATATATACAAAGATTTCAACCGTCTACCTGTTCCATTCACTGTTCTACTTGTCGAAAATTACAAATAATTTCCGTTAAGGGATTAACAATGGGGATCGTAGTTCACTTAAACTTGAAGAACAAAAAATTGGCGAATTGTACTGTTTGGATGCTTTGCGTACATGTTTCTTAGACTATATGGAAGCAATATATACAAAGATTTCAACCGTCTACGTGTTCCAATCATTGTTCTACTTGTAGAAAGTTACAATTAATTTCCGTTAAAGGATTAACAATGGGGCTCGTAGTTCACTTAAACTTGAAGAACAAAAAATTGGCGAATTGTACTGTTTGGATGCTTTGCATATATGTTTCTTATACTATATAGAAGCAATATATACAAAGATTTCAACCGTCTACCTGTTCCATTCACTGTTCTACTTGTCGAAAGTTACAAATAATTTCCGATAAAGGATTAACCATTGGGGCTCATTGTTCACTTAAACTTGAAGAACACAAAATTGGCGAATTGTACTGTTTGGATGCTTTGCATATATGTTTCTTAGACTATATAGAAGCAATATATACAAAGATTTCAACCGGCTACTAGTTCCATTCATTGTTCTACTTGTCGAAATTTACAAATAATTTCCGATAAAGGATTAACCATTGGGGCTCATTGTTCACTTAAACTTGAAGAACAAAAAATTGGCGAATTGTACTGTTTGGATGCTTTGCATATATGTTTCTTAGACTATATAGAAGCAATATATACAAAGATTTCAACCGTCTACCTGTTCCATTCATTGTTCTACTTGTCGAAAGTTGCAAATAATTTCCGTTAAGGGATTAACAATGGGGATCGTAGTTTACTTAAACTTGAAGAACAAAAAATTGGCGAATTGTACTGTTTGGATGCTTTGCATAGATGTTTCTTAGACTATTTAGAAGCAATATATAGAAAGATTTCACCCGTCTACCGGTACTATTCATTGTCCGACTTGTAGAAAGTTACAAATAGTTTCCATTTCATGATTATCAATGGGGCTCGCTGTTCACTTAAACTTGAAGATCAAAAAATTGGCGATTGTTACTGTTTAGATGCTTTGCATATATGTTTCTTAGATTATATAGAAGCAATATATACAAAGATTTCAACCGTCTACCAGTTCCATTCATTGTTCTACTTGTCGAAAGTTACAAATAATTACCGATAAAGGATTAACCATTGGGGCTCATTGTTCACTTAAACTTGAAGAACAAAAAATTGGCGAATTGTACTGTTTGGATGCTTTGCATATATGTTTCTTAGACTATATAGAAGCAATATATACAAAGATTTCAACCGTCTACCTGTTCCATTCATTGTTCTACTTGTCGAAAGTTACAAATAATTTCCTTTAAAGGATTAACAATGGGGCTCGTTGTTCACTTAAACTTGAAGAAAAATAAATTGGCGAATTGTACTGTTTGGATGCTTTGCATATATGTTTCTTAGATTATATAGAAGCAATATATACAAATATTTCAACCGTCTAACTGTTCCATTCATTGTTCTACTTGTCGAAAATTACAAATAATTTCCGATAAAGGATTAACCATTGGGGCTCATTGTTCACTTAAACTTGAAGAACAAAAAATTGGCGAATGGTAATGTTTGGATGCTTTGCATAGATGTTTCTTAGACTATTTAGAAGCAATATATAGAAAGATTTCACCCGTCTACCTGTACTATTCATTGTTCTACTTGTAGAAAGTTACAAATAATTTCCGATAAAGGATTAACCATTGGGGCTCATTGTTCACTTAAACTTGAAGAACAAAAAATTGGCGAATTGTACTGTTTGGATGCTTTGCATATATGTTTCTTAGACTATATAGAAGCAATATATACAAAGATTTCAACCGTCTACCTGTTCCATTCATTGTTCTACTTGTCGAAAGTTACAAATAATTTCCTTTAACGGATTAAGAATCTGGCTCGTTGTTCACTTAAATTTGAAGAACAATAAATTGGCGAATTGTACTGTTTGGATGCTTTGCATATATGTTTCTTAGACTATATAGAAGCAATCTATACAAAGATTTCAACCGTCTACCTGTTCCATTCATTGTTCTACTTGTCGAAAGTTACAATTAATTTCCGTTAAAGGATTAATAATGGGGCTCGTAGTTCACTTAAACTTGAAGTACAAAAAATTGGCGAATTGTACTGTTTGGATGCTTTGCATATATGTTTCGTAGACTATATAGAAGCAATATATACAATTTTTTCAACCGTCTACATGATCCATTCATTGTTCTACTTGTCGAAATTTACAAATAATTTCCTTTAAAGGATTAACAATGGGGCTCGTAGTTGACTTAAACTTGAAGAACACAAAATTGGCGAATTGTACTGTTTGGATGCTTTGCATAGATGTTTCTTAAACTATTTAGAAGCAATATATAGAAAGATTTCACCCGTCTACCTGTACTATTCATTGTTCTACTTGTCGAAATTTACAAATAATTTCCTTTAAAGGATTAACAATGGGGCTCGTAGTTCACTTAAACTTGAAGAACAAAAAATTGGCGAATTGTACTGTTTGGATGCTTTGCATATATGTTTCTTAGACTATATAGAAGCAATATATACAATGATTTCAACAGTCTACCTGTTCCATTCATTGTTCTACTTGTCGAAATTTACAAATAATTTCCTTTAAAGGATTAACAATTGGGCTCGTAGTTCACTTAAACTTGAAGTACAAAAAATTGGCGAATTGTACTGTTTGGATGCATTGCATATATGTTTCGTAGACTATATAGAAGCAATATATACAATGATTTCAACCGTCTACATGATCCATTCATTGTTCTACTTGTCGAAATTTACAAATAATTTCCTTTAAAGGATTAACAATGGGGCTCGCTGTTCACTTAAACTTGAAGATCAAAAAATTGGCGATTGTTACTGTTTAGATGCTTTGCATATAGGGTTCTTAGACTATATAGAAGCATCATATACAAAGATTTCAACCGTCTACCTGTTCTATTCATTGTTCTACTTGTAGAAAGTTACAAATAATTTCCGTTTCATGATTATCAATGGGGCTCGTTGTTCACTTAAACTTGAAGAACAAAAAATTGGCGAATTGTACTGTTTGGATGCTTTGCGTACATGTTTCTTAGACTGTATGGAAGCAATATATACAATGATTTCAACCGTCTACCTGATCCATTCATTGTTCTACTTGTCGAAATTTACAAATAATTTCCTTTAAAGGATTAACAATGGGGCTCGTAGTTCACTTAAACTTGAAGAGCAAAAAATTGGCGAATTGTACTGTTTGGACGCTTTGCATATATGTTTCTTGGACTATATGGAAGCAATATATACAAAGATTTCAACCGTCTACCTGTTCCATTCATTGTTCTACTTGTCGAAAGTTACAAATAATTTCCGTTAAAGGATTAACATTGGGGCTCATTGTTCACTTAAACTTTAAGAACAAAAAATTGGCGAATGGTACTGTTTGGATGCTTTGCATAAATGTTTCTTAGACTATATTGAAGCAATATATACATTGATTTCAACCGTCTACCTGTTCCATTCATTGTTCTACTTGTCGAAATTTACAAATAATTTCCGATAAAGGATTAACAATGGGGCTCATTGTTCACTTTAACTTGAAGAACAAAAAATTGGCGAATTGTACTGTTTGGACGCTTTGCGTACATGCTTCTTAAACTATATGGAAGCAATATATACAAAGATTTCAACCGTCTACCTGTTCCATTCATTGTTCTACTTGTCGCAAGTTACAAATAATTTCCGTTAAAGTATTAACAATGGGGCTCGTAGTTCACTTAAACTTGAAGATCAAATAATTGGCGAATTGTACTGTTTGGATGATTTGCATATATGTTTCTTGGACTATATGGAAGCAATATATACAAAGATTTCAACCGTCTACCTGTTCCATTCATTGTTCTACTTGTCGAAAGTTACAAATAATTTCCGTTAAAGGATTAACATTGGGGCTCATTGTTCACTTAAACTTTAAGAACAAAAAATTGGCGAATGGTACTGTTTGGATGCTTTGCATAAATGTTTCTTAGACTATATTGAAGCAATATATACATTGATTTCAACCGTCTACATGATCCATTCATTGTTCTACTTGTCGAAAGTTACAAATAATTTCCTTTAAAGGATTAACAATTGGGCTCGTAGTTCACTTAAACTTGAAGTACAAAAAATTGGCGAATTGTACTGTTTGGATGCTTTGCATATATGTTTCGTAGACTATATAGAAGCAATACATACAATTTTTTCAACCGTCTACATGATCCATTCATTGTTCTACTTGGCGAAATTTACAAATAATTTCCTTTAAAGGATTAACAATGGGGCTCGTAGTTCACTTAAACTTGAAGAACAAAAAATTGGCGAATTGTACTGTTTGGATGCTTTGCATATATGTTTCTTAGACTATATAGAAGCAATATATACAATGATTTCAACAGTCTACCTGTTCCATTCATTGTTCTACTTGTCGAAATTTACAAATAATTTCCTTTAAAGGATTAACAATTGGGCTCGTAGTTCACTTAAACTTGAAGTACAAAAAATTGGCGAATTGTACTGTTTGGATGCATTGCATATATGTTTCGTAGACTATATAGAAGCAATATATACAATGATTTCAACCGTCTACATGATCCATTCATTGTTCTACTTGTCGAAATTTACAAATAATTTCCTTTAAAGGATTAACAATGGGGCTCGCTGTTCACTTAAACTTGAAGATCAAAAAATTGGCGATTGTTACTGTTTAGATGCTTTGCATATAGGGTTCTTAGACTATATAGAAGCATCATATACAAAGATTTCAACCGTCTACCTGTTCTATTCATTGTTCTACTTGTAGAAAGTTACAAATAATTTCCGTTTCATGATTATCAATGGGGCTCGTTGTTCACTTAAACTTGAAGAACAAAAAATTGGCGAATTGTACTGTTTGGATGCTTTGCGTACATGTTTCTTAGACTGTATGGAAGCAATATATACAATGATTTCAACCGTCTACCTGATCCATTCATTGTTCTACTTGTCGAAATTTACAAATAATTTCCTTTAAAGGATTAACAATGGGGCTCGTAGTTCACTTAAACTTGAAGAGCAAAAAATTGGCGAATTGTACTGTTTGGACGCTTTGCATATATGTTTCTTGGACTATATGGAAGCAATATATACAAAGATTTCAACCGTCTACCTGTTCCATTCATTGTTCTACTTGTCGAAAGTTACAAATAATTTCCGTTAAAGGATTAACATTGGGGCTCATTGTTCACTTAAACTTTAAGAACAAAAAATTGGCGAATGGTACTGTTTGGATGCTTTGCATAAATGTTTCTTAGACTATATTGAAGCAATATATACATTGATTTCAACCGTCTACCTGTTCCATTCATTGTTCTACTTGTCGAAATTTACAAATAATTTCCGATAAAGGATTAACAATGGGGCTCATTGTTCACTTTAACTTGAAGAACAAAAAATTGGCGAATTGTACTGTTTGGACGCTTTGCGTACATGCTTCTTAAACTATATGGAAGCAATATATACAAAGATTTCAACCGTCTACCTGTTCCATTCATTGTTCTACTTGTCGCAAGTTACAAATAATTTCCGTTAAAGTATTAACAATGGGGCTCGTAGTTCACTTAAACTTGAAGATCAAATAATTGGCGAATTGTACTGTTTGGATGATTTGCATATATGTTTCTTAGACTATATTGAAGCAATATATACATTGATTTCAACCGTCTACCTGTTCCACTCATTGTTCTACTTGTCGAAATTTACAAATAATTTCCGATAAAGGATTAACAATGGGGCTCATTATTCAATTAAACTTGAAGAACAAAAAATTGGCGAATGGTACTGTTTGGATGCTTTGCATATATGTTTCGTAGACTATATAGAAGCAATATATACAATGATTTCAACCGTCTACCTGATCCATTCATTGTTCTACTTGTCGAAATTTACAAATAATTTCCTTTAAAGGATTAGCAATGGGGCTCGTAGTTCACTTAAACTTGAAGAACAAAAAATTGGCGAACTGTACTGTTTGGAGGCTTTGCGTACATGTTTCTTAGACTATATGGAAGCAATATATACAAAGATTTCAACCGTCTACGTGTTCCAATCATTGTTCTACTTGTCGAAAGTTACAAATAATTAACGAAAAGTATTAACCATTGGGGCTCATTGTTCACTTAAGCTTGAAGAACAAAAAATTGGCGAATTGTACTGTTTGGATGCTTTGCATATATGTTTCTTAGATTATATAGAAGCAATATATACAAAGATTTCAACCGTCTACCTGTTCCATTCATTGTTCTACTTGTCGAAAATTACAAATAATTTCCGATAAAGGATTAACCATTGGGGCTCATTGTTTACTTAAACTTGAAGAACAAAAAATTGGCGAATGGTACTGTTTGGATGCTTTGCGTACATGTTTCTTAGACTATATGGAAGCAATATATACAAAGATTTCAACCGTCTACGTGTTCCAATCATTGTTCTACTTGTCGAAATTTACAAATAATTTCCTTTAAAGGATTAACAATGGGGCTCGTTGTTCACATAAACTTGAAGAACAAAAAATTGGCGAATGGTACTGTTTGGATGGTTTGCATATATGTTTCTTAGACTATATAGAAGCAATATATACATTGATTTCAACCGTCTACCAGTTCCATTCATTGTTCTACTTGTCGCAAGTTACAAATAATTTCCGTTTAAGTATTAACAATGGGGCTCGTAGTTCACTTAAACTTGAAGAACAAAAAATTGGCGAATTGTACTGCTTCGATGATTTGCATATATGTTTCTGATACTATATAAAAGCAATATATACAAAGATTTCAACCGTCTACCTGTTCCATTCAATGTTCTACTTGTCGAATGTTACAAATAATTTCCGATAAAGGATTAACAATGGGGCTCATTGTTCACTTACACTTGAAGAACAAAAAATTGGCGAATGGTACTGTTTGGATGCTTTGCATATATGTTTCTTAGACTATATGGAAGCAATATATACAAAGATTTCAACCGTCTGTGTGTTCCAATCATTGTTCTACTTGAAGAAAGTTACAATTAATTTCCGTTAACGGATTAACAATGGGGCTCGTAGTTCACTTAAACTTGAAGAACAAAAAATTGGCGAATTGTACTGTTTGGATGCTTTGCATATATGTTTCTTAGACTATTTAGAAGAAATATATAGAAAGATTTCACCCGTCTACCTGTACTATTCATGGTTCTACTTGTCGAAAGTTACAAATAATTTCCGATAAAGGATTAACAATGGGGCTCATTGTTCACTTAAACTTGAAGATCAAAAAATTGTCGAATGTTACTGTTTATATGCTTTGCATATAGGTTTCTTAGACTATATAGAAGTAACATATACAAAGATTTCAACCGTCTACCTGTTCTATTCATTGTTCTACTTGTAGAAAGTTACAAATAATTTCCGTTTCATGATTATCAATGGGGCTCGTTGTTCACTTAAACTTGAAGAACAAAAAATTGGCGAATGGTACTGTTTGGATGCTTTGTATATATGTTTCTTAGACTATATAGAAGCAATATATACAAAGATTTCAACCGCCTACCTGTTCCATTCATTGTTCTACTTGTCGAAATTTACAAATAATTTCCTTTAAAGGATTAACAATGGGGCTCGTTGTTCACTTAAACTTGAAGAACAATAAATTGGCGAATTGTACTGTTTGGATGCTTTGCATATATGTTTCTTAGACTATATAGAAGCAATATATACAAAGATTTCAACCGCCTACCTGTTCCATTCATTGTTCTACTTGTCGAAAGTTACAAATAATTTCCGATAAAGGATTAACAATGGGGCTCATTGTTCACTTAAACATGAAGAACAAAAAATTGGCGAATGGTACTGTTTGGATGCTTTGCATATATGTTTCTTAGACTATATAGGAGCAATATATACATTGATTTCAACCGTCTACCTGTTCCATTCATTGTTCTACTTGTCGGAATTTACAAATAATTTCCGTTAAAGTATTAACAATGGGGCTCGTAGTGCACTTAAACATGAAGATGAAATAATTGGCGAATTGTACTGTTTGGATTCTTTGCATATATGTTTCTTAGATTATATAGAAGCAATATATACAAAGATTTCAACCGTCTACCTGTTCCATTCATTGTTCTACTTGTCGGAATTTACAAATAATTTCCGTTAAAGTATTAACAATGGGGCTCGTAGTTCACTTAAACTTGAAGAACAAAAAATTGGCGAACTGTACTGTTTGGATTCTTTGCATATATGTTTCTTAGATTATATAGAAGCAATATATACAAAGATTTCAACCGTCTACCTGTTCCATTCATTGTTCTACTTGTCGGAATTTACAAATAATTTCCGTTAAAGTATTAACAATGGGGCTCGTAGTTCACTTAAACTTGAAGAACAAAAAATTGGCGAACTGTACTGTTTGGAGGCTTTGCGTACATGTTTCTTAGACTATATGGAAGCAATATATACAAAGATTTCAACCGTCTACGTGTTCCAATCATTGTTCTACTTGTCGAAAGTTACAAATAATTAACGAAAAGTATTAACCATTGGGGCTCATTGTTCACTTAAGCTTGAAGAACAAAAAATTGGCGAATTGTACTGTTTGGATGCTTTGCATATATGTTTCTTAGATTATATAGAAGCAATATATACAAAGATTTCAACCGTCTACCTGTTCCATTCATTGTTCTACTTGTCGAAAATTACAAATAATTTCCGATAAAGGATTAACCATTGGGGCTCATTGTTTACTTAAACTTGAAGAACAAAAAATTGGCGAATGGTACTGTTTGGATGCTTTGCGTACATGTTTCTTAGACTATATGGAAGCAATATATACAAAGATTTCAACCGTCTACGTGTTCCAATCATTGTTCTACTTGTCGAAATTTACAAATAATTTCCTTTAAAGGATTAACAATGGGGCTCGTTGTTCACATAAACTTGAAGAACAAAAAATTGGCGAATGGTACTGTTTGGATGGTTTGCATATATGTTTCTTAGACTATATAGAAGCAATATATACATTGATTTCAACCGTCTACCAGTTCCATTCATTGTTCTACTTGTCGCAAGTTACAAATAATTTCCGTTTAAGTATTAACAATGGGGCTCGTAGTTCACTTAAACTTGAAGAACAAAAAATTGGCGAATTGTACTGCTTCGATGATTTGCATATATGTTTCTGATACTATATAAAAGCAATATATACAAAGATTTCAACCGTCTACCTGTTCCATTCAATGTTCTACTTGTCGAATGTTACAAATAATTTCCGATAAAGGATTAACAATGGGGCTCATTGTTCACTTACACTTGAAGAACAAAAAATTGGCGAATGGTACTGTTTGGATGCTTTGCATATATGTTTCTTAGACTATATGGAAGCAATATATACAAAGATTTCAACCGTCTGTGTGTTCCAATCATTGTTCTACTTGAAGAAAGTTACAATTAATTTCCGTTAACGGATTAACAATGGGGCTCGTAGTTCACTTAAACTTGAAGAACAAAAAATTGGCGAATTGTACTGTTTGGATGCTTTGCATATATGTTTCTTAGACTATTTAGAAGAAATATATAGAAAGATTTCACCCGTCTACCTGTACTATTCATGGTTCTACTTGTCGAAAGTTACAAATAATTTCCGATAAAGGATTAACAATGGGGCTCATTGTTCACTTAAACTTGAAGATCAAAAAATTGTCGAATGTTACTGTTTATATGCTTTGCATATAGGTTTCTTAGACTATATAGAAGTAACATATACAAAGATTTCAACCGTCTACCTGTTCTATTCATTGTTCTACTTGTAGAAAGTTACAAATAATTTCCGTTTCATGATTATCAATGGGGCTCGTTGTTCACTTAAACTTGAAGAACAAAAAATTGGCGAATGGTACTGTTTGGATGCTTTGTATATATGTTTCTTAGACTATATAGAAGCAATATATACAAAGATTTCAACCGCCTACCTGTTCCATTCATTGTTCTACTTGTCGAAATTTACAAATAATTTCCTTTAAAGGATTAACAATGGGGCTCGTTGTTCACTTAAACTTGAAGAACAATAAATTGGCGAATTGTACTGTTTGGATGCTTTGCATATATGTTTCTTAGACTATATAGAAGCAATATATACAAAGATTTCAACCGCCTACCTGTTCCATTCAATGTTCTACTTGTCGAATGTTACAAATAATTTCCGATAAAGGATTAACAATGGGGCTCATTGTTCACTTACACTTGAAGAACAAAAAATTGGCGAATGGTACTGTTTGGATGCTTTGCATATATGTTTCTTAGACTATATGGAAGCAATATATACAAAGATTTCAACCGTCTGTGTGTTCCAATCATTGTTCTACTTGAAGAAAGTTACAATTAATTTCCGTTAACGGATTAACAATGGGGCTCGTAGTTCACTTAAACTTGAAGAACAAAAAATTGGCGAATTGTACTGTTTGGATGCTTTGCATATATGTTTCTTAGACTATTTAGAAGAAATATATAGAAAGATTTCACCCGTCTACCTGTACTATTCATGGTTCTACTTGTCGAAAGTTACAAATAATTTCCGATAAAGGATTAACAATGGGGCTCATTGTTCACTTAAACTTGAAGATCAAAAAATTGTCGAATGTTACTGTTTATATGCTTTGCATATAGGTTTCTTAGACTATATAGAAGTAACATATACAAAGATTTCAACCGTCTACCTGTTCTATTCATTGTTCTACTTGTAGAAAGTTACAAATAATTTCCGTTTCATGATTATCAATGGGGCTCGTTGTTCACTTAAACTTGAAGAACAAAAAATTGGCGAATGGTACTGTTTGGATGCTTTGTATATATGTTTCTTAGACTATATAGAAGCAATATATACAAAGATTTCAACCGCCTACCTGTTCCATTCATTGTTCTACTTGTCGAAAGTTACAAATAATTTCCGATAAAGGATTAACAATGGGGCTCATTGTTCACTTAAACATGAAGAACAAAAAATTGGCGAATGGTACTGTTTGGATGCTTTGCATATATGTTTCTTAGACTATATAGAAGCAATATATACATTGATTTCAACCGTCTACCTGTTCCATTCATTGTTCTACTTGTCGGAATTTACAAATAATTTCCGTTAAAGTATTAACAATGGGGCTCGTAGTGCACTTAAACATGAAGATGAAATAATTGGCGAATTGTACTGTTTGGATTCTTTGCATATATGTTTCTTAGATTATATAGAAGCAATATATACAAAGATTTCAACCGTCTACCTGTTCCATTCATTGTTCTACTTGTCGGAATTTACAAATAATTTCCGTTAAAGTATTAACAATGGGGCTCGTAGTTCACTTAAACTTGAAGAACAAAAAATTGGCGAACTGTACTGTTTGGATTCTTTGCATATATGTTTCTTAGATTATATAGAAGCAATATATACAAAGATTTCAACCGTCTACCTGTTCCATTCATTGTTCTACTTGTCGGAATTTACAAATAATTTCCGTTAAAGTATTAACAATGGGGCTCGTAGTTCACTTAAACTTGAAGAACAAAAAATTGGCGAACTGTACTGTTTGGAGGCTTTGCGTACATGTTTCTTAGACTATATGGAAGCAATATATACAAAGATTTCAACCGTCTACGTGTTCCAATCATTGTTCTACTTGTCGAAAGTTACAAATAATTAACGAAAAGTATTAACCATTGGGGCTCATTGTTCACTTAAGCTTGAAGAACAAAAAATTGGCGAATTGTACTGTTTGGATGCTTTGCATATATGTTTCTTAGATTATATAGAAGCAATATATACAAAGATTTCAACCGTCTACCTGTTCCATTCATTGTTCTACTTGTCGAAAATTACAAATAATTTCCGATAAAGGATTAACCATTGGGGCTCATTGTTTACTTAAACTTGAAGAACAAAAAATTGGCGAATGGTACTGTTTGGATGCTTTGCGTACATGTTTCTTAGACTATATGGAAGCAATATATACAAAGATTTCAACCGTCTACGTGTTCCAATCATTGTTCTACTTGTCGAAATTTACAAATAATTTCCTTTAAAGGATTAACAATGGGGCTCGTTGTTCACATAAACTTGAAGAACAAAAAATTGGCGAATGGTACTGTTTGGATGGTTTGCATATATGTTTCTTAGACTATATAGAAGCAATATATACATTGATTTCAACCGTCTACCAGTTCCATTCATTGTTCTACTTGTCGCAAGTTACAAATAATTTCCGTTAAAGTATTAACAATGGGGCTCGTAGTGCACTTAAACATGAAGATGAAATAATTGGCGAATTGTACTGTTTGGATTCTTTGCATATATGTTTCTTAGATTATATAGAAGCAATATATACAAAGATTTCAACCGTCTACCTGTTCCATTCATTGTTCTACTTGTCGGAATTTACAAATAATTTCCGTTAAAGTATTAACAATGGGGCTCGTAGTTCACTTAAACTTGAAGAACAAAAAATTGGCGAACTGTACTGTTTGGATTCTTTGCATATATGTTTCTTAGATTATATAGAAGCAATATATACAAAGATTTCAACCGTCTACCTGTTCCATTCATTGTTCTACTTGTCGGAATTTACAAATAATTTCCGTTAAAGTATTAACAATGGGGCTCGTAGTTCACTTAAACTTGAAGAACAAAAAATTGGCGAACTGTACTGTTTGGAGGCTTTGCGTACATGTTTCTTAGACTATATGGAAGCAATATATACAAAGATTTCAACCGTCTACGTGTTCCAATCATTGTTCTACTTGTCGAAAGTTACAAATAATTAACGAAAAGTATTAACCATTGGGGCTCATTGTTCACTTAAGCTTGAAGAACAAAAAATTGGCGAATTGTACTGTTTGGATGCTTTGCATATATGTTTCTTAGATTATATAGAAGCAATATATACAAAGATTTCAACCGTCTACCTGTTCCATTCATTGTTCTACTTGTCGAAAATTACAAATAATTTCCGATAAAGGATTAACCATTGGGGCTCATTGTTTACTTAAACTTGAAGAACAAAAAATTGGCGAATGGTACTGTTTGGATGCTTTGCGTACATGTTTCTTAGACTATATGGAAGCAATATATACAAAGATTTCAACCGTCTACGTGTTCCAATCATTGTTCTACTTGTCGAAATTTACAAATAATTTCCTTTAAAGGATTAACAATGGGGCTCGTTGTTCACATAAACTTGAAGAACAAAAAATTGGCGAATGGTACTGTTTGGATGGTTTGCATATATGTTTCTTAGACTATATAGAAGCAATATATACATTGATTTCAACCGTCTACCAGTTCCATTCATTGTTCTACTTGTCGCAAGTTACAATTAATTTCCGTTAACGGATTAACAATGGGGCTCGTAGTTCACTTAAACTTGAAGAACAAAAAATTGGCGAATTGTACTGTTTGGATGCTTTGCATATATGTTTCTTAGACTATTTAGAAGAAATATATAGAAAGATTTCACCCGTCTACCTGTACTATTCATGGTTCTACTTGTCGAAAGTTACAAATAATTTCCGATAAAGGATTAACAATGGGGCTCATTGTTCACTTAAACTTGAAGATCAAAAAATTGTCGAATGTTACTGTTTATATGCTTTGCATATAGGTTTCTTAGACTATATAGAAGTAACATATACAAAGATTTCAACCGTCTACCTGTTCTATTCATTGTTCTACTTGTAGAAAGTTACAAATAATTTCCGTTTCATGATTATCAATGGGGCTCGTTGTTCACTTAAACTTGAAGAACAAAAAATTGGCGAATGGTACTGTTTGGATGCTTTGTATATATGTTTCTTAGACTATATAGAAGCAATATATACAAAGATTTCAACCGCCTACCTGTTCCATTCATTGTTCTACTTGTCGAAAGTTACAAATAATTTCCGATAAAGGATTAACAATGGGGCTCATTGTTCACTTAAACATGAAGAACAAAAAATTGGCGAATGGTACTGTTTGGATGCTTTGCATATATGTTTCTTAGACTATATAGAAGCAATATATACATTGATTTCAACCGTCTACCTGTTCCATTCATTGTTCTACTTGTCGGAATTTACAAATAATTTCCGTTAAAGTATTAACAATGGGGCTCGTAGTGCACTTAAACATGAAGATGAAATAATTGGCGAATTGTACTGTTTGGATTCTTTGCATATATGTTTCTTAGATTATATAGAAGCAATATATACAAAGATTTCAACCGTCTACCTGTTCCATTCATTGTTCTACTTGTCGGAATTTACAAATAATTTCCGTTAAAGTATTAACAATGGGGCTCGTAGTTCACTTAAACTTGAAGAACAAAAAATTGGCGAACTGTACTGTTTGGATTCTTTGCATATATGTTTCTTAGATTATATAGAAGCAATATATACAAAGATTTCAACCGTCTACCTGTTCCATTCATTGTTCTACTTGTCGGAATTTACAAATAATTTCCGTTAAAGTATTAACAATGGGGCTCGTAGTTCACTTAAACTTGAAGAACAAAAAATTGGCGAACTGTACTGTTTGGAGGCTTTGCGTACATGTTTCTTAGACTATATGGAAGCAATATATACAAAGATTTCAACCGTCTACGTGTTCCAATCATTGTTCTACTTGTCGAAAGTTACAAATAATTAACGAAAAGTATTAACCATTGGGGCTCATTGTTCACTTAAGCTTGAAGAACAAAAAATTGGCGAATTGTACTGTTTGGATGCTTTGCATATATGTTTCTTAGATTATATAGAAGCAATATATACAAAGATTTCAACCGTCTACCTGTTCCATTCATTGTTCTACTTGTCGAAAATTACAAATAATTTCCGATAAAGGATTAACCATTGGGGCTCATTGTTTACTTAAACTTGAAGAACAAAAAATTGGCGAATGGTACTGTTTGGATGCTTTGCGTACATGTTTCTTAGACTATATGGAAGCAATATATACAAAGATTTCAACCGTCTACGTGTTCCAATCATTGTTCTACTTGTCGAAATTTACAAATAATTTCCTTTAAAGGATTAACAATGGGGCTCGTTGTTCACATAAACTTGAAGAACAAAAAATTGGCGAATGGTACTGTTTGGATGGTTTGCATATATGTTTCTTAGACTATATAGAAGCAATATATACATTGATTTCAACCGTCTACCAGTTCCATTCATTGTTCTACTTGTCGCAAGTTACAAATAATTTCCGTTAAAGTATTAACAATGGGGCTCGTAGTGCACTTAAACATGAAGATGAAATAATTGGCGAATTGTACTGTTTGGATTCTTTGCATATATGTTTCTTAGATTATATAGAAGCAATATATACAAAGATTTCAACCGTCTACCTGTTCCATTCATTGTTCTACTTGTCGGAATTTACAAATAATTTCCGTTAAAGTATTAACAATGGGGCTCGTAGTTCACTTAAACTTGAAGAACAAAAAATTGGCGAACTGTACTGTTTGGATTCTTTGCATATATGTTTCTTAGATTATATAGAAGCAATATATACAAAGATTTCAACCGTCTACCTGTTCCATTCATTGTTCTACTTGTCGGAATTTACAAATAATTTCCGTTAAAGTATTAACAATGGGGCTCGTAGTTCACTTAAACTTGAAGAACAAAAAATTGGCGAACTGTACTGTTTGGAGGCTTTGCGTACATGTTTCTTAGACTATATGGAAGCAATATATACAAAGATTTCAACCGTCTACGTGTTCCAATCATTGTTCTACTTGTCGAAAGTTACAAATAATTAACGAAAAGTATTAACCATTGGGGCTCATTGTTCACTTAAGCTTGAAGAACAAAAAATTGGCGAATTGTACTGTTTGGATGCTTTGCATATATGTTTCTTAGATTATATAGAAGCAATATATACAAAGATTTCAACCGTCTACCTGTTCCATTCATTGTTCTACTTGTCGAAAATTACAAATAATTTCCGATAAAGGATTAACCATTGGGGCTCATTGTTTACTTAAACTTGAAGAACAAAAAATTGGCGAATGGTACTGTTTGGATGCTTTGCGTACATGTTTCTTAGACTATATGGAAGCAATATATACAAAGATTTCAACCGTCTACGTGTTCCAATCATTGTTCTACTTGTCGAAATTTACAAATAATTTCCTTTAAAGGATTAACAATGGGGCTCGTTGTTCACATAAACTTGAAGAACAAAAAATTGGCGAATGGTACTGTTTGGATGGTTTGCATATATGTTTCTTAGACTATATAGAAGCAATATATACATTGATTTCAACCGTCTACCAGTTCCATTCATTGTTCTACTTGTCGCAAGTTACAAATAATTTCCGTTTAAGTATTAACAATGGGGCTCGTAGTTCACTTAAACTTGAAGAACAAAAAATTGGCGAATTGTACTGCTTCGATGATTTGCATATATGTTTCTGATACTATATAAAAGCAATATATACAAAGATTTCAACCGTCTACCTGTTCCATTCAATGTTCTACTTGTCGAATGTTACAAATAATTTCCGATAAAGGATTAACAATGGGGCTCATTGTTCACTTACACTTGAAGAACAAAAAATTGGCGAATGGTACTGTTTGGATGCTTTGCATATATGTTTCTTAGACTATATGGAAGCAATATATACAAAGATTTCAACCGTCTGTGTGTTCCAATCATTGTTCTACTTGAAGAAAGTTACAATTAATTTCCGTTAACGGATTAACAATGGGGCTCGTAGTTCACTTAAACTTGAAGAACAAAAAATTGGCGAATTGTACTGTTTGGATGCTTTGCATATATGTTTCTTAGACTATTTAGAAGAAATATATAGAAAGATTTCACCCGTCTACCTGTACTATTCATTGTTCTACTTGTCGAAAGTTACAAATAATTTCCGATAAAGGATTAACAATGGGGCTCATTGTTCACTTAAACTTGAAGATCAAAAAATTGTCGAATGTTACTGTTTATATGCTTTGCATATAGGTTTCTTAGACTATATAGAAGTAACATATACAAAGATTTCAACCGTCTACCTGTTCTATTCATTGTTCTACTTGTAGAAAGTTACAAATAATTTCCGTTTCATGATTATCAATGGGGCTCGTTGTTCACTTAAACTTGAAGAACAAAAAATTGGCGAATGGTACTGTTTGGATGCTTTGTATATATGTTTCTTAGACTATATAGAAGCAATATATACAAAGATTTCAACCGCCTACCTGTTCCATTCATTGTTCTACTTGTCGAAATTTACAAATAATTTCCTTTAAAGGATTAACAATGGGGCTCGTTGTTCACTTAAACTTGAAGAACAATAAATTGGCGAATTGTACTGTTTGGATGCTTTGCATATATGTTTCTTAGACTATATAGAAGCAATATATACAAAGATTTCAACCGCCTACCTGTTCCATTCATTGTTCTACTTGTCGAAAGTTACAAATAATTTCCGATAAAGGATTAACAATGGGGCTCATTGTTCACTTAAACATGAAGAACAAAATATTGGCGAATGGTACTGTTTGGATGCTTTGCATATATGTTTCTTAGACTATATAGAAGCAATCTATACATTGATTTCAACCGTCTACCTGTTCCATTCATTGTTCTACTTGTCGGAATTTACAAATAATTTCCGTTAAAGTATTAACAATGGGGCTCGTAGTGCACTTAAACATGAAGATGAAATAATTGGCGAATTGTACTGTTTGGATTCTTTGCATATATGTTTCTTAGATTATATAGAAGCAAGATATACAAAGATTTCAACCGTCTACCTGTTCCATTCATTGTTCTACTTGTCGGAATTTACAAATAATTTCCGTTAAAGTATTAACAATGGGGCTCGTAGTGCACTTAAACATGAAGATGAAATAATTGGCGAATTGTACTGTTTGGATGCTTTTCATATATGTTTCTTAGACTATATAGAAGCAATATATACATTGATTTCAACCGTCTACCTGTTCCATTCATTGTTCTACTTGTCGAAAGTTACAAATAATTTCCGTTAAGGGATTAACAATGGGGATCGTAGTTTACTTAAACTTGAAGAACAAAAAATTGGCGAATGGTACTATTTGGATGCTTTGCATATATGTTTCTTAGGTTATATAGAAGCAATATATACAAAGATTTCAACCGTCTACCTGTTCCATTCATTGTTCTACTTGTCGAAATTTACAAATAATTTCCTTTAAAGGTTTAACAATGGGGCTCGTTGTTCACTTAAACTTGAAGAACAATAAATTGGCGAATGGTACTGTTTGGATGCTTTGCGTACATGTTTCTTAGACTATATGGAAGCAATATATACAAAGATTTCAACAGTCTAACTGTTCTATTCATTGTTCTACTTGTCGAAATTTACAAATAATTTCCTTTAAATGATTATACAATGGGGCTCGTAGTTCACTTAAACTTGAAGAACAAAAAATTGGCGAACGGTACTGTTTGGATGTTTTGCGTACATGTTTCTTAGACTATATGGAAGCAATATATACATTGATTTCAACCGTCTACCTGTTCCATTCATTGTTCTACTTGTCGCAAGTTACAAATAATTTCCGTTAAAGTATTAACAATCGGGCTCGTAGTTCACTTAAATTTGAAGATCAAATAATTGGCGAATTGTACTGTTTGGATGCTTTGCGTACATGTTTCTTAGACTATATAGAAGCAATATATACAAAGATTTCAACCGTCTACCTTTTCCATTCATTGTTCTACTTGTCGAAAGTTACAAATAATTTCCGATAACGGATTAACCATTGGGGCTCATTGTTCACTTAAACTTGAAGAACAAAAAATTGGCGAATTGTACTGTTTGGATGCTTTGCATATATGTTTCTTATACTATATAGAAGCAATATATACAAAGATTTCAACCGTCTACCTGTTCCATTCACTGTTCTACTTGTCGAAAATTACAAATAATTTCCGTTAAGGGATTAACAATGGGGATCGTAGTTCACTTAAACTTGAAGAACAAAAAATTGGCGAATTGTACTGTTTGGATGCTTTGCGTACATGTTTCTTAGACTATATGGAAGCAATATATACAAAGATTTCAACCGTCTACGTGTTCCAATCATTGTTCTACTTGTAGAAAGTTACAATTAATTTCCGTTAAGGGATTAACAATGGGGCTCGTAGTTCACTTAAACTTGAAGAACAAAAAATTGGCGAATGGCACTGTTTGGATGCTTTGCATATATGTTTCTTAGACTATATAGAAGCAATATATACATTGATTTCAACCGGCTACCTGTTCCATTCATTGTTCTACTTGTCGAAATTTACAATTAATTTCCGATAAAGGATTAACCATTGGGGCTCATTGTTCACTTAAACTTGAAGAACAAAAAATTGGCGAATTGTACTGTTTGGATGCTTTGCATATATGTTTCTTAGACTATATAGAAGCAATATATACAAAGATTTCAACCGGCTACCAGTTCCATTCATTGTTCTACTTGTCGAAATTTACAAATAATTTCCGATAAAGGATTAACCATTGGGGCTCATTGTTCACTTAAACTTGAAGAACAAAAAATTGGCGAATTGTACTGTTTGGATGCTTTGCATATATGTTTCTTAGACTATATAGAAGCAATATATACAAAGATTTCAACCGTCTACCTTTTCCATTCATTGTTCTACTTGTCGAAAGTTACAAATAATTTCCTTTAAAGGATTAACAATGGGGCTCGTTGTTCACTTAAACTTGAAGAACAATAAATTGGCGAATTGTACTGTTTGGATGCTTTGCATATATGTTTCTTAGACTATATAGAAGCAATATATACAAAGATTTCAACCGTCTACCTGTTCCATTCATTGTTCTACTTGTCGAAAGTTACAATTAATTTCCGTTAAAGGATTAACAATGGGGCTCGTAGTTCACTTAAACTTGAAGAACAAAAAATTGGCGAATTGTACTGTTTGGATGCTTTGCATATATGTTTCTTATACTATATAGAAGCAATATATACAAAGATTTCAACCGTCTACCTGTTCCATTCACTGTTCTACTTGTCGAAAGTTACAAATAATTTCCGATAAAGGATTAACCATTGGGGCTCATTGTTCAGTTAAACTTGAAGAACACAAAATTGGCGAATTGTACTGTTTGGATGCTTTGCATATATGTTTCTTAGACTATATAGAAGCAATATATACAATGATTTCAACCGTCTACCTGATCCATTCATTGTTCTACTTGTCGAAATTTACAAATAATTTCCGTTAAAGGATTAGCAATGGGGCTCGTAGTTCACTTAAACTTGAAGAACAAAAAATTGGCGAACTGTACTGTTTGGAGGCTTTGCGTACATGTTTCTTAGACTATATGGAAGCAATATATACAAAGATTTCAACCGTCTACGTGTTCCAATCATTGTTCTACTTGTCGAAAGTTACAAATAATTAACGAAAAGTATTAACCATTGGGGCTCATTGTTCACTTAAGCTTGAAGAACAAAAAATTGGCGAATTGTACTGTTTGGATGCTTTGCATATATGTTTCTTAGATTATATAGAAGCAATATATACAAAGATTTCAACCGTCTACCTGTTCCATTCATTGTTCTACTTGTCGAAAATTACAAATAATTTCCGATAAAGGATTAACCATTGGGGCTCATTGTTTACTTAAACTTGAAGAACAAAAAATTGGCGAATGGTACTGTTTGGATGCTTTGCGTACATGTTTCTTAGACTATATGGAAGCAATATATACAAAGATTTCAACCGTCTACGTGTTCCAATCATTGTTCTACTTGTCGAAATTTACAAATAATTTCCTTTAAAGGATTAACAATGGGGCTCGTTGTTCACATAAACTTGAAGAACAAAAAATTGGCGAATGGTACTGTTTGGATGGTTTGCATATATGTTTCTTAGACTATATAGAAGCAATATATACATTGATTTCAACCGTCTACCAGTTCCATTCATTGTTCTACTTGTCGCAAGTTACAAATAATTTCCGTTTAAGTATTAACAATGGGGCTCGTAGTTCACTTAAACTTGAAGAACAAAAAATTGGCGAATTGTACTGCTTCGATGATTTGCATATATGTTTCTGATACTATATAAAAGCAATATATACAAAGATTTCAACCGTCTACCTGTTCCATTCAATGTTCTACTTGTCGAATGTTACAAATAATTTCCGATAAAGGATTAACAATGGGGCTCATTGTTCACTTACACTTGAAGAACAAAAAATTGGCGAATGGTACTGTTTGGATGCTTTGCATATATGTTTCTTAGACTATATGGAAGCAATATATACAAAGATTTCAACCGTCTGTGTGTTCCAATCATTGTTCTACTTGAAGAAAGTTACAATTAATTTCCGTTAACGGATTAACAATGGGGCTCGTAGTTCACTTAAACTTGAAGAACAAAAAATTGGCGAATTGTACTGTTTGGATGCTTTGCATATATGTTTCTTAGACTATTTAGAAGAAATATATAGAAAGATTTCACCCGTCTACCTGTACTATTCATGGTTCTACTTGTCGAAAGTTACAAATAATTTCCGATAAAGGATTAACAATGGGGCTCATTGTTCACTTAAACTTGAAGATCAAAAAATTGTCGAATGTTACTGTTTATATGCTTTGCATATAGGTTTCTTAGACTATATAGAAGTAACATATACAAAGATTTCAACCGTCTACCTGTTCTATTCATTGTTCTACTTGTAGAAAGTTACAAATAATTTCCGTTTCATGATTATCAATGGGGCTCGTTGTTCACTTAAACTTGAAGAACAAAAAATTGGCGAATGGTACTGTTTGGATGCTTTGTATATATGTTTCTTAGACTATATAGAAGCAATATATACAAAGATTTCAACCGCCTACCTGTTCCATTCATTGTTCTACTTGTCGAAATTTACAAATAATTTCCTTTAAAGGATTAACAATGGGGCTCGTTGTTCACTTAAACTTGAAGAACAATAAATTGGCGAATTGTACTGTTTGGATGCTTTGCATATATGTTTCTTAGACTATATAGAAGCAATATATACAAAGATTTCAACCGCCTACCTGTTCCATTCATTGTTCTACTTGTCGAAAGTTACAAATAATTTCCGATAAAGGATTAACAATGGGGCTCATTGTTCACTTAAACATGAAGTACAAAAAATTGGCGAATGGTACTGTTTGGATGCTTTGCATATATGTTTCTTAGACTATATAGAAGCAATATATACATTGATTTCAACCGTCTACCTGTTCCATTCATTGTTCTACTTGTCGGAATTTACAAATAATTTCCGTTAAAGTATTAACAATGGGGCTCGTAGTGCACTTAAACATGAAGATGAAATAATTGGCGAATTGTACTGTTTGGATTCTTTGCATATATGTTTCTTAGATTATATAGAAGCAATATATACAAAGATTTCAACCGTCTACCTGTTCCATTCATTGTTCTACTTGTCGGAATTTACAAATAATTTCCGTTAAAGTATTAACAATGGGGCTCGTAGTTCACTTAAACTTGAAGAACAAAAAATTGGCGAACTGTACTGTTTGGAGGCTTTGCGTACATGTTTCTTAGACTATATGGAAGCAATATATACAAAGATTTCAACCGTCTACGTGTTCCAATCATTGTTCTACTTGCCGAAAGTTACAAATAATTAACGAAAAGTATTAACCATTGGGGCTCATTGTTCACTTAAGCTTGAAGAACAAAAAATTGGCGAATTGTACTGTTTGGATGCTTTGCATATATGTTTCTTAGATTATATAGAAGCAATATATACAAAGATTTCAACCGTCTACCTGTTCCATTCATTGTTCTACTTGTCGAAAATTACAAATAATTTCCGATAAAGGATTAACCATTGGGGCTCATTGTTTACTTAAACTTGAAGAACAAAAAATTGGCGAATGGTACTGTTTGGATGCTTTGCGTACATGTTTCTTAGACTATATGGAAGCAATATATACAAAGATTTCAACCGTCTACGTGTTCCAATCATTGTTCTACTTGTCGAAATTTACAAATAATTTCCTTTAAAGGATTAACAATGGGGCTCGTTGTTCACATAAACTTGAAGAACAAAAAATTGGCGAATGGTACTGTTTGGATGGTTTGCATATATGTTTCTTAGACTATATAGAAGCAATATATACATTGATTTCAACCGTCTACCAGTTCCATTCATTGTTCTACTTGTCGCAAGTTACAAATAATTTCCGTTTAAGTATTAACAATGGGGCTCGTAGTTCACTTAAACTTGAAGAACAAAAAATTGGCGAATTGTACTGCTTCGATGATTTGCATATATGTTTCTGATACTATATAAAAGCAATATATACAAAGATTTCAACCGTCTACCTGTTCCATTCAATGTTCTACTTGTCGAATGTTACAAATAATTTCCGATAAAGGATTAACAATGGGGCTCATTGTTCACTTACACTTGAAGAACAAAAAATTGGCGAATGGTACTGTTTGGATGCTTTGCATATATGTTTCTTAGACTATATGGAAGCAATATATACAAAGATTTCAACCGTCTGTGTGTTCCAATCATTGTTCTACTTGAAGAAAGTTACAATTAATTTCCGTTAACGGATTAACAATGGGGCTCGTAGTTCACTTAAACTTGAAGAACAAAAAATTGGCGAATTGTACTGTTTGGATGCTTTGCATATATGTTTCTTAGACTATTTAGAAGAAATATATAGAAAGATTTCACCCGTCTACCTGTACTATTCATTGTTCTACTTGTCGAAAGTTACAAATAATTTCCGATAAAGGATTAACAATGGGGCTCATTGTTCACTTAAACTTGAAGATCAAAAAATTGTCGAATGTTACTGTTTATATGCTTTGCATATAGGTTTCTTAGACTATATAGAAGTAACATATACAAAGATTTCAACCGTCTACCTGTTCTATTCATTGTTCTACTTGTAGAAAGTTACAAATAATTTCCGTTTCATGATTATCAATGGGGCTCGTTGTTCACTTAAACTTGAAGAACAAAAAATTGGCGAATGGTACTGTTTGGATGCTTTGTATATATGTTTCTTAGACTATATAGAAGCAATATATACAAAGATTTCAACCGCCTACCTGTTCCATTCATTGTTCTACTTGTCGAAATTTACAAATAATTTCCTTTAAAGGATTAACAATGGGGCTCGTTGTTCACTTAAACTTGAAGAACAATAAATTGGCGAATTGTACTGTTTGGATGCTTTGCATATATGTTTCTTAGACTATATAGAAGCAATGTATACAAAGATTTCAACCGCCTACCTGTTCCATTCATTGTTCTACTTGTCGAAAGTTACAAATAATTTCCGATAAAGGATTAACAATGGGGCTCATTGTTCACTTAAACATGAAGAACAAAATATTGGCGAATGGTACTGTTTGGATGCTTTGCATATATGTTTCTTAGACTATATAGAAGCAATATATACATTGATTTCAACCGTCTACCTGTTCCATTCATTGTTCTACTTGTCGGAATTTACAAATAATTTCCGTTAAAGTATTAACAATGGGGCTCATTGTTCACTTAAACATGAAGATGAAATAATTGGCGAATTGTACTGTTTGGATTCTTTGCATATATGTTTCTTAGATTATATAGAAGCAATATATACAAAGATTTCAACCGTCTACCTGTTCCATTCATTGTTCTACTTGTCGGAATTTACAAATAATTTCCGTTAAAGTATTAACAATGGGGCTCGTAGTGCACTTAAACATGAAGATGAAATAATTGGCGAATTGTACTGTTTGGATGCTTTTCATATATGTTTCTTAGACTATATAGAAGCAATATATACATTGATTTCAACCGTCTACCTGTTCCATTCATTGTTCTACTTGTCGAAAGTTACAAATAATTTCCGTTAAGGGATTAACAATGGGGATCGTAGTTTACTTAAACTTGAAGAACAAAAAATTGGCGAATGGTACTATTTGGATGCTTTGCATATATGTTTCTTAGGTTATAAAGAAGCAATATATACAAAGATTTCAACCGTCTACCTGTTCCATTCATTGTTCTACTTGTCGAAATTTACAAATAATTTCCTTTAAAGGTTTAACAATGGGGCTCGTTGTTCACTTAAACTTGAAGAACAATAAATTGGCGAATGGTACTGTTTGGATGCTTTGCGTACATGTTTCTTAGACTATATGGAAGCAATATATACAAAGATTTCAACAGTCTAACTGTTCTATTCATTGTTCTACTTGTCGAAATTTACAAATAATTTCCTTTAAATGATTATACAATGGGGCTCGTAGTTCACTTAAACTTGAAGAACAAAAAATTGGCGAACGGTACTGTTTGGATGTTTTGCGTACATGTTTCTTAGACTATATGGAAGCAATATATACATTGATTTCAACCGTCTACCTGTTCCATTCATTGTTCTACTTGTCGCAAGTTACAAATAATTTCCGTTAAAGTATTAACAATCGGGCTCGTAGTTCACTTAAATTTGAAGATCAAATAATTGGCGAATTGTACTGTTTGGATGCTTTGCGTACATGTTTCTTAGACTATATAGAAGCAATATATACAAAGATTTCAACCGTCTACCTTTTCCATTCATTGTTCTACTTGTCGAAAGTTACAAATAATTTCCGATAACGGATTAACCATTGGGGCTCATTGTTCACTTAAACTTGAAGAACAAAAAATTGGCGAATTGTACTGTTTGGATGCTTTGCATATATGTTTCTTATACTATATAGAAGCAATATATACAAAGATTTCAACCGTCTACCTGTTCCATTCACTGTTCTACTTGTCGAAAATTACAAATAATTTCCGTTAAGGGATTAACAATGGGGATCGTAGTTCACTTAAACTTGAAGAACAAAAAATTGGCGAATTGTACTGTTTGGATGCTTTGCGTACATGTTTCTTAGACTATATGGAAGCAATATATACAAAGATTTCAACCGTCTACGTGTTCCAATCATTGTTCTACTTGTAGAAAGTTACAATTAATTTCCGTTAAGGGATTAACAATGGGGCTCGTAGTTCACTTAAACTTGAAGAACAAAAAATTGGCGAATGGCACTGTTTGGATGCTTTGCATATATGTTTCTTAGACTATATAGAAGCAATATATACATTGATTTCAACCGGCTACCTGTTCCATTCATTGTTCTACTTGTCGAAATTTACAATTAATTTCCGATAAAGGATTAACCATTGGGGCTCATTGTTCACTTAAACTTGAAGAACAAAAAATTGGCGAATTGTACTGTTTGGATGCTTTGCATATATGTTTCTTAGACTATATAGAAGCAATATATACAAAGATTTCAACCGGCTACCAGTTCCATTCATTGTTCTACTTGTCGAAATTTACAAATAATTTCCGATAAAGGATTAACCATTGGGGCTCATTGTTCACTTAAACTTGAAGAACAAAAAATTGGCGAATTGTACTGTTTGCATGCTTTGCATAGATGTTTCTTAGACTATTTAGAAGCAATATATAGAAAGATTTCACCCGTCTACCTGTACTATTCATTGTTCTACTTGTAGAAAGTTACAAATAGATTCCATTTCATGATTATCAATGGGGCTCGCTGTTCACTTAAACTTGAAGATCAAAAAATTGGCGATTGTTACTGTTTAGATGCTTTGCATATATGTTTCTTAGATTATATAGAAGCAATATATACAAATATTTCAACCGTCTAACTGTTCCATTCATTGTTCTACTTGTCGAAAATTACAAATAATTTCCGATAAAGGATTAACCATTGGGGCTCATTGTTCACTTAAACTTGTAGAACAAAAAATTGGCGAATGGTACTGTTTGGATGCTTTGCATAGATGTTTCTTAGACTATTTAGAAGCAATATATAGAAAGATTTCACCCGTCTACCTGTACTATTCATTGTTCTACTTGTAGAAAGTTACAAATAGATTCCATTTCATGATTATCAATGGGGCTCGCTGATCACTTAAACTTGAAGATCAAAAAATTGGCGATTGTTACTGTTTAGATGCTTTGCATATATGTTTCTTAGATTATATAGAAGCAATATATACAAAGATTTCAACCGTCTACCAGATACATTCATTGTTCTACTTGTCGAAAGTTACAAATAATTTCCGATAAAGGATTAACAATGGGGCTCATTGTGCACTTAAACTTGAAGGACAAAAAATTGGCGAATGGTACTGTTTGGATGCTTTGCGTACATGTTTCTTAGACTATATGGAAGCAATATATACAAGGATTTCAACAGTCTACCTGTTCCATTCATTGTTCTACTTGTCGAAAGTTACAAATAATTTCCTTTAAAGGATTAACAATGGGGCTCGTTGTTCACTTAAACTTGAAGAACAATAAATTGGCGAATTGTACTGTTTGGATGCTTTGCATATATGTTTCTTAGACTATATAGAAGCAATCTATACAAAGATTTCAACCGTCTACCTGTTCCATTCATTGTTCTACTTGTCGAAAGTTACAATTAATTTCCGTTAAAGGATTAACAATGGGGCTCGTAGTTCACTTAAACTTGAAGTACAAAAAATTGGCGAATTGTACTGTTTGGATGCTTTGCATATATGTTTCTTAGACTATATAGAAGCAATATATACAATGATTTCAACAGTCTACCTGTTCCATTCATTGTTCTACTTGTCGAAATTTACAAATAATTTCCTTTAAAGGATTAACAATGGGGCTCGCAGTCCACTTAAACTTGAAGAACAAAAAATTGGCGAATGGTACTGTTTGGATGCTTTGCATAGATGTTTCTTAGACTATTTAGAAGCAATATATAGAAAGATTTCACCCGTCTACCAATACTATTCATTGTTCTACTTGTCGAAATTTACAAATAATTTCCGATAAAGGATTAACCATTGGGGCTCATTGTTCACTTAAACTTGAAGAACAAAAAATTGGCGAATTGTACTGTTTGGATGCTTTGCATATATGTTTCTTAGACTATATAGAAGCAATATATACAAAGATTTCAACCGTCTACCTGTTCCATTCATTGTTCTACTTGTCGAAAGTTACAAATAATTTCCATTAACGGATTAACAATCTGGCTCGTTGTTCACTTAAACTTGAAGAACAATAAATTGGCGAATTGTACTGTTTGGATGCTTTGCATATATGTTTCTTAGACTATATAGAAGCAATCTATACAAAGATTTCAACCGTCTACCTGTTCCATTCATTGTTCTACTTGTCGAAAGTTACAATTAATTTCCGTTAAAGGATTAACAATGGGGCTCGTAGTTCACTTAAACTTGAAGTACAAAAAATTGGCGAATTGTACTGTTTGGATGCTTTGCATATATGTTTCGTAGACTATATAGAAGCAATATATACAATTTTTTCAACCGTCTACATGATCCATTCATTGTTCTACTTGTCGAAATTTACAAATAATTTCCTTTAAAGGATTAACAATGGGGCTCGTAGTTGACTTAAACTTGAAGAACACAAAATTGGCGAATTGTACTGTTTGGATGCTTTGCATAGATGTTTCTAAAACTATTTAGAAGCAATATATAGAAAGATTTCACCCGTCTACCTGTACTATTCATTGTTCTACTTGTCGAAATTTACAAATAATTTCCGATAAAGGATTAACCATTGGGGCTCATTGTTCACTTAAACTTGAAGAACAAAAAATTGGCGAATTGTACTGTTTGGATGCTTTGCGTACATGTTTCTTAGACTATATGGAAGCAATATATACAAAGATTTCAACCGTCTACCTGTTCCATTCATTGTTCTACTTGTCGAAAGTTACAAATAATTTCCTTTAAAGGATTAACAATGGGGCTTGTTGTTCACTTAAACTTGAAGAACAATAAATTGGCGAATTGTACTGTTTGGATGCTTTGCATATATGTTTCTTAGACTATATAGAATCAATATATACAAAGATTTCAACCGTCTACCTGTTCCATTCATTGTTCTACTTGTCGAAAGTTACAATTAATTTCCGTTAAAGGATTAACAATGGGGCTCGTGGTTCACTTAAACTTGAAGTACAAAAAATTGGCGAATTGTACTGTTTGGATGCTTTGCATATATGTTTCGTAGACTACATAGAAGCAATATATACAATTTTTTCAACCGTCTACATGATCCATTCATTGTTCTACTTGTCGAAAGTTACAAATAATTTCCTTTAAAGGATTAACAATTGGGCTCGTAGTTCACTTAAACTTGAAGTACAAAAAATTGGCGAATTGTACTGTTTGGATGCTTTGCATATATGTTTCGTAGACTATATAGAAGCAATACATACAATTTTTTCAACCGTCTACATGATCCATTCATTGTTCTACTTGTCGAAATTTACAAATAATTTCCTTTAAAGGATTAACAATGGGGCACGTAGTTCACTTAAACTTGAAGAACAAAAAATTGGCGAATTGTACTGTTTGGATGCTTTGCATATATGTTTCTTAGACTATATAGAAGCAATATATACAATGATTTCAACAGTCTACCTGTTCCATTCATTGTTCTACTTGTCGAAATTTACAAATAATTTCCTTTAAAGGATTAACAATGGGGCTCGCAGTTCACTTAAACTTGAAGAACAAAAAATTGGCGAATGGTACTGTTTGGATGCTTTGCATATATGTTTCTTAGACTATATAGATGCAATATATACAAAGATTTCAACCGTCTACCTTTTCCATTCATTGTTCTACTTGTCGAAAGTTACAAATAATTTCCGATAACGGATTAACCATTGGGGCTCATTGTTCACTTAAACTTGAAGAACAAAAAATTGGCGAATTGTACTGTTTGGATGCTTTGCATATATGTTTCTTATACTATATAGAAGCAATATATACAAAGATTTCAACCGTCTACCTGTTCCGTTCACTGTTCTACTTGTCGAAAGTTACAAATAATTTCCGTTAAGGGATTAACAATGGGGATCGTAGTTCACTTAAACTTGAAGAACAAAAAATTGGCGAATTGTACTGTTTGGATGCTTTGCGTACATGTTTCTTAGACTATATAGAAGCAATATATACAAAGATTTCAACCGTCTACCTGTTCCATTCATTGTTCTACTTGTCGAAAGTTACAATTAATTTCCGTTAAAGGATTAACAATGGGGCTCGTGGTTCACTTAAACTTGAAGTACAATAAATTGGCGAATTGTACTGTTTGGATGCTTTGCATATATGTTTCTTAGATTATATAGAAGCAATATATACAAATATTTCAACCGTCTAACTGTTCCATTCATTGTTCTACTTGTCGAAAATTACAAATAATTTCCGATAAAGGATTAACCATTGGGGCTCATTGTTCACTTAAACTTGAAGAACAAAAAATTGGCGAATGGTACTGTTTGGATGCTTTGCATAGATGTTTCTTAGACTATTTAGAAGCAATATATAGAAAGATTTCACCCGTCTACCTGTACTATTCATTGTTCTACTTGTAGAAAGTTACAAATAATTTCCATTTCATGATTATCAATGGGGCTCGCTGTTCACTTAAACTTGAAGATCAAAAAATTGGCGATTGTTACTGTTTAGATGCTTTGCATATATGTTTCTTAGATTATATAGAAGCAATATATACAAATATTTCAACCGTCTAACTGTTCCATTCATTGTTCTACTTGTCGAAAATTACAAATAATTTCCGATAAAGGATTAACCATTGGGGCTCATTGTTCACTTAAACTTGTAGAACAAAAAATTGGCGAATGGTACTGTTTGGATGCTTTGCATAGATGTTTCTTAGACTATTTAGAAGCAATATATAGAAAGATTTCACCCGTCTACCTGTACTATTCATTGTTCTACTTGTAGAAAGTTACAAATAGATTCCATTTCATGATTATCAATGGGGCTCGCTGATCACTTAAACTTGAAGATCAAAAAATTGGCGATTGTTACTGTTTAGATGCTTTGCATATATGTTTCTTAGATTATATAGAAGCAATATATACAAAGATTTCAACCGTCTACCAGATACATTCATTGTTCTACTTGTCGAAAGTTACAAATAATTTCCGATAAAGGATTAACAATGGGGCTCATTGTGCACTTAAACTTGAAGGACAAAAAATTGGCGAATGGTACTGTTTGGATGCTTTGCGTACATGTTTCTTAGACTATATGGAAGCAATATATACAAGGATTTCAACAGTCTACCTGTTCCATTCATTGTTCTACTTGTCGAAAGTTACAAATAATTTCCTTTAAAGGATTAACAATGGGGCTCGTTGTTCACTTAAACTTGAAGAACAATAAATTGGCGAATTGTACTGTTTGGATGCTTTGCATATATGTTTCTTAGACTATATAGAAGCAATCTATACAAAGATTTCAACCGTCTACCTGTTCCATTCATTGTTCTACTTGTCGAAAGTTACAATTAATTTCCGTTAAAGGATTAACAATGGGGCTCGTAGTTCACTTAAACTTGAAGTACAAAAAATTGGCGAATTGTACTGTTTGGATGCTTTGCATATATGTTTCTTAGACTATATAGAAGCAATATATACAATGATTTCAACAGTCTACCTGTTCCATTCATTGTTCTACTTGTCGAAATTTACAAATAATTTCCTTTAAAGGATTAACAATGGGGCTCGCAGTTCACTTAAACTTGAAGAACAAAAAATTGGCGAATGGTACTGTTTGGATGCTTTGCATAGATGTTTCTTAGACTATTTAGAAGCAATATATAGAAAGATTTCACCCGTCTACCTGTACTATTCATTGTTCTACTTGTCGAAATTTACAAATAATTTCCGATAAAGGATTAACCATTGGGGCTCATTGTTCACTTAAACTTGAAGAACAAAAAATTGGCGAATTGTACTGTTTGGATGCTTTGCATATATGTTTCTTAGACTATATAGAAGCAATATATACAAAGATTTCAACCGTCTACCTGTTCCATTCATTGTTCTACTTGTCGAAAGTTACAAATAATTTCCATTAACGGATTAACAATCTGGCTCGTTGTTCACTTAAACTTGAAGAACAATAAATTGGCGAATTGAACTGTTTGGATGCTTTGCATATATGTTTCTTAGACTATATAGAAGCAATCTATACAAAGATTTCAACCGTCTACCTGTTCCATTCATTGTTCTACTTGTCGAAAGTTACAATTAATTTCCGTTAAAGGATTAACAATGGGGCTCGTAGTTCACTTAAACTTGAAGTACAAAAAATTGGCGAATTGTACTGTTTGGATGCTTTGCATATATGTTTCGTAGACTATATAGAAGCAATATATACAATTTTTTCAACCGTCTACATGATCCATTCATTGTTCTACTTGTCGAAATTTACAAATAATTTCCTTTAAAGGATTAACAATGGGGCTCGTAGTTGACTTTAACTTGAAGAACACAAAATTGGCGAATTGTACTGTTTGGATGCTTTGCATAGATGTTTCTAAAACTATTTAGAAGCAATATATAGAAAGATTTCACCCGTCTACCTGTACTATTCATTGTTCTACTTGTCGAAATTTACAAATAATTTCCGATAAAGGATTAACCATTGGGGCTCATTGTTCACTTAAACTTGAAGAACAAAAAATTGGCGAATTGTACTGTTTGGATGCTTTGCGTACATGTTTCTTAGACTATATGGAAGCAATATATACAAAGATTTCAACCGTCTACCTGTTCCATTCATTGTTCTACTTGTCGAAAGTTACAAATAATTTCCTTTAAAGGATTAACAATGGGGCTTGTTGTTCACTTAAACTTGAAGAACAATAAATTGGCGAATTGTACTGTTTGGATGCTTTGCATATATGTTTCTTAGACTATATAGAATCAATATATACAAAGATTTCAACCGTCTACCTGTTCCATTCATTGTTCTACTTGTCGAAAGTTACAATTAATTTCCGTTAAAGGATTAACAATGGGGCTCGTGGTTCACTTAAACTTGAAGTACAAAAAATTGGCGAATTGTACTGTTTGGATGCTTTGCATATATGTTTCGTAGACTACATAGAAGCAATATATACAATTTTTCAACCGTCTACATGATCCATTCATTGTTCTACTTGTCGAAAGTTACAAATAATTTCCTTTAAAGGATTAACAATTGGGCTCGTAGTTCACTTAAACTTGAAGTACAAAAAATTGGCGAATTGTACTGTTTGGATGCTTTGCATATATGTTTCGTAGACTATATAGAAGCAATACATACAATTTTTTCAACCGTCTACATGATCCATTCATTGTTCTACTTGTCGAAATTTACAAATAATTTCCTTTAAAGGATTAACAATGGGGCTCGTAGTTCACTTAAACTTGAAGAACAAAAAATTGGCGAATTGTACTGTTTGGATGCTTTGCATATATGTTTCTTAGACTATATAGAAGCAATATATACAATGATTTCAACAGTCTACGTGTTCCATTCATTGTTCTACTTGTCGAAATTTACAAATAATTTCCTTTAAAGGATTAACAATGGGGCTCGCAGTTCACTTAAACTTGAAGAACAAAAAATTGGCGAATGGTACTGTTTGGATGCTTTGCATATATGTTTCTTAGACTATATAGAAGCAATATATACAAAGATTTCAACCGTCTACCTTTTCCATTCATTGTTCTACTTGTCGAAAGTTACAAATAATTTCCGATAACGGATTAACCATTGGGGCTCATTGTTCACTTAAACTTGAAGAACAAAAAATTGGCGAATTGTACTGTTTGGATGCTTTGCATATATGTTTCTTATACTATATAGAAGCAATATATACAAAGATTTCAACCGTCTACCTGTTCCGTTCACTGTTCTACTTGTCGAAAGTTACAAATAATTTCCGTTAAGGGATTAACAATGGGGATCGTAGTTCACTTAAACTTGAAGAACAAAAAATTGGCGAATTGTACTGTTTGGATGCTTTGCGTACATGTTTCTTAGACTATATAGAAGCAATATATACAAAGATTTCAACCGTCTACCTGTTCCATTCATTGTTCTACTTGTCGAAAGTTACAATTAATTTCCGTTAAAGGATTAACAATGGGGCTCGTGGTTCACTTAAACTTGAAGAACAAAAAATTGGCGAATTGTACTGTTTGGATGCTTTGCATATATGTTTCTTAGACTATATAGAAGCAATATATACAAAGATTTCAACCGTCTACCTTTTCCATTCATTGTTCTACTTGTCGAAAGTTACAAATAATTTCCTTTAAAGGATTAACAATTGGGCTCGTAGTTCACTTAAACTTGAAGTACAAAAAATTGGCGAATTGTACTGTTTGGATGCTTTGCATATATGTTTCGTAGACTATATAGAAGCAATACATACAATTTTTTCAACCGTCTACATGATCCATTCATTGTTCTACTTGTCGAAATTTACAAATAATTTCCTTTAAAGGATTAACAATGGGGCTCGTAGTTCACTTAAACTTGAAGAACAAAAAATTGGCGAATTGTACTGTTTGGATGCTTTGCATATATGTTTCTTAGACTATATAGAAGCAATATATACAATGATTTCAACAGTCTACGTGTTCCATTCATTGTTCTACTTGTCGAAATTTACAAATAATTTCCTTTAAAGGATTAACAATGGGGCTCGCAGTTCACTTAAACTTGAAGAACAAAAAATTGGCGAATGGTACTGTTTGGATGCTTTGCATATATGTTTCTTAGACTATATAGAAGCAATATATACAAAGATTTCAACCGTCTACCTTTTCCATTCATTGTTCTACTTGTCGAAAGTTACAAATAATTTCCGATAACGGATTAACCATTGGGGCTCATTGTTCACTTAAACTTGAAGAACAAAAAATTGGCGAATTGTACTGTTTGGATGCTTTGCATATATGTTTCTTATACTATATAGAAGCAATATATACAAAGATTTCAACCGTCTACCTGTTCCGTTCACTGTTCTACTTGTCGAAAGTTACAAATAATTTCCGTTAAGGGATTAACAATGGGGATCGTAGTTCACTTAAACTTGAAGAACAAAAAATTGGCGAATTGTACTGTTTGGATGCTTTGCGTACATGTTTCTTAGACTATATAGAAGCAATATATACAAAGATTTCAACCGTCTACCTGTTCCATTCATTGTTCTACTTGTCGAAAGTTACAATTAATTTCCGTTAAAGGATTAACAATGGGGCTCGTGGTTCACTTAAACTTGAAGAACAAAAAATTGGCGAATTGTACTGTTTGGATGCTTTGCATATATGTTTCTTAGACTATATAGAAGCAATATATACAAAGATTTCAACCGTCTACCTTTTCCATTCATTGTTCTACTTGTCGAAAGTTACAAATAATTTCCTTTAAAGGATTAACAATGGGGCTCGTTGTTCACTTAAACTTGAAGAACAATAAATTGGCGAATTGTACTGTTTGGATGCTTTGCATATATGTTTCTTAGACTATATAGAAGCAATATATACAAAGATTTCAACCGTCTACCTGTTCCATTCATTGTTCTACTTGTCGAAAGTTACAATTAATTTCCGTTAAAGGATTAACAATGGGGCTCGTAGTTCACTTAAACTTGAAGAACAAAAAATTGGCGAATTGTACTGTTTGGATGCTTTGCATATATGTTTCTTATACTATATAGAAGCAATATATACAAAGATTTCAACCGTCTACCTGTTCCATTCACTGTTCTACTTGTCGAAAGTTACAAATAATTTCCGATAAAGGATTAACCATTGGGGCTCATTGTTCACTTAAACTTGAAGAACACAAAATTGGCGAATTGTACTGTTTGGATGCTTTGCATATATGTTTCTTAGACTATATAGAAGCAATATATACAATGATTTCAACCGTCTACCTGATCCATTCATTGTTCTACTTGTCGAAATTTACAAATAATTTCCTTTAAAGGATTAGCAATGGGGCTCGTAGTTCACTTAAACTTGAAGAACAAAAAATTGGCGAACTGTACTGTTTGGAGGCTTTGCGTACATGTTTCTTAGACTATATGGAAGCAATATATACAAAGATTTCAACCGCCTACCTGTTCCATTCATTGTTCTACTTGTCGAAAGTTACAAATAATTTCCGATAAAGGATTAACAATGGGGCTCATTGTTCACTTAAACATGAAGAACAAAAAATTGGCGAATGGTACTGTTTGGATGCTTTGCATATATGTTTCTTAGATTATATAGAAGCAATATATACAAAGATTTCAACCGTCTACCTGTTCCATTCATTGTTCTACTTGTCGAAAATTACAAATAATTTCCGATAAAGGATTAACCATTGGGGCTCATTGTTTACTTAAACTTGAAGAACAAAAAATTGGCGAATGGTACTGTTTGGATGCTTTGCGTACATGTTTCTTAGACTATATGGAAGCAATATATACAAAGATTTCAACCGTCTACGTGTTCCAATCATTGTTCTACTTGTCGAAATTTACAAATAATTTCCTTTAAAGGATTAACAATGGGGCTCGTTGTTCACATAAACTTGAAGAACAAAAAATTGGCGAATGGTACTGTTTGGATGGTTTGCATATATGTTTCTTAGACTATATAGAAGCAATATATACATTGATTTCAACCGTCTACCAGTTCCATTCATTGTTCTACTTGTCGCAAGTTACAAATAATTTCCGTTTAAGTATTAACAATGGGGCTCGTAGTTCACTTAAACTTGAAGAACAAAAAATTGGCGAATTGTACTGCTTCGATGATTTGCATATATGTTTCTGATACTATATAAAAGCAATATATACAAAGATTTCAACCGTCTACCTGTTCCATTCAATGTTCTACTTGTCGAATGTTACAAATAATTTCCGATAAAGGATTAACAATGGGGCTCATTGTTCACTTACACTTGAAGAACAAAAAATTGGCGAATGGTACTGTTTGGATGCTTTGCATATATGTTTCTTAGACTATATGGAAGCAATATATACAAAGATTTCAACCGTCTGTGTGTTCCAATCATTGTTCTACTTGAAGAAAGTTACAATTAATTTCCGTTAACGGATTAACAATGGGGCTCGTAGTTCACTTAAACTTGAAGAACAAAAAATTGGCGAATTGTACTGTTTGGATGCTTTGCATATATGTTTCTTAGACTATTTAGAAGAAATATATAGAAAGATTTCACCCGTCTACCTGTACTATTCATGGTTCTACTTGTCGAAAGTTACAAATAATTTCCGATAAAGGATTAACAATGGGGCTCATTGTTCACTTAAACTTGAAGATCAAAAAATTGTCGAATGTTACTGTTTATATGCTTTGCATATAGGTTTCTTAGACTATATAGAAGTAACATATACAAAGATTTCAACCGTCTACCTGTTCTATTCATTGTTCTACTTGTAGAAAGTTACAAATAATTTCCGTTTCATGATTATCAATGGGGCTCGTTGTTCACTTAAACTTGAAGAACAAAAAATTGGCGAATGGTACTGTTTGGATGCTTTGTATATATGTTTCTTAGACTATATAGAAGCAATATATACAAAGATTTCAACCGCCTACCTGTTCCATTCATTGTTCTACTTGTCGAAATTTACAAATAATTTCCTTTAAAGGATTAACAATGGGGCTCGTTGTTCACTTAAACTTGAAGAACAATAAATTGGCGAATTGTACTGTTTGGATGCTTTGCATATATGTTTCTTAGACTATATAGAAGCAATATATACAAAGATTTCAACCGCCTACCTGTTCCATTCATTGTTCTACTTGTCGAAAGTTACAAATAATTTCCGATAAAGGATTAACAATGGGGCTCATTGTTCACTTAAACATGAAGAACAAAAAATTGGCGAATGGTACTGTTTGGATGCTTTGCATATATGTTTCTTAGACTATATAGAAGCAATATATACATTGATTTCAACCGTCTACCTGTTCCATTCATTGTTCTACTTGTCGGAATTTACAAATAATTTCCGTTAAAGTATTAACAATGGGGCACGTAGTGCACTTAAACATGAAGATGAAATAATTGGCGAATTGTACTGTTTGGATTCTTTGCATATATGTTTCTTAGATTATATAGAAGCAATATATACAAAGATTTCAACCGTCTACCTGTTCCATTCATTGTTCTACTTGTCGGAATTTACAAATAATTTCCGTTAAAGTATTAACAATGGGGCTCGTAGTTCACTTAAACTTGAAGAACAAAAAATTGGCGAACTGTACTGTTTGGAGGCTTTGCGTACATGTTTCTTAGACTATATGGAAGCAATATATACAAAGATTTCAACCGTCTACGTGTTCCAATCATTGTTCTACTTGCCGAAAGTTACAAATAATTAACGAAAAGTATTAACCATTGGGGCTCATTGTTCACTTAAGCTTGAAGAACAAAAAATTGGCGAATTGTACTGTTTGGATGCTTTGCATATATGTTTCTTAGATTATATAGAAGCAATATATACAAAGATTTCAACCGTCTACCTGTTCCATTCATTGTTCTACTTGTCGAAAATTACAAATAATTTCCGATAAAGGATTAACCATTGGGGCTCATTGTTTACTTAAACTTGAAGAACAAAAAATTGGCGAATGGTACTGTTTGGATGCTTTGCGTACATGTTTCTTAGACTATATGGAAGCAATATATACAAAGATTTCAACCGTCTACGTGTTCCAATCATTGTTCTACTTGTCGAAATTTACAAATAATTTCCTTTAAAGGATTAACAATGGGGCTCGTTGTTCACATAAACTTGAAGAACAAAAAATTGGCGAATGGTACTGTTTGGATGGTTTGCATATATGTTTCTTAGACTATATAGAAGCAATATATACATTGATTTCAACCGTCTACCAGTTCCATTCATTGTTCTACTTGTCGCAAGTTACAAATAATTTCCGTTTAAGTATTAACAATGGGGCTCGTAGTTCACTTAAACTTGAAGAACAAAAAATTGGCGAATTGTACTGCTTCGATGATTTGCATATATGTTTCTGATACTATATAAAAGCAATATATACAAAGATTTCAACCGTCTACCTGTTCCATTCAATGTTCTACTTGTCGAATGTTACAAATAATTTCCGATAAAGGATTAACAATGGGGCTCATTGTTCACTTACACTTGAAGAACAAAAAATTGGCGAATGGTACTGTTTGGATGCTTTGCATATATGTTTCTTAGACTATATGGAAGCAATATATACAAAGATTTCAACCGTCTGTGTGTTCCAATCATTGTTCTACTTGAAGAAAGTTACAATTAATTTCCGTTAACGGATTAACAATGGGGCTCGTAGTTCACTTAAACTTGAAGAACAAAAAATTGGCGAATTGTACTGTTTGGATGCTTTGCATATATGTTTCTTAGACTATTTAGAAGAAATATATAGAAAGATTTCACCCGTCTACCTGTACTATTCATTGTTCTACTTGTCGAAAGTTACAAATAATTTCCGATAAAGGATTAACAATGGGGCTCATTGTTCACTTAAACTTGAAGATCAAAAAATTGTCGAATGTTACTGTTTATATGCTTTGCATATAGGTTTCTTAGACTATATAGAAGTAACATATACAAAGATTTCAACCGTCTACCTGTTCTATTCATTGTTCTACTTGTAGAAAGTTACAAATAATTTCCGTTTCATGATTATCAATGGGGCTCGTTGTTCACTTAAACTTGAAGAACAAAAAATTGGCGAATGGTACTGTTTGGATGCTTTGTATATATGTTTCTTAGACTATATAGAAGCAATATATACAAAGATTTCAACCGCCTACCTGTTCCATTCATTGTTCTACTTGTCGAAATTTACAAATAATTTCCTTTAAAGGATTAACAATGGGGCTCGTTGTTCACTTAAACTTGAAGAACAATAAATTGGCGAATTGTACTGTTTGGATGCTTTGCATATATGTTTCTTAGACTATATAGAAGCAATGTATACAAAGATTTCAACCGCCTACCTGTTCCATTCATTGTTCTACTTGTCGAAAGTTACAAATAATTTCCGATAAAGGATTAACAATGGGGCTCATTGTTCACTTAAACATGAAGAACAAAATATTGGCGAATGGTACTGTTTGGATGCTTTGCATATATGTTTCTTAGACTATATAGAAGCAATATATACATTGATTTCAACCGTCTACCTGTTCCATTCATTGTTCTACTTGTCGCAAGTTACAAATAATTTCCGTTAAAGTATTAACAATCGGGCTCGTAGTTCACTTAAATTTGAAGATCAAATAATTGGCGAATTGTACTGTTTGGATGCTTTACGTACATGTTTCTTAGACTATATAGAAGCAATATATACAAAGATTTCAACCGTCTACCTTTTCCATTCATTGTTCTACTTGTCGAAAGTTACAAATAATTTCCGATAACGGATTAACCATTGGGGCTCATTGTTCACTTAAACTTGAAGAACAAAAAATTGGCGAATTGTAATGTTTGGATGCTTTGCATATATGTTTCTTATACTATATAGAAGCAATATATACAAAGATTTCAACCGTCTACCTGTTCCATTCACTGTTCTACTTGTCGAAAATTACAAATAATTTCCGTTAAGGGATTAACAATGGGGATCGTAGTTCACTTAAACTTGAAGAACAAAAAATTGGCGAATTGTACTGTTTGGATGCTTTGCGTACATGTTTCTTAGACTATATGGAAGCAATATATACAAAGATTTCAACCGTCTACGTGTTCCAATCATTGTTCTACTTGTAGAAAGTTACAATTAATTTCCGTTAAGGGATTAACAATGGGGCTCGTAGTTCACTTAAACTTGAAGAACAAAAAATTGGCGAATGGCACTGTTTGGATGCTTTGCATATATGTTTCTTAGACTATATAGAAGCAATATATACATTGATTTCAACCGGCTACCTGTTCCATTCATTGTTCTACTTGTCGAAATTTACAATTAATTTCCGATAAAGGATTAACCATTGGGGCTCATTGTTCACTTAAACTTGAAGAACAAAAAATTGGCGAATTGTACTGTTTGGATGCTTTGCATATATGTTTCATAGACTATATAGAAGCAATATATACAAAGATTTCAACCGGCTACCAGTTCCATTCATTGTTCTACTTGTCGAAATTTACAAATAATTTCCGATAAAGGATTAACCATTGGGGCTCATTGTTCACTTAAACTTGAAGAACAAAAAATTGGCGAATTGTACTGTTTGGATGCTTTGCATATATGTTTCTTAGACTATATAGAAGCAATATATACAAAGATTTCAACCGTCTACCTTTTCCATTCATTGTTCTACTTGTCGAAAGTTACAAATAATTTCCTTTAAAGGATTAACAATGGGGCTCGTTGTTCACTTAAACTTGAAGAACAATAAATTGGCGAATTGTACTGTTTGGATGCTTTGCATATATGTTTCTTAGACTATATAGAAGCAATATATACAAAGATTTCAACCGTCTACCTGTTCCATTCATTGTTCTACTTGTCGAAAGTTACAATTAATTTCCGTTAAAGGATTAACAATGGGGCTCGTAGTTCACTTAAACTTGAAGAACAAAAAATTGGCGAATTGTACTGTTTGGATGCTTTGCATATATGTTTCTTATACTATATAGAAGCAATATATACAAAGATTTCAACCGTCTACCTGTTCCATTCACTGTTCTACTTGTCGAAAGTTACAAATAATTTCCGATAAAGGATTAACCATTGGGGCTCATTGTTCACTTAAACTTGAAGAACACAAAATTGGCGAATTGTACTGTTTGGATGCTTTGCGTACATGTTTCTTAGACTATATGGAAGCAATATATACAAAGATTTCAACCGTCTACCTGTTCCATTCATTGTTCTACTTGTCGAAAGTTACAAATAATTTCCTTTAAAGGATTAACAATGGGGCTTGTTGTTCACTTAAACTTGAAGAACAATAAATTGGCGAATTGTACTGTTTGGATGCTTTGCATATATGTTTCTTAGACTATATAGAATCAATATATACAAAGATTTCAACCGTCTACCTGTTCCATTCATTGTTCTACTTGTCGAAAGTTACAATTAATTTCCGTTAAAGGATTAACAATGGGGCTCGTGGTTCACTTAAACTTGAAGTACAAAAAATTGGCGAATTGTACTGTTTGGATGCTTTGCATATATGTTTCGTAGACTACATAGAAGCAATATATACAATTTTTTCAACCGTCTACATGATCCATTCATTGTTCTACTTGTCGAAAGTTACAAATAATTTCCTTTAAAGGATTAACAATTGGGCTCGTAGTTCACTTAAACTTGAAGTACAAAAAATTGGCGAATTGTACTGTTTGGATGCTTTGCATATATGTTTCGTAGACTATATAGAAGCAATACATACAATTTTTTCAACCGTCTACATGATCCATTCATTGTTCTACTTGTCGAAATTTACAAATAATTTCCTTTAAAGGATTAACAATGGGGCTCGTAGTTCACTTAAACTTGAAGAACAAAAAATTGGCGAATTGTACTGTTTGGATGCTTTGCATATATGTTTCTTAGACTATATAGAAGCAATATATACAATGATTTCAACAGTCTACCTGTTCCATTCATTGTTCTACTTGTCGAAATTTACAAATAATTTCCTTTAAAGGATTAACAATGGGGCTCGCAGTTCACTTAAACTTGAAGAACAAAAAATTGGCGAATGGTACTGTTTGGATGCTTTGCATATATGTTTCTTAGACTATATAGAAGCAATATATACAAAGATTTCAACCGTCTACCTTTTCCATTCATTGTTCTACTTGTCGAAAGTTACAAATAATTTCCGATAACGGATTAACCATTGGGGCTCATTGTTCACTTAAACTTGAAGAACAAAAAATTGGCGAATTGTACTGTTTGGATGCTTTGCATATATGTTTCTTATACTATATAGAAGCAATATATACAAAGATTTCAACCGTCTACCTGTTCCGTTCACTGTTCTACTTGTCGAAAGTTACAAATAATTTCCGTTAAGGGATTAACAATGGGGATCGTAGTTCACTTAAACTTGAAGAACAAAAAATTGGCGAATTGTACTGTTTGGATGCTTTGCGTACATGTTTCTTAGACTATATAGAAGCAATATATACAAAGATTTCAACCGTCTACCTGTTCCATTCATTGTTCTACTTGTCGAAAGTTACAATTAATTTCCGTTAAAGGATTAACAATGGGGCTCGTGGTTCACTTAAACTTGAAGTACAATAAATTGGCGAATTGTACTGTTTGGATGCTTTGCATATATGTTTCTTAGATTATATAGAAGCAATATATACAAATATTTCAACCGTCTAACTGTTCCATTCATTGTTCTACTTGTCGAAAATTACAAATAATTTCCGATAAAGGATTAACCATTGGGGCTCATTGTTCACTTAAACTTGAAGAACAAAAAATTGGCGAATGGTACTGTTTGGATGATTTGCATAGATGTTTCTTAGACTATTTAGAAGCAATATATAGAAAGATTTCACCCGTCTACCTGTACTATTCATTGTTCTACTTGTAGAAAGTTACAAATAATTTCCATTTCATGATTATCAATGGGGCTCGCTGTTCACTTAAACTTGAAGATCAAAAAATTGGCGATTGTTACTGTTTAGATGCTTTGCATATATGTTTCTTAGATTATATAGAAGCAATATATACAAATATTTCAACCGTCTAACTGTTCCATTCATTGTTCTACTTGTCGAAAATTACAAATAATTTCCGATAAAGGATTAACCATTGGGGCTCATTGTTCACTTAAACTTGTAGAACAAAAAATTGGCGAATGGTACTGTTTGGATGCTTTGCATAGATGTTTCTTAGACTATTTAGAAGCAATATATAGAAAGATTTCACCCGTCTACCTGTACTATTCATTGTTCTACTTGTAGAAAGTTACAAATAGATTCCATTTCATGATTATCAATGGGGCTCGCTGATCACTTAAACTTGAAGATCAAAAAATTGGCGATTGTTACTGTTTAGATGCTTTGCATATATGTTTCTTAGATTATATAGAAGCAATATATACAAAGATTTCAACCGTCTACCTGTTCCATTCATTGTTCTACTTGTCGAAAGTTACAAATAATTTCCATTAACGGATTAACAATCTGGCTCGTTGTTCACTTAAACTTGAAGAACAATAAATTGGCGAATTGTACTGTTTGGATGCTTTGCATATATGTTTCTTAGACTATATAGAAGCAATCTATACAAAGATTTCAACCGTCTACCTGTTCCATTCATTGTTCTACTTGTCGAAAGTTACAATTAATTTCCGTTAAAGGATTAACAATGGGGCTCGTAGTTCACTTAAACTTGAAGTACAAAAAATTGGCGAATTGTACTGTTTGGATGCTTTGCATATATGTTTCGTAGACTATATAGAAGCAATATATACAATTTTTTCAACCGTCTACATGATCCATTCATTGTTCTACTTGTCGAAATTTACAAATAATTTCCTTTAAAGGATTAACAATGGGGCTCGTAGTTGACTTAAACTTGAAGAAAACAAAATTGGCGAATTGTACTGTTTGGATGCTTTGCATAGATGTTTCTAAAACTATTTAGAAGCAATATATAGAAAGATTTCACCCGTCTACCTGTACTATTCATTGTTCTACTTGTCGAAATTTACAAATAATTTCCGATAAAGGATTAACCATTGGGGCTCATTGTTCACTTAAACTTGAAGAACAAAAAATTGGCGAATTGTACTGTTTGGATGCTTTGCGTACATGTTTCTTAGACTATATGGAAGCAATATATACAAAGATTTCAACCGTCTACCTGTTCCATTCATTGTTCTACTTGTCGAAAGTTACAAATAATTTCCTTTAAAGGATTAACAATGGGGCTTGTTGTTCACTTAAACTTGAAGAACAATAAATTGGCGAATTGTACTGTTTGGATGCTTTGCATATATGTTTCTTAGACTATATAGAATCAATATATACAAAGATTTCAACCGTCTACCTGTTCCATTCATTGTTCTACTTGTCGAAAGTTACAATTAATTTCCGTTAAAGGATTAACAATGGGGCTCGTGGTTCACTTAAACTTGAAGTACAAAAAATTGGCGAATTGTACTGTTTGGATGCTTTGCATATATGTTTCGTAGACTACATAGAAGCAATATATACAATTTTTTCAACCGTCTACATGATCCATTCATTGTTCTACTTGTCGAAAGTTACAAATAATTTCCTTTAAAGGATTAACAATTGGGCTCGTAGTTCACTTAAACTTGAAGTACAAAAAATTGGCGAATTGTACTGTTTGGATGCTTTGCATATATGTTTCGTAGACTATATAGAAGCAATACATACAATTTTTTCAACCGTCTACATGATCCATTCATTGTTCTACTTGTCGAAATTTACAAATAATTTCCTTTAAAGGATTAACAATGGGGCTCGTAGTTCACTTAAACTTGAAGAACAAAAAATTGGCGAATTGTACTGTTTGGATGCTTTGCATATATGTTTCTTAGACTATATAGAAGCAATATATACAATGATTTCAACAGTCTACGTGTTCCATTCATTGTTCTACTTGTCGAAATTTACAAATAATTTCCTTTAAAGGATTAACAATGGGGCTCGCAGTTCACTTAAACTTGAAGAACAAAAAATTGGCGAATGGTACTGTTTGGATGCTTTGCATATATGTTTCTTAGACTATATAGAAGCAATATATACAAAGATTTCAACCGTCTACCTTTTCCATTCATTGTTCTACTTGTCGAAATTTACAAATAATTTCCGATAACGGATTAACCATTGGGGCTCATTGTTCACTTAAACTTGAAGAACAAAAAATTGGCGAATTGTACTGTTTGGATGCTTTGCATATATGTTTCTTATACTATATAGAAGCAATATATACAAAGATTTCAACCGTCTACATGATCCATTCATTGTTCTACTTGTCGAAATTTACAAATAATTTCCTTTAAAGGATTAACAATGGGGCTCGTAGTTGACTTAAACTTGAAGAAAACAAAATTGGCGAATTGTACTGTTTGGATGCTTTGCATAGATGTTTCTAAAACTATTTAGAAGCAATATATAGAAAGATTTCACCCGTCTACCTGTACTATTCATTGTTCTACTTGTCGAAATTTACAAATAATTTCCGATAAAGGATTAACCATTGGGGCTCATTGTTCACTTAAACTTGAAGAACAAAAAATTGGCGAATTGTACTGTTTGGATGCTTTGCGTACATGTTTCTTAGACTATATGGAAGCAATATATACAAAGATTTCAACCGTCTACCTGTTCCATTCATTGTTCTACTTGTCGAAAGTTACAAATAATTTCCTTTAAAGGATTAACAATGGGGCTTGTTGTTCACTTAAACTTGAAGAACAATAAATTGGCGAATTGTACTGTTTGGATGCTTTGCATATATGTTTCTTAGACTATATAGAATCAATATATACAAAGATTTCAACCGTCTACCTGTTCCATTCATTGTTCTACTTGTCGAAAGTTACAATTAATTTCCGTTAAAGGATTAACAATGGGGCTCGTGGTTCACTTAAACTTGAAGTACAAAAAATTGGCGAATTGTACTGTTTGGATGCTTTGCATATATGTTTCGTAGACTACATAGAAGCAATATATACAATTTTTTCAACCGTCTACATGATCCATTCATTGTTCTACTTGTCGAAAGTTACAAATAATTTCCTTTAAAGGATTAACAATTGGGCTCGTAGTTCACTTAAACTTGAAGTACAAAAAATTGGCGAATTGTACTGTTTGGATGCTTTGCATATATGTTTCGTAGACTATATAGAAGCAATACATACAATTTTTTCAACCGTCTACATGATCCATTCATTGTTCTACTTGTCGAAATTTACAAATAATTTCATTTAAAGGATTAACAATGGGGCTCGTAGTTCACTTAAACTTGAAGAACAAAAAATTGGCGAATTGTACTGTTTGGATGCTTTGCATATATGTTTCTTAGACTATATAGAAGCAATATATACAATGATTTCAACAGTCTACGTGTTCCATTCATTGTTCTACTTGTCGAAATTTACAAATAATTTCCTTTAAAGGATTAACAATGGGGCTCGCAGTTCACTTAAACTTGAAGAACAAAAAATTGGCGAATGGTACTGTTTGGATGCTTTGCATATATGTTTCTTAGACTATATAGAAGCAATATATACAAAGATTTCAACCGTCTACCTTTTCCATTCATTGTTCTACTTGTCGAAAGTTACAAATAATTTCCGATAACGGATTAACCATTGGGGCTCATTGTTCACTTAAACTTGAAGAACAAAAAATTGGCGAATTGTACTGTTTGGATGCTTTGCATATATGTTTCTTATACTATATAGAAGCAATATATACAAAGATTTCAACCGTCTACCTGTTCCGTTCACTGTTCTACTTGTCGAAAGTTACAAATAATTTCCGTTAAGGGATTAACAATGGGGATCGTAGTTCACTTAAACTTGAAGAACAAAAAATTGGCGAATTGTACTGTTTGGATGCTTTGCGTACATGTTTCTTAGACTATATAGAAGCAATATATACAAAGATTTCAACCGTCTACCTGTTCCATTCATTGTTCTACTTGTCGAAATTACAATTAATTTCCGTTAAAGGATTAACAATGGGGCTCGTGGTTCACTTAAACTTGAAGTACAATAAATTGGCGAATTGTACTGTTTGGATGCTTTGCATATATGTTTCTTAGATTATATAGAAGCAACATATACAAATATTTCAACCGTCTAACTGTTCCATTCATTGTTCTACTTGTCGAAAATTACAAATAATTTCCGATAAAGGATTAACCATTGGGGCTCATTGTTCACTTAAACTTGAAGAACAAAAAATTGGCGAATGGTACTGTTTGGATGCTTTGCATAGATGTTTCTTAGACTATTTAGAAGCAATATATAGAAAGATTTCACCCGTCTACCTGTACTATTCATTGTTCTACTTGTAGAAAGTTACAAATAATTTCCATTTCATGATTATCAATGGGGCTCGCTGTTCACTTAAACTTGAAGATCAAAAAATTGGCGATTGTTACTGTTTAGATGCTTTGCATATATGTTTCTTAGATTATATAGAAGCAATATATACAAATATTTCAACCGTCTAACTGTTCCATTCATTGTTCTACTTGTCGAAAATTACAAATAATTTCCGATAAAGGATTAACCATTGGGGCTCATTGTTCACTTAAACTTGTAGAACAAAAAATTGGCGAATGGTACTGTTTGGATGCTTTGCATAGATGTTTCTTAGACTATTTAGAAGCAATATATAGAAAGATTTCACCCGTCTACCTGTACTATTCATTGTTCTACTTGTAGAAAGTTAGAAATAGATTCCATTTCATTATTATCAATGGGGCTCGCTGATCACTTAAACTTGAAGATCAAAAAATTGGCGATTGTTACTGTTTAGATGCTTTGCATATATGTTTCTTAGATTATATAGAAGCAATATATACAAAGATTTCAACCGTCTACCAGCTACATTCATTGTTCTACTTGTCGAAAGTTACAAATAATTTCCTTTAAAGGATTAACAATGGGCCTCATTGTTCACTTAAACTTGAAGAACAAAAATTTGGCGAATTGTACTGTTTGGATGCTTTGCATATATGTTTCTTAGACTATATAGAAGCAATATATACAATGATTTCAACAGTCTACCTGTTCCATTCATTGTTCTACTTGTCGAAATTTACAAATAATTTCCTTTAAAGGATTAACAATGGGGCTCGCAGTTCACTTAAACTTGAAGAACAAAAAATTGGCGAATGGTACTGTTTGGATGCTTTGCATATATGTTTCTTAGACTATATAGAAGCAATATATACAATGATTTCAACAGTCTACCTGTTCCATTCATTGTTCTACTTGTCGAAATTTACAAATAATTTCCTTTAAAGGATTAACAATGGGGCTCGTAGTTCACTTAAACTTGAAGAACAAAAAATTGGCGAATTGTACTGTTTGGATGCTTTGCATATATGTTTCTTAGACTATATAGAAGCAATCTATACAAAGATTTCAACCGTCTACCTGTTCCATTCATTGTTCTACTTGTCGAAAGTTACAATTAATTTCCGTTAAAGGATTAACAATGGGGCTCGTAGTTCACTTAAACTTGAAGAACAAAAAATTGGCGAATTGTACTGTTTGGATGCTTTGCATAGATGTTTCTTAGACTATTTAAAAGCAATATATAGAAAGATTTCACCTGTCTACCTGTACTATTCATTGTTCTACTTGTAGAAATTTACAAATAGTTTCCATTTCATGATTATCAATGGGGCTCGCTGTTCACTTAAACTTGAAGATCAAAAAATTGGCGATTGTTACTGTTTAGATGCTTTGCATATATGTTTCTTAGATTATATAGAAGCAACATATACAAAGATTTCAACCGTCTACCAGATCCATTCATTGTTCTACTTGTCGAAAGTTACAAATAATTTCCGATAAAGGATTAACAATGGGGCTCATTGTTCACTTAAACTTGAAGGACAAAAAATTGGCGAATGGTACTGTTTGGATGCTTTGCGTACATGTTTCTTAGACTATATGGAAGCAATATATACAAGGATTTCAACAGTCTACCTGTTCCATTCATTGTTCTACTTGTCGAAAGTTACAAATAATTTCCGTTAAGGGATTAACAATGGGGATCGTAGTTCACTTAAACTTGAAGAACAATAAATTGGCGAATTGTACTGTTTGGATGCTTGGCATATATGTTTCTTAGACTATATAGAAGCAATCTATACAAAGATTTCAACCGTCTACCTGTTCCATTCATTGTTCTACTTGTCGAAAGTAACAATTAATTTCCGTTAATGGATTAACAATGGGGCTCGTAGTTCACTTAACCTTGAAGTACAAAAAATTGGCGAATTGTACTGTTTGGATGCTTTGCATATATGTTTCGTAGACTATATAGAAGCAATATATACAATTTTTTCAACCGTCTACATGATCCATTCATTGTTCTACTTGTCGAAATTTACAAATATTTTCCTTTAAAGGATTAACAATGGGGCTCGTAGTTCAATTAAACTTGAAGAACAAAAAATTGGCGAATTGTACTGTTTGGATGCTTTGCATATATGTTTCTTAGACTATATAGAAGCAATCTATACAAAGATTTCAACCGTCTACCTGTTCCATTCATTGTTCTACTTGTCGAAAGTTACAATTAATTTCCGTTAAAGGATTAACAATGGGGCTCGTAGTTCACTTAAACTTGAAGAACAAAAAATTGGCGAATGGTACTGTTTGGATGCTTTGCATAGATGTTTCTTAGACTATTTAGAAGCAATATATAGAAAGATTTCACCTGTCTACCTGTACTATTCATTGTTCTACTTGTAGAAATTTACAAATAGTTTCCATTTCATGATTATCAATGGGGCTCGCTGTTCACTTAAACTTGAAGATCAAAAAATTGGCGATTGTTACTGTTTAGATGCTTTGCATATATGTTTCGTAGACTACATAGAAGCAATATATACAATTTTTTCAACCGTCTACATGATCCATTCATTGTTCTACTTGTCGAAAGTTACAAATAATTTCCTTTAAAGGATTAACAATTGGGCTCGTAGTTCACTTAAACTTGAAGTACAAAAAATTGGCGAATTGTACTGTTTGGATGCTTTGCATATATGTTTCGTAGACTATATAGAAGCAATACATACAATTTTTTCAACCGTCTACATGATCCATTCATTGTTCTACTTGTCGAAATTTACAAATAATTTCCTTTAAAGGATTAACAATGGGGCTCGTAGTTCACTTAAACTTGAAGAACAAAAAATTGGCGAATTGTACTGTTTGGATGCTTTGCATATATGTTTCTTAGACTATATAGAAGCAATATATACAATGATTTCAACAGTCTACCTGTTCCATTCATTGTTCTACTTGTCGAAATTTACAAATAATTTCCTTTAAAGGATTAACAATGGGGCTCGCAGTTCACTTAAACTTGAAGAACAAAAAATTGGCGAATGGTACTGTTTGGATGCTTTGCATATATGTTTCTTAGACTATATAGAAGCAATATATACAAAGATTTCAACCGTCTACCTTTTCCATTCATTGTTCTACTTGTCGAAAGTTACAAATAATTTCCGATAACGGATTAACCATTGGGGCTCATTGTTCACTTAAACTTGAAGAACAAAAAATTGGCGAATTGTACTGTTTGGATGCTTTGCATATATGTTTCTTATACTATATAGAAGCAATATATACAAAGATTTCAACCGTCTACCTGTTCCGTTCACTGTTCTACTTGTCGAAAGTTACAAATAATTTCCGTTAAGGGATTAACAATGGGGATCGTAGTTCACTTAAACTTGAAGAACAAAAAATTGGCGAATTGTACTGTTTGGATGCTTTGCGTACATGTTTCTTAGACTATATAGAAGCAATATATACAAAGATTTCAACCGTCTACCTGTTCCATTCATTGTTCTACTTGTCGAAAGTTACAATTAATTTCCGTTAAAGGATTAACAATGGGGCTCGTGGTTCACTTAAACTTGAAGTACAATAAATTGGCGAATTGTACTGTTTGGATGCTTTGCATATATGTTTCTTAGATTATATAGAAGCAATATATACAAATATTTCAACCGTCTAACTGTTCCATTCATTGTTCTACTTGTCGAAAATTACAAATAATTTCCGATAAAGGATTAACCATTGGGGCTCATTGTTCACTTAAACTTGAAGAACAAAAAATTGGCGAATGGTACTGTTTGGATGCTTTGCATAGATGTTTCTTAGACTATTTAGAAGCAATATATAGAAAGATTTCACCCGTCTACCTGTACTATTCATTGTTCTACTTGTAGAAAGTTACAAATAATTTCCATTTCATGATTATCAATGGGGCTCGCTGTTCACTTAAACTTGAAGATCAAAAAATTGGCGATTGTTACTGTTTAGATGCTTTGCATATATGTTTCTTAGATTATATAGAAGCAATATATACAAATATTTCAACCGTCTAACTGTTCCATTCATTGTTCTACTTGTCGAAAATTACAAATAATTTCCGATAAAGGATTAACCATTGGGGCTCATTGTTCACTTAAACTTGTAGAACAAAAAATTGGCGAATGGTACTGTTTGGATGCTTTGCATAGATGTTTCTTAGACTATTTAGAAGCAATATATAGAAAGATTTCACCCGTCTACCTGTACTATTCATTGTTCTACTTGTAGAAAGTTACAAATAGATTCCATTTCATGATTATCAATGGGGCTCGCTGATCACTTAAACTTGAAGATCAAAAAATTGGCGATTGTTACTGTTTAGATGCTTTGCATATATGTTTCTTAGATTATATAGAAGCAATATATACAAAGATTTCAACCGTCTACCTGTTCCATTCATTGTTCTACTTGTCGAAAGTTACAAATAATTTCCATTAACGGATTAACAATCTGGCTCGTTGTTCACTTAAACTTGAAGAACAATAAATTGGCGAATTGTACTGTTTGGATGCTTTGCATATATGTTTCTTAGACTATATAGAAGCAATCTATACAAAGATTTCAACCGTCTACCTGTTCCATTCATTGTTCTACTTGTCGAAAGTTACAATTAATTTCCGTTAAAGGATTAACAATGGGGCTCGTAGTTCACTTAAACTTGAAGTACAAAAAATTGGCGAATTGTACTGTTTGGATGCTTTGCATATATGTTTCGTAGACTATATAGAAGCAATATATACAATTTTTTCAACCGTCTACATGATCCATTCATTGTTCTACTTGTCGAAATTTACAAATAATTTCCTTTAAAGGATTAACAATGGGGCTCGTAGTTGACTTAAACTTGAAGAAAACAAAATTGGCGAATTGTACTGTTTGGATGCTTTGCATAGATGTTTCTAAAACTATTTAGAAGCAATATATAGAAAGATTTCACCCGTCTACCTGTACTATTCATTGTTCTACTTGTCGAAATTTACAAATAATTTCCGATAAAGGATTAACCATTGGGGCTCATTGTTCACTTAAACTTGAAGAACAAAAAATTGGCGAATTGTACTGTTTGGATGCTTTGCGTACATGTTTCTTAGACTATATGGAAGCAATATATACAAAGATTTCAACCGTCTACCTGTTCCATTCATTGTTCTACTTGTCGAAAGTTACAAATAATTTCCTTTAAAGGATTAACAATGGGGCTTGTTGTTCACTTAAACTTGAAGAACAATAAATTGGCGAATTGTACTGTTTGGATGCTTTGCATATATGTTTCTTAGACTATATAGAATCAATATATACAAAGATTTCAACCGTCTACCTGTTCCATTCATTGTTCTACTTGTCGAAAGTTACAATTAATTTCCGTTAAAGGATTAACAATGGGGCTCGTGGTTCACTTAAACTTGAAGTACAAAAAATTGGCGAATTGTACTGTTTGGATGCTTTGCATATATGTTTCGTAGACTACATAGAAGCAATATATACAATTTTTTCAACCGTCTACATGATCCATTCATTGTTCTACTTGTCGAAAGTTACAAATAATTTCCTTTAAAGGATTAACAATTGGGCTCGTAGTTCACTTAAACTTGAAGTACAAAAAATTGGCGAATTGTACTGTTTGGATGCTTTGCATATATGTTTCGTAGACTATATAGAAGCAATACATACAATTTTTTCAACCGTCTACATGATCCATTCATTGTTCTACTTGTCGAAATTTACAAATAATTTCCTTTAAAGGATTAACAATGGGGCTCGTAGTTCACTTAAACTTGAAGAACAAAAAATTGGCGAATTGTACTGTTTGGATGCTTTGCATATATGTTTCTTAGACTATATAGAAGCAATATATACAATGATTTCAACAGTCTACGTGTTCCATTCATTGTTCTACTTGTCGAAATTTACAAATAATTTCCTTTAAAGGATTAACAATGGGGCTCGCAGTTCACTTAAACTTGAAGAACAAAAAATTGGCGAATGGTACTGTTTGGATGCTTTGCATATATGTTTCTTAGACTATATAGAAGCAATATATACAAAGATTTCAACCGTCTACCTTTTCCATTCATTGTTCTACTTGTCGAAATTTACAAATAATTTCCGATAACGGATTAACCATTGGGGCTCATTGTTCACTTAAACTTGAAGAACAAAAAATTGGCGAATTGTACTGTTTGGATGCTTTGCATATATGTTTCTTATACTATATAGAAGCAATATATACAAAGATTTCAACCGTCTACATGATCCATTCATTGTTCTACTTGTCGAAATTTACAAATAATTTCCTTTAAAGGATTAACAATGGGGCTCGTAGTTGACTTAAACTTGAAGAAAACAAAATTGGCGAATTGTACTGTTTGGATGCTTTGCATAGATGTTTCTAAAACTATTTAGAAGCAATATATAGAAAGATTTCACCCGTCTACCTGTACTATTCATTGTTCTACTTGTCGAAATTTACAAATAATTTCCGATAAAGGATTAACCATTGGGGCTCATTGTTCACTTAAACTTGAAGAACAAAAAATTGGCGAATTGTACTGTTTGGATGCTTTGCGTACATGTTTCTTAGACTATATGGAAGCAATATATACAAAGATTTCAACCGTCTACCTGTTCCATTCATTGTTCTACTTGTCGAAAGTTACAAATAATTTCCTTTAAAGGATTAACAATGGGGCTTGTTGTTCACTTAAACTTGAAGAACAATAAATTGGCGAATTGTACTGTTTGGATGCTTTGCATATATGTTTCTTAGACTATATAGAATCAATATATACAAAGATTTCAACCGTCTACCTGTTCCATTCATTGTTCTACTTGTCGAAAGTTACAATTAATTTCCGTTAAAGGATTAACAATGGGGCTCGTGGTTCACTTAAACTTGAAGTACAAAAAATTGGCGAATTGTACTGTTTGGATGCTTTGCATATATGTTTCGTAGACTATATAGAAGCAATACATACAATTTTTTCAACCGTCTACATGATCCATTCATTGTTCTACTTGTCGAAATTTACAAATAATTTCCTTTAAAGGATTAACAATGGGGCTCGTAGTTCACTTAAACTTGAAGAACAAAAAATTGGCGAATTGTACTGTTTGGATGCTTTGCATATATGTTTCTTAGACTATATAGAAGCAATATATACAATGATTTCAACAGTCTACGTGTTCCATTCATTGTTCTACTTGTCGAAATTTACAAATAATTTCCTTTAAAGGATTAACAATGGGGCTCGCAGTTCACTTAAACTTGAAGAACAAAAAATTGGCGAATGGTACTGTTTGGATGCTTTGCATATATGTTTCTTAGACTATATAGAAGCAATATATACAAAGATTTCAACCGTCTACCTTTTCCATTCATTGTTCTACTTGTCGAAATTTACAAATAATTTCCGATAACGGATTAACCATTGGGGCTCATTGTTCACTTAAACTTGAAGAACAAAAAATTGGCGAATTGTACTGTTTGGATGCTTTGCATATATGTTTCTTATACTATATAGAAGCAATATATACAAAGATTTCAACCGTCTACATGATCCATTCATTGTTCTACTTGTCGAAATTTACAAATAATTTCCTTTAAAGGATTAACAATGGGGCTCGTAGTTGACTTAAACTTGAAGAAAACAAAATTGGCGAATTGTACTGTTTGGATGCTTTGCATAGATGTTTCTAAAACTATTTAGAAGCAATATATAGAAAGATTTCACCCGTCTACCTGTACTATTCATTGTTCTACTTGTCGAAATTTACAAATAATTTCCGATAAAGGATTAACCATTGGGGCTCATTGTTCACTTAAACTTGAAGAACAAAAAATTGGCGAATTGTACTGTTTGGATGCTTTGCGTACATGTTTCTTAGACTATATGGAAGCAATATATACAAAGATTTCAACCGTCTACCTGTTCCATTCATTGTTCTACTTGTCGAAAGTTACAAATAATTTCCTTTAAAGGATTAACAATGGGGCTTGTTGTTCACTTAAACTTGAAGAACAATAAATTGGCGAATTGTACTGTTTGGATGCTTTGCATATATGTTTCTTAGACTATATAGAATCAATATATACAAAGATTTCAACCGTCTACCTGTTCCATTCATTGTTCTACTTGTCGAAAGTTACAATTAATTTCCGTTAAAGGATTAACAATGGGGCTCGTGGTTCACTTAAACTTGAAGTACAAAAAATTGGCGAATTGTACTGTTTGGATGCTTTGCATATATGTTTCGTAGACTACATAGAAGCAATATATACAATTTTTTCAACCGTCTACATGATCCATTCATTGTTCTACTTGTCGAAAGTTACAAATAATTTCCTTTAAAGGATTAACAATTGGGCTCGTAGTTCACTTAAACTTGAAGTACAAAAAATTGGCGAATTGTACTGTTTGGATGCTTTGCATATATGTTTCGTAGACTATATAGAAGCAATACATACAATTTTTTCAACCGTCTACATGATCCATTCATTGTTCTACTTGTCGAAATTTACAAATAATTTCATTTAAAGGATTAACAATGGGGCTCGTAGTTCACTTAAACTTGAAGAACAAAAAATTGGCGAATTGTACTGTTTGGATGCTTTGCATATATGTTTCTTAGACTATATAGAAGCAATATATACAATGATTTCAACAGTCTACGTGTTCCATTCATTGTTCTACTTGTCGAAATTTACAAATAATTTCCTTTAAAGGATTAACAATGGGGCTCGCAGTTCACTTAAACTTGAAGAACAAAAAATTGGCGAATGGTACTGTTTGGATGCTTTGCATATATGTTTCTTAGACTATATAGAAGCAATATATACAAAGATTTCAACCGTCTACCTTTTCCATTCATTGTTCTACTTGTCGAAAGTTACAAATAATTTCCGATAACGGATTAACCATTGGGGCTCATTGTTCACTTAAACTTGAAGAACAAAAAATTGGCGAATTGTACTGTTTGGATGCTTTGCATATATGTTTCTTATACTATATAGAAGCAATATATACAAAGATTTCAACCGTCTACCTGTTCCGTTCACTGTTCTACTTGTCGAAAGTTACAAATAATTTCCGTTAAGGGATTAACAATGGGGATCGTAGTTCACTTAAACTTGAAGAACAAAAAATTGGCGAATTGTACTGTTTGGATGCTTTGCGTACATGTTTCTTAGACTATATAGAAGCAATATATACAAAGATTTCAACCGTCTACCTGTTCCATTCATTGTTCTACTTGTCGAAATTACAATTAATTTCCGTTAAAGGATTAACAATGGGGCTCGTGGTTCACTTAAACTTGAAGTACAATAAATTGGCGAATTGTACTGTTTGGATGCTTTGCATATATGTTTCTTAGATTATATAGAAGCAACATATACAAATATTTCAACCGTCTAACTGTTCCATTCATTGTTCTACTTGTCGAAAATTACAAATAATTTCCGATAAAGGATTAACCATTGGGGCTCATTGTTCACTTAAACTTGAAGAACAAAAAATTGGCGAATGGTACTGTTTGGATGCTTTGCATAGATGTTTCTTAGACTATTTAGAAGCAATATATAGAAAGATTTCACCCGTCTACCTGTACTATTCATTGTTCTACTTGTAGAAAGTTACAAATAATTTCCATTTCATGATTATCAATGGGGCTCGCTGTTCACTTAAACTTGAAGATCAAAAAATTGGCGATTGTTACTGTTTAGATGCTTTGCATATATGTTTCTTAGATTATATAGAAGCAATATATACAAATATTTCAACCGTCTAACTGTTCCATTCATTGTTCTACTTGTCGAAAATTACAAATAATTTCCGATAAAGGATTAACCATTGGGGCTCATTGTTCACTTAAACTTGTAGAACAAAAAATTGGCGAATGGTACTGTTTGGATGCTTTGCATAGATGTTTCTTAGACTATTTAGAAGCAATATATAGAAAGATTTCACCCGTCTACCTGTACTATTCATTGTTCTACTTGTAGAAAGTTAGAAATAGATTCCATTTCATTATTATCAATGGGGCTCGCTGATCACTTAAACTTGAAGATCAAAAAATTGGCGATTGTTACTGTTTAGATGCTTTGCATATATGTTTCTTAGATTATATAGAAGCAATATATACAAAGATTTCAACCGTCTACCAGCTACATTCATTGTTCTACTTGTCGAAAGTTACAAATAATTTCCGATAAAGGATTAACAATGGGGCTCATTGTTCACTTAAACTTGAAGGACAAAAAATTGGCGAATGGTACTGTTTGGATGCTGTGCGTACATGTTTCTTAGACTATATGGAAGCAATATATACAAGGATTTCAACAGTCTACCTGTTCCATTCATTGTTCTACTTGTCGAAAGTTACAAATAATTTCCGTTAAGGGATTAACAATGGGGATCGTAGTTCACTTAAACTTGAAGAACAAAAAATTGGCGAATTGTACTGTTTGGATGCTTTGCATATATGTTTCTTAGACTATATAGAAGCAATCTATACAAAGATTTCAACCGTCTACCTGTTCCATTCATTGTTCTACTTGTCGAAATTTACAAATAATTTCCTTTAAAGGATTAACAATGGGGCTCGCAGTTCACTTAAACTTGAAGAACAAAAAATTGGCGAATGGTACTGTTTGGATGCTTTGCATATATGTTTCTTAGACTATATAGAAGCAATATATACAAAGATTTCAACCGTCTACCTGTTCCATTCATTGTTCTACTTGTCGAAAGTTACAAATAATTTCCTTTAAAGGATTAACAATGGGCCTCATTGTTCACTTAAACTTGAAGAACAAAAATTTGGCGAATTGTACTGTTTGGATGCTTTGCATATATGTTTCTTAGACTATATAGAAGCAATATATACAATGATTTCAACAGTCTACCTGTTCCATTCATTGTTCTACTTGTCGAAATTTACAAATAATTTCCTTTAAAGGATTAACAATGGGGCTCGCAGTTCACTTAAACTTGAAGAACAAAAAATTGGCGAATGGTACTGTTTGGATGCTTTGCATATATGTTTCTTAGACTATATAGAAGCAATATATACAATGATTTCAACAGTCTACCTGTTCCATTCATTGTTCTACTTGTCGAAATTTACAAATAATTTCCTTTAAAGGATTAACAATGGGGCTCGTAGTTCACTTAAACTTGAAGAACAAAAAATTGGCGAATTGTACTGTTTGGATGCTTTGCATATATGTTTCTTAGACTATATAGAAGCAATCTATACAAAGATTTCAACCGTCTACCTGTTCCATTCATTGTTCTACTTGTCGAAAGTTACAATTAATTTCCGTTAAAGGATTAACAATGGGGCTCGTAGTTCACTTAAACTTGAAGAACAAAAAATTGGCGAATTGTACTGTTTGGATGCTTTGCATAGATGTTTCTTAGACTATTTAAAAGCAATATATAGAAAGATTTCACCTGTCTACCTGTACTATTCATTGTTCTACTTGTAGAAATTTACAAATAGTTTCCATTTCATGATTATCAATGGGGCTCGCTGTTCACTTAAACTTGAAGATCAAAAAATTGGCGATTGTTACTGTTTAGATGCTTTGCATATATGTTTCTTAGATTATATAGAAGCAACATATACAAAGATTTCAACCGTCTACCAGATCCATTCATTGTTCTACTTGTCGAAAGTTACAAATAATTTCCGATAAAGGATTAACAATGGGGCTCATTGTTCACTTAAACTTGAAGGACAAAAAATTGGCGAATGGTACTGTTTGGATGCTTTGCGTACATGTTTCTTAGACTATATGGAAGCAATATATACAAGGATTTCAACAGTCTACCTGTTCCATTCATTGTTCTACTTGTCGAAAGTTACAAATAATTTCCGTTAAGGGATTAACAATGGGGATCGTAGTTCACTTAAACTTGAAGAACAATAAATTGGCGAATTGTACTGTTTGGATGCTTGGCATATATGTTTCTTAGACTATATAGAAGCAATCTATACAAAGATTTCAACCGTCTACCTGTTCCATTCATTGTTCTACTTGTCGAAAGTAACAATTAATTTCCGTTAATGGATTAACAATGGGGCTCGTAGTTCACTTAACCTTGAAGTACAAAAAATTGGCGAATTGTACTGTTTGGATGCTTTGCATATATGTTTCGTAGACTATATAGAAGCAATATATACAATTTTTTCAACCGTCTACATGATCCATTCATTGTTCTACTTGTCGAAATTTACAAATATTTTCCTTTAAAGGATTAACAATGGGGCTCGTAGTTCAATTAAACTTGAAGAACAAAAAATTGGCGAATTGTACTGTTTGGATGCTTTGCATATATGTTTCTTAGACTATATAGAAGCAATCTATACAAAGATTTCAACCGTCTACCTGTTCCATTCATTGTTCTACTTGTCGAAAGTTACAATTAATTTCCGTTAAAGGATTAACAATGGGGCTCGTAGTTCACTTAAACTTGAAGAACAAAAAATTGGCGAATTGTACTGTTTGGATGCTTTGCATAGATGTTTCTTAGACTATTTAGAAGCAATATATAGAAAGATTTCACCTGTCTACCTGTACTATTCATTGTTCTACTTGTAGAAATTTACAAATAGTTTCCATTTCATGATTATCAATGGGGCTCGCTGTTCACTTAAACTTGAAGATCAAAAAATTGGCGATTGTTACTGTTTAGATGCTTTGCATATATGTTTCTTAGATTATATAGAAGCAACATATACAAAGATTTCAACCGTCTACCAGATCCATTCATTGTTCTACTTGTCGAAAGTTACAAATAATTTCCGATAAAGGATTAACAATGGGGCTCATTGTTCACTTAAACTTGAAGGACAAAAAATTGGCGAATGGTACCGTTTGGATGCTTTGCGTACATGTTTCTTAGACTATATGGAAGCAATATATACAAGGATTTCAACAGTCTACCTGTTCCATTCATTGTTCTACTTGTCGAAAGTTACAAATAATTTCCGTTAAGGGATTAACAATGGGGATCGTAGTTCACTTAAACTTGAAGAACAAAAAATTGGCGAATTGTACTGTTTGGATGCTTTGCATATATGTTTCTTAGACTATATAGAAGCAATATATACAAAGATTTCAACCGTCTACCTGTTCCATTCATTGTTCTACTTGTCGATAGTTACAAATAATTTCCTTTAAAGGATTAACAATGGGGCTCGTTGTTCACTTAAACTTGAAGAACAATAAATTGGCGAATTGTACTGTTTGGATGCTTGGCATATATGTTTCTTAGACTATATAGAAGCAATCTATACAAAGATTTCAACCGTCTACCTGTTCCATTCATTGTTCTACTTGTCGAAAGTAACAATTAATTTCCGTTAATGGATTAACAATGGGGCTCGTTGTTCACTTAAACTTGAAGTACAAAAAATTGGCGAATTGTACTGTTTGGATGCTTTGCATATATGTTTCGTAGACTATATAGAAGCAATATATACAGTTTTTTCAACCGTCTACATGATCCATTCATTGTTCTACTTGTCGAAATTTACAAATATTTTCCTTTAAAGGATTAACAATGGGGCTCGTAGTTCAATTAAACTTGAAGAACAAAAAATTGGCGAATTGTACTGTTTGGATGCTTTGCATATATGTTTCTTAGACTATATAGAAGCAATCTATACAAAGATTTCAACCGTCTACCTGTTCCATTCATTGTTCTACTTGTCGAAAGTTACAATTAATTTCCGTTAAAGGATTAACAATGGGGCTCGTAGTTCACTTAAACTTGAAGAACAAAAAATTGGCGAATTGTACTGTTTGGATGCTTTGCATAGATGTTTCTTAGACTATTTAGAAGCAATATATAGAAAGATTTCACCTGTCTACCTGTACTATTCATTGTTCTACTTGTAGAAATTTACAAATAGTTTCCATTTCATGATTATCAATGGGGCTCGCTGTTCACTTAAACTTGAAGATAAAAAAATTGGCGATTGTTACTGTTTAGATGCTTTGCATATATGTTTCTTAGATTATATAGAAGCAACATATACAAAGATTTCAACCGTCTACCAGATCCATTCATTGTTCTACTTGTCGAAAGTTACAAATAATTTCCGATAAAGGATTAACAATGGGGCTCATTGTTCACTTAAACTTGAAGGACAAAAAATTGGCGAATGGTACTGTTTGGATGCTTTGCGTACATGTTTCTTAGACTATATGGAAGCAATATATACAAGGATTTCAACAGTCTACCTGTTCCACTCATTGTTCTACTTGTCGAAAGTTACAAATAATTTCCGTTAAGGGATTAACAATGGGGATCGTAGTTCACTTAAACTTGAAGAACAAAAAATTGGCGAATTGTACTGTTTGGATGCTTTGCATATATGTTTCTTAGACTATATAGAAGCAATATATACAAAGATTTCAACCGTCTACCTGTTCCATTCATTGTTCTACTTGTCGATAGTTACAAATAATTTCCTTTAAAGGATTAACAATGGGGCTCGTTGTTCACTTAAACTTGAAGAACAATAAATTGGCGAATTGTACTGTTTGGATGCTTGGCATATATGTTTCTTAGACTGTATAGAAGCAATCTATACAAAGATTTCAACCGTCTACCTGTTCCATTCATTGTTCTACTTGTCGAAAGTTACAATTAATTTCCGTTAATGGATTAACAATGGGGCTCGTAGTTCACTTAAACTTGAAGTACAAAAAATTGGCGAATTGTACTGTTTGGATGCTTTGCATATATGTTTTGTAGACTATATAGAAGCAATATATACAATTTTTTCAACCGTCTACATGATCCATTCATTGTTCTACTTGTCGAAATTTACAAATATTTTCCTTTAAAGGATTAACAATGGGGCTCGTAGTTCAATTAAACTTGAAGAACAAAAAATTGGCGAATTGTACTGTTTGGATGCTTTGCATAGATGTTTCTTAGACTATTTAGAAGCAATATATAGAAAGATTTCACCCGTCTACCTGTACTATTCATTGTTCTACTTGTAGAAAGTTACAAATAATTTCCATTTCATGATTATCAATGGGGCTCGCTGTTCACTTAAACTTGAAGATCAAAAAATTGGCGATTGTTACTGTTTGGATGCTTTGCATATATGTTTCTTAGACTATATAGAAGTAATATATACAAAGATTTCAACCGTCTACCGGTACTATTCATTGTTCTACTTGTAGAAAGTTACAAATAGTTTCCATTTCATGATTATCAATGGGGCTCATTGTTCACTTAAACTTGAAGAACAAAAAATTGGCGAATGGTACTGTTTGGATACTTTGCATATATGTTTCGTAGACTATATAGAAGCAATATATACAATTTTTTCAACCGTCTACATGATCCATTCATTGTTCTACTTGTCGAAATTTACAAATAATTTCCTTTAAAGGATTAACAATGGGGCTCGTAGTTCACTTAAACTTGAAGAACAAAAAATTGGCGAATTGTACTGTTTGGATGCTTTGCATATATGTTTCTTAGACTATATAGAAGCAATATATACAATGATTTCAACAGTCTACCTGTTCCATTCATTGTTCTACTTGTCGAAATTTACAAATAATTTCCTTTAAAGGATTAACAATGGGGCTCGTAGTTCACTTAAACTTGAAGAACAAAAAATTGGCGAATTGTACTGTTTGGATGCTTTGCATATATGTTTCTTAGACTATATAGAAGCAATCTATACAAAGATTTCAACCGTCTACCTGTTCCATTCATTGTTCTACTTGTCGAAAGTTACAATTAATTTCCGTTAAAGGATTAACAATGGGGCTCGTAGTTCACTTAAACTTGAAGAACAAAAAATTGGCGAATTGTACTGTTTGGATGCTTTGCATAGATGTTTCTTAGACTATTTAGAAGCAATATATAGAAAGATTTCACCCGTCTACCTGTACTATTCATTGTTCTACTTGTAGAAATTTACAAATAGTTTCCATTTCATGATTATCAATGGGGCTCGCTGTTCACTTAAACTTGAAGATCAAAAAATTGGCGATTGTTACTGTTTAGATGCTTTGCATATATGTTTCTTAGATTATATAGAAGCAACATATACAAAGATTTCAACCGTCTACCAGATCCATTCATTGTTCTACTTGTCGAAAGTTACAAATAATTTCCTTTAAAGGATTAACAATGGGGCTCATTGTTCACTTAAACTTGAAGAACAAAAATTTGGCGAATTGTACTGTTTGGATGCTTTGCATATATGTTTCTTAGACTATATAGAAGCAATATATACAATGATTTCAACAGTCTACCTGTTCCATTCATTGTTCTACTTGTCGAAATTTACAAATAATTTCCTTTAAAGGATTAACAATGGGGCTCGCAGTTCACTTAAACTTGAAGAACAAAAAATTGGCGAATGGTACTGTTTGGATGCTTTGCGTACATGTTTCTTAGACTATATGGAAGCAATATATACAAGGATTTCAACCGTCTACCTGTTCCATTCATTGTTCTACTTGTCGAAAGTTACAAATAATTTCCTTTAAAGGATTAACAATGGGGCTCGTTGTTCACTTAAACTTGAAGAACAATAAATTGGCGAATTGTACTGTTTGGATGCTTTGCATAGATGTTTCTTAGACTATTTAGAAGCAATATATAGAAAGATTTCACCCGTCTACCTGTACTATTCATTGTTCTACTTGTAGAAAGTTACAAATAATTTCCATTTCATGATTATCAATGGGGCTCGCTGTTCACTGAAACTTGAAGAACAAAAAATTGGCGATTGTTACTGTTTAGATGCTTTGCTTATATGTTTCTTAGATTATATAGAAGCAATATATACAAAGATTTCAACCGTCTACCTGTTCCATTCACTGTTCTACTTGTCGAAAGTTACAAATAATTTCCGTTAAGGGATTAACAATGGGGATCGTAGTTCACTTAAACTTGAAGAACAAAAAATTGGCGAATTGTACTGTTTGGATGCTTTGCGTACATGTTTCTTAGACTATATGGAAGCAATATATACAAAGATTTCAACCGTCTACGTGTTCCAATTATTGTTCTACTTGTAGAAAGTTACAATTAATATCCGTTAAGGGATTAACAATGGGGCTCGTAGTTCACTTAAACTTGAAGAACAAAAAATTGGCGAATTGTACTGTTTGGAGGCTTTGCATATATGTTTCTTAGACTATATAGAAGCAATATATACATTGATTTCAACCAGCTACCTGTTCCATTCACTGTTCTACTTGTCGAAAGTTACAAATAATTTCCGTTAATGTATTAACAATGGGGATCGTAGTTCACTTAAACTTGAAGAACAAAAAATTGGCGAATTGTACTGTTTGGATGCTTTGCGTAGATGTTTCTTAGACTATATGGAAGCAATATATACAAAGATTTCAACCGTCTACGTGTTCCAATTATTGTTCTACTTGTAGAAAGTTACAATTAATATCCGTTAAGGGATTAACAATGGGGCTCGTAGTTCACTTAAACTTGAAGAACAAAAAATTGGCGAATGGTACTGTTTGGATGCTTTGCATATATGTTTCTTAGACTATATAGAAGCAATATATACATTGATTTCAACCAGCTACCTGTTCCATTCATTGTTCTACTTGTCGAAATTTACAAATAATTTCCGATAAAGGATTAACCATTGGGGCTCATTGTTCACTTAAACTTGAAGAACAAAAAATTGGCGAATTGTACTGTTTGGATGCTTTGCATATATGTTTCTTAGACTATATAGAAGCAATATATACAAAGATTTCAACCGGCTACCAGTTCCATTCATTGTTCTACTTGTCGAAATTTACAAATAATTTCCTTTAAAGGATTAACAATGGGGCTCGTAGTTCACTTAAACTTGAAGAACAAAAAATTGGCGGATTGTACTGTTTGGATGCTTTGCATAGATGTTTCTTAGACTATTTAGAAGCAATATATAGAAAGATTTCACCCGTCTACCTGTACTATTCATTGTTCTACTTGTAGAAAGTTACAAATAATTTCCATTTCATGATTATCAATGGGGCTCGCTGTTCACTTAAACTTGAAGAACAAAAAATTGGCGATTGTTACTGTTTAGATGCTTTGCTTATATGTTTCTTAGATTATATAGAAGCAATATATACAAATATTTCAACCGTCTAACTGTTCCATTCATTGTTCTACTTGTCGAAAATTACAAATAATTTCCGATAAAGGATTAACCATTGGGGCTCATTGTTCACTTAAACTTGAAGAACAAAAAATTGGCGAATGGCACTGTTTGGATGCTTTGCGTACATGTTTCTTAGACTATATGGAAGCAATATATACAAAGATTTCAACCGTCTACGTGTTCCAATCATTGTTCAACTTGTCGAAATTTACAAATAATTTCTTTTAAAGGATTAACAATGGGGCTCGTTGTTCACTTAAACTTGAAGAACAAAAAATTGGCGAATTGTACTGTTTGGATGCTTTGCATATATGTTTCTTAGACTATATAGAAGCAATATATACAATGATTTCAACCGTCTAACTGTTCCATTCATTGTTCTACTTGTCGAAAATTACAAATAATTTCCGATAAAGGATTAACCATTGGGGCTCATTGTTCACTTAAACTTGAAGAACAAAAAATTGGCGAATTGTACTGTTTGGATGCTTTGCATAGATGTTTCTTAGACTATTTAGAAGCAATATATAGAAAGATTTCACCCGTCTACCTGTACTATTCATTGTTCTACTTGTAGAAAGTTACAATTAATTTCCGTTAAGGGATTAACAATGGGGCTCGTAGTTCACTTAAACTTGAAGAACAAAAAATTGGCGAATGGTACTGTTTGGATGCTTTGCATATATGTTTCTTAGACTATATAGAAGCAATATATACAAAGATTTCAACCGGCTACCAGTTCCATTCATTGTTCTACTTGTCGAAATTTACAAATAATTTCCTTTAAAGGATTAACAATGGGGCTCGTAGTTCACTTAAACTTGAAGAACAAAAAATTGGCGAATTGTACTGTTTGGATGCTTTGCATATATGTTTCTTAGACTATATAGAAGCAATATATACAAAGATTTCAACCGTCTACCTGTTCCATTCATTGTTCTACTTGTCGAAAGTTGCAAATAATTTCCGTTAAGGGATTAACAATGGCGATCGTAGTTTACTTAAACTTGAAGAACAAAAAATTGGCGAATGGTACTGTTTGGATGCTTTGCATATATGTTTCTTAGACTATATGGAAGCAATATATACAAAGATTTCAACCGTCTACGTGTTCCAATCATTGTTCTACTTGTCGAAAGTTACAAATAATTTCCGATAAAGGATTAACCATTGGGGCTCATTGTTCACTTAAGCTTGAAGAACAAAAAATTGGCGAATTGTACTGTTTGGATGCTTTGCATATATGTTTCTTAGACTATATAGACGCAATATATACAAGGATTTCAACCGTCTACCTGTTCCATTCATTGTTCTACTTGTCGAAAGTTACAAATAATTACCGATAAAGGATTAACCATTGGGGCTCATTGTTCACTTAAACTTGAAGAACAAAAAATTGGCGAATGGTACTGTTTGGATGCTTTGCATATATGTTTCTTAGACTATACGGAAGCAATATATACAAATATTTCAACCGTCTACCTGTTCCATTCATTGTTCTACTTGTCGAAAGTTACAAATAATTTCCGATAAAGGATTAACCATTGGGGCTCATTGTTCACTTAAACTTGAAGAACAAAAAATTGGCGAATTGTACTGTTTGGATGCTTTGCATATATGTTTCATAGACTATATAGAAGCAATATATAAAAAGATTTCAACCGTCTACCTGTTCCATTCATTGTTCTACTTGTCGAAAGTTACAAATAATTTCCTTTAAAGGATTAACAATGGGGCTCGTTGTTCACTTAAACTTGAAGAACAATAAATTGGCGAATGGTACTGTTTGGATGCTTTGCATATATGTTTCTTGGTCTATATAGAAGCAATATATACAAAGATTTCAACCGTCTACGTGTTCCAATTATTGATCTACTTGTAGAAAGTTACAAATAGTTTCCGATAAAGGATTAACAATGTGGCTCATTGTTCACTTAACCTTGAAGAACAAAAAATTGGCGAATGGTACTCTTTGGATGCTTTGCATATATGTTTATTAGGTTATATAGAAGCAATATATACAAAGATTTCAACCGTTTACATGTTCCATTCATTGTTCTACTTGTCGAAAATTACAAATAATTTCCGATAAAGGATTAACCATTGGGGCTCATTGTTCACTTAAACTTGAAGAACAAAAAATTGCCGAATGGTACTGTTTGGATGCTTTGCGTACATGTTTCTTAGACTATATGGAAGCAATATATACAAAGATTTTAACCGTCTACGTGTTCCAATCATTTTTCTACTTGTCGAAATTTACAAATAATTTCCTTTAAAGGATTAACAATGGGGCTCGTTGTTCACTTGAACTTGAAGAACAATAAATTGGCGAATTGTACTGTTTGGATGCTTTGCATATATGTTTCTTAGTCTATATAGAAGCAATATATACATTGATTTCAACCGTCTACTTGTTCCATTCATTGTTCTACTTGTCGAAAATTACAAATAATTTCCGATAAAGGATTAACCATTGGGGCTCATTGTTCACTTAAACTTGAAGAACAAAAAATTGTCGAATTGTACTGTTTGGATGCTTTGCATATATGTTTCTTGGACTATATAGAAGCAATATATACAATGATTTCAACCGTCTACCTGTTCCATTCATTGTTCTACTTGTCGAAAGTTACAAATAATTTCCGTTAAGGGATTAACAATGGGGATCGTAGTTTACTTAAACTTGAAGAACAAAAAATTGGCGTATTGTACTGAATGGATGCTTTGCATATATGTTTCTTAGATTATATAGAAGCAATATATACAAAGATTTCAACCGTCTACCTGTTCCATTCATTGTTCTACTTGTCGAAAGTTACAAATAATTTCCGATAAAGGATTAACAATGGGGTTCATTGTTCACTTAAACTTGAAGGACAAAAAATTGGCGAATGGTACTGTTTGGATGCTTTGCGTACATGTTTCTTAGACTATATGGAAGCAATATATACAAGGATTTCAACCGTCTACCTGTTCCATTCATTGTTCTACTTGTCGAAAGTTACAAATAATTACCGAAAAGTATTAACCATTGGGGCTCATTGTTCACTTAAACTTCAAGAACAAAAAATTGGCGAATTGTACTGTTTGGATGCTTTGCATATATGTCTCTTAGACTATATAGAAGCAATATATACAAAGATTTCAACCGTCTACCTGTTCCATTCATTGTTCTACTTGTCGAAATTTACAAATAATTTCCTTTAAAGGATTAACAATGGGGCTCGTAGTTCACTTAACCTTGAAGAACAAAAAATTGGCGAATGGTACTGTTTGGATGCTTTGCATATATGTTTCTTATACTATATAGAAGCAATATATACAAAGATTTCAACCGTCTACCTGTTCCATTCAATGTTCTAATTGTCGAAAGTTACAAATAATTTCCGATAAAGGATTAACAATGGGGCTCATTGTTCACTTAAACTTGAAGAACAAAAAATTGGCGAATTGTACTGTTTGGACGCTTTGCATATATGTTTCTTAGACTATATGGAAGCAATATATACAAAGATTTCAACCGTCTACGTGTTCCAATCATTGTTCTACTTGTCTAAATTTACAAATAATTTCCTTTAAAGGATTAACAATGGGGCTCGTTGTTCACTTAAACTTGAAGAACAAAAAATTGGCGAATGGTACTGTTTGGATGCTTTGCACATACGTTTCGTAGGCTATATAGAAGCAATATATACAAAGACTTCAACCGTCTACCTGTTCCATTCATTGTTCTACTTGTCGAAAGTTACAAATAATTTCCGATAAAGGATTAACAATGGGGCTCATTGTTCACTTAAACTCGAAGGACAAAAAATTGGCGAATGGTACTGTTTGGATGCTTTGCGTACATGTTTCTTAGACTATATGGAAGCAATATATACAAGGATTTCAACCGTCTACCTGTTCCATTCATTGTTCTACTTGTCGAAAGTTACAAATAATTTCCGATAAAGGATTAACAATGGGTCTCATTGTTCACTTAAACTTGAAGAACAAAAAATTGGCGAATGGTACTGTTTGGATGCTTTGCATATATGTTTCTTAGACTATATAGAAGCAATATATACAATGATTTCAACCGTCTACCTGATCCATTCATTGTTCTACTTGTCGAAAATTACAAATAATTTCCGATAAAGGATTAACCATTGGGGCTCATTGTTCACTAAACTTGAAGAACAAAAAATTGTCGAATTGTACTGTTTGGATGCTTTGCATATATGTTTCTTAGACTATATAGAAGCAATATATACAATGATTTCAACCGTCTACATGTTCCATTTATTGTTCTACTTGTCGAAATTTACAAATAATTTCCTTTAAAGGATTAACAATGGGGCTCGTAGTTCACTTAAACTTGAAGAACAAAAAATTCGCGAATTGTACTGTTTGGAGGCTTTGCGTACATGTTTCTTAGACTATATGGAAGCAATATATACAAAGATTTCAACCGTCTACGTGTTCCAATCATTGTTCTACTTGTCGAAATTTACGAATAATTTCCTTTAAAGGATTAACAATGGGGCTCGTTGTTCACTTAAACTTGAAGAACAAAAAATTGATGAATGGTACTGTTTGGATGCTTTGCATATATGTTTCTCAGACTATATAGAAGCAATATATACATTGATTTCAATCGTCTACCTGTTCCATTCATTGTTCTACTTGTCGAAAGTTACAAATAATTTCCGATAAAGGATTAACCATTGGGGCTCATTGTTCACTTAAACTTGAAGAACAAAAAATTGGCGAATTTTACTGTTTGGATGCTTTGCATATATGTTTCTTAGACTATATAGAAGCAATATATCGAAGGATTTCACCCGTCTACCTGTTCCATTCATTGTTCTACTTGTCGAAAATTACAAATAATTTCCTTTAAAGGATTAACAATAGGGCTCGTAGTTCACTTAAACTTGAAGAACAAAAAATTGGCGAATTGTACTGTTTGGAGGCTTTGCGTACATGTTTCTTAGACTATATGGAAGCAATATATACAAAGATTTCAACCGTCTACGTGTTCCAATCATTGTTCTACTTGTCGAAATTTACGAATAATTTCCTTTAAAGGATTAACAATGGGGCTCGTTGTTCACTTAAACTTGAAGAACAAAAAATTGATGAATGGTACTGTTTGGATGCTTTGCATATATGTTTCTCAGACTATATAGAAGCAATATATACATTGATTTCAATCGTCTACCTGTTCCATTCATTGTTCTACTTCTCGAAATTTACAAATAATTTCCGATAAAGGATTAACAATGGGTCTCATTGTTCACTTAAACTTGAAGAACAAAAAATTGGCGAATGGTACTGTTTGGATGCTTTGCGTACATGTTTCTTAGACTATATGGAAGCAATATATACAAAGATTTCAACCGTCTACGTGTTCCAATCATTGTTCTACTTCTAGAAAGTTACAATTAATTTCCGTTAAAGGATTAACAATGGGGCTCGTAGTTCACTTAAACTTGAAGAACAAAAAATTGGCGAATTGTACTGTTTGGATGCTTTGCATATATGTTTCTTAGACTATATAGAAGCAATATATACAAAGATTTCAACCGTCTAACTGTTCCATTCATTGTTCTACTTGTCGAAAGTTACAAATAATTTCCGATAAAGGATTAACCATTGGGGCTCATTGTTCACTTAAACTTGAAGAACAAAAAATTGGCGAATTGTACTGTTTGGATGCTTTGCATATATGTCTCTTAGACTATATAGAAGCAATATATACAAAGATTTCAACCGTCTACCTGTTCCATTCATTGTTCTACTTGTCGAAATTTACAAATAATTTCCTTTAAAGGATTAACAATGGGGTTCGTAGTTCACTTAACCTTGAAGAACAAAAAATTGGCGAATGGTACTGTTTGGATGCTTTGCATATATGTTTCTTAGACTATATAGAAGCAATATATACAATGATTTCAACCGTCTACCTGATCCATTCATTGTTCTACTTGTCGAAAATTACAAATAATTTCCGATAAAGGATTAACCATTGGGGCTCATTGTTCACTAAACTTGAAGAACAAAAAATTGTCGAATTGTACTGTTTGGATGCTTTGCATATATGTTTCTTAGACTATATAGAAGCAATATATACAATGATTTCAACCGTCTACCTGTTCCATTCATTGTTCTACTTGTCGAAATTTACAAATAATTTCCTTTAAAGGATTAACAATGGGGCTCGTAGTTCACTTAAACTTGAAGAACAAAAAATTGGCGAATTGTGCTGTTTGGAGGCTTTGCGTACATGTTTCTTAGACTATATGGAAGCAATATATACAAAGATTTCAACCGTCTACGTGTTCCAATCATTGTTCTACTTGTCGAAATTTACGAATAATTTCCTTTAAAGGATTAACAATGGGGCTCGTTGTTCACTTAAACTTGAAGAACAAAAAATTGATGAATGGTACTGTTTGGATGCTTTGTATATATGTTTCTTAGACTATATAGAAGCCATATATACAATGATTTCAACAGTCTACCTGTTCCATTCATTGTTCTACTTGTCGAAAGTTACAAATAATTTCCTTTAAAGGATTAACAATGGGGCTCGTTGTTCACTTAAACTTGAAGAACAAAAAATTGGCGAATGGTACTGTTTGGATGCTTTGCATATATGTTTCGTAGGCTATATAGAAGCAATATATACAAAGATTTCAACCGTCTACGTGTTCCAATCATTGTTCTACTTCTAGAAAGTTACAATTAATTTCCGTTAAAGGATTAACAATGGGGCTCGTAGTTCACTTAAACTTGAAGAACAAAAAATTGGCGAATTGTACTGTTTGGATGCTTTGCATATATGTTTCTTAGACTATATAGAAGCAATATATACAAAGATTTCAACCGTCTACCTATTCCATTCATTGTTCTACTTGCCGAAATTTACAAATAATTTCCTTTAAAGGATTAACAATGGGGCTCATTGTTCACTTAAACTTGAAGAACAAAAAATTGGCGCATTGTACTGTTTGGATGCTTTGCACATACGTTTCGTAGGCTATATAGAAGCAATATATACAAAGATTTCAACCGTCTACCTGTTCCATTCATTGTTCTACTTGTCGAAAGTTACAAATAATTTCCGATAAAGGATTAACAATGGGTCTCATTGTTCACTTAAACTTGAAGAACAAAAAATTGTCGAATGGTACTGTTTGGATGCTTTGCGTACATGTTTCTTAGACTATATGGAAGCAATATATACAAAGATTTCAACCGTCTACGTGTTCCAATCATTGTTCTACTTCTAGAAAGTTACAATTAATTTCCGTTAAAGGATTAACAATGGGGCTCGTAGTTTACTTAAACTTGAAGAACAAAAAATTGGCGAATTGTACTGTTTGGATGCTTTGCATATATGTTTCTTAGACTATATAGAAGCAATATATACAAAGGTTTCAACCGTCTACCTGTTCCATTCATTGTTCTACTTGTCGAAAGTTACAAATAATTTCCGATAAAGGATTAACCATTGGGGCTCATTGTTCACTTAAACTTGAAGAACAAAAAATTGGCGAATGGTACTGTTTGGATGCTTTGCGTACATGTTTCTTAGACTATATGGAAGCAATATATACAAAGATTTCAACCGTCTACGTGTTCCAATCATTGTTCTACTTGTCGAAATTTACGAAAAATTTCCTTTAAAGGATTAACAATGGGGCTCGTTGTTCACTTAAACTTGAAGAACAAAAAATTGATGAATGGTACTGTTTGGATGCTTTGCATATATGTTTCTCAGACTATATAGAAGCAATATATACATTGATTTCAATCGTCTACCTGTTCCATTCATTGTTCTACTTGTCGAAAGTTACAAATAATTTCCGATAAAGGATTAACCATTGGGGCTCATTGTTCACTTAAACTTGAAGAACAAAAAATTGGCGAATTTTACTGTTTGGATGCTTTGCATATATGTTTCTTAGACTATATGGAAGCAATATATACAAAGATTTCAACCGTCTACGTGTTCCAATCATTGTTCTACTTCTAGAAAGTTACAATTAATTTCCGTTAAAGGATTAACAATGGGGCTCGTAGTTCACTTAAACTTGAAGAACAAAAAATTGGCGAATTGTACTGTTTGGATGCTTTGCATATATGTTTCTTAGACTATATAGAAGCAATATATACATTGATTTCAACCGTCTACTTGTTCCATTCATTGTTCTACTTGTCGAAAATTACAAATAATTTCCGATAAAGGATTAACCATTGGGGCTCATTGTTCACTTAAACTTGAAGAACAAAAAATTGTCGAATTGTACTGTTTGGATGCTTTGCATATATGTTTCTTGGACTATATAGAAGCAATATATACAATGATTTCAACCGTCTACCTGTTCCATTCATTGTTCTACTTGTCGAAAGTTACAAATAATTTCCGATAAAGGATTAACCATTGGGGCTCATTGTTCACTTAAACTTGAAGAACAAAAAATTGGCGAATTTTACTGTTTGGATGCTTTGCATATATGTTTCTTAGACTATATGGAAGCAATATATACAAAGATTTCAACCGTCTACGTGTTCCAATCATTGTTCTACTTCTAGAAAGTTACAATTAATTTCCGTTAAAGGATTAACAATGGGGCTCGTAGTTCACTTAAACTTGAAGAACAAAAAATTGGCGAATTGTACTGTTTGGATGCTTTGCATATATGTTTCTTAGACTATATAGAAGCCATATATACAATGATTTCAACAGTCTACCTGTTCCATTCATTGTTCTACTTGTCGAAAGTTACAAATAATTTCCTTTAAAGGATTAACAATGGGGCTCGTTGTTCACTTAAACTTGAAGAACAAAAAATTGGCGAATGGTACTGTTTGGATGCTTTGCATATATGTTTCGTAGGCTATATAGAAGCAATATATACAAAGATTTCAACCGTCTAACTGTTCCATTCATTGTTCTACTTGTCGAAAGTTACAAATAATTTCCGATAAAGGATTAACAATGGGGCTCATTGTTCACTTAAACTTGAAGGACAAAAAATTGGCGAATGGTACTGTTTGGATGCTTTGCGTACATGTTTCTTAGACTATATGGAAGCAATATATACAAGGATTTCAACCGTCTACCTGTTCCATTCATTGTTCTACTTGTCGAAAGTTACAAATAATTACCGAAAAGTATTAACCATTGGGGCTCATTGTTCACTTAAACTTGAAGAACAAAAAATTGGCGAATTGTACTGTTTGGATGCTTTGCATATATGTCTCTTAGACTATATAGAAGCAATATATACAAAGATTTCAACCGTCTACCTGTTCCATTCATTGTTCTACTTGTCGAAATTTACAAATAATTTCCTTTAAAGGATTAACAATGGGGCTCGTAGTTCACTTAACCTTGAAGAACAAAAAATTGGCGAATGGTACTGTTTGGATGCTTTGCATATATGTTTCTTAGACTATATAGAAGCAATATATACAATGATTTCAACCGTCTACCTGATCCATTCATTGTTCTACTTGTCGAAAATTACAAATAATTTCCGATAAAGGATTAACCATTGGGGCTCATTGTTCACTAAACTTGAAGAACAAAAAATTGTCGAATTGTACTGTTTGGATGCTTTGCATATATGTTTCTTAGACTATATAGAAGCAATATATACAATGATTTCAACCGTCTACCTGTTCCATTCATTGTTCTACTTGTCGAAATTTACAAATAATTTCCTTTAAAGGATTAACAATAGGGCTCGTAGTTCACTTAAACTTGAAGAACAAAAAATTGGCGAATTGTACTGTTTGGAGGCTTTGCGTACATGTTTCTTAGACTATATGGAAGCAATATATACAAAGATTTCAACCGTCTACGTGTTCCAATCATTGTTCTACTTGTCGAAATTTACGAATAATTTCCTTTAAAGGATTAACAATGGGGCTCGTTGTTCACTTAAACTTGAAGAACAAAAAATTGATGAATGGTACTGTTTGGATGCTTTGCATATATGTTTCTCAGACTATATAGAAGCAATATATACATTGATTTCAATCGTCTACCTGTTCCATTCATTGTTCTACTTGTCGAAATTTACAAATAATTTCCGATAAAGGATTAACAATGGGTCTCATTGTTCACTTAAACTTGAAGAACAAAAAATTGGCGAATGGTACTGTTTGGATGCTTTGCGTACATGCTTCTTAGACTATATGGAAGCAATATATACAAAGATTTCAACCGTCTACGTGTTCCAATCATTGTTCTACTTGTCGAAATTTACGAAAAATTTCCTTTAAAGGATTAACAATGGGGCTCGTTGTTCACTTAAACTTGAAGAACAAAAAATTGATGAATGGTACTGTTTGGATGCTTTGCATATATGTTTCTCAGACTATATAGAAGCAATATATACATTGATTTCAATCGTCTACCTGTTCCATTCATTGTTCTACTTGTCGAAAGTTACAAATAATTTCCGATAAAGGATTAACCATTGGGGCTCATTGTTCACTTAAACTTGAAGAACAAAAAATTGGCGAATTTTACTGTTTGGATGCTTTGCATATATGTTTCTTAGACTATATGGAAGCAATATATACAAAGATTTCAACCGTCTACGTGTTCCAATCATTGTTCTACTTCTAGAAAGTTACAATTAATTTCCGTTAAAGGATTAACAATGGGGCTCGTAGTTCACTTAAACTTGAAGAACAAAAAATTGGCGAATTGTACTGTTTGGATGCTTTGCATATATGTTTCTTAGACTATATAGAAGCAATATATACATTGATTTCAACCGTCTACTTGTTCCATTCATTGTTCTACTTGTCGAAAATTACAAATAATTTCCGATAAAGGATTAACCATTGGGGCTCATTGTTCACTTAAACTTGAAGAACAAAAAATTGTCGAATTGTACTGTTTGGATGCTTTGCATATATGTTTCTTGGACTATATAGAAGCAATATATACAATGATTTCAACCGTCTACCTGTTCCATTCATTGTTCTACTTGTCGAAAGTTACAAATAATTTCCGTTAAGGGATTAACAATGGGGATCGTAGTTTACTTAAACTTGAAGAACAAAAAATTGGCGTATTGTACTGAATGGATGCTTTGCATATATGTTTCTTAGATTATATAGAAGCAATATATACAAAGATTTCAACCGTCTACCTGTTCCATTCATTGTTCTACTTGTCGAAAGTTACAAATAATTTCCGATAAAGGATTAACAATGGGGTTCATTGTTCACTTAAACTTGAAGGACAAAAAATTGGCGAATGGTACTGTTTGGATGCTTTGCGTACATGTTTCTTAGACTATATGGAAGCAATATATACAAGGATTTCAACCGTCTACCTGTTCCATTCATTGTTCTACTTGTCGAAAGTTACAAATAATTACCGAAAAGTATTAACCATTGGGGCTCATTGTTCACTTAAACTTCAAGAACAAAAAATTGGCGAATTGTACTGTTTGGATGCTTTGCATATATGTCTCTTAGACTATATAGAAGCAATATATACAAAGATTTCAACCGTCTACCTGTTCCATTCATTGTTCTACTTGTCGAAATTTACAAATAATTTCCTTTAAAGGATTAACAATGGGGCTCGTAGTTCACTTAACCTTGAAGAACAAAAAATTGGCGAATGGTACTGTTTGGATGCTTTGCATATATGTTTCTTATACTATATAGAAGCAATATATACAAAGATTTCAACCGTCTACCTGTTCCATTCAATGTTCTAATTGTCGAAAGTTACAAATAATTTCCGATAAAGGATTAACAATGGGGCTCATTGTTCACTTAAACTTGAAGAACAAAAAATTGGCGAATTGTACTGTTTGGACGCTTTGCATATATGTTTCTTAGACTATATGGAAGCAATATATACAAAGATTTCAACCGTCTACGTGTTCCAATCATTGTTCTACTTGTCTAAATTTACAAATAATTTCCTTTAAAGGATTAACAATGGGGCTCGTTGTTCACTTAAACTTGAAGAACAAAAAATTGGCGAATGGTACTGTTTGGATGCTTTGCACATACGTTTCGTAGGCTATATAGAAGCAATATATACAAAGATTTCAACCGTCTACCTGTTCCATTCATTGTTCTACTTGTCGAAATTTACAAATAATTTCCGATAAAGGATTAACAATGGGTCTCATTGTTCACTTAAACTTGAAGAACAAAAAATTGGCGAATGGTACTGTTTGGATGCTTTGCGTACATGTTTCTTAGACTATATGGAAGCAATATATACAAAGATTTCAACCGTCTACGTGTTCCAATCATTGTTCTACTTCTAGAAAGTTACAATTAATTTCCGTTAAAGGATTAACAATGGGGCTCGTAGTTCACTTAAACTTGAAGAACAAAAAATTGGCGAATTGTACTGTTTGGATGCTTTGCATATATGTTTCTTAGACTATATAGAAGCAATATATACAAAGATTTCAACCGTCAACCTGTTCCATTCATTGTTCTACTTGTCGAAAGTTACAAATAATTTCCGATAAAGGATTAACCATTGGGGCTCATTGTTCACTTAAACTTGAAGAACAAAAAATTGACGAATGGTACTGTTTGGATGCTTTGCGTACATGTTTCTTAGACTATATGGAAGCAATATATACAAAGATTTCAACCGTCTACGTGTTCCAATCATTGTTCTACTTGTCGAAATTTACGAAAAATTTCCTTTAAAGGATTAACAATGGGGCTCGTTGTTCACTTAAACTTGAAGAACAAAAAATTGATGAATGGTACTGTTTGGATGCTTTGCATATATGTTTCTCAGACTATATAGAAGCAATATATACATTGATTTCAATCGTCTACCTGTTCCATTCATTGTTCTACTTGTCGAAAGTTACAAATAATTTCCGATAAAGGATTAACCATTGGGGCTCATTGTTCACTTAAACTTGAAGAACAAAAAATTGGCGAATTTTACTGTTTGGATGCTTTGCATATATGTTTCTTAGACTATATGGAAGCAATATATACAAAGATTTCAACCGTCTACGTGTTCCAATCATTGTTCTACTTCTAGAAAGTTACAATTAATTTCCGTTAAAGGATTAACAATGGGGCTCGTAGTTCACTTAAACTTGAAGAACAAAAAATTGGCGAATGGTACTGTTTGGATGCTTTGCATATATGTTTCTTAGACTATATAGAAGCAATATATACAATGATTTCAACCGTCTACCTGATCCATTCATTGTTCTACTTGTCGAAAATTACAAATAATTTCCGATAAAGGATTAACCATTGGGGCTCATTGTTCACTAAACTTGAAGAACAAAAAATTGTCGAATTGTACTGTTTGGATGCTTTGCATATATGTTTCTTAGACTATATAGAAGCAATATATACAATGATTTCAACCGTCTACCTGTTCCATTCATTGTTCTACTTGTCGAAATTTACAAATAATTTCCTTTAAAGGATTAACAATGGGGCTCGTAGTTCACTTAAACTTGAAGAACAAAAAATTGGCGAATTGTGCTGTTTGGAGGCTTTGCGTACATGTTTCTTAGACTATATGGAAGCAATATATACAAAGATTTCAACCGTCTAACTGTTCCATTCATTGTTCTACTTGTCGAAAGTTACAAATAATTTCCGATAAAGGATTAACAATGGGGCTCATTGTTCACTTAAACTTGAAGGACAAAAAATTGGCGAATGGTACTGTTTGGATGCTTTGCGTACATGTTTCTTAGACTATATGGAAGCAATATATACAAGGATTTCAACCGTCTACCTGTTCCATTCATTGTTCTACTTGTCGAAAGTTACAAATAATTACCGAAAAGTATTAACCATTGGGGCTCATTGTTCACTTAAACTTGAAGAACAAAAAATTGGCGAATTGTACTGTTTGGATGCTTTGCATATATGTCTCTTAGACTATATAGAAGCAATATATACAAAGATTTCAACCGTCTACCTGTTCCATTCATTGTTCTACTTGTCGAAATTTACAAATAATTTCCTTTAAAGGATTAACAATGGGGCTCGTAGTTCACTTAACCTTGAAGAACAAAAAATTGGCGAATGGTACTGTTTGGATGCTTTGCATATATGTTTCTTAGACTATATAGAAGCAATATATACAATGATTTCAACCGTCTACCTGATCCATTCATTGTTCTACTTGTCGAAAGTTACAAATAATTTCCGATAAAGGATTAACCATTGGGGCTCATTGTTCACTAAACTTGAAGAACAAAAAATTGTCGAATTGTACTGTTTGGATGCTTTGCATATATGTTTCTTAGACTATATAGAAGCAATATATACAATGATTTCAACCGTCTACCTGTTCCATTCATTGTTCTACTTGTCGAAATTTACAAATAATTTCCTTTAAAGGATTAACAATAGGGCTCGTAGTTCACTTAAACTTGAAGAACAAAAAATTGGCGAATTGTACTGTTTGGAGGCTTTGCGTACATGTTTCTTAGACTATATGGAAGCAATATATACAAAGATTTCAACCGTCTACGTGTTCCAATCATTGTTCTACTTGTCGAAATTTACGAATAATTTCCTTTAAAGGATTAACAATGGGGCTCGTTGTTCACTTAAACTTGAAGAACAAAAAATTGATGAATGGTACTGTTTGGATGCTTTGCATATATGTTTCTCAGACTATATAGAAGCAATATATACATTGATTTCAATCGTCTACCTGTTCCATTCATTGTTCTACTTGTCGAAATTTACAAATAATTTCCGATAAAGGATTAACAATGGGTCTCATTGTTCACTTAAACTTGAAGAACAAAAAATTGGCGAATGGTACTGTTTGGATGCTTTGCGTACATGTTTCTTAGACTATATGGAAGCAATATATACAAAGATTTCAACCGTCTACGTGTTCCAATCATTGTTCTACTTCTAGAAAGTTACAATTAATTTCCGTTAAAGGATTAACAATGGGGCTCGTAGTTCACTTAAACTTGAAGAACAAAAAATTGGCGAATTGTACTGTTTGGATGCTTTGCATATATGTTTCTTAGACTATATAGAAGCAATATATACAAAGATTTCAACCGTCTAACTGTTCCATTCATTGTTCTACTTGTCGAAAGTTACAAATAATTTCCGATAAAGGATTAACAATGGGGCTCATTGTTCACTTAAACTTGAAGGACAAAAAATTGGCGAATGGTACTGTTTGGATGCTTTGCGTACATGTTTCTTAGACTATATGGAAGCAATATATACAAGGATTTCAACCGTCTACCTGTTCCATTCATTGTTCTACTTGTCGAAAGTTACAAATAATTACCGAAAAGTATTAACCATTGGGGCTCATTGTTCACTTAAACTACGATCCCCATTGTTAATCCCTTAACGGAAATTATTTGTAACTTTCGACAAGTAGAACAATGAATGGAACAGGTAGACTGTTGAAATCCTTGTATATATTGCTTCCATATAGTCTAAGAAACATGTACGCAAAGCATCCAAACAGTACCATTCGCCAATTTTTTGTCCTTCAAGTTTAAGTGAACAATGAGCCCCATTGTTAATCCTTTATCGGAAATTATTTGTAACTTTCGACAAGTAGAACAATGAATGGATCTGGTAGACGGTTGAAATCTTTGTATATGTTGCTTCTATATAATCTAAGAAACATATATGCAAAGCATCTAAACAGTAACAATCGCCAATTTTTTGATCTTCAAGTTTAAGTGAACAGCGAGCCCCATTGATAATCATGAAATGGAAACTATTTGTAAATTTCTACAAGTAGAACAATGAATAGTACAGGTAGACGGGTGAAATCTTTCTATATATTGCTTCTAAATAGTCTAAGAAACATCTATGCAAAGCATCCAAACAGTACAATTCGCCAATTTTTTGTTCTTCAAGTTTAAGTGAACTACGAGCCCCATTGTTAATCCTTTAACGGAAATTAATTGTAACTTTCGACAAGTAGAACAATGAATGGAACAGGTAGACGGTTGAAATCTTTGTATAGATTGCTTCTATATAGTCTAAGAAACATATATGCAAAGCATCCAAACAGGACAATTCGCCAATTTTTTGTTCTTCAAGTTTAAGTGAACTACGAGCCCCATTGTTAATCCTTTAAAGGAAATTATTTGTAAATTTCGACAAGTAGAACAATGAATGGAACAGGTAGACTGTTGAAATCATTGTATATATTGCTTCTATATAGTCTAAGAAACATATATGCAAAGCATCCAAACAGTACAATTCGCCAATTTTTTGTTCTTCAAGTTTAAGTGAACTACGAGCCCCATTGTTAATCCTTTAAAGGAAATTATTTGTAAATTTCGACAAGTAGAACAATGAATGGATCATGTAGACGGTCGAAAAAATTGTATATATTGCTTGTATATAGTCTACGAAACATATATGCAAAGCATCCAAACAGTACAATTCGCCAATTTTTTGTTCTTCAAGTTTAAGTGAACAATGAGCCCCATTGATAATCATGAAATGGAAACTATTTGTAACTTTCTACAAGTAGAACAATGAATAGTACCGGTAGACGGGTGAAATCTTTCTATATATTGCTTCTAAATAGTCTAAGAAAAATCTATGCAAAGCATCCAAACAGTACAATTCGCCAATTTTTTGTTCTTCAAGTTTAAGTAAACTACGATCCCCATTGTTAATCCCTTAACGGAAATTATTTGTAACTTTCGACAAGTAGAACAATGAATGGAACAGGTAGACGGTTGAAATCTTTGTATATATTGCTTCTATATAGTCTAAGAAACATATATGCAAAGCATCCAAACAGTACAATTCGCCAATTTTTTGTTCTTCAAGTTTAATTGAACAATGAGCCCCAATGGTTAATCCTTTATCGGAAATTATTTGTAAATTTCGACAAGTAGAACAATGAATGGAACTGGTAGCCGGTTGAAATCTTTGTATATATTGCTTCTATATAGTCTAAGAAACATATATGCAAAGCATCCAAACAGTACAATTCGCCAATTTTTTGTTCTTCAAGTTTAAGTGAACAATGAGCCCCAATGGTTAATCCTTTATCGGAAATTATTTGTAAATTTCGACAAGTAGAACAATGAATGGAACAGGTAGCCGGTTGAAATCAATGTATATATTGCTTCTATATAGTCTAAGAAACATATATGCAAAGCATCCAAACAGTACCATTCGCCAATTTTTTGTTCTTCAAGTTTAAGTGAACTACGAGCCCCATTGTTAATCCCTTAACGGAAATTAATTGTAACTTTCGACAAGTAGAACAGTGAATGGATCAGGTAGACGGTTGAAATCTTTGTATATATTGCTTCTATATAGTAAAAGAAACATATATGCAAAGCATCCAAACAGTACAATTCGCCAATTTTTTGTTCTTCAAGTTTAAGTGAACAATGAGCCCCAATGGTTAATCCGTTATCGGAAATTATTTGTAACTTTCGACAAGTAGAACAATGAATGGAAAAGGTAGACGGTTGAAATGTTTGTATATATTGCTTCTATATAGTCTAAGAAACATATATGCAAAGCATCCAAACAGTACCATTCGCCAATTTTTTGTTCTTCAAGTTTAAGTGAACTGCGAGCCCCATTGTTAATCCTTTAAAGGAAATTATTTGTAAATTTCGACAAGTAGAACAATGAATGGAAGAGGTAGACTGTTGAAATCATTGTATATATTGCTTCTATATAGTCTAAGAAACATATATGCAAAGCATCCAAACAGTACAATTCGCCAAATTTTTGTTCTTCAAGTTTAAGTGAACAATGAGCCCCATTGTTAATCCATTAAAGGAAATTATTTGTAACTTTCGACAAGTAGAACAATGAATGGAACAGGTAGACGGTTGAAATCTTTGTATATATTGCTTCTATATAGTCTAAGAAACATATATGCAAAGCATCCAAACAGTACAATTCGCCAATTTTTTGTTCTTCAAGTTTAAGTGAACTACGATCCCCATTGTTAATCCCTTAACGGAAATTATTTGTAACTTTCGACAAGTAGAACAATGAATGGAACAGGTAGACGGTTGAAATCCTTGTATATATTGCTTCCATATAGTCTAAGAAACATGTACGCAAAGCATCCAAACAGTACCATTCGACAATTTTTTGTCCTTCAAGTTTAAGTGAACAATGAGCCCCATTGTTAATCCTTTACCGGAAATTATTTGTAACTTTCGACAAGTAGAATAATGAATGGAACAGGTAGACGGTTGAAATCTTTGTATATATTACTTCTATATAGTCTAAGAAACATATATGCAAAGCATCCAAACAGTACAATTCGCCAATTTTTTGTTCTTCAAGTTTAAGTGAACAATGAGCCCCAATGATTAATCCTTTATCGGTAATTATTTGTAACTTTCGACAAGTAGAACAATGAATGGAACAGGTAGACCGTTGAAATCCTTGTATTTATTGCTTCCATATAGTCTAAGAAACATGTACGCAAAGCATCCAAACAGTACCATTCGCCAATTTTTTGTCCTTCAAGTTTAAGTGAACAATGAGCCCCATTGTTAATCCTTTACCGGAAATTATTTGTAACTTTCGACAAGTAGAAGAATGAATAGTACAGGTAGACGGGTGAAATCTTTCTATATATTGCTTCTAAATAGTCTAAGAAACATCTATGCAAAGCATCCAAACAGTACAATTCGCCAATTTTTTGTTCTTCAAGTTTAAGTGAACTACGAGCCCCATTGTTAATCCTTTAAAGGAAATTATTTGTAAGTTTCGACAAATAGAACAATGAATGGATCATGTAGACGGTTGAAAAAATTGTATATATTGCTTCTATATAGTCTACGAAACATATATGCAAAGCATCCAAACAGTACAATTCGCCAATTTATTGTTCTTCAAGTTTAAGTGAACAACGAGCCCCATTGTTAATCCTTTAAAGGAAATTATTTGTAACTTTCGACAAGTAGAACAATGAATGGAACAGGTAGACGGTTGAAATCTTTGTATATATTGCTTCTATATAGTCTAAGAAACATATATGCAAAGCATCCAAACAGTACAATTCGCCAATTTTTTGTTCTACAAGTTTAAGTGAACTACGATCCCCATTGTTAATCCCTTAACGGAAATTATTTGTAACTTTCGACAAGTAGAACAATGAATGGAACAGGTAGACTGTTGAAATCCTTGTATATATTGCTTCCATATAGTCTAAGAAACATGTACGCAAAGCATCCAAACAGTACCATTCGCCAATTTTTTGTCCTTCAAGTTTAAGTGAACAATGAGCCCCATTGTTAATCCTTTATCGGAAATTATTTGTAACTTTCGACAAGTAGAACAATGAATGGATCTGGTAGACGGTTGAAATCTTTGTATATATTGCTTCTATATAATCTAAGAAACATATATGCAAAGCATCCAAACAGTACAATTCGCCAAATTTTTGTTCTTCAAGTTTAAGTGAACAATGAGCCCCATTGTTAATCCTTTAAAGGAAATTATTTGTAACTTTCGACAAGTAGAACAATGAATGGAACAGGTAGACGGTTGAAATCTTTGTATATATTGCTTCTATATAGTCTAAGAAACATATATGCAAAGCATCCAAACAGTACAATTCGCCAATTTTTTGTTCTTCAAGTTTAAGTGAACTACGATCCCCATTGTTAATCCCTTAACGGAAATAATTTGTAACTTTCGACAAGTAGAACAATGAATGGAACAGGTAGACGGTTGAAATCCTTGTATATATTGCTTCCATATAGTCTAAGAAACATGTACGCAAAGCATCCAAACAGTACCATTCGACAATTTTTTGTCCTTCAAGTTTAAGTGAACAATGAGCCCCATTGTTAATCCTTTACCGGAAATTATTTGTAACTTTCGACAAGTAGAATAATGAATGGAACAGGTAGACGGTTGAAATCTTTGTATATATTACTTCTATATAGTCTAAGAAACATATATGCAAAGCATCCAAACAGTACAATTCGCCAATTTTTTGTTCTTCAAGTTTAAGTGAACAATGAGCCCCAATGGTTAATCCTTTATCGGTAATTATTTGTAACTTTCGACAAGTAGAACAATGAATGGAACAGGTAGACCGTTGAAATCCTTGTATTTATTGCTTCCATATAGTCTAAGAAACATGTACGCAAAGCATCCAAACAGTACCATTCGCCAATTTTTTGTCCTTCAAGTTTAAGTGAACAATGAGCCCCATTGTTAATCCTTTACCGGAAATTATTTGTAACTTTCGACAAGTAGAAGAATGAATAGTACAGGTAGACGGGTGAAATCTTTCTATATATTGCTTCTAAATAGTCTAAGAAACATCTATGCAAAGCATCCAAACAGTACAATTCGCCAATTTTTTGTTCTTCAAGTTTAAGTGAACTACGAGCCCCATTGTTAATCCTTTAAAGGAAATTATTTGTAAGTTTCGACAAATAGAACAATGAATGGATCATGTAGACGGTTGAAAAAATTGTATATATTGCTTCTATATAGTCTACGAAACATATATGCAAAGCATCCAAACAGTACAATTCGCGAATTTATTGTTCTTCAAGTTTAAGTGAACAACGAGCCCCATTGTTAATCCTTTAAAGGAAATTATTTGTAACTTTCGACAAGTAGAACAATGAATGGAACAGGTAGACGGTTGAAATCTTTGTATATATTGCTTCTATATAGTCTAAGAAACATATATGCAAAGCATCCAAACAGTACAATTCGCCAATTTTTTGTTCTACAAGTTTAAGTGAACTACGATCCCCATTGTTAATCCCTTAACGGAAATTATTTGTAACTTTCGACAAGTAGAACAATGAATGCAACAGGTAGACTGTTGAAATCATTGTATATATTGCTTCTATATAGTCTAAGAAACATATATGCAAAGCATCCAAACAGTACAATTCGCCAATTTTTTGTTCTTCAAGTTTAAGTGAACTACGAGCCCCATTGTTAATCCTTTAAAGGAAATTATTTGTAAATTTCGACAAGTAGAACAATGAATGGAAAAGGTAGACGGTTGAAATCTTTGTATATATTGCTTCTATATAGTCTAAGAAACATATATGCAAAGCATCCAAACAGTACAATTCGCCAATTTTTTGTTCTACAAGTTTAAGTGAACTACGATCCCCATTGTTAATCCCTTAACGGAAATTATTTGTAACTTTCGACAAGTAGAACAATGAACGGAACAGGTAGACGGTTGAAATCTTTGTATATATTGCTTCTATATAGTCTAAGAAACATATATGCAAAGCATCCAAACAGTACCATTCGCCAATTTTTTGTTCTTCAAGTTTAAGTGAACTGCGAGCCCCATTGTTAATCCTTTAAAGGAAATTATTTGTAAATTTCGACAAGTAGAACAATGAATGGAACAGGTAGACTGTTGAAATCATTGTATATATTGCTTCTATATAGTCTAAGAAACATATATGCAAAGCATCCAAACAGTACAATTCGCCAATTTTTTGTTCTTCAAGTTTAAGTGAACTACGAGCCCCATTGTTAATCCTTTAAAGGAAATTATTTGTAAATTTCAACAAGTAGAACAATGAATGGATCATGTCGACGGTTGAAAAAATTGTATATATTGCTTCTATATAGTCTACGAAACATATATGCAAAGCATCCACACAGTACAATTCGCCAATTTTTTGTTCTTCAAGTTTAAGTGAACAATGAGCCCCAATGGTTAATCCTTTATCGGTAATTATTTGTAACTTTCGACAAGTAGAACAATGAATGGAACAGGTAGACGGTTGAAATCCTTGTATATATTGCTTCCATATAGTCTAAGAAACATGTACGCAAAGCCTCCAAACAGTACCATTCGCCATTTTTTTGTCCTTCAAGTTTAAGTGAACAATGAGCCCCATTGTTAATCCTTTACCGGAAATTGTTTGTAACTTTCGACAAGTAGAATAATGAATGGAACAGGTAGACGGTTGAAATCTTTGTATATATTACTTCTATATAGTCTAAGAAACATATATGCAAAGCATCCAAACAGTACAATTCGCCAATTTTTTGTTCTTCAAGTTTAAGTGAACAATGAGCCCCAATGGTTAATCCTTTATCGGAAATTATTTGTAAATTTCGACAAGTAGAACAATGAATGGAACAGGTAGCCTGTTGAAATCAATGTATATATTGCTTCTATATAGTCTAAGAAACATATATGCAAAGCATCCAAACAGTACCATTCGCCAATTTTTTGTTCTTCAAGTTTAAGTGAACAATGAGCCCCATTGTTAATCCTTTATCGGAAATTATTTGTAACTTTCGACAAGTAGAACAATGAATGGAACAGTTAGACGGTTGAAATATTTGTATATATTGCTTCTATATAATCTAAGAAACATATATGCAAAGCATCGAAACAGTAACAATCGCCAATTTTTTGATCTTCAAGTTTAAGTGAACAGCGAGCCCCATTGATAATCATGAAATGGAAATTATTTGTAACTTTCTACAAGTAGAACAATGAATAGTACAGGTAGACGGGTGATATCTTTCTATATATTGCTTCTAAATAGTCTAAGAAACATCTATGCAAAGCATCCAAACAGTACAATTCGCCAATTTTTTGTTCTTCAAGTTTAATTGAACTACGAGTCCCATTGTTAATCCTTTAAAGGAAATTATTTGTAACTTTCGACAAGTAGAACAATGAATGGAACAGGTAGACGGTTGAAATCCTTGTATATATTGCTTTCATATAGTCTAAGAAACATGTACGCAAAGCATCCAAACAGTACCATTCGCCAATTTTTTGATCTTCAAGTTTAAGTGAACAGCGAGCCCCATTGATAATCATGAAATGGAAACTATTTGTAAATTTCTACAAGTAGAACAATGAATAGTACAGGTAGACGGGTGAAATCTTTCTATATATTGCTTCTAAATAGTCTAAGAAACATCTATGCAAAGCATCCAAACAGTACAATTCGCCAATTTTTTGTTCTTCAAGTTTAAGTGAACTACGAGCCCCATTGTTAATCCTTTAACGGAAATTAATTGTAACTTTCGACAAGTAGAACAATGAATGGAACAGGTAGACGGTTGAAATCTTTGTATAGATTGCTTCTATATAGTCTAAGAAACATATATGCAAAGCATCCAAACAGTACAATTCGCCAATTTTTTGTTCTTCAAGTTTAAGTGAACTACGAGCCCCATTGTTAATCCTTTAAAGGAAATTATTTGTAAATTTCGACAAGTAGAACAATGAATGGAACAGGTAGACTGTTGAAATCATTGTATATATTGCTTCTATATAGTCTAAGAAACATATATGCAAAGCATCCAAACAGTACAATTCGCCAATTTTTTGTTCTTCAAGTTTAAGTGAACTACGAGCCCCATTGTTAATCCTTTAAAGGAAATTATTTGTAAGTTTCGACAAATAGAACAATGAATGGATCATGTAGACGGTTGAAAAAATTGTATATATTGCTTCTATATAGTCTACGAAACATATATGCAAAGCATCCAAACAGTACAATTCGCGAATTTATTGTTCTTCAAGTTTAAGTGAACAACGAGCCCCATTGTTAATCCTTTAAAGGAAATTATTTGTAACTTTCGACAAGTAGAACAATGAATGGAACAGGTAGACGGTTGAAATCTTTGTATATATTGCTTCTATATAGTCTAAGAAACATATATGCAAAGCATCCAAACAGTACAATTCGCCAATTTTTTGTTCTACAAGTTTAAGTGAACTACGATCCCCATTGTTAATCCCTTAACGGAAATTATTTGTAACTTTCGACAAGTAGAACAATGAATGCAACAGGTAGACTGTTGAAATCATTGTATATATTGCTTCTATATAGTCTAAGAAACATATATGCAAAGCATCCAAACAGTACAATTCGCCAATTTTTTGTTCTTCAAGTTTAAGTGAACTACGAGCCCCATTGTTAATCCTTTAAAGGAAATTATTTGTAAATTTCGACAAGTAGAACAATGAATGGAAAAGGTAGACGGTTGAAATCTTTGTATATATTGCTTCTATATAGTCTAAGAAACATATATGCAAAGCATCCAAACAGTACAATTCGCCAATTTTTTGTTCTACAAGTTTAAGTGAACTACGATCCCCATTGTTAATCCCTTAACGGAAATTATTTGTAACTTTCGACAAGTAGAACAATGAACGGAACAGGTAGACGGTTGAAATCTTTGTATATATTGCTTCTATATAGTCTAAGAAACATATATGCAAAGCATCCAAACAGTACCATTCGCCAATTTTTTGTTCTTCAAGTTTAAGTGAACTGCGAGCCCCATTGTTAATCCTTTAAAGGAAATTATTTGTAAATTTCGACAAGTAGAACAATGAATGGAACAGGTAGACTGTTGAAATCATTGTATATATTGCTTCTATATAGTCTAAGAAACATATATGCAAAGCATCCAAACAGTACAATTCGCCAATTTTTTGTTCTTCAAGTTTAAGTGAACTACGAGCCCCATTGTTAATCCTTTAAAGGAAATTATTTGTAAATTTCGACAAGTAGAACAATGAATGGATCATGTAGACGGTTGAAAAAATTGTATGTATTGCTTCTATATAGTCTACGAAACATGTATGCAAAGCATCCAAACAGTACAATTCGCCAATTTTTTGTACTTCAAGTTTAAGTGAACTACGAGCCCAATTGTTAATCCTTTAAAGGAAATTATTTGTAACTTTCGACAAGTAGAACAATGAATGGATCATGTAGACGGTTGAAAAAATTGTATACATTGCTTCTATGTAGTCTACGAAACATATATGCAAAACATCCAAACAGTACAATTCGCCAATTTTTTGTACTTCAAGTTTAAGTGAACCACGAGCCCCATTGTTAATCCTTTAACGGAAATTAATTGTAACTTTCGACAAGTAGAACAATGAATAGTACAGGTAGACGGGTGAAATCTTTCTATATATTGCTTCTAAATAGTCTAAGAAACATCTATGCAAAGCATCCAAACAGTACAATTCGCCAATTTTTTGTTCTTCAAGTTTAAGTGAACTACGAGCCCCATTGTTAATCCTTTAAAGGAAATTATTTGTAAATTTCGACAAGTAGAACAATGAATGGAACTGGTAGCCGGTTGAAATCTTTGTATATATTGCTTCTATATAGTCTAAGAAACATATATGCAAAGCATCCAAACAGTACAATTCGCCAATTTTTTGTTCTTCAAGTTTAAGTGAACAGCGAGCCCCATTGATAATCATGAAATGGAAACTATTTGTAACTTTCTACAAGTAGAACAATGAATAGTACCGGTAGACGGGTGAAATCTTTCTATATATTGCTTCTAAATAGTCTAAGAAACATCTATGCAAAGCATCCAAACAGTAAAATTCGCCAATTTTTTGTTCTTCAAGTTTAAGTAAACTACGATCCCCATTGTTAATCCCTTAACGGAAATTATTTGTAACTTTCGGCAAGTAGAACAATGAATGGAACAGGTAGACGGTTGAAATCTTTGTATATATTGCTTCTATATAGTCTAAGAAACATATATGCAAAGCATCCAAACAGTACAATTCGCCAATTTTTTGTTCTTCAAGTTTAAGTGAACAATGAGCCCCAATGGATAATCCTTTATCGGAAATTATTTGTAAATTTCGACAAGTAGAACAATGAATGGAACAGGTAGACTGTTGAAATCATTGTATATATTGCTTCTATATAGTCTAAGAAACATATATGCAAAGCATCCAAACAGTACAATTCGCCAATTTTTTGTTTTTCAAGTTTAAGTGAACTACGAGCCCCATTGTTAATCCTTTAAAGGAAATTATTTGTAAATTTCAACAAGTAGAACAATGAATGGATCATGTCGACGGTTGAAAAAATTGTATATATTGCTTCTATATAGTCTACGAAACATATATGCAAAGCATCCACACAGTACAATTCGCCAATTTTTTGTTCTTCAAGTTTAAGTGAACAATGAGCCCCAATGGTTAATCCTTTATCGGTAATTATTTGTAACTTTCGACAAGTAGAACAATGAATGGAACAGGTAGACGGTTGAAATCCTTGTATATATTGCTTCCATATAGTCTAAGAAACATGTACGCAAAGCCTCCAAACAGTACCATTCGCCATTTTTTTGTCCTTCAAGTTTAAGTGAACAATGAGCCCCATTGTTAATCCTTTACCGGAAATTATTTGTAACTTTCGACAAGTAGAATAATGAATGGAACAGGTAGACGGTTGAAATCTTTGTATATATTACTTCTATATAGTCTAAGAAACATATATGCAAAGCATCCAAACAGTACAATTCGCCAATTTTTTGTTCTTCAAGTTTAAGTGAACAATGAGCCCCAATGGTTAATCCTTTATCGGAAATTATTTGTAAATTTCGACAAGTAGAACAATGAATGGAACAGGTAGCCGGTTGAAATCAATGTATATATTGCTTCTATATAGTCTAAGAAACATATATGCAAAGCATCCAAACAGTACCATTCGCCAATTTTTTGTTCTTCAAGTTTAAGTGAACAATGAGCCCCATTGTTAATCCTTTATCGGAAATTATTTGTAACTTTCGACAAGTAGAACAATGAATGGAACAGTTAGACGGTTGAAATATTTGTATATATTGCTTCTATATAATCTAAGAAACATATATGCAAAGCATCGAAACAGTAACAATCGCCAATTTTTTGATCTTCAAGTTTAAGTGAACAGCGAGCCCCATTGATAATCATGAAATGGAAATTATTTGTAACTTTCTACAAGTAGAACAATGAATAGTACAGGTAGACGGGTGATATCTTTCTATATATTGCTTCTAAATAGTCTAAGAAACATCTATGCAAAGCATCCAAACAGTACAATTCGCCAATTTTTTGTTCTTCAAGTTTAATTGAACTACGAGTCCCATTGTTAATCCTTTAAAGGAAATTATTTGTAACTTTCGACAAGTAGAACAATGAATGGAACAGGTAGACGGTTGAAATCCTTGTATATATTGCTTTCATATAGTCTAAGAAACATGTACGCAAAGCATCCAAACAGTACCATTCGCCAATTTTTTGATCTTCAAGTTTAAGTGAACAGCGAGCCCCATTGATAATCATGAAATGGAAACTATTTGTAAATTTCTACAAGTAGAACAATGAATAGTACAGGTAGACGGGTGAAATCTTTCTATATATTGCTTCTAAATAGTCTAAGAAACATCTATGCAAAGCATCCAAACAGTACAATTCGCCAATTTTTTGTTCTTCAAGTTTAAGTGAACTACGAGCCCCATTGTTAATCCTTTAACGGAAATTAATTGTAACTTTCGACAAGTAGAACAATGAATGGAACAGGTAGACGGTTGAAATCTTTGTATAGATTGCTTCTATATAGTCTAAGAAACATATATGCAAAGCATCCAAACAGTACAATTCGCCAATTTTTTGTTCTTCAAGTTTAAGTGAACTACGAGCCCCATTGTTAATCCTTTAAAGGAAATTATTTGTAAATTTCGACAAGTAGAACAATGAATGGAACAGGTAGACTGTTGAAATCATTGTATATATTGCTTCTATATAGTCTAAGAAACATATATGCAAAGCATCCAAACAGTACAATTCGCCAATTTTTTGTTCTTCAAGTTTAAGTGAACTACGAGCCCCATTGTTAATCCTTTAAAGGAAATTATTTGTAAATTTCGACAAGTAGAACAATGAATGGATCATGTAGACGGTCGAAAAAATTGTATATATTGCTTGTATATAGTCTACGAAACATATATGCAAAGCATCCAAACAGTACAATACGCCAATTTTTTGTTCTTCAAGTTTAAGTGAACAATGAGCCCCATTGATAATCATGAAATGGAAACTATTTGTAACTTTCTACAAGTAGAACAATGAATAGTACCGGTAGACGGGTGAAATCTTTCTATATATTGCTTCTAAATAGTCTAAGAAAAATCTATGCAAAGCATCCAAACAGTACAATTCGCCAATTTTTTGTTCTTCAAGTTTAAGTAAACTACGATCCCCATTGTTAATCCCTTAACGGAAATTATTTGTAACTTTCGACAAGTAGAACAATGAATGGAACAGGTAGACGGTTGAAATCTTTGTATATATTGCTTCTATATAGTCTAAGAAACATATATGCAAAGCATCCAAACAGTACAATTCGCCAATTTTTTGTTCTTCAAGTTTAATTGAACAATGAGCCCCAATGGTTAATCCTTTATCGGAAATTATTTGTAAATTTCGACAAGTAGAACAATGAATGGAACTGGTAGCCGGTTGAAATCTTTGTATATATTGCTTCTATATAGTCTAAGAAACATATATGCAAAGCATCCAAACAGTAAAATTCGCCAATTTTTTGTTCTTCAAGTTTAAGTGAACAATGAGCCCCAATGGTTAATCCTTTATCGGAAATTATTTGTAAATTTCGACAAGTAGAACAATGAATGGAACAGGTAGCCGGTTGAAATCAATGTATATATTGCTTCTATATAGTCTAAGAAACATATATGCAAAGCATCCAAACAGTACCATTCGCCAATTTTTTGTTCTTCAAGTTTAAGTGAACTACGAGCCCCATTGTTAATCCCTTAACGGAAATTAATTGTAACTTTCGACAAGTAGAACAGTGAATGGAACAGGTAGACGGTTGAAATCTTTGTATATATTGCTTCTATATAGTAAAAGAAACATATATGCAAAGCATCCAAACAGTACAATTCGCCAATTTTTTGTTCTTCAAGTTTAAGTGAACAATGAGCCCCAATGGTTAATCCGTTATCGGAAATTATTTGTAACTTTCGACAAGTAGAACAATGAATGGAAAAGGTAGACGGTTGAAATGTTTGTATATATTGCTTCTATATAGTCTAAGAAACATATATGCAAAGCATCCAAACAGTACCATTCGCCAATTTTTTGTTCTTCAAGTTTAAGTGAACTGCGAGCCCCATTGTTAATCCTTTAAAGGAAATTATTTGTAAATTTCGACAAGTAGAACAATGAATGGAACAGGTAGACGGTTGAAATCTTTGTATAGATTGCTTCTATATAGTCTAAGAAACATATATGCAAAGCATCCAAACAGTACAATTCGCCAATTTATTGTTCTTCAAGTTTAAGTGAACAACGAGCCCCATTGTTAATCCTTTAAAGGAAATTATTTGTAACTTTCGACAAGTAGAACAATGAATGGAACAGGTAGACGGTTGAAATCTTTGTATATATTGCTTCTATATAGTCTAAGAAACATATATGCAAAGCATCCAAACAGTACAATTCGCCAATTTTTTGTTCTACAAGTTTAAGTGAACTACGATCCCCATTGTTAATCCCTTAACGGAAATTATTTGTAACTTTCGACAAGTAGAACAATGAATGGAACAGGTAGACTGTTGAAATCCTTGTATATATTGCTTCCATATAGTCTAAGAAACATGTACGCAAAGCATCCAAACAGTACCATTCGCCAATTTTTTGTCCTTCAAGTTTAAGTGAACAATGAGCCCCATTGTTAATCCTTTATCGGAAATTATTTGTAACTTTCGACAAGTAGAACAATGAATGGATCTGGTAGACGGTTGAAATCTTTGTATATATTGCTTCTATATAATCTAAGAAACATATATGCAGAGCATCTAAACAGTAACAATCGCCAATTTTTTGATCTTCAAGTTTAAGTGAACAATGAGCCCCAATGGTTAATCCTTTATCGGTAATTATTTGTAACTTTCGACAAGTAGAACAATGAATGGAACAGGTAGACCGTTGAAATCCTTGTATTTATTGCTTCCATATAGTCTAAGAAACATATATGCAAAGCATCCAAACAGTACAATTCGCCAATTTGTTGTCCTACAAGTTTAAGTGAACTACGATCCCCATTGTTAATCCCTTAACGGAAATTATTTGTAACTTTCGACAAGTAGAACAATGAATGGAACAGGTAGACTGTTGAAATCCTTGTATATATTGCTTCCATATAGTCTAAGAAACATGTACGCAAAGCATCCAAACAGTACCATTCGCCAATTTTTTGTCCTTCAAGTTTAAGTGAACAATGAGCCCCATTGTTAATCCTTTATCGGAAATTATTTGTAACTTTCGACAAGTAGAACAATGAATGGATCTGGTAGACGGTTGAAATCTTTGTATATATTGCTTCTATATAATCTAAGAAACATATATGCAAAGCATCTAAACAGTAACAATCGCCAATTTTTTGATCTTCAAGTTTAAGTGATCAGCGAGCCCCATTGATAATCATGAAATGCAATCTATTTGTAACTTTCTACAAGTAGAACAATGAATAGTACAGGTAGACGGGTGAAATCTTTCTATATATTGCTTCTAAATAGTCTAAGAAACATCTATGCAAAGCATCCAAACAGTACCATTCGCCAATTTTTTGTTCTACAAGTTTAAGTGAACAATGAGCCCCAATGGTTAATCCTTTATCGGAAATTATTTGTAATTTTCGACAAGTAGAACAATGAATGGAACAGTTAGACGGTTGAAATATTTGTATATATTGCTTCTATATAATCTAAGAAACATATATGCAAAGCATCTAAACAGTAACAATCGCCAATTTTTTGATCTTCAAGTTTAAGTGAACAGCGAGCCCCATTGATAATCATGAAATGGAAATTATTTGTATCTTTCTACAAGTAGAACAATGAATAGTACAGGTAGACGGGTGAAATCTTTCTATATATTGCTTCTAAATAGTCTAAGAAACATCTATGCAAAGCATCCAAACAGTACCATTCGCCAATTTTTTGTTCTTCAAGTTTAAGTGAACAATGAGCCCCAATGGTTAATCCTTTATCGGAAATTATTTGTAATTTTCGACAAGTAGAACAATGAATGGAACAGTTAGACGGTTGAAATATTTGTATATATTGCTTCTATATAATCTAAGAAACATATATGCAAAGCATCCAAACAGTACAATTCGCCAATTTATTGTACTTCAAGTTTAAGTGAACCACGAGCCCCATTGTTAATCCTTTAACGGAAATTAATTGTAACTTTCGACAAGTAGAACAATGAATGGAACAGGTAGACGGTTGAAATCTTTGTATATATTGCTTCTATATAGTCTAAGAAACATGTACGCAAAGCATCCAAACAGTACAATTCGCCAATTTTTTGTTCTTCAAGTTTAAGTGAACTACGATCCCCATTGTTAATCCCTTAACGGAAATTATTTGTAACTTTCGACAAGTAGAACAGTGAACGGAACAGGTAGACGGTTGAAATCTTTGTATATATTGCTTCTATATAGTATAGGAAACATATATGCAAAGCATCCAAACAGTACAATTCGCCAATTTTTTGTTCTTCAAGTTTAAGTGAACAATGAGCCCCAATGGTTAATCCGTTATCGGAAATTATTTGTAACTTTCGACAAGTAGAACAATGAATGGAAAAGGTAGACGGTTGAAATCGTTGTATATATTGCTTCTATATAGTCTAAGAAACATATATGCAAAGCATCCAAACAGTACCATTCGCCAATTTTTTGTTCTTCAAGTTTAAGTGAACTGCGAGCCCCATTGTTAATCCTTTAAAGGAAATTATTTGTAAATTTCGACAAGTAGAACAATGAATGGAACAGGTAGACTGTTGAAATCATTGTATATATTGCTTCTATATAGTCTAAGAAACATATATGCAAAGCATCCAAACAGTACAATTCGCCAATTTTTTGTTCTTCAAGTTTAAGTGAACTACGAGCCGCATTGTTAATCCTTTAAAGGAAATTATTTGTAAATTTCGACAAGTAGAACAATGAATGGATCATGTAGACGGTTGAAAAAATTGTATGTATTGCTTCTATATAGTCTACGAAACATAAATGCAAAGCATCCAAACAGTACAATTCGCCAATTTTTTGTACTTCAAGTTTAAGTGAACTACGAGCCCAATTGTTAATCCTTTAAAGGAAATTATTTGTAACTTTCGACAAGTAGAACAATGAATGGATCATGTAGACGGTTGAAAAAATTGTATATATTGCTTCTATGTAGTCTACGAAACATATATGCAAAACATCCAAACAGTACAATTCGCCAATTTTTTGTACTTCAAGTTTAAGTGAACCACGAGCCCCATTGTTAATCCTTTAACGGAAATTAATTGTAACTTTCGACAAGTAGAACAATGAATGGAACAGGTAGACGGTTGAAATCTTTGTATAGATTGCTTCTATATAGTCTAAGAAACATATATGCAAAGCATCCAAACAGTACAATTCGCCAATTTATTGTTCTTCAAGTTTAAGTGAACAACGAGCCCCATTGTTAATCCTTTAAAGGAAATTATTTGTAACTTTCGACAAGTAGAACAATGAATGGAACAGGTAGACGGTTGAAATCCTTGTATATATTGCTTCCATATAGTCTAAGAAACATGTACGCAAAGCATCCAAACAGTACCATTCGCCAATTTTTTGTCCTTCAAGTTTAAGTGATCAGCGAGCCCCATTGATAATCATGAAATGCAATCTATTTGTAACTTTCTACAAGTAGAACAATGAATAGTACAGGTAGACGGGTGAAATCTTTCTATATATTGCTTCTAAATAGTCTAAGAAACATCTATGCAAAGCATCCAAACAGTACCATTCGCCAATTTTTTGTTCTACAAGTTTAAGTGAACAATGAGCCCCAATGGTTAATCCTTTATCGGAAATTATTTGTAATTTTCGACAAGTAGAACAATGAATGGAACAGTTAGACGGTTGAAATATTTGTATATATTGCTTCTATATAATCTAAGAAACATATATGCAAAGCATCTAAACAGTAACAATCGCCAATTTTTTGATCTTCAAGTTTAAGTGAACAGCGAGCCCCATTGATAATCATGAAATGGAAATTATTTGTAACTTTCTACAAGTAGAACAATGAATAGTACAGGTAGACGGGTGAAATCTTTCTATATATTGCTTCTAAATAGTCTAAGAAACATCTATGCAAAGCATCCAAACAGTACCATTCGCCAATTTTTTGTTCTTCAAGTTTAAGTGAACAATGAGCCCCAATGGTTAATCCTTTATCGGAAATTATTTGTAATTTTCGACAAGTAGAACAATGAATGGAACAGTTAGACGGTTGAAATATTTGTATATATTGCTTCTATATAATCTAAGAAACATATATGCAAAGCATCCAAACAGTACAATTCGCCAATTTATTGTACTTCAAGTTTAAGTGAACCACGAGCCCCATTGTTAATCCTTTAACGGAAATTAATTGTAACTTTCGACAAGTAGAACAATGAATGGAACAGGTAGACGGTTGAAATCTTTGTATATATTGCTTCTATATAGTCTAAGAAACATGTACGCAAAGCATCCAAACAGTACAATTCGCCAATTTTTTGTTCTTCAAGTTTAAGTGAACTACGATCCCCATTGTTAATCCCTTAACGGAAATTATTTGTAACTTTCGACAAGTAGAACAGTGAACGGAACAGGTAGACGGTTGAAATCTTTGTATATATTGCTTCTATATAGTATAGGAAACATATATGCAAAGCATCCAAACAGTACAATTCGCCAATTTTTTGTTCTTCAAGTTTAAGTGAACAATGAGCCCCAATGATTAATCCGTTATCGGAAATTATTTGTAACTTTCGACAAGTAGAACAATGAATGGAAAAGGTAGACGGTTGAAATCTTTGTATATATTGCTTCTATATAGTCTAAGAAACATATATGCAAAGCATCCAAACAGTACCATTCGCCAATTTTTTGTTCTTCAAGTTTAAGTGAACTGCGAGCCCCATTGTTAATCCTTTAAAGGAAATTATTTGTAAATTTCGACAAGTAGAACAATGAATGGAACAGGTAGACTGTTGAAATCATTGTATATATTGCTTCTATATAGTCTAAGAAACATATATGCAAAGCATCCAAACAGTACAATTCGCCAATTTTTTGTTCTTCAAGTTTAAGTGAACTACGAGCCGCATTGTTAATCCTTTAAAGGAAATTATTTGTAAATTTCGACAAGTAGAACAATGAATGGATCATGTAGACGGTTGAAAAAATTGTATGTATTGCTTCTATATAGTCTACGAAACATAAATGCAAAGCATCCAAACAGTACAATTCGCCAATTTTTTGTACTTCAAGTTTAAGTGAACTACGAGCCCAATTGTTAATCCTTTAAAGGAAATTATTTGTAACTTTCGACAAGTAGAACAATGAATGGATCATGTAGACGGTTGAAAAAATTGAATATATTGCTTCTATGTAGTCTACGAAACATATATGCAAAACATCCAAACAGTACAATTCGCCAATTTTTTGTACTTCAAGTTTAAGTGAACCACGAGCCCCATTGTTAATCCTTTAACGGAAATTAATTGTAACTTTCGACAAGTAGAACAATGAATGGAACAGGTAGACGGTTGAAATCTTTGTATAGATTGCTTCTATATAGTCTAAGAAACATATATGCAAAGCATCCAAACAGTACAATTCGCCAATTTATTGTTCTTCAAGTTTAAGTGAACAACGAGCCCCATTGTTAATCCTTTAAAGGAAATTATTTGTAACTTTCGACAAGTAGAACAATGAATGGAACAGGTAGACGGTTGAAATCCTTGTATATATTGCTTCCATATAGTCTAAGAAACATGTACGCAAAGCATCCAAACAGTACCATTCGCCAATTTTTTGTCCTTCAAGTTTAAGTGAACAATGAGCCCCATTGTTAATCCTTTATCGGAAATTATTTGTAACTTTCGACAAGTAGAACAATGAATGGAACACGTAGACGGTTGAAATCTTTATATATATTGCTTCTATATAGTCTAAGAAACATATATGCAAAGCATCCAAACAGTACAATTCGCCAATTTTTTGTTCTTCAAGTTTAAGTGAACAATGAGCCCCAATGGTTAATCCTTTATCGGTAATTATTTGTAACTTTCGACAAGTAGAACAATGAATGGAACTGGCCGACGGTTGAAATCTTTGTATATATTGCTTCTATATAATCTAAGAAACATATATGCAAAGCATCTAAACAGTAACAATCGCCAATTTTTTGATCTTCAAGTTTAAGTGAACAGCGATCCCCATTGATAATCATGAAATGGAAACTATTTGTAACTTTCTACAAGTAGAACAATGAATAGTACCGGTAGACGTGTGAAATCTTTCTATATATTGCTTCTAACTAGTCTAAGAAACATCTATGCAAAGCATCCAAACAGTACAATTCGCCAATTTTTTGTTCTTCAAGTTTAAGTAAACTACGATCCCCATTGTTAATCCCTTAACGGAAATTATTTGTAACTTTCGACAAGTAGAACAATGAATGGAACAGGTAGACGGTTGAAATCTTTGTATATATTGCTTCTATATAGTCTAAGAAACATATATGCAAAGCATCCAAACAGTACAATTCGCCAATTTTTTGTTCTTCAAGTTTAAGTGAACAATGAGCCCCAATGGTTAATCCTTTATCGGAAATTATTTGTAAATTTCGACAAGTAGAACAATGAATGGAACTGGTAACCGGTTGAAATCTTTGTATATATTGCTTCTATATAGTCTAAGAAACATATATGCAAAGCATCCAAACAGTACAATTCGCCAATTTTTTGTTCTTCAAGTTTAAGTGAACAATGAGCCCCAATGGTTAATCCTTTATCGGAAATTATTTGTAAATTTCGACAAGTAGAACAATGAATGGAACAGGTAGCCGGTTGAAATCAATGTTTATATTGCTTCTATATAGTCTAAGAAACATATATGCAAAGCATCCAAACAGTACCATTCGCCAATTTTTTGTTCTTCAAGTTTAAGTGAACTACGAGCCCCATTGTTAATCCCTTAACGGAAATTAATTGTAACTTTCGACAAGTAGAACAGTGAATGGAACAGGTAGACGGTTGAAATCTTTGTATATATTGCTTCTATATAGTAAAAGAAACATATATGCAAAGCATCCAAACAGTACAATTCGCCAATTTTTTGTTCTTCAAGTTTAAGTGAACAATGAGCCCCAATGGTTAATCCGTTATCGGAAATTATTTGTAACTTTCGACAAGTAGAACAATGAATGCATCTGGTAGACGGTTGAAATCTTTGTATATATTGCTTCTATATAATCTAGGAAACCTATATGCAAAGCATCTAAACAGTAACAATCGCCAATTTTTTGATCTTCAAGTTTAAGTGAACAGCGAGCCCCACTGATAATCATGAAATGGAAATTATTTGTAACTTTCTACAAGAAGAACAATGAATAGTACAGGTAGACGGGTGAAATCTTTCTATTATATTGCTTCTAAATAGTCTAAGAAACACATATGCAAAGCATCCAAACAGTACAATTCGCCAATTTTTTGTTCTTGAAGTTTAAGTGAACTACGAGCCCCAGTGTTAATCCTTTAAAGGAAATTATTTGTAAATTTCGACAAGTAGAACAATGAATGGATCAGGTAGACGGTTGAAATCATTGTATATATTGATTCTATATAGCCTAAGAAACATATATGCAAAGCATCCAAACAGTACAATTCGCCAATTTTTTGTTCTTCAAGTTTAAGTGAACTACGAGCCCCATTGTTAATCCTTTAACGGAAATTAATTGTAACTTTCTACAAGTTGAACAATGATTCGAACACGTAGACGGTTGAAATCTTTGTATATATTGCTTCCATATAGTCTAAGAAACATATACGCAAAGCATCCAAATAGTACCATTCGCCAATTTTTTGTTCTTCAAGTTTAAGTGAACAATGAGCCCCAATGGTTAATCCTTTATCGGAAATTATTTGTAACTTTCGACAAGTAGAACAATGAATGGAACAGGTAGACGGTTGAAATCTTTGTATATATTGCTTCTATATAATCTAAGAAACATATATGCAAAGCATCTAAACAGTAACAATCGCCAATTTTTTGATCTTCAAGTTTAAGTGAACAACGAGCCCCATTGTTAATACTTTAAAGGAAATTATTTGTAAATTTCGACAAGTAGAACAATGAATGGAACAGGTAGACGGTTGAAATCTTTGTATATATTGCTTCTATATAATCTAAGAAACATATATGCAAAGTATCCAAAAAGTACCATTCGCCAATCTTTTGTTCTTCAAGTTTAAGTGAACAGCGAGCCCCATTGATAATCATGAAATGGAAATTATTTGTAACTTTCTACAAGTAGAACAATGAATGGAACAGGTAGACGGTTGAATTCTTTCTATATATTGCTTCTAAATAGTCTAAGAAACATATATGCAAAGCATCCAAACAGTAAAATTCGCCAATTTATTGTTCTTCAAGTTTAAGTGAACAACGAGCCCCATTGTTAATCATTTAAAGGAAATTATTTGTAATTTTCGACAAGCAGAACAATGAATGGAACAGGTAGAAGGTTGAAATCTTTGTATATATTGCTTCCATATAGTCTAAGAAACATATACGCAAACCATCCAAACAGTACCATTCGCCAATTTTTTGTTCTTCAAGTTTAAGTGAACAATGAGCCCCAATTGTTAATCCTTTATCGGAAATTATTTGTAACTTTCGACAAGTAGAACAATGAATGGAACAGGTAGACGGTTGAAATCTTTGTATATATTGCTTCTATATAATCTAAGAAACATATATGCAAAGCATCTAAACAGTAACAATCGCCAATTTTTTGATCTTCAAGTTTAAGTGAACAACGAGCCCCATTGTTAATCCTTTAAAGGAAATTATTTGTAAATTTCGACAAGTAGAACAATGAATGGAACAGGTAGACGGTTGAAATCTTTGTATATATTGCTTCTATATAATCTAAGAAACATATATGCAAAGTATCCAAACAGTACCATTCGCCAATCTTTTGTTCTTCAAGTTTAAGTGAACAGCGAGCCCCATTGATAATCATGAAATGGAAATTATTTGTAACTTTCTACAAGTAGAACAATGAATGGAACAGGTAGACGGTTGAAATCATTGTATATATTGATTCTATATAGCCTAAGAAACATATATGCAAAGCATCCAAACAGTACAATTCGCCAATTTTTTGTTCTTCAAGTTTAAGTGAACTACGAGCCCCATTGTTAATCCTTTAACGGAAATTAATTGTAACTTTCTACAAGTTGAACAATGATTCGAACACGTAGACGGTTGAAATCTTTGTATATATTGCTTCCATATAGTCTAAGAAACATATACGCAAAGCATCCAAATAGTACCATTCGCCAATTTTTTGTTCTTCAAGTTTAAGTGAACAATGAGCCCCAATGGTTAATCCTTTATCGGAAATTATTTGTAACTTTCGACAAGTAGAACAATGAATGGAACAGGTAGACGGTTGAAATCTTTGTATATATTGCTTCTATATAATCTAAGAAACATATATGCAAAGTATCCAAACAGTACCATTCGCCAATCTTTTGTTCTTCAAGTTTAAGTGAACAGCGAGCCCCACTGATAATCATGAAATGGAAATTATTTGTAACTTTCTACAAGAAGAACAATGAATAGTACAGGTAGACGGGTGAAATCTTTCTATTATATTGCTTCTATATAATCTACGAAACATATATGCAAAGCATCCAAACAGTACAATTCGCCAATTTTTTGTCCTTCAAGTTTAAGTGATCAATGAGCCCCAATGGTTAATCCTTTATCGGTAATTATTTGTAACTTTCGACAAGTAGAACAATGAATGGAACAGGTAGACGGTAGAAATCCTTGTATATATTGCGTCTATATAGTCTAAGAAACATATATGCAAAGCATCCAAACAGTACAATTCGCCAATTTATTGTTCTTCAAGTTTAAGTGAACAACGAGCCCCATTGTTAATCCTTTAAAGGAAATTATTTGTAACTTTCGACAAGTAGAACAATGAATGGAACAGGTAGACGGTTGAAATCTTTGTATATATTGCTTCTATATAATCTAAGAAACATATATGCAAAGCATCTAAACAGTAACAATCGCCAATTTTTTGATCTTCAAATTTAAGTGAACTACGAGCTCCATTGTTAATCCTTTAAAGGAAATTATTTGTAAATGTCGACAAGTAGAACAATGAATGGATCAGGTAGACGGTTGAAATCATTGTATATATTGCTTCTATATAATCTACGAAACATATATGCAAAGCATCCAAACAGTACAATTCGCCAATTTTTTGTCCTTCAAGTTTAAGTGAACAACGAGCCCCATTGTTAATCCTTTATCGGAAATTATTTGTAACTTTCGACAAGTAGAACAATGAATGGAACAGGTAGACGGTTGAAATCTTTGTATATATTGCTTCTATATAGTCTAAGAAACATATATGCAAAGCATCCAAACAGTACAATTCGCCAATTTTTTGTTCTTCAAGTTTAAGTGATCAATGAGCCCCAATGGTTAATCCTTTATCGGTAATTATTTGTAACTTTCGACAAGTAGAACAATGAATGGAACAGGTAGACGGTAGAAATCCTTGTATATATTGCGTCTATATAGTCTAAGAAACATATATGCAAAGCATCCAAACAGTACAATTCGCCAATTTATTGTTCTTCAAGTTTAAGTGAACAACGAGCCCCATTGTTAATCCTTTATCGGAAATTATTTGTAACTTTCGACAAGTAGAACAATGAATGGAACAGGTAGACGGTTGAAATCTTTGTATATATTGCTTCTATATAGTCTAAGAAACATATATGCAAAGCATCCAAACAGTACAATTCGCCAATTTTTTGTCCTTCAAGTTTAAGTGAACAACGAGCCCCATTGTTAATCCTTTATCGGAAATTATTTGTAACTTTCGACAAGTAGAACAATGAATGGAACAGGTAGACGGTTGAAATCTTTGTATATATTGCTTCTATATAGTCTAAGAAACATATATGCAAAGCATCCAAACAGTACAATTCGCCAATTTTTTGTTCTTCAAGTTTAAGTGATCAATGAGCCCCAATGGTTAATCCTTTATCGGTAATTATTTGTAACTTTCGACAAGTAGAACAATGAATGGAACAGGTAGACGGTAGAAATCCTTGTATATATTGCGTCTATATAGTCTAAGAAACATATATGCAAAGCATCCAAACAGTACAATTCGCCAATTTATTGTTCTTCAAGTTTAAGTGAACAACGAGCCCCATTGTTAATCCTTTAAAGGAAATTATTTGTAAATTTCGACAAGTAGAACAATAAATGGAACAGGTAGACGGTTGAAATCTTTGTATATAATGCTTCTATATAATCTAAGAAACATATATGCAAAGCATCCAAACAGTACCATTCGCCAATTTCTTGTTCTTCAAGTTTAAGTGAACTACGAGCTCCATTGTTAATCCTTTAAAGGAAATTATTTGCAAATGTCGACAAGTAGAACAATGAATGGATCAGGTAGACGGTTGAAATCATTGTATATATTGCTTCTATATAGTCTAAGAAACATATATGCAAAGCATCCAAACAGTACAATTCGCCAATTTTTTGTTCTTCAAGTTTAAGTGAACAATGAGTCCCAATGGTTAATCCTTTATCGGTAATTATTTGTAACTTTCGACAAGTAGAACAATGAATGGAACAGGTAGACGGTTGAAATCCTTGTATATATTGCGTCTATATAGTCTAAGAAACATATATGCAAAGCATCCAAACAGTACAATTCGCCAATTTATTGTTCTTCAAGTTTAAGTGAACAACGAGCCCCATTGTTAATCCTTTAAAGGAAATTATTTGTAAATTTCGACAAGTAGAACAATGAATGGAACAGGTAGACGGTAGAAATCTTTGTATATATTGCTTCTATATAATCTAGGAAACCTATATGCAAAGCATCTAAACAGTAACAATCGCCAATTTTTTGATCTTCAAGTTTAAGTGAACAGCGAGCCCCACTGATAATCATGAAATGGAAATTATTTGTAACTTTCTACAAGAAGAACAATGAATAGTACAGGTAGACGGGTGAAATCTTTCTATTATATTGCTTCTAAATAGTCTAAGAAACACATATGCAAAGCATCCAAACAGTACAATTCGCCAATTTTTTGTTCTTGAAGTTTAAGTGAACTACGAGCCCCATTGTTAATCCTTTAAAGGAAATTATTTGTAAATTTCGACAAGTAGAACAATGAATGGATCAGGTAGACGGTTGAAATCATTGTATATATTGATTCTATATAGCCTAAGAAACATATATGCAAAGCATCCAAACAGTACAATTCGCCAATTTTTTGTTCTTCAAGTTTAAGTGAACTACGAGCCCCATTGTTAATCCTTTAACGGAAATTAATTGTAACTTTCTACAAGTTGAACAATGATTCGAACACGTAGACGGTTGAAATCTTTGTATATATTGCTTCCATATAGTCTAAGAAACATATACGCAAAGCATCCAAATAGTACCATTCGCCAATTTTTTGTTCTTCAAGTTTAAGTGAACAATGAGCCCCAATGGTTAATCCTTTATCGGAAATTATTTGTAACTTTCGACAAGTAGAACAATGAATGGAACAGGTAGACGGTTGAAATCTTTGTATATATTGCTTCTATATAATCTAAGAAACATATATGCAAAGCATCTAAACAGTAACAATCGCCAATTTTTTGATCTTCAAGTTTAAGTGAACAACGAGCCCCATTGTTAATACTTTAAAGGAAATTATTTGTAAATTTCGACAAGTAGAACAATGAATGGAACAGGTAGAAGGTTGAAATCTTTGTATATATTGCTTCCATATAGTCTAAGAAACATATACGCAAACCATCCAAACAGTACCATTCGCCAATTTTTTGTTCTTCAAGTTTAAGTGAACAATGAGCCCCAATTGTTAATCCTTTATCGGAAATTATTTGTAACTTTCGACAAGTAGAACAATGAATGGAACAGGTAGACGGTTGAAATCTTTGTATATATTGCTTCTATATAATCTAAGAAACATATATGCAAAGCATCTAAACAGTAACAATCGCCAATTTTTTGATCTTCAAGTTTAAGTGAACAACGAGCCCCATTGTTAATCCTTTAAAGGAAATTATTTGTAAATTTCGACAAGTAGAACAATGAATGGAACAGGTAGACGGTTGAAATCTTTGTATATATTGCTTCTATATAATCTAAGAAACATATATGCAAAGTATCCAAACAGTACCATTCGCCAATCTTTTGTTCTTCAAGTTTAAGTGAACAGCGGGCCCCATTGATAATCATGAAATGGAAATTATTTGTAACTTTCTACAAGTAGAACAATGAATGGAACAGGTAGACGGTTGAATTCTTTCTATATATTGCTTCTAAATAGTCTAAGAAACATATATGCAAAGCATCCAAACAGTAAAATTCGCCAATTTATTGTTCTTCAAGTTTAAGTGAACAACGAGCCCCATTGTTAATCATTTAAAGGAAATTATTTGTAATTTTCGACAAGCAGAACAATGAATGGAACAGGTAGAAGGTTGAAATCTTTGTATATATTGCTTCTATATAATCTAAGAAACCTATATGCAAAGCATCTAAACAGTAACAATCGCCAATTTTTTGATCTTCAAGTTTAAGTGAACAATGAGCCCCATTGTTAATCCTTTATCGGAAATTATTTGTAATTTTCGACAAGTAGAACAATGAATGGAACTGGTAGACGGTTGAAATCTTTTTATATATTGCTTCTATATAGTCTAAGAAACATATATGCAAAGCATCCAAACAGTACCAGTCGCCAATTTTTTGATCTTCAAGTTTAAGTGAACAGCGAGCCCCATTGTTAATCCTTTAACGGAAATTATTTGTAACTTTCGACAAGTAGAACAATGAATAGAACAGGTAGACGGTTGAAATCTTTGTATATGTTGCTTCTATATAGCCTAAGAAACCTATATGCAAAGCATCTAAAAAGTAACAATCGCCAATTTTTTGTTCTCCAAGATTAAGTGAACAACGAGCCCCATTGATAATCATGAAATGGAAATTATGTGTAACTTTCTACAAGTAGAACAATGAATAGTACAGGTAGACGTTTGAAATCTTTGTATATATTGCTTCTATATAATCTAAGAAACATATATGCAAAGCATCCAAACAGTACCATTCGCCAAATTTTTGTTCTTCAAGTTTAACTGAACAATGAGCCCCAATTGTTAATCCTTTATCGGTAATTATTTGTAACTTTCGACAAGTAGAACAATGAATGGAACAGGTAGACGGTAGAAATCCTTGTATATATTGCGTCTATATAGTCTAAGAAACATATATGCAAAGCATCCAAACAGTACCATTCGCCAATTTCTTGTTCTTCAAGTTTAAGTGAACTACGAGCTCCATTGTTAATCCTTTAAAGGAAATTATTTGTAAATGTCGACAAGTAGAACAATGAATGGATCAGGTAGACGGTTGAAATCATTGTATATATTGCTTCTATATAATCTACGAAACATATATGCAAAGCATCCAAACAGTACAATTCGCCAATTTTTTGTCCTTCAAGTTTAAGTGAACAACGAGCCCCATTGTTAATCCTTTATCGGAAATTATTTGTAACTTTCGACAAGTAGAACAATGAATGGAACAGGTAGACGGTTGAAATCTTTGTATATATTGCTTCTATATAGTCTAAGAAACATATATGCAAAGCATCCAAACAGTACAATTCGCCAATTTTTTGTTCTTCAAGTTTAAGTGATCAATGAGCCCCAATGGTTAATCCTTTATCGGTAATTATTTGTAACTTTCGACAAGTAGAACAATGAATGGAACAGGTAGACGGTAGAAATCCTTGTATATATTGCGTCTATATAGTCTAAGAAACATATATGCAAAGCATCCAAACAGTACAATTCGCCAATTTATTGTTCTTCAAGTTTAAGTGAACAACGAGCCCCATTGTTAATCCTTTAAAGGAAATTATTTGTAAATTTCGACAAGTAGAACAATAAATGGAACAGGTAGACGGTTGAAATCTTTGTATATAATGCTTCTATATAATCTAAGAAACATATATGCAAAGCATCCAAACAGTACCATTCGCCAATTTCTTGTTCTTCAAGTTTAAGTGAACTACGAGCTCCATTGTTAATCCTTTAAAGGAAATTATTTGCAAATGTCGACAAGTAGAACAATGAATGGATCAGGTAGACGGTTGAAATCATTGTATATATTGCTTCTATATAGTCTAAGAAACATATATGCAAAGCATCCAAACAGTACAATTCGCCAATTTTTTGTTCTTCAAGTTTAAGTGAACAATGAGTCCCAATGGTTAATCCTTTATCGGTAATTATTTGTAACTTTCGACAAGTAGAACAATGAATGGAACAGGTAGACGGTTGAAATCCTTGTATATATTGCGTCTATATAGTCTAAGAAACATATATGCAAAGCATCCAAACAGTACAATTCGCCAATTTATTGTTCTTCAAGTTTAAGTGAACAACGAGCCCCATTGTTAATCCTTTAAAGGAAATTATTTGTAAATTTCGACAAGTAGAACAATGAATGGAACAGGTAGACGGTTGAAATCTTTGTATATATTGCTTCTATATAATCTAGGAAACCTATATGCAAAGCATCTAAACAGTAACAATCGCCAATTTTTTGATCTTCAAGTTTAAGTGAACAGCGAGCCCCACTGATAATCATGAAATGGAAATTATTTGTAACTTTCTACAAGAAGAACAATGAATAGTACAGGTAGACGGGTGAAATCTTTCTATTATATTGCTTCTAAATAGTCTAAGAAACACATATGCAAAGCATCCAAACAGTACAATTCGCCAATTTTTTGTTCTTCAAGTTTAAGTGAACAACGAGCCCCATTGTTAATCATTTAAAGGAAATTATTTGTAATTTTCGACAAGCAGAACAATGAATGGAACAGGTAGAAGGTTGAAATCTTTGTATATATTGCTTCCATATAGTCTAAGAAACATATACGCAAACCATCCAAACAGTACCATTCGCCAATTTTTTGTTCTTCAAGTTTAAGTGAACAATGAGCCCCAATTGTTAATCCTTTATCGGAAATTATTTGTAACTTTCGACAAGTAGAACAATGAATGGAACAGGTAGACGGTTGAAATCTTTGTATATATTGCTTCTATATAATCTAAGAAACATATATGCAAAGCATCTAAACAGTAACAATCGCCAATTTTTTGATCTTCAAGTTTAAGTGAACAACGAGCCCCATTGTTAATCCTTTAAAGGAAATTATTTGTAAATTTCGACAAGTAGAACAATGAATGGAACAGGTAGACGGTTGAAATCTTTGTATATATTGCTTCTATATAATCTAAGAAACATATATGCAAAGTATCCAAACAGTACCATTCGCCAATCTTTTGTTCTTCAAGTTTAAGTGAACAGCGAGCCCCATTGATAATCATGAAATGGAAATTATTTGTAACTTTCTACAAGTAGAACAATGAATGGAACAGGTAGACGGTTGAATTCTTTCTATATATTGCTTCTAAATAGTCTAAGAAACATATATGCAAAGCATCCAAACAGTAAAATTCGCCAATTTATTGTTCTTCAAGTTTAAGTGAACAACGAGCCCCATTGTTAATCATTTAAAGGAAATTATTTGTAATTTTCGACAAGCAGAACAATGAATGGAACAGGTAGAAGGTTGAAATCTTTGTATATATTGCTTCTATATAATCTAAGAAACCTATATGCAAAGCATCTAAACAGTAACAATCGCCAATTTTTTGATCTTCAAGTTTAAGTGAACAATGAGCCCCATTGTTAATCCTTTATCGGAAATTATTTGTAATTTTCGACAAGTAGAACAATGAATGGAACTGGTAGACGGTTGAAATCTTTTTATATATTGCTTCTATATAGTCTAAGAAACATATATGCAAAGCATCCAAACAGTACCAGTCGCCAATTTTTTGATCTTCAAGTTTAAGTGAACAGCGAGCCCCATTGTTAATCCTTTAACGGAAATTATTTGTAACTTTCGACAAGTAGAACAATGAATAGAACAGGTAGACGGTTGAAATCTTTGTATATGTTGCTTCTATATAGCCTAAGAAACCTATATGCAAAGCATCTAAAAAGTAACAATCGCCAATTTTTTGTTCTCCAAGATTAAGTGAACAACGAGCCCCATTGATAATCATGAAATGGAAATTATGTGTAACTTTCTACAAGTAGAACAATGAATAGTACAGGTAGACGTTTGAAATCTTTGTATATATTGCTTCTATATAATCTAAGAAACATATATGCAAAGCATCCAAACAGTACCATTCGCCAAATTTTTGTTCTTCAAGTTTAACTGAACAATGAGCCCCAATTGTTAATCCTTTATCGGTAATTATTTGTAACTTTCGACAAGTAGAACAATGAATGGAACAGGTAGACGGTAGAAATCCTTGTATATATTGCGTCTATATAGTCTAAGAAACATATATGCAAAGCATCCAAACAGTACAATTCGCCAATTTATTGTTCTTCATGTTTAAGTGAACAACGAGCCCCATTGTTAATCCTTTAAAGGAAATTATTTGTAAATTTCGACAAGTAGAACAATAAATGGAACAGGTAGACGGTTGAAATCTTTGTATATAATGCTTCTATATAATCTAAGAAACATATATGCAAAGCATCCAAACAGTACCATTCGCCAATTTCTTGTTCTTCAAGTTTAAGTGAACTACGAGCTCCATTGTTAATCCTTTAAAGGAAATTATTTGTAAATGTCGACAAGTAGAACAATGAATGGATCAGGTAGACGGTTGAAATCATTGTATATATTGCTTCTATATAGTCTAAGAAACATATATGCAAAGCATCCAAACAGTACAATTCGCCAATTTTTTGTTCTTCAAGTTTAAGTGAACAATGAGTCCCAATGGTTAATCCTTTATCGGTAATTATTTGTAACTTTCGACAAGTAGAACAATGAATGGAACAGGTAGACGGTTGAAATCCTTGTATATATTGCGTCTATATAGTCTAAGAAACATATATGCAAAGCATCCAAACAGTACAATTCGCCAATTTATTGTTCTTCAAGTTTAAGTGAACAACGAGCCCCATTGTTAATCCTTTAAAGGAAATTATTTGTAAATTTCGACAAGTAGAACAATGAATGGAACAGGTAGACGGTTGAAATCTTTGTATATATTGCTTCTATATAATCTAGGAAACCTATATGCAAAGCATCTAAACAGTAACAATCGCCAATTTTTTGATCTTCAAGTTTAAGTGAACAGCGAGCCCCATTGATAATCATGAAATGGAAATTATTTGTAACTTTCTACAAGTAGAACAATGAATGGAACAGGTAGACGGTTGAATTCTTTCTATATATTGCTTCTAAATAGTCTAAGAAACATATATGCAAAGCATCCAAACAGTAAAATTCGCCAATTTATTGTTCTTCAAGTTTAAGTGAACAACGAGCCCCATTGTTAATCATTTAAAGGAAATTATTTGTAATTTTCGACAAGCAGAACAATGAATGGAACAGGTAGAAGGTTGAAATCTTTGTATATATTGCTTCCATATAGTCTAAGAAACATATACGCAAACCATCCAAACAGTACCATTCGCCAATTTTTTGTTCTTCAAGTTTAAGTGAACAATGAGCCCCAATTGTTAATCCTTTATCGGAAATTATTTGTAACTTTCGACAAGTAGAACAATGAATGGAACAGGTAGACGGTTGAAATCTTTGTATATATTGCTTCTATATAATCTAAGAAACATATATGCAAAGCATCTAAACAGTAACAATCGCCAATTTTTTGATCTTCAAGTTTAAGTGAACAACGAGCCCCATTGTTAATCCTTTAAAGGAAATTATTTGTAAATTTCGACAAGTAGAACAATGAATGGAACAGGTAGACGGTTGAAATCTTTGTATATATTGCTTCTATATAATCTAAGAAACATATATGCAAAGTATCCAAACAGTACCATTCGCCAATCTTTTGTTCTTCAAGTTTAAGTGAACAGCGAGCCCCATTGATAATCATGAAATGGAAATTATTTGTAACTTTCTACAAGTAGAACAATGAATGGAACAGGTAGACGGTTGAATTCTTTCTATATATTGCTTCTAAATAGTCTAAGAAACATATATGCAAAGCATCCAAACAGTAAAATTCGCCAATTTATTGTTCTTCAAGTTTAAGTGAACAACGAGCCCCATTGTTAATCATTTAAAGGAAATTATTTGTAATTTTCGACAAGCAGAACAATGAATGGAACAGGTAGAAGGTTGAAATCTTTGTATATATTGCTTCTATATAATCTAAGAAACCTATATGCAAAGCATCTAAACAGTAACAATCGCCAATTTTTTGATCTTCAAGTTTAAGTGAACAATGAGCCCCATTGTTAATCCTTTATCGGAAATTATTTGTAATTTTCGACAAGTAGAACAATGAATGGAACTGGTAGACGGTTGAAATCTTTTTATATATTGCTTCTATATAGTCTAAGAAACATATATGCAAAGCATCCAAACAGTACCAGTCGCCAATTTTTTGATCTTCAAGTTTAAGTGAACAGCGAGCCCCATTGTTAATCCTTTAACGGAAATTATTTGTAACTTTCGACAAGTAGAACAATGAATAGAACAGGTAGACGGTTGAAATCTTTGTATATGTTGCTTCTATATAGCCTAAGAAACCTATATGCAAAGCATCTAAAAAGTAACAATCGCCAATTTTTTGTTCTCCAAGATTAAGTGAACAACGAGCCCCATTGATAATCATGAAATGGAAATTATGTGTAACTTTCTACAAGTAGAACAATGAATAGTACAGGTAGACGTTTGAAATCTTTGTATATATTGCTTCTATATAATCTAAGAAACATATATGCAAAGCATCCAAACAGTACCATTCGCCAAATTTTTGTTCTTCAAGTTTAACTGAACAATGAGCCCCAATTGTTAATCCTTTATCGGTAATTATTTGTAACTTTCGACAAGTAGAACAATGAATGGAACAGGTAGACGGTAGAAATCCTTGTATATATTGCGTCTATATAGTCTAAGAAACATATATGCAAAGCATCCAAACAGTACCATTCGCCAATTTCTTGTTCTTCAAGTTTAAGTGAACTACGAGCTCCATTGTTAATCCTTTAAAGGAAATTATTTGTAAATGTCGACAAGTAGAACAATGAATGGATCAGGTAGACGGTTGAAATCATTGTATATATTGCTTCTATATAATCTACGAAACATATATGCAAAGCATCCAAACAGTACAATTCGCCAATTTTTTGTCCTTCAAGTTTAAGTGAACAACGAGCCCCATTGTTAATCCTTTATCGGAAATTATTTGTAACTTTCGACAAGTAGAACAATGAATGGAACAGGTAGACGGTTGAAATCTTTGTATATATTGCTTCTATATAGTCTAAGAAACATATATGCAAAGCATCCAAACAGTACAATTCGCCAATTTTTTGTTCTTCAAGTTTAAGTGATCAATGAGCCCCAATGGTTAATCCTTTATCGGTAATTATTTGTAACTTTCGACAAGTAGAACAATGAATGGAACAGGTAGACGGTAGAAATCCTTGTATATATTGCGTCTATATAGTCTAAGAAACATATATGCAAAGCATCCAAACAGTACAATTCGCCAATTTATTGTTCTTCAAGTTTAAGTGAACAACGAGCCCCATTGTTAATCCTTTAAAGGAAATTATTTGTAAATTTCGACAAGTAGAACAATAAATGGAACAGGTAGACGGTTGAAATCTTTGTATATAATGCTTCTATATAATCTAAGAAACATATATGCAAAGCATCCAAACAGTACCATTCGCCAATTTCTTGTTCTTCAAGTTTAAGTGAACTACGAGCTCCATTGTTAATCCTTTAAAGGAAATTATTTGTAAATGTCGACAAGTAGAACAATGAATGGATCAGGTAGACGGTTGAAATCATTGTATATATTGCTTCTATATAGTCTAAGAAACATATATGCAAAGCATCCAAACAGTACAATTCGCCAATTTTTTGTTCTTCAAGTTTAAGTGAACAATGAGTCCCAATGGTTAATCCTTTATCGGTAATTATTTGTAACTTTCGACAAGTAGAACAATGAATGGAACAGGTAGACGGTTGAAATCCTTGTATATATTGCGTCTATATAGTCTAAGAAACATATATGCAAAGCATCCAAACAGTACAATTCGCCAATTTATTGTTCTTCAAGTTTAAGTGAACAACGAGCCCCATTGTTAATCCTTTAAAGGAAATTATTTGTAAATTTCGACAAGTAGAACAATGAATGGAACAGGTAGACGGTTGAAATCTTTGTATATATTGCTTCTATATAATCTAGGAAACCTATATGCAAAGCATCTAAACAGTAACAATCGCCAATTTTTTGATCTTCAAGTTTAAGTGAACAGCGAGCCCCACTGATAATCATGAAATGGAAATTATTTGTAACTTTCTACAAGAAGAACAATGAATAGTACAGGTAGACGGGTGAAATCTTTCTATTATATTGCTTCTAAATAGTCTAAGAAACACATATGCAAAGCATCCAAACAGTACAATTCGCCAATTTTTTGTTCTTGAAGTTTAAGTGAACTACGAGCCCCATTGTTAATCCTTTAAAGGAAATTATTTGTAAATTTCGACAAGTAGAACAATGAATGGATCAGGTAGACGGTTGAAATCATTGTATATATTGATTCTATATAGCCTAAGAAACATATATGCAAAGCATCCAAACAGTACAATTCGCCAATTTTTTGTTCTTCAAGTTTAAGTGAACTACGAGCCCCATTGTTAATCCTTTAACGGAAATTAATTGTAACTTTCTACAAGTTGAACAATGATTCGAACACGTAGACGGTTGAAATCTTTGTATATATTGCTTCCATATAGTCTAAGAAACATATACGCAAAGCATCCAAATAGTACCATTCGCCAATTTTTTATTCTTCAAGTTTAAGTGAACAATGAGCCCCAATGGTTAATCCTTTATCGGAAATTATTTGTAACTTTCGACAAGTAGAACAATGAATGGAACAGGTAGACGGGTGAAATCTTTGTATATATTGCTTCTATATAATCTAAGAAACATATATGCAAAGCATCTAAACAGTAACAATCGCCAATTTTTTGATCTTCAAGTTTAAGTGAACAACGAGCCCCATTGTTAATACTTTAAAGGAAATTATTTGTAAATTTCGACAAGTAGAACAATGAATGGAACAGGTAGACGGTTGAAATCTTTGTATATATTGCTTCTATATAATCTAAGAAACATATATGCAAAGTATCCAAAAAGTACCATTCGCCAATCTTTTGTTCTTCAAGTTTAAGTGAACAGCGAGCCCCATTGATAATCATGAAATGGAAATTATTTGTAACTTTCTACAAGTAGAACAATGAATGGAACAGGTAGACGGTTGAATTCTTTCTATATATTGCTTCTAAATAGTCTAAGAAACATATATGCAAAGCATCCAAACAGTAAAATTCGCCAATTTATTGTTCTTCAAGTTTAAGTGAACAACGAGCCCCATTGTTAATCATTTAAAGGAAATTATTTGTAATTTTCGACAAGCAGAACAATGAATGGAACAGGTAGAAGGTTGAAATCTTTGTATATATTGCTTCCATATAGTCTAAGAAACATATACGCAAACCATCCAAACAGTACCATTCGCCAATTTTTTGTTCTTCAAGTTTAAGTGAACAATGAGCCCCAATTGTTAATCCTTTATCGGAAATTATTTGTAACTTTCGACAAGTAGAACAATGAATGGAACAGGTAGACGGTTGAAATCTTTGTATATATTGCTTCTATATAATCTAAGAAACATATATGCAAAGCATCTAAACAGTAACAATCGCCAATTTTTTGATCTTCAAGTTTAAGTGAACAACGAGCCCCATTGTTAATCCTTTAAAGGAAATTATTTGTAAATTTCGACAAGTAGAACAATGAATGGAACAGGTAGACGGTTGAAATCTTTGTATATATTCCTTCTATATAATCTAAGAAACATATATGCAAAGTATCCAAACAGTACCATTCGCCAATCTTTTGTTCTTCAAGTTTAAGTGAACAGCGAGCCCCATTGATAATCATGAAATGGAAATTATTTGTAACTTTCTACAAGTAGAACAATGACTGGAACAGGTAGACGGTTGAATTCTTTCTATATATTGCTTCTAAATAGTCTAAGAAACATATATGCAAAGCATCCAAACAGTAAAATTCGCCAATTTATTGTTCTTCAAGTTTAAGTGAACAACGAGCCCCATTGTTAATCATTTAAAGGAAATTATTTGTAATTTTCGACAAGCAGAACAATGAATGGAACAGGTAGAAGGTTGAAATCTTTGTATATATTGCTTCTATATAATCTAAGAAACCTATATGCAAAGCATCTAAACAGTAACAATCGCCAATTTTTTGATCTTCAAGTTTAAGTGAACAATGAGCCCCATTGTTAATCCTTTATCGGAAATTATTTGTAATTTTCGACAAGTAGAACAATGAATGGAACTGGTAGACGGTTGAAATCTTTTTATATATTGCTTCTATATAGTCTAAGAAACATATATGCAAAGCATCCAAACAGTACCAGTCGCCAATTTTTTGATCTTCAAGTTTAAGTGAACAGCGAGCCCCATTGTTAATCCTTTAACGGAAATTATTTGTAACTTTCGACAAGTAGAACAATGAATAGAACAGGTAGACGGTTGAAATCTTTGTATATGTTGCTTCTATATAGTCTAAGAAACATATATGCAAAGCATCCAAACAGTACAATTCGCCAATTTATTGTTCTTCAAGTTTAAGTGAACAACGAGCCCCATTGTTAATCCTTTAAAGAAAATTATTTGTAAATTTCGACAAGTAGAACAATGATTGGAACACGTAGACGGTTGAAATCTTTGTATATATTGCTTCCATATAGTCTAAGAAACATGTACGCAAAGCATCCAAACAGTACCGTTCGCTAATTTTTTGTTCTTCAAGTTTAAGTGAACTACGAGCCCCATTGTTAATCCTTTAAAGGAAATTATTTGTAACTTTCGACAAGTAGAACAATGAATGGAACTGGTAGACGGTTGAAATTTTTGTATATATTGCTTCTATATAGTCTAAGAAACATATATGCAAAGCATCCAAACAGTACCATTCGCCAATTTTTTGTTCTTCAAGTTTAAGTGAACTACGAGCCCCATTGATAATCCTTTATAGGAAATTATTTGTAAATTTCGACAAGTAGAACAATGAATCGAACAGGTAGACGGTTGAAATCCTTGTATATATTGCGTCTATATAGTCTAAGAAACATATATGCAAAGCATCCAAACAGTACAATTCGCCAATTTATTGTTCTTCAAGTTTAAGTGAACAACGAGCCCCATTGTTAATCATGAAATGGAAATTATTTGTAACTTTCTACAAGTAGAACAATGAATAGTACAGGTAGACGGGTGAAATCTTTCTATATATTACATCTAAATAGTCTAAGAAACATATATGGAAAGCATCCAAACAGTACAATTCGCCAATTTTTCGTTCTTCAAGTTTAAGTGAACTACGAGCCCCATTGTTAATCCTTTATAGGAAATTATTTGTAAATTTCGACAAGTAGAACAATGAATCGAACAGGTAGACGGTTGAAATCTTTGTATATATTGCTTCTTTATAATCTAAGAAACATATATGCAAAGCATCCAAACAGTACAATTCGCCAGTTATTTCATCTTCATGTTTAAGTGAACTACGAGCCCCATTGTTAATCCTTTAAAGGAAATTATTTGTAAATTTCGACAAGTAGAACAATGAATGGATCATGTAGACGGTTGAAATCATTGCATATATTGCTTCTATATAGTCTGCGAAACAAATATGCAAAGCATCCAAACAGTACCGTTCGCCAATTTTTTGTTCTTCAAGTTTAAGTGAACTACGAGCCCCATTGATAATCCTTTAAAGGAAATTATTTGTAACTTTCGACAAGTAGAACAATGAATGGAACTGGTAGACGGTTGAAATTTTTGTATATATTGCTTCTATATAGTCTAAGAAACATATATGCAAAGCATCCAAACAGTACCATTCGCCAATTTTTTGTTCTTCAAGTTTAAGTGAACTACGAGCCCCATTGATAATCATGAAACGGAAATTATTTGTAACTTTCTACAAGTAGAACAATGAATAGAACAGGTAGACGGTTGAAATCTTTGTATATGTTGCTTCCATATAGTCTAAGAAACTTATATGCAAAGCATCTAAACAGTAACATTCGCCAATTTTTTTATCTTCAAGTTTAAGTGAACAATGAGCCCCAATGGTTAATCCGTTATCGGAAATTATTTGTAACTTTCGACAAGTAGAACAATGAATGGAACAGGTAGACTGTTGAAATCATTGTATATATTGCTTCTATATAGTCTAAGAAACATATATGCAAAGCATCCAAACAGTACAATTCGCCAATTTTTTGTTCTTCAAGTTTAAGTGAACTACGAGCCCCATTGATAATCATGAAATGGAAATTATTTGTAACTTTCTACAAGTAGAACAATGAATAGAACAGGTAGACGGTTGAAATCTTTGTATATATTGCTTCTATATAGTATAAGAAACATATATGCAAAGCATCCAAACAGTACAATTCGCCAATTTTTTGTTCTTCAAGTTTAAGTGAACTACGAGCCCCATTGATAATCATGAAATGGAAATTATTTGTAACTTTCTACAAGTAGAACAATGAATAGTACAGGTAGACGGGTGAAATCTTTCTATATATTGCATCTAAATAGTCTAAGAAACATATATGCAAAGCATCCAAACAGAACCATTCGCCAATTTTTTGTTCTTCAAGTTTAAGTGAACTACGAGCCCCATTGTTATTCCTTTAAAGAAAATTATTTGTAAATTTCGACAAGTAGAACAATGATTGGAACACGTAGACGGTTGAAATCTTTGTATATATTGCTTCCATATAGTCTAAGAAACATGTACGCAAAGCATCCAAACAGTACCGTTCGCTAATTTTTTGTTCTTCAAGTTTAAGTGAACTACGAGCCCCATTGTTAATCCTTTAAAGGAAATTATTTGTAACTTTCGACAAGTAGAACAATGAATGGAACTGGTAGACGGTTGAAATTTTTGTATATATTGCTTCTATATAGTCTAAGAAACATATATGCAAAGCATCCAAACAGTACCATTCGCCAATTTTTTGTTCTTCAAGTTTAAGTGAACTACGAGCCCCATTGATAATCCTTTATAGGAAATTATTTGTAAATTTCGACAAGTAGAACAATGAATCGAACAGGTAGACGGTTGAAATCCTTGTATATATTGCGTCTATATAGTCTAAGAAACATATATGCAAAGCATCCAAACAGTACAATTCGCCAATTTATTGTTCTTCAAGTTTAAGTGAACAACGAGCCCCATTGTTAATCATGAAATGGAAATTATTTGTAACTTTCTACAAGTAGAACAATGAATAGTACAGGTAGACGGGTGAAATCTTTCTATATATTACATCTAAATAGTCTAAGAAACATATATGGAAAGCATCCAAACAGTACAATTCGCCAATTTTTCGTTCTTCAAGTTTAAGTGAACTACGAGCCCCATTGTTAATCCTTTATAGGAAATTATTTGTAAATTTCGACAAGTAGAACAATGAATCGAACTGGTAGACGGTTGAAATCTTTGTATATATTGCTTCTTTATAATCTAAGAAACATATATGCAAAGCATCCAAACAGTACAATTCGCCAATTATTTCATCTTCATGTTTAAGTGAACTACTAGCCCCATTGTTAATCCTTTAAAGGAAATTATTTGTAAATTTCGACAAGTAGAACAATGAATGGATCATGTAGACGGTTGAAATCATTGCATATATTGCTTCTATATAGTCTGCGAAACAAATATGCAAAGCATCCAAACAGTACCGTTCGCCATTTTTTTGTTCTTCAAGTTTAAGTGAACTACGAGCCCCATTGATAATCATGAAACGGAAATTATTTGTAACTTTCTACAAGTAGAACAATGAATCGAACAGGTAGACGGTTGAAATCTTTGTATATGTTGCTTCTATATAGTCTAAGAAACTTATATGCAAAGCATCTAAACAGTAACATTCGCCAATTTTTTTATCTTCAAGTTTAACTGAACAATGTGCCCCAATGGTTAATCCGTTATCGGAAATTATTTGTAACTTTCGACAAGTAGAACAATGAATAGAACAGGTAGACGGTTGAAATCTTTGTATATATTGCTTCTATATAGTCTAAGAAACATATATGCAAAGCATCCAAACAGTACAATTCGCCAATTTATTGTTCTTCAAGTTTAAGTGAACAACGAGCCCCATTGTTAATCCTTTAAAGAAAATTATTTGTAAATTTCGACAAGTAGAACAATGATTGGAACACGTAGACGGTTGAAATCTTTGTATATATTGCTTCCATATAGTCTAAGAAACATGTACGCAAAGCATCCAAACAGTACCGTTCGCTAATTTTTTGTTCTTCAAGTTTAAGTGAACTACGAGCCCCATTGTTAATCCTTTAAAGGAAATTATTTGTAACTTTCGACAAGTAGAACAATGAATGGAACTGGTAGACGGTTGAAATTTTTGTATATATTGCTTCTATATAGTCTAAGAAACATATATGCAAAGCATCCAAACAGTACCATTCGCCAATTTTTTGTTCTTCAAGTTTGAGAGAACTACGAGCCCCATTGATAATCATGAAACGGAAATTATTTGTAACTTTCTACAAGTAGAACAATGAATAGAACAGGTAGACGGTTGAAATCTTTGTATATGTTGCTTCTATATAGTCTAAGAAACTTATATGCAAAGCATCTAAACAGTAACATTCGCCAATTTTTTTATCTTCAAGTTTAAGTGAACAATGAGCCCCAATGGTTAATCCGTTATCGGAAATTATTTGTAACTTTCGACAAGTAGAACAATGAATGGAACAGGTAGACTGTTGAAATCATTGTATATATTGCTTCTATATAGTCTAAGAAACATATATGCAAAGCATCCAAACAGTACAATTCGCCAATTTTTTGTTCTTCAAGTTTAAGTGAACTACGAGCCCCATTGATAATCATGAAATGGAAATTATTTGTAACTTTCTACAAGTAGAACAATGAATAGAACAGGTAGACGGTTGAAATCTTTGTATATATTGCTTCTATATAGTATAAGAAACATATATGCAAAGCATCCAAACAGTACAATTCGCCAATTTTTTGTTCTTCAAGTTTAAGTGAACTACGAGTCCCATTGATAATCATGAAATGGAAATTATTTGTAACTTTCTACAAGTAGAACAATGAATAGTACAGGTAGACGGGTGAAATCTTTCTATATATTGCATCTAAATAGTCTAAGAAACATATATGCAAAGCATCCAAACAGAACCATTCGCCAATTTTGTGTTCTTCAAGTTTAAGTGAACTACGAGCCCCATTGTTAATCCTTTAAAGAAAATTATTTGTAAATTTCGACAAGTAGAACAATGAATGGAACAGGTAGACTGTTGAAATCATTGTATATATTGCTTCTATATAGTCTAAGAAACATATATGCAAACCATCCAAACAGTACAATTCGCCAATTTTTTGTTCTTCAAGTTTAAGTGAACTACGAGCCCCATTGTTAATCCTTTAAAGGAAATTATTTGTAAATTTCGGCAAGTAGAACAATGAATGGAATAGGTAGACTGTTGAAATCATTGTATATATTGCTTCTATATAGTCTAAGAAACATATATGCAAAGCATCCAAACAGTACAATTCGCCAATTTTTTGATCTTCAAGTTTAAGTGAACAGCGAGCTCCATTGATAATTATGAAATGGAAATTATTTGTAACTTTCTACAAGTAGAACAATGAATAGTACAGGTAGACGGGTGAAGTCTTTTTATATATTGCTTCTATATAGTCTAAGAAACATATATGCAAAGCATCCAAACAGTACAATTCGCCAATTTTTTGTTCTTCACGTTTAAGTGAACAACGAGCGCCATTGATAATCATGAAACGGAAATTATTTGTAACTTTCTACAAGTAGAACAATGAATTGTACAGGTAGACGGGTGAAGTCTTTCTATATATTGCTTCTATATATTCTAAGAAATATATATGCAAAGCATCCAAACAGTACATTTCGCCAATTTTTTGTTTTTCAAGTTTAAGTGAACAACGAGCCCCATTGATAATCATGAAAGGGAAATTATTTGTAACTTTCTTCAAATAGAACAATGAATAGAACAGTTAGACTGTTGAAATTTTTGTATATATTGCTTCTATATAGTCTAAGAAACATATATGCAAAGCATCCAAACAGTACGATTCGCCAATTTTTTGTTCTTCAAGTTTAATTGAACAACGAGCCCCATTGATAATCATGAAAAGGAAATTATTTGTAACTTTCTACAAGTATAACAATGAATAGAACAGGTAGACGGTTGAAATCTTTCTATATATTGCTTCTATATAGTCTAAGAAACATATATGCAACGCATCCAAACAGTACAATTCGCCAATTTTTCGTTTTTCAAGTTTAAGTGAACTACGAGCCCCATTGTTAATCCTTTAACGGAAATTAATTGTAATTTTCTACAATTAGAACAATGAATGGATCAGGTAGACGGTTGAAATCATTGTATATATTACATCTATATAGTCTAAGAAACATATATGCAAAGCACCCAAACAGTACCATTCGCCAATTTATTGTTCTTCAAGTTTAAGTGAACCGCGAGCCCCATTGTTAATCCTTTAAAGGAAATTATTTGTAAATATCGACAAGTAGAACAATGAATGGAACAGGTAGACGGTTGAAATCATTGTATATATTGCTTCTATATAGTCTAAGAAACATATATGCAAAGCATCCAAACAGTACAATTCGACAATTTTTTGCTCTTCAAGTTTAAGTGAACTACGAGCCCCATTGTTAATCCTTTAAAGGAAATTATTTGTAAATTTCGGCAAGTAGAACAATGAATGGAATAGGTAGACGGTTGAAATCATTGTATATATTGCTTCTATATAGTCTAAGAAACATATATGAAAAGCATCCAAACAGTACAATTCGCCAATTTTTTGTTCTTCAAGTTTAAGTGAACAATGAGCCCCATTGTTAATCCTTTAAAGGAAATTATTTCTAACTTTCGACAAGTAGAACAATGAATGGAACACGTAGACGGTTGAATTCTTTGTATATATTGCTTCTATATAGTCTAAGAAACATATATGCAACGCATCCAAACAGTACAATTCGCCAATTTTTCGTTTTTCAAGTTTAAGTGAACTACGAGCCCCATTGTTAATCCTTTAACGGAAATTAATTGTAATTTTCTACAATTAGAACAATGAATGGATCAGGTAGACGGTTGAAATCATTGTATATATTACATCTATATAGTCTAAGAAACATATATGCAAAGCACCCAAACAGTACCATTCGCCAATTTATTGTTCTTCAAGTTTAAGTGAACCGCGAGCCCCATTGTTAATCCTTTAAAGGAAATTATTTGTAAATATCGACAAGTAGAACAATGAATGGAACAGGTAGACGGTTGAAATCATTGTATATATTGCTTCTATATAGTCTAAGAAACATATATGCAAAGCATCCAAACAGTACAATTCGACAATTTTTTGCTCTTCAAGTTTAAGTGAACTACGAGCCCCATTGTTAATCCTTTAAAGGAAATTATTTGTAAATTTCGGCAAGTAGAACAATGAATGGAATAGGTAGACGGTTGAAATCATTGTATATATTGCTTCTATATAGTCTAAGAAACATATATGAAAAGCATCCAAACAGTACAATTCGCCAATTTTTTGTTCTTCAAGTTTAAGTGAACAATGAGCCCCATTGTTAATCCTTTAAAGGAAATTATTTCTAACTTTCGACAAGTAGAACAATGAATGGAACACGTAGACGGTTGAATTCTTTGTATATATTGCTTCTATATAGACTAAGAAACATATATGCAAAGCACCCAAACAGTACAATTCGCCAATTTATTGTTCCTCAAGTTTAAGTGAACAACGAGCCCCATTGTTAATCCTTTAACGGAAATTATTTGTAAATTTCGACAAGTAGAACAATGATTGGAACACGTAGACGGTTGAAATCTTTGTATATATTGCTTCCATATAGTCTAAGAAACATGTACGCAAAGCGTCCAAACCGTACCATTCGCCAATTTTTTGTTCTTCAAGTTTAAGTGAACAACGAGCCCCATTGTTAATCCTTTAAAGGAAATTATTTGTAAATTTCGACAAGTAGAACAATGATTGGAACACGTAGACGGTTGAAATCTTTGTATATATTGCTTCCATATAGTCTAATAAACATATATGCAAAGCATCCAAACAGTACAATTCGCCAATTTATTGTTCTTCAAGTTTAAGTGAACAACGAGCCCCATTGTTAATCCTTTAAAGGAAATTATTTGTAACTTTCGACAAGTAGAACAATGAATGGAACAGGTAGACGGTTGAAATCTTTGTAAATATTGCTTCTATATAGTCTAAGAAACATATATGCAAAGCATCCAAACAGTACAATTCGCCAATTTTTTGTTCTTCAAGTTTAAGTGAACAATGAGCCCCATTGTTAATCCTTTAAAGGAAATTATTTCTAACTTTCGACAAGTAGAACAATGAATGGAACACGTAGACGGTTGAATTCTTTGTATATATTGCTTCTATATAGACTAAGAAACATATATGCAAAGCACCCAAACAGTACAATTCGCCAATTTATTGTTCCTCAAGTTTAAGTGAACAACGAGCCCCATTGTTAATCCTTTAACGGAAATTATTTGTAAATTTCGACAAGTAGAACAATGATTGGAACACGTAGACGGTTGAAATCTTTGTATATATTGCTTCCATATAGTCTAAGAAACATGTACGCAAAGCATCCAAACCGTACCATTCGCCAATTTTTTGTTCTTCAAGTTTAAGTGAACAACGAGCCCCATTGTTAATCCTTTAAAGGAAATTATTTGTAAATTTCGACAAGTAGAACAATGATTGGAACACGTAGACGGTTGAAATCTTTGTATATATTGCTTCCATATAGTCTAATAAACATATATGCAAAGCATCCAAACAGTACAATTCGCCAATTTATTGTTCTTCAAGTTTAAGTGAACAACGAGCCCCATTGTTAATCCTTTAAAGGAAATTATTTGTAACTTTCGACAAGTAGAACAATGAATGGAACAGGTAGACGGTTGAAATCTTTGTAAATATTGCTTCTATATAGTCTAAGAAACATATATGCAAAGCATCCAAACAGTACAATTCGCCAATTTTTTGTTCTTCAAGTTTAAGTGAACAATGAGCCCCATTGTTAATCCTTTAAAGGAAATTATTTCTAACTTTCGACAAGTAGAACAATGAATGGAACACGTAGACGGTTGAATTCTTTGTATATATTGCTTCTATATAGTCTAAGAAACATATATGCAAAGCATCCAAACAGTACAATTCGACAATTTTTTGCTCTTCAAGTTTAAGTGAACTACGAGCCCCATTGTTAATCCTTTAAAGGAAATTATTTGTAAATTTCGGCAAGAAGAACAATGAATGGAACAGGTAGACTGTTGAAATCATTGTATATATTGCTTCTATATAGTCTAAGAAACATATATGCAAAGCATCCAAACAGTACAATTAGCCAATTTTTTGTTCTTCAAGTTTAAGTGAACAATGAGCCCCAATGGTTAATCCGTTATCGGAAATTATTTGTAACTTTCGACAAGTAGAACAATGAATGGAACAGGTAGACGGTTGAAATCTTTGTATATATTGCTTCTATATAGTCTAAGAAACATATATGCAAAGCATCCAAACAGTACCATTCGCCAATTTTTTGTTCTTCAAGTTTAAGTGAACAATGAGCCCCAATGGTTAATCATTTATCCGTAATTATTTGTAACTTTCGACAAGTAGAACAATGAATAGGACAGGTAGACGGTTGAAATCTTTGTATATGTTGCTTCTATATAGTCTAAGAAACCTATATGAAAAGTGTTGGAGTACAACGATGAAATGCTCAACGGCCGCTGAGCAAACGATAACGGCGACTTTCAAAACATTGTTTGACACCAAAGCAGAGCCGTCTTCGCGCTGTAAAACCGTTTCAAGTTCAGTTCCAAAGTCAAAGCCGCAGAGAGCAGATTAAACGTTATTTTTCACTATTTCTTATTCTTTTCTTTATATTTCTAAGCAGCTTAATATAATTGTATCTAAATTAATAAAACCATTTTAAACAAAATTCCATCAGGTTATGGGCCCAGATCACAATAAAACAATAAAGTGAATATAAAACAAAGGACTTTAAATAAATTTTTTTAAATATACAATTAAATCGAAATGGCAAACGGTGGAAGTACGCATTTTGTTATTCAAAAATTGAACAATGAAAATTATTCAGTGTGGAGTTACAAATTGGAAATGCTCCTAATTAAAGAAAAATTGTGGATTGTAATAAACGACAGAAAACCTGATCCAATGAATTCATCATGGACGCAGATGGATAGCGAGGCACGTGCTACCATTGGATTATTGGTAGAAGATAATCAATTACAGCACATAAGAAACGCTAAATCTGCACGTGAAGCATGGGATTGTTTGAAAGGATATCACCAAAAGGCAACTTTAACCAGTAAGGTACTTTTATTAAAACGGTTATGTAGAACAGTGCTAAAAGAAGATGGTGATATGGAAGAACACATCACAAAAATTGCAAATTATTTCGAAGAACTCACAGCTCTCGGACAAGAATTGCCAGATAATCTCAAAGCAGCAATGTTGCTCGGAAGTCTTCCAGAATCGTACGAAACGCTTGTAACGGCTTTGGAAAGTAGACCCGAAAGCGATTTGACGTTAAATCTCGTCAAAGGGAAATTAATAGACGAATACAAAAGGCGTAAAGGGGCAAAAGATACGAGGCAACATATTTCAGAATGCGAAGCGGCTATGAAAACGGAACTCAAACATACAGCTGGCGCACTGCCTGGAAAAACATGTTTCTTCTGCAAAGAAGCCGGTCATTTCAAGAGTGACTGTTCAAAGTACAAATCATGGAAGTTGAAAAGAGAAGAGGCTAATGCAGTTATAGAAGACAAATCGTCGTCTTCTAACGATTTCTGTTTTCATGCGATAGCCACAAAAGGAACTTCGAAAGAAGCATGTTTTGTTATTAAAGAAAAGAAACATAATTTATGGATTGTCGACTCGGGTGCAACAAGCCACATGGCAACGTCGAGGATTTTTTTCGACAATTTTAATCCCGAAAGAAAAGGCCAAGTAGGTCTCGCAGACGAAGGGAAGACGGCTGAGGTGCAAGGGATTGGCTCAGGAGTGCTAAACTGTGGGATAGGCCCGCGAGAGGTCGCCCAAATTAAATTGAACAATGTACTTTACGTTCCTACGTTCAGATCGAATTTACTGTCGGTAAAGAGGTTAGTGAGTGATGGCTATAAACTAATTTTCGAAAAAGACAACTGCACAATTTCAAAGAACGGAGAATTAAAGGCAATAGCGAAATTATCCTCGGAACTGTTCGAACTGACCACAATTGAAAAAGCCTGCACAGTAAGTAATACTATATATTTAAATCATACTGAAAATTGTCAGCATGCATGGCATAGACGTTTTGGACATCGAGACCCTACCGCAGTCAAAGATTTAGTTGAAAAGAATTTAGCGACAGGAATTAAAATAAAAGATTTTGGACAACGAGTAACTTGCGAATGCTGCGTAATAGGTAAGATGGCACGTGTACCTTTCCCAAAAGAATCAGAAAACAGAAGCAATGCAATTCTCGATCTAATTCATACGGATGTTTGTGGGCCAATGCAAACAATCACGCCAGGTAATAAAAGATATATTTTAACAATCATTGATGATTTTTCACGATACACAAGGATTTATCTTATGAGTCACAAAAGCAAAGCAGCGTCACATATTAAAGAATTCGTAGAGATGATGAAAACACAATATTCCAAGAAACCAAAGAAGATAAGATCCGATCGAGGAAGGGAATATATAAATGAAAATTTGCAAAATTATCTGAAACAGGAAGGGATTCAGGTCCAGTATACAGCGCCTTACTTTCCACAGCAGAACGGAATTGCGGAGCGGAAGAACAGATCCCTACTCGAGATGGCAAGATGTATGTTACTTGATGCACATATGGAAAAAAGGTATTGGGGGGAAGCAGTTAATACTGCAAACTATTTACAAAACAGGTTACCTTCAAGAGCAATTCGAAAAACCCCTTACGAATTATGGCACTCAAGAAAGCCAGACGTCAGAAATCTACATACTTTTGGATGCGACGCGTATGTCTACGTTCATAAAGAACAAAGAAAAAAATTAGACGATAAAGCCGAAAAATTCAGTTTTGTTGGGTATTCAGAGGAGTCAAAGGCTTTTCGGTTGTTGGATACTAAAACAAATAAAATAAAGATTAGCCGCGATGTAGTTTTCTGCGAAAAATTTAATGAAAACAAGCCAATTAATGGAATCGTAATTCCAGTTACTAGAAACCAAAATGCAGAAAATCAAGACACCGCCGAAGACGATGGGTCTGAGGGAGAATCAACCATAACTGAAGACAGTTCCATCTATGAAACGGACCATGCGGATAGCGACTTTGCTCAAGATTCTAGACATGAAGAAATGAGGCCAGAACAATACAGGCGATCAGAGAGATCGAATAGAGGGGTTCCACCCGATAGATACGCTGCATCTCTGCATATGGCTGTGGATGAACATAATGAACCCAGAAGTGCAAAGGAAGCATTATCAGGTCCCAATAAGGATGAGTGGAAAAAGGCTATGGACGAAGAGATGAAATCTTTAAGGGAAAATGGTACATGGGATCTTGTACCCAAACCGAAAGATAGAGATGTTGTTACCTGTGAGTGGGTTTTTAAATTAAAGAAAAATGAAGGAAACGTTAATAAGTTTAAGGCCAGGCTTGTCGCTCAAGGTTTTTCACAGAAATTTGGAACAGAATACGATGAAGTTTTTGCACCTGTAGTGCGACAAACCACATTCAGGACTTTCTTGACGCTAGCCGGACAGAAACGCATGCAGGTAAAACATTTTGATGTGAAAACGGCTTTTCTAAATGGAATACTCACAGAAACCATTTTTATGAGACAGCTAGAAACATATATCGTGCCCGGTAAAGAAGACTATGTGTGTAGTTTGAAAAGAGGCATCTATGGCTTAAAACAAGCTGCAAAAGTATGGAATGACCAATTAACCGATTTATTAAAGCAGTATGGTTTCAGACAGAGTCAAGTGGACCAATGTTTATATATAAAGGGCGAAGAGAATGAGGAACAAGTTTATCTCATTGTATATGTCGGTGACATTTTAATCGCTGCTAAAGAAATGGACAAGATCGATGAAGCGGCTGTTTTTCTAAAAAGGCATTTCCAACTCAGCGATCTCGGACTCTTGAAACAGTATTTAGGTATGGAGATTAGAAGAAACGAAGAGGGATTTTTCTGCATTAAGCAAGAAAAATATATAGAAAAAATTTTACATAGATTTTGTCTCCAGGACGCAAAGGCTTCTAGTATACCGTTAATTGAAGGTTATATAAAGCACAGAAACGGCGAACCAGAAATGCCAGAAAACTCAAAATATCAGCAATTGATCGGTGCACTGTTATATTTGGCAGTAAATACAAGGCCCGACATAGCAGCGAGCGTTGGAATTTTGAGCCAGTACAATAAACGACCCACAACAGGTGACTGGACTGAAGTAAAAAGGATTGCTCGCTATTTAAAAGGAACAATAGGATATGAATTAAGACTTGGCAAACGGAACAGCGAAAAAGGGCTAATTGGTTTCGCGGATGCTGACTGGGCACAGGACAAGACCGACAGAAAGTCGCACAGTGGGTACCTATTCCAAGTAATGGGAGCACCTATAAGTTGGAACTGCCGGAAACAAACGTGTGTCGCACTCTCTTCAACGGAAGCAGAATATATAGCTCTTGCTGAAGCAACACAAGAAGGATTATGGATTCGTCGCTTGCTGGAAGATTTCGGTGAAACGGTCCAAAATGAAACAGTCATTTTTGAGGACAATCAGAGTTGCCTCAAGATTGCCTCGAATAATAGATTCAGCAACAGGACAAAGCACATCGACACCAAGTTCCATTTCATAAAGGATATAAAAAATCAGGGAATTATAAATTATAAATACTGTCCTACAGACGAAATGCTCGCATACATGCTGACAAAACCACTTGGAAGGATAAAGTTAAAACGCATGGCTGAAAAGTGTGGCCTATTCAATCGCTAAATTTTTCTGTTTTTTTGTTTTTTTCAGTATCTTCATCGTTGAGAAAGGGTGTTGGAGTACAACGATGAAATGCTCAACGGCCGCTGAGCAAACGATAACGGCGACTTTCAAAACATTGTTTGACACCAAAGCAGAGCCGACTTCGTGCTGTAAAACCGTTTCAAGTTCAGTTCCAAAGTCAAAGCCGCAGAGAGCAGATTAAACGTTATTTTTCACTATTTCTTATTCTTTTCTTTATATTTCTAAGCAGCTTAATATAATTGTATCTAAATTAATAAAACCATTTTAAACAAAATTCCATCAAAAAGCATCTAAACAGTAACAATCGCCAATTTTTTGATCTTCAAGTTTAAGTGAACAGCGAGCCCCATTGATAATCATGAAATGGAAATTATTTGTAACTTTCTACAAGTAGAACAATGAATTGTACAGGTTGACGAGTGAAGTCTTTCTATATATTGCTTCTATATATTCTAAGAAACATATATGCAAAGCATCCAAACAGTACATTTCGCCAATTTTTTGTTCTTCAAGTTTAAGTGAACTACGAGCCCCATTGTTAATCCTTTAAAGGAAATTATTTGTAATTTTCTACAATTAGAACAATGAATGGAACAGGTAGACGGTTGAAATCTTTGTATATATTGTTTTTATATAGTCTAAGAAACATACCTGCAAAGGATCCAAATAGTACTGTAGGAACGGTTGATCGGTGCGGTGCGATGACCGCATTTTAAAAACAAGACCTAGCGCACTTGTCCTACAGGAGGTCTTCCCGTGTTGTCTTTAGACGGGCGTTACCCGGCCGGAGAGTTCAGCGACCGCCGAAGGAGGTTCGGTACTGTCAAAAAAACGGCCGGGGAACGTTTAAATCCGTGCGACAGTAGGTCTCGCGAGCGATTGTAAAGCGAAGAGCGTAAGCGAACAGAGCGAGAGAAAAAACAGCGTGCGATTTAAACCTGCGAAAACCAGTGTACAATATTCTTGTTTGTGTATTAATCCACTTATATTAAAGAACCATTTCTGATTTAAATCCCACAAATCTTTGGGGGCTCGTCCGGGATTTAAACAGTCAGAAGTGGCGAATAAGTGGAATATTCGTGTGTGGCAAGAGAAAGTCATAATGTCGGCGAAAGACGGCAGTACGTTGCTGGTAAATGACTTAAAGGAACTGCTAAGGAAGCGAGGACTCAGCCTAGCAGGTACGAAGGCGGAACTCCTTGCCCGTTGGCAAGAAAGTGAGGCGTCCGGGCGCTGGGCGAACGTGCTGGACGAGGAGAAAATGGAGCTCCCGGAAACCTTTCCGTACGCTCAATTTTCGGACGAAACGGAAGGCGCCGTTGGAGGAATAAGGGGACCGCGCCTGATGCCGGAAACTCTTTTTCCAAGCGAGGAACGAAGCCGAGAAAACCGCGAATTAGATCTACTTCGCCGCGAAATGGCACTTAAGGAGCGAGAACTAGAGATAACGCGGCGCGAAAATGAAATGTTGCGACGAATGCAAAACAGTCGTGATATACATGTGGAACAGCCAAATCCAATGGCTAGGCGTCCGCGAGTAAGCGTGGAAACGGTGGCAGCGCTGCTCGGAACTTTCGATGGGAAGTCGGAAAACCTCCCGATGTGGGCGAATCGTCTGCGGATCCTGCAGAGGAATTACCAGCTCAGCGATGACGAGGTCCGAATTTTAATCGGTATGAGGCTGCAGGGTAGGGCTCGAGAATGGTTAGATTACCGCCCAGAGTTTTTGGAAGTGGGTATTGATGAATTCCTAGAACAGCTCGAAAAGGTATTTTATCGGCGCCCAAGTACCATGTTCGCGCGGAAGCAATTCCAAGACCGTACCTGGAAGCGGGGTGAGCCGTTCGAGGACTACTTTTACGACAAGACAGTTTTGGCGAGTCGGGTGCCGGTGCAGGACCGCATCGAGTTGGTGGATTATATTATCGAGGGAATTCCGGACTCGTCGCTACGAAATCAAGCGACGATACAGTGTTTCGATGCCCCGGAGTCACTGCTACGCGCATTTGAGAGGCTGTGGCTGCCATCCGACTCAAGGGGTACAGCGAGCAGCCTCCGTAGACAACAGACGGAGACGACGGCAACACCGGGCGGAGCGGTTGCATCGCGAGCCGACAGTCACCGAAGCAGACCAGGAGGCACTTTTTCTTGGAGGAGCGCGGCCCCGGAGCAACCCAGGAGACGGTGCTACTATTGCGGGGACAGGAGGCACCAAAGCGTCGACTGCCCTACGAAAAATCAGGGTATGAAATGCTTCAACTGCCGCGGATATGGACATGTATCGGCGTCGTGTCCAAAGAAAAGCGCAACTGCAACGTGCAACGCAGTACAATCGGAGCGACGGAAGGCAAGGAAAGATATACGCGTCGGGACCCACTCTGTGAGTACGCTTGTCGATTCGGGTAGCGATTTAAGCCTCATGCGGGCAGCGACGTACGTGAAAATCGGGGCACCGACGATGACGGCCCAAAAAATTCAGTTTCGCGGCATCGGCTCGGGCGACATAACAACGCTAGGGAGAGCGGAGGTTAGAGCCAACATTGACGGGGAGGAATTTGAGATCGCGTTCCACGTAGTACCCGACACGCTAATTTCCTATGACGCGATCATTGGGTATGACGTTTTGCGGGAAAACGACGTCAGTATGCGAAACGGCACTATCGCGATATCTAAAGTTCCTAACGTAGTTCGAGATTTACCGGAAGTGGCGCATATTAGCAAGGAAGTGCGTGGGGCCGATCTCACCCATATTTCCAAGCCAGAGATTCGGGCGAAGCTCACGAAATTGGTGCACAATTACGAACCGGTCAAAAAACGGGAATGTGGAGTAAAGCTACGTATAGTTATGAAGGACGACATTCCCGTTTATCAGGGCCCGCGACGGTTATCCATTCACGAAAACGACGAAGTAAATTCGCAAATTAGATCGTGGCTCAGCGAAGGTATCGTTAGGCCGTCACACTCGGAGTACGCGAGTCCCATTGTACTCACGAAAAAAAAAGCCGGCACCACGAGAATCTGCATAGATTACAGGGCGCTTAACCAGAAGATGGTAAAGGATCGTTTCCCGCTGCCGCGCATCGAGGACCAGATTGATCGATTGCGGGACAAGCGCGTATTTAGTACGTTAGATTTGGCGAACGGATTTTTCCACGTCCCGGTGGACGAGGAAAGTATAAAATACACGGCCTTCGTTGTTCCGTCGGGACACTACGAGTTTTGCCGAATGCCCTTCGGGTTATGCAACGCACCCGCCGTATTTCAACGTTTTATTTATTCAATCTATAGAGATCTAGTTACGAGCGGTGATGCATTGGTGTATATAGACGATATTATCGTGCCGGCAGCGAATCATATTGATGGGATACAGCGGGTGGAGAAGGTGTTAAAAGTTGCGAGCGAGTACGGACTGGAGATTAAGTGGGCGAAATGTCAATTCTTGCAAACGCGGATCGAGTATTTGGGTTACGAGGTCGAAAATAATAGCGTCAGGCCGTCCAGGCAAAAGATAGCCGCCGTCGAGCGTTTCCCTGAACCTACGGACGTACGTACGTTACAGAGCTTTTTAGGGCTTACGGGCTATTTCCGTAAGTTCGTTCCAAATTACTCTCTGATTGCACGACCGCTCACTGACTTGTTGCGCGAGAAAACCGATTTTCATTTCGCGGAAAAAGAGCGACGCGCGGTTAAGGGAATTAAGGCCATCTTAACCAGCGAGCGAGTACTGCGGCTATATTCCCCGACGGCAGAAACCGAATTACATACGGACGCATCGGCATTAGGGTTCGGAGCAGTGTTGCTGCAAAGGGATAGCGAAGATCGTCTATGGCACCCGATATACTTTGCAAGCGGCAAAACGACCGCAGCCGAAGAAAAATACCACAGCTACGAGCTTGAAGTCTTAGCGGTGGTAAGAGCCCTGAAAAAATTCCGCGTGTACTTGATCGGTATCCCGTTCAAGATAGTAACGGATTGCCAAGCAATAGTAGGCACTCTAAAGAAAAAAGATATCTGCGCGCGCGTAGCTAGGTGGGCGATGTTTATGCAGGACTTCGACTACGTCGTCGAACACCGCGCGGGTGCAAACATGCGTCACGTAGATGCTCTAAGCAGGCATCCTTTACCCGAAGCGATGGCGCTTGACCAGGAGACGACCGGCGTCTTGCAGAAACTACGCAAGAGCCAGAGCGAGGACAGGGATTTGCAGGAAAGAAGCGCGAAGTCCGGCGGCGAATTCGTGTCCGAGAACGGGTTAATTTATAAAATAGTGAACGACGAGCAGCTATTAGTTGTTCCCAGAGGAATGCAAAGCTACCTAGTACGCTTTGTGCACGAGCAGGGTCACTTCGGCGTCGCGAAAGTCGAGCAGTTAATTAAGCGGGAGTACTGGTTCAGTAACATGCGCCCGAAAATAGAGAAAGTCGTCCGAAACTGCGTGCGATGCATCCTCGCCGAACGAAAATCCGGGCGTCCTGAGGGGCAACTGCACGTTATTGACAAAGGCGGGCATCCTTTAGATACCTACCATGTGGATCACCTGGGCCCTCTCACCTCCACGCGGAAAAATTATCGGCATATCTTCGTGGTCGTCGACGCATTCAGCAAATTTATCTGGCTGTACCCGACCAGGTCGACGACAACGGCGGAGGTAATAGATCGGCTAAAAAAACAAGCGATCGTCTTCGGGAATCCTAGGCGTATAATCTCGGATAGAGGCACTGCGTTCTCCTCGAACGATTTCGCAAATTATTGCAGAGACGAAGGGGTAGAGCATATCATGATAACGACGGGGATCCCCAGAGCGAACGGGCAGGTGGAGCGGGCGAATCGAACGCTTATCCCTCTCTTAACGAAATTAGCACTACCGCATGAGGGGGATTGGTATAAGCACGTGGGAAGGGCGCAGCAATAACTGAATCACGTGCCTAGTAGAAGTACCGGAACGTCGCCTTTCAAATTACTAATAGGCACCTCCATGCGCTTACGAGACGATCCGCGAATTCGGGAGATAGTGGAAAAAGAGAGAGAGATAGCCTTCGATGAAAGCCGCGACCAGGTACGCGAACAAGCGAGGGAAGCTATCCAAAAGGTACAGCGCGAAAACCGACGAACGTTTAATAACAAGAGGAAAAAGGAAACTACGCAGTTTAGAAATAACGATTTAGTGGCGATACGTAGGACTCAGATGCGACCCGGACTAAAGCTTTGTCCAAAATTCCTCGGGCCGTACCGAGTCAGTAAAGTTCTGCGAAATGATCGCTATCTCGTCGAAAAAATGGGCGAATCCGAAGGCCCACGTATTACGTCGACAGCGATAGACAATATGAAACCGTGGATTGACGAGGAACGCGATTTAACTTCGAGCGACGACGACAACACACCTGAGGACAGGTGTTAGTAAATAGGATGGCCGAGTGTAGGAACGGTTGATCGGTGCGGTGCGATGACCGCATTTTAAAAACAAGACCTAGCGCACTTGTCCTACAGGAGGTCTTCCCGTGTTGTCTTTAGACGGGCGTTACCCGGCCGGAGAGTTCAGCGACCACCGAAGGAGGTTCGGTACTGTCAAAAAAACGGCCGGGGAACGTTTAAATCCGTGCGACAGTAGGTCTCGCGAGCGATTGTAAAGCGAAGAGCGTAAGCGAACAGAGCGAGAGAAAAAACAGCGTACGATTTAAACCTGCGAAAACCAGTGTACAATATTCTTGTTTGTGTATTAATCCACTTATATTAAAGAACCATTTCTAATTTAAATCCCACAGTACCATTCGCGAATTTATTGTTCTTCAAGTTTAAGTGAACAACGAGCCCCATTGATAATCATGAAAGGGAAATTATTTGTAACTTTCTACAAATAGAACAATGAATAGATCTGTTAGACTGTTGAAATCTTTGTATATATTGCTTCTATATAGTCTAAGATACAGTTATGCAAAGCATCCAAACGGTACAATTCGCCAATTATTTGTTCTTCAAGTTTAAGTGAACTACGATCCCCAATGTTAATCCTTTAACGGAAATTATTTGTAAATATCGACAAGTAGAACAATGAATGGAACAGGTAGACGGTTGAAATCATTGTATATATTGCTTCTATATAGTCTGAGAAACATATATGCAAAGCATCCAAACAGTACCATTCGCGAATTTATTGTTCTTCAAGTTTAAGTGAACAACGAGCCCCATTGATAATCATGAAAGGGAAATTATTTCTAAATTTCGACAAGTAGAACAATGATTGGAACAGGTAGACGGGTGAAATCCTTCTATATATTGCTTCTATATAGTCTAAGAAACATATATGCAAAGCATCCAAACAGTACCATACGCCAATTTTTTTGATCTTCAAGTTTAAGTGAACTACGATCCCCATTGTTAATCCTTTATCGGAAATTATTTGTAATTTTCGACAAATAGAACAATGAATGGAACAGGTAGACGGTTGAAATCTTTGTACATATTGCTTCTATATAGTCTAAGAAACATATATGCAAAGCATCCAAACAGTACAATTCGCCAATTTTTTGTTCTTCAAGTTTAAGTGAACAATGAGCCCCAATGGTTAATCCTTTATCGGAAATTATTTGTAACTTTCGACAAGTAGAACAATGAATGGAACAGGTAGACGGTTGAAATCATTGTATATATTGCTTCTATATAGTCTAAGAAACACATATGCAAAGCATCCAAACAGTACCATACGCCAATTTTTTTGATCTTCAAGTTTAAATGAACAACGAGCCCCATTGTTAATCCTTTAACGGAAATTATTTGTAACTTTCGACAAGTAGAACAATGAATGGAACAGGTAGACGGTTGAAATCTTTGTATATGTTGCTTCTATATAGTCTAAGAAACATATGTGCAAATCATCCAAACAGTACAATTCGCCAATTTTTTGTTCTTCAAGTTTAAGTGAACTACGAGCCCCATTGTTAATCCTTTAAAGGAAATTATTTGTAAATTTCGGCAAGTAGAACAATGAATGGAATAGGCAGACTGTTGAAATCATTGTATATATTGCTTCTATATAGTCTAAGAAACATATATGCAAAGCATCCAAACAGTACAATTCGCCAATTTTTTGATCTTCAAGTTTAAGTGAACAGCGAGCTCCATTGATAATCATGAAATGGAAATTATTTGTAACCTTCTACAAGTAGAACAGTGAATAGTACAGGTAGACGGGTGAAGTCTTTATATATATTGCTTCTATATAGTCTAAGAAACATATATGTAAAGCATCCAAACAGTACAATTCGCCAATTTTTTGTTCTTCAAGTTTAAGTGAACAACGAGCCCCATTGATAATCATGAAACGGAAATTATTTCTAACTTTCTACAAGTAGAACAATGAATTGTACAGGTAGACGGGTGAAGTCTTTCTATATATTGCTTCTATATATTCTAAGAAACATATATGCAAAGCATCCAAACAGTACATTTCGCCAATTTTTTGTTCTTCAAGTTTAAGTGAACAACGAGCCCCATTGATAATCATGAAAGGGAAATTATTTGTAACTTTCTTCAAATAGAACAATGAATAGAACAGTTAGACTGTTGAAATCTTTGTATATATTGCTTCTATATAGTCTAAGAAACATATATGCAAAGCATCCAAACAGTACGATTCGCCAATTTTTTGTTCTTCAAGTTTAAGTGAACAACGAGCCCCATTGATAATCATGAAACGGAAATTATTTGTAACTTTCTACAAGTAGAACAATGAATTGTACAGGTAGGCGGGTGAAGTCTTTCTATATATTGCTTCTATATATTCTAAGAAACATATATGCAAAGCATCCAAACAGTACATTTCGTCAATTTTTTGTTCTTCAAGTTTAAGTGAACAACGAGCCCCATTGATAATCATGAAAGGGAAATTATTTGTAACTTTCTTCAAATAGAACAATGAATAGAACAGTTAGACTGTTGAAATCTTTGTATATATTGCTTCTATATAGTCTAAGAAACATATATGCAAAGCACCCAAACAGTACCATTCGCCAATTTTTTGTTCTTCAAGTTTAAGTGAACTACGAGCCCCATTGTTAATCCACCAACGGAAATTATATGTAACTTTCGACAAGTAGAACAATGAATGGAACAGGTAGACGGTTGAAATCATTGTATATATTGCTTCTATATAGTCTAAGAAACACATATGCAAAGCATCCAAACAGTACCATTCGCGAATTTATTGTTCTTCAAGTTTAAGTGAACAACGAGCCCCATTGTTAATCCTTTAACGGAAATTATTTGTAACTTTCGACAAGTAGAACAATGAATGGAACAGGTAGACGGTTGAAATCTTTGTATATGTTGCTTCTATATAGTCTAAGAAACATATGTGCAAATCATCCAAACAGTACAATTCGCCAATTTTTTGTTCTTCAAGTTTAAGTGAACTACGAGCCCCATTGTTAATCCTTTAAAGGAAATTATTTGTAAATTTCGGCAAGTAGAACAATGAATGGAATAGGCAGACTGTTGAAATCATTGTATATATTGCTTCTATATAGTCTAAGAAACATATATGCAAAGCATCCAAACAGTACAATTCGCCAATTTTTTGATCTTCAAGTTTAAGTGAACAGCGAGCTCCATTGATAATCATGAAATGGAAATTATTTGTAACCTTCTACAAGTAGAACAATGAATGGAACAGGTAGACGGTTGAAATCTTTGTATATATTGCTTCTATATAGTCTAAGAAACATATATGCAACGCATCCAAACAGTACAATTCGCCAATTTTTCGTTTTTCAAGTTTAAGTGAACTACGAGCCCCATTGTTAATCCTTTAACGGAAATTAATTGTAATTTTCTACAATTAGAACAATGAATGGATCAGGTAGACGGTTGAAAACTTTGTATATATTACATCTATATAGTCTAAGAAACATATATGCAAAGCACCCAAACAGTACCATTCGCCAATTTATTGTTCTTCAAGTTTAAGTGAACAACGAGCCCCATTGTTAATCCTTTAAAGGAAATTATTTGTAAATATCGACAAGTAGAACAATGAATGGAACAGGTCGACGGTTGAAATCATTGCATATATTGCTTCTATATAGTCTAAGAAACATATATGCAAAGCATCCAAACAGTACCATTCGCTAATTTATTGTTCTTCAAGTTTAAGTGAACAACGAGCCCCATTGATAATCATGAAAGGGAAATTATTTCTAAATTTCGACAAGTAGAACAATGATTGGAACAGGTAGACGGGTGAAATCCTTCTATATATTGCTTCTATATAGTCTAAGAAACATATATGCAAAGCATCCAAACAGTACAATTCGCCAATTTTTTTGTTCTTCAAGTTTAAGTGAACTACGAGCCCCATTGTTAATCCTTTATCGGAAATTATTTGTAATTTTCGACAAATAGAACAATGAATGGAACAGGTAGACGGTTGAAATCTTTGTATATATTGCTTCTATATAGTCTAAGAAACATATATGCAAAGCATCCAAACAGTACCATTCGCCAATTTTTTGTTCTTCAAGTTTAAGTGAACATCGAGCCCCATTGATAATCATGAAAAGGAAATTATTTGTAACTTTCTACAAGTATAACAATGAATAGAACAGGTAGACGGTTGAAATCTTTCTATATATTGCTTCTATATAGTCTAAGAAACATGTACGCAAAGCATCCAAACAGTACCATTCGCCAATTTTTTGTTCCTCAAGTTTAAGTGAACAATGAGCCCCATTGTTAATCCTTTATCGGAAATTATTTGTAACTTTCGACAAGTAGAACAATGAATGGAACAGGTAGACGGTTGAAATCTTTGTATATATTGCTTCTATATAGTCTAAGAAACATATATGCAAAGCATCCAAACAGTACAATTCGCCAATTTATTGTTCTTCAAGTTTAAGTGGACAACGAGCCCCATTGTTAATCCTTTAAAGGAAATTATTTGTAAATATCGACAAGTAGAACAATGAATGGAACAGGTAGACGGTTGAAATCATTGTATATATTGCTTCTATATAGTCTAAGAAACATATATGCAAAGCATCCAAACAGTACAATTCGCCAATTTTTTGATCTTCAAGTTTAAGTGAACAGCGAGCTCCATTGATAATTATGAAATAGAAATTATTTGTAACTTTCTACAAGTAGAACAATGAATAGTACAGGTAGACGGGTGAAGTCTTTCTATATATTGCTTCTATATATTCTAAGAAATATATATGCAAAGCATCCAAACAGTACATTTCGCCAATTTTTTGTTCTTCAAGTTTAAGTGAACAACGAGCCCCATTGATAATCATGAAAGGGAAATTATTTGTAACTTTCTTCAAATAGAACAATGAATAGAACAGTTAGACTGTTGAAATCTTTGTATATATTGCTTCTATATAGTCTAAGAAACATATATGCAAAGCATCCAAACAGTACGATTCGCCAATTTTTTGTTCTTCAAGTTTAATTGAACAACGAGCCCCATTGATAATCATGAAAAGGAAATTATTTGTAACTTTCTACAAGTATAACAATGAATAGAACAGGTAGACGGTTGAAATCTTTCTATATATTGCTTCTATATAGTCTAAGAAACATATATGCAAAGCATCCAAACAGTACAATTCGCCAATTTTTTTGTTCTTCAAGTTTAAGTGAACTACGAGCCCCATTGTTAATCCTTTATCGGAAATTATTTGTAATTTTCGACAAATAGAACAATGAATGGAACAGGTAGACGGTTGAAATCATTGTATATATTACATCTATATAGTCTAAGAAACATATATGCAAAGCACCCAAACAGTACCATTCGCCAATTTATTGTTCTTCAAGTTTAAGTGAACAACGAGCCCCATTGTTAATCCTTTAAAGGAAATTATTTGTAAATATCGACAAGTAGAACAATGAATGGAACAGGTAGACGGTTGAAATCATTGTATATATTGCTTCTATATAGTCTAAGAAACATATATGCAAAGCATCCAAACAGTACCATTCGCTAATATATTGTTCTTCAAGTTTAAGTGAACAACGATCCCCATTGATAATCATGAAAGGGAAATTATTTCTAAATTTCGACCAGTAGAACAATGATTGGAACAGGTAGACGGGTGAAATCCTTCTATATATTGCTTCTATATAGTCTAAGAAACATATATGCAAAGCATCCAAACAGTACAATTCGCCAATTTTTTTGTTCTTCAAGTTTAAGTGAACTACGAGCCCCATTGTTAATCCTTTATCGGAAATTATTTGTAATTTTCGACAAATAGAACAATGAATGGAACAGGTAGACGGTTGAAATCTTTGTATATATTGCTTCTATATAGTCTAAGAAACATATATGCAAAGCATCCAAACAGTACCATTCGCCAATTTTTTGTTCTTCAAGTTTAAGTGAACAACGAGCCCCATTGATAATCATGAAAAGGAAATTATTTGTAACTTTCTACAAGTATAACAATGAATAGAACAGGTAGACGGTTGAAATCTTTCTATATATTGCTTCTATATAGTCTAAGAAACATATATGCAAAGCATCCAAACAGTACAATTCGCCAATTTATTGTTCTTCAAGTTTAAGTGGACAACGAGCCCCATTGTTAATCCTTTAAAGGAAATTATTTGTAAATATCGACAAGTAGAACAATGAATGGAACAGGTAGACGGTTGAAATCATTGTATATATTGCTTCTATATAGTCTAAGAAACATATATGCAAAGCATCCAGACAGTACCATTCGCCAATTTTTTGTTCTTCAAGGTTAAGTGAAAAATGAGCCCCATTGTTAATCCTTTATCGGAAATTATTTGTAACTTTCGACAAGTAGAACAATGAATGGAACAGGTAGACGGTTGAAAACTTTGTATATATTGCTTCTATATAGTCTAAGAAACATGTACGCAAAGCATCCAAACAGTACCATTCGCCAATTTTTTGTTCCTCAAGTTTAAGTGAACAATGAGCCCCATTGTTAATCCTTTATCGGAAATTATTTGTAACTTTCGACAAGTAGAACAATGAATGGAACAGGTAGACGGTTGAAATCTTTGTATATATTGCTTCTATATAGTCTAAGAAACATATATGTAAAGCATCCAAACAGTACAATTCGCCAATTTTTTGTTCTTCAAGTTTAAGTGAACAATGAGCCCCAATGGTTAATCCTTTATCGGTAATTATTTGTAACTTTCGACAAGTAGAACAATGAATGGAACAGGTAGACGGTTGAAATCATTGTATATATTGCTTCTATATAGTCTAAGAAACATATCTGCATATCATCCAAACAGTACAATTCGCCAATTATTTGATCTTCAAGTTTAAGTGAACTACGAGCCCCATTGTTAATACTTTAACGGAAATTATTTGTAACTTTCGACAAGTAGAACAATGATTGGAACACGTAGACGGTTGAAATCTTTGTATATATTGCTTCCATATAGTCTAAGAAACTTGTACGCAAAGCATCCAAACAGTACCATTCGCCATTTTTTTGTTCTTCAAGTTTAAGTGAACAATGAGCCCCAATGGTTAATCCTTTATCGGAAATTATTTGTAACTTTCGACAAGTAGAACAATGTATGGATCAGGTAGACGGTTGAAATCTTTGTATATATTGCTTCTATATAGTCTAAGAAACATATATGCAAAGCTTCCAAACAGTACCATTCGCGAATTTTTTGTTCTTCAATTTAAGTAAACTACGATCCCCATTGTTAATCCCTTAACGGAAATTATTTGTAACTTTCGACAAGTAGAACAATGAATGGAACAGGTAGACGGTTGAAATCTTTGTATATATTGCTTCTATATAGTCTAAGAAACATATATGCAAAGCATCCAAACAGTACCATTCGCCAATTTTTTGTTCCTCAAGTTTAAGTGAACAATGAGACCCATTGTTAATCCTTTATCGGAAATTATTTGTAACTTTCGACAAGTAGAACAATGAATGGAACAGGTAGACGGTTGAAATCTTTGTAAATATTGCTTCTATATAGTCTAAGAAACATATATGCAAAGCATCCAAACAGTACCATTCGCCAATTTTTTGTTCTTCAAGTTTAAGTGAACAACGAGCCCCATTGATAATCATGAAAGGGAAATTATTTCTAAATTTCGACAAGTAGAACAATGATTGGAACAGGTAGACGGGTGAAATCCTTCTATATATTGCTTCTATATAGTCTAAGAAACATATATGCAAAGCATCCAAACAGTACAATTCGCCAATTTTTTTGTTCTTCAAGTTTAAGTGAACTACGAGCCCCATTGTTAATCCTTTATCGGAAATTATTTGTAATTTTCGACAAATAGAACAATGAATGGAACAGGTAGACGGTTGAAATCTTTGTATATATTGCTTCTATATAGTCTAAGAAACATATATGCAAAGCATCCAGACAGTACCATTCGCCAATTTTTTGTTCTTCAAGGTTAAGTGAAAAATGAGCCCCATTGTTAATCCTTTATCGGAAATTATTTGTAACTTTCGACAAGTAGAACAATGAATGGAACAGGTAGACGGTTGAAAACTTTGTATATATTGCTTCTATATAGTCTAAGAAACATGTACGCAAAGCATCCAAACAGTACCATTCGCCAATTTTTTGTTCCTCAAGTTTAAGTGAACAATGAGCCCCATTGTTAATCCTTTATCGGAAATTATTTGTAACTTTCGACAAGTAGAACAATGAATGGAACAGGTAGACGGTTGAAATCTTTGTATATATTGCTTCTATATAGTCTAAGAAACATATATGTAAAGCATCCAAACAGTACAATTCGCCAATTTTTTGTTCTTCAAGTTTAAGTGAACAATGAGCCCCAATGGTTAATCCTTTATCGGTAATTATTTGTAACTTTCGACAAGTAGAACAATGAATGGAACAGGTAGACGGTTGAAATCATTGTATATATTGCTTCTATATAGTCTAAGAAACATATCTGCATATCATCCAAACAGTACAATTCGCCAATTATTTGATCTTCAAGTTTAAGTGAACTACGAGCCCCATTGTTAATACTTTAACGGAAATTATTTGTAACTTTCGACAAGTAGAACAATGATTGGAACACGTAGACGGTTGAAATCTTTGTATATATTGCTTCCATATAGTCTAAGAAACTTGTACGCAAAGCATCCAAACAGTACCATTCGCCATTTTTTTGTTCTTCAAGTTTAAGTGAACAATGAGCCCCAATGGTTAATCCTTTATCGGAAATTATTTGTAACTTTCGACAAGTAGAACAATGTATGGATCAGGTAGACGGTTGAAATCTTTGTATATATTGCTTCTATATAGTCTAATAAACTTATATGCAAAGCATCCAAACAGTACCATTCGCCAATTTTTTGTTCTTCAAGTTTAAGTGAACAATGAGCCCCAATGTTAATCCTTTATCGGAAATTACTTGTAATTTTCGACAAGTAGAACAATGAATGGAACAGGTTGACGGTTGAAATCTTTGTATATATTGCTTCTATATAGTCTAAGAAACATATATGCAAAGCATCCAAACAGTAGAATTCGCCAATTTTTTGTTCTTAAAGGTTAAGTGAACAATGAGCCCCATTGTTAATCCTTTATCGGAACTTATTTGTAACTTTCGACAAGTAGAACAATGAATGGAACAGGTAGACGGTTGAAATCTTTGTATATATTGCTTCCATCTAGTGTAAGAAACAAATATGCAAAGCATCCAAACAGTACAATTCGCCAATTTATTGTTCTTCAAGTTTAAGTGAACAACGAGCCCCATTGTTAATCCTTTAAAGGAAATTATTTGTAAATTTCGACAAGTAGAACAATGATTGGAACACGTAGACGGTTGAAATCTTTGTATATATTGCTTCCATATAGTCTAAGAAACATGTACGCAAACCATCCAAACAGTACAATTCGCCAATTTATTGTTCTTCAAGTTTAAGTGAACAACGAGGCCCATTGATAATCATGAAACGGAAATTATTTGTAACTTTCGACAAGAAGAACAATAAATAGAACAGGTAGACGGTTGCAATCTTTGTATATGTTGCTTCTATATAGTCTAAGGAACCTATATGCAAAGCATCTAAACAGTAACATTCGCCAATTTTTTGATCTTCAAGTTTAAGTGAACAATGAGCCCCATTGTTAATCCTTTATCGGAAATTATTTCTAACTTTCGACAAGTAGAACAATGAATGGAACACGTAGACGGTTGAATTCTTTGTATATATTGCTTCTATATAGACTAAGAAACATATATGCAAAGCATCCAAACAGTACAATTCGCCAATTTATTGTTCTTAAAGTTTAAGTGAACAACGAGCCCCATTGTTCATCCTTTAAAGTAAATTATTTGTAAATTTCGACAAGTAGAACAATGATTGGAACACGTAGACGGTTGAAATCTTTGTATATGTTGCTTCCATATAGTCTAAGAAACATGTACGTAAAGCATCCAAACACTACCATTCGCCAATTTTTTGTTCTTCAAGTTTAAGTGAACAATGAGCCCCAATGGTTAATCCTTTATCGGAAATTATTTGTAATTTTCGACAAGTAGAATAATGAGTGGAACATGTAAACGGTTGAAATCTTTGGATATATTGCTTCTATATAACCTAAGAAACATATATGCAAAGCATCCAAACAGTACCATTCGCCAATTTTTTGTTCTTCATGGTTAAGTGAACAACGAGCCCCATTGATAATCATGAAACTGAAATTATTTGTAACTTTCGACATGTAGAACAATGAATGGAACAGGTAGACGGTTGAAATCATTATATATATTGCTTCTATATAGTCTAAGAAACATATATGCATAGCATCCACACAGTACAATTCGCCAATTTATTGTTCTTCAAGTTTAAGTGAACAACGAGCCCCATTGTTAATCCTTTAAAGGAAATTATTTGTAACTTTCGACAAGTAGAACAATGAATGGAACAGGTAAACGGTTGAAATCTTTGTATATATTGCTTCCATCTAGTGTAAGAAACAAATATGCAAAGCATCCAAACAGTACAATTCGCCAATTTATTGTTCTTCAAGTTTAAGTGAACAACGAGCCCCATTGTTCATCCTTTAAAGGAAATTATTTGTAAATTTCGACAAGTAGAACAATGATTGGAACACGTAGACGGTTGAAATCTTTGTATATATTGCTTCTATATAGTCTAAGAAACATGTACGCAAAGCATCCAAACAGTACCATTCGCCAATTTTTTGTTCTTCAAGTTTAAGTGAACAATGAGCCCCATTGTTAATCCTTTAAAGGAAATTATTTGGAAATTTCGACAAGTAGAACAATGAATGGAACATGTAGACGGTTGAAATCTTTGTATATATTGCTTCTATATAGTCTAAGAAACATATATGCAAAGCATCCAAACAGTACAATTCGCCAATTTTTTGTTCTTCAAGTTTAAGTAAACTACGATCCCCATTGTTAATCCCTTAACGGAAATTATTTGTAACTTTCGACAAGTAGAACAATGAATGGAACAGGTAGACGGTTGAAATCATTGTATATATTGCTTCTATATAGTCTAAGAAACATATATGCAAAGCATCCAAACAGTACAATTCGACAATTTTTTGCTCTTCAAGTTTAAGTGAACTACGAGCCCCATTGTTAATCCTTTAAAGGAAATTATTTGTAAATTTCGGCAAGTAGAACAATGAATGGAATAGGTAGACGGTTGAAATCATTGTATATATGGCTTCTATATAGTCTAAGAAACATATATGCAAAGCATCCAAACAGTACAATTCGCCAATTTTTTGTTCTTCAAGTTTAAGTGAACAATGAGCCCCATTGTTAATCCTTTAAAGGAAATTATTTGTAACTTTCGACAAGTAGAACAATGAATGGAACAGGTAGACGGTTGAAATCTTTGTATATATTGCTTCTATATAGTCTAAGAAACATATATGCAAAGCATCCAAACAGTACAATTCGCCAATTTTTTGTTCTTCAAGTTTAAGTGAACAATGAGCCCCATTGTTAATCCTTTAAAGGAAATTATTTGGAAATTTCGACAAGTAGAACAATGAATGGAACAGGTAGACGGTTGAAATCTTTGTATATATTGCTTCTATATAGTCTAAGAAACATATATGCAAAGCATCCAAACAGTACAATTCGCCAATTTTTTGTTCTTCAAGTTTAAGTGAACAATGAGCCCCATTGTTAATCCTTTAAAGGAAATTATTTCTAAATTTCGACAAGTAGAACAATGATTGGAACAGGTAGACGGGTGAAATCTTTATAAATATTGCTTCTATATAGTCTAAGAAACATATATGCAAAGCATCCAAACAGTACCATTCGCCAATTTTTTGTTCTTCAAGTTTAAGTGAACAACGAGCCCCATTGATAATCATGAAAGGGAAATTATTTCTAAATTTCGACAAGTAGAACAATGATTGGAACAGGTAGACGGGTGAAATCCTTCTATATATTGCTTCTATATAGTCTAAGAAACATATATGCAAAGCATCCAAACAGTACAATTCGCCAATTTTTTTGTTCTTCAAGTTTAAGTGAACTACGAGCCCCATTGTTAATCCTTTATCGGAAATTATTTGTAATTTTCGACAAATAGAACAATGAATGGAACATGTAGACGGTTGAAATCTTTGTATATATTGCTTCTATATAGTCTAAGAAACATATATGCAAAGCATCCAAACAGTACAATTCGCCAATTTTTTGTTCTTCAAGTTTAAGTAAACTACGATCCCCATTGTTAATCCCTTAACGGAAATTATTTGTAACTTTCGACAAGTAGAACAATGAATGGAACAGGTAGACGGTTGAAATCATTGTATATATTGCTTCTATATAGTCTAAGAAACATATATGCAAAGCATCCAAACAGTACAATTCGACAATTTTTTGCTCTTCAAGTTTAAGTGAACTACGAGCCCCATTGTTAATCCTTTAAAGGAAATTATTTGTAAATTTCGGCAAGTAGAACAATGAATGGAATAGGTAGACGGTTGAAATCATTGTATATATGGCTTCTATATAGTCTAAGAAACATATATGCAAAGCATCCAAACAGTACAATTCGCCAATTTTTTGTTCTTCAAGTTTAAGTGAACAATGAGCCCCATTGTTAATCCTTTAAAGGAAATTATTTGTAACTTTCGACAAGTAGAACAATGAATGGAACAGGTAGACGGTTGAAATCTTTGTATATATTGCTTCTATATAGTCTAAGAAACATATATGCAAAGCATCCAAACAGTACAATTCGCCAATTTTTTGTTCGTCAAGTTTAAGTAAACTACGATCCCCATTGTTAATCCCTTAACGGAAATTATTTGTAACTTTCGACAAGTAGAACAATGAATGGAACAGGTAGACGGTTGAAATCATTGTATATATTGCTTCTATATAGTCTAAGAAACATATATGCAAAGCATCCAAACAGTACAATTCGACAATTTTTTGCTCTTCAAGTTTAAGTGAACTACGAGCCCCATTGTTAATCCTTTAAAGGAAATTATTTGTAAATTTCGCCAAGTAGAACAATGAATGGAACATGTAGCCGGTTGAAATCTTTGTATATATTGCTTCTATATAGTCTAAGAAACATATATGCAAAGCATCCAAACATTATAATTCGCCAATTTTTTGTTCTTCAAGTTTAAGTGGACAATGAGCCCCAATGGTTAATCCTTTATCGGAAATTATTTGTAAATTTCGACAAGTAGAACAATGAATCGAACAGGTAGACGGTTGAAATCTTTGTATATATTGCTTCTATATAGTCTAAGAAACATATATGCAAAGCATCCAAACAGTACCATTCGCCAATTTTTTGTTCTTCAAGTTTAAGTGAACAACGAGCCCCATTGATAATCATGAAAGGGAAATTATTTCTAAATTTCGACAAGTAGAACAATGATTGGAACAGGTAGACGGGTGAAATCCTTCTATATATTGCTTCTATATAGTCTAAGAAACATATATGCAAAGCATCCAAACAGTACAATTCGCCAATTTTTTTGTTCTTCAAGTTTAAGTGAACTACGAGCCCCATTGTTAATCCTTTATCGGAAATTATTTGTAATTTTCGACAAATAGAACAATGAATGGAACATGTAGACGGTTGAAATCTTTGTATATATTGCTTCTATATAGTCTAAGAAACATATATGCAAAGCATCCAAACAGTACAATTCGCCAATTTTTTGTTCTTCAAGTTTAAGTAAACTACGATCCCCATTGTTAATCCCTTAACGGAAATTATTTGTAACTTTCGACAAGTAGAACAATGAATGGAACAGGTAGACGGTTGAAATCATTGTATATATTGCTTCTATATAGTCTAAGAAACATATATGCAAAGCATCCAAACAGTACAATTCGACAATTTTTTGCTCTTCAAGTTTAAGTAAACTACGAGCCCCATTGTTAATCCTTTAAAGGAAATTATTTGTAAATTTCGGCAAGTAGAACAATGAATGGAATAGGTAGACGGTTGAAATCATTGTATATATGGCTTCTATATAGTCTAAGAAACTTATATGCAAAGCATCCAAACAGTACAATTCGCCAATTTTTTGTTCTTCAAGTTTAAGTGAACAATGAGCCCCATTGTTAATCCTTTAAAGGAAATTATTTGTAACTTTCGACAAGTAGAACAATGAATGGAACAGGTAGACGGTTGAAATCTTTGTATATATTGCTTCTATATAGTCTAAGAAACATATATGCAAAGCATCCAAACAGTACAATTCGCCAATTTTTTGTTCTTCAAGTTTAAGTGAACAATGAGCCCCATTGTTAATCCTTTAAAGGAAATTATTTGGAAATTTCGACAAGTAGAACAATGAATGTAACAGGTAGACGGTTGAAATCTTTGTATATATTGCTTCTATATAGTCTAAGAAACATATATGCAAAGCATCCAAACAGTACAATTCGCCAATTTTTTGTTCTTCAAGTTTAAGTAAACTACGATCCCCATTGTTAATCCCTTAACGGAAATTATTTGTAACTTTCGACAAGTAGAACAATGAATGGAACAGGTAGACGGTTGAAATCATTGTATATATTGCTTCTATATAGTCTAAGAAACATATATGCAAAGCATCCAAACAGTACAATTCGCCAATTTTTTGTTCTTCAAGTTTAAGTAAACTACGATCCCCATTGTTAATCCCTTAACGGAAATTATTTGTAACTTTCGACAAGTAGAACAATGAATGGAACAGGTAGACGGTTGAAATCATTGTATATATTGCTTCTATATAGTCTAAGAAACATATATGCAAAGCATCCAAACAGTACAATTCGACAATTTTTTGCTCTTCAAGTTTAAGTGAACTACGAGCCCCATTGTTAATCCTTTAAAGGAAATTATTTGTAAATTTCGCCAAGTAGAACAATGAATGGAACATGTAGCCGGTTGAAATCTTTGTATATATTGCTTCTATATAGTCTAAGAAACATATATGCAAAGCATCCAAACAGTACCATTCGCCACTTTTTTGTTCTTCAAGTTTAAGTGAACAACGAGCCCCATTGTTAATCCTTTAAAGGAAATTATTTGTAAATTTCGACAAGTAGAACAATGATTGGAACAGGTAGACGGTTGAAATCATTGTATATATTGCTTCTATATAGTCTAAGAAACATATATGCAAAGCATCCAAACAGTACAATTCGACAATTTTTTGCTCTTCAAGTTTAAGTGAACTACGAGCCCCATTGTTAATCCTTTAAAGGAAATTATTTGTAAATTTCGCCAAGTAGAACAATGAATGGAACATGTAGCCGGTTGAAATCTTTGTATATATTGCTTCTATATAGTCTAAGAAACATGTACGCAAAGCATCCAAACAGTACAATTCGCCAATTTTTTGTTCTTCAAGTTTAAGTGAACTACGATCCCCATTGTTAATCCCTTAACGGAAATTATTTGTAACTTTCGACAAGTAGAACAGTGAATGGAACAGGTAGACGGTTGAAATCATTGTATATATTGCTTCTATATAGTCTAAGAAACATATATGCAAAGCATCCAAACAGTACAATTCGCCAATTTTTTGTTCTTCAAGTTTAAGTGAACAATGATCCCCATTGTTAATCCTTTAAAGGAAATTATTTGTTACTTTCGACAAGTAGAACAATGAATAGAACAGGTAGACGGTTGAAATCTTTGTATATATTGCTTCTATATAGTCTAAGAAACATATATGCAAAGCATCCAAACAGTTCCATTCGCCAATTTTTTGTTCTTCAAGTTTAAGTGAACAATGAGCCCCAATGGTTAATCCGTTATCGGAAATTATTTGTAACTTTCGACAAGTAGAACAATGAATGGAACAGGTAGACGGTTGAAATCTTTGTATATATTGCTTCTATATAGTCTAAGAAATATATATGCAAAGCATCCAAACAGTACAATTCGCCAATTTATTGTTCTTCAAGTTTAAGTGAACAATGAGCCCCAATGGTTAATCCTTTATCGGAAATTATTTGTAAGTTTTGGCAAGTAGAACAATGAATGGAACAGGTAGACGGTTGAAATATTTGTATATATTGCTTCTATATAGTCTAAGAAACATGTACGCAAAGCATCCAAACAGTACCATTCGCCAATTTTTTGTTCTTCAAGTTTAAGTGAACAATGAGCCCCAATGGTTAATCCTTTATCGGAAATTATTTGTAAGTTTTGGCAAGTAGAACAATGAATGGAACAGGTAGACGGTTGAAATATTTGTATATATTGCTTCTATATAGTCTAAGAAACATGTACGCAAAGCATCCAAACAGTACCATTCGCCAATTTTTTGTTCTTCAAGTTTAAGTGAACAATGAGCCCCAATGGTTAATCCTTTATCGGAAATTAATTGTAAATTTCTACAAGTAGAACAATGATTGGAACACGTAGACGGTTGAAATCTTTGTATATATTGCTTCCATATAGTCTAAGAAACATGTACGCAAAGCATCCAAACAGTACAATTCGCCAATTTTTTGTTCTTCAAGTTTAAGTGAACAATGAGCCCCAATGGTTAATCCGTTATCGGAAATTATTTGTAACTTTCGACAAGTAGAACAATGAATGGAACAGGTAGACGGTTGAAATCTTTGTATATATTGCTTCTATATAGTCTAAGAAATATATATGCAAAGCATCCAAACAGTACAATTCGCCAATTTATTGTTCTTCAAGTTTAAGTGAACAACGAGCCCCATTGTTAAGCCATTAAAGGAAATTATTTGTCAATTTCGATAAGTAGAACAATGATTGGAACACGTAGACGGTTGAAATCTTTGTATATATTGCTACCATATAGTCTAAGAAACATGTACGCAAAGCATCCAAACGGTACCATTCGCCAATTTTTTGTTCTTCAAGTTTAAGTGAACAACGAGCCCCATTGTTAATCCTTTAAAGGAAATTATTTGTAAATTTCGACAAGTAGAACAATGATTGGAACACGTAGACGGTTGAAATCTTTGTATATATTGCTTCCATATAGTCTAAGAAACATGTACGCAAAGCATCCAAACAGTACCATTCGCCAATTTTTTGGTCTTCAAGTTTAAGTGAACAATGAGCCCCAATGGTTAATCCTTTATCGGAAATTATTTGTAATTTTCGACAAGTAGAACAATGAATGGAACAGGTAGACGGTTGAAATCTCTGTATATATTGCTTCTATATTGTCTAAGAAACATATTGCAAAGCATCCAAGCTGTACAATTCGCCAATTTATTGTTCTTCAAGTTTAAGTGAACAACGAGCCGCATTGTTAATCCTTTAAAGGAAATTATTTGTAAATTTCGGCAAGTAGAACAATGATTGGAACACGTAGACGGTTGAAATCTTTGTATATATTGCTTCCATATAGTCTAAGAAACATGTACGCAAAGCATCCAAACGGTACCATTCGCCAATTTTTTGTTCTTCAAGTTTAACTGAACAATGAGCCCCAATGGTTAATCCTTTATCGGAAATTATTTATAATTTTCGACAAGTAGAACAATGAACGGAACAGGTAGACGGTTGAAATCTTTGTATATATTGCTTCTATATAATCTAAGAAACATATATGCAAAGCATCCAAACAGTAACATTCGCCAATTTTTTGTTCTTCAAGTTTAAGTGAACAATGAGCCCCAATGTTAATCCTTTATCGGAAATTATTTGTAACTTTCGACAAGTAGAACAATGAATGGAACTGGTAGACGGTTGAAATCTTTTTATATATTGCTTCTATATAGACTAAGAAACCTATATGCAAAGCATCTAAACAGTAACATTCGCCAATTTTTTGATCTTCAAGTTTAAGTGAACAATGAGCCCCACTGTTAATCCTTTATCGGAAATTATTTGTAACTTTCGACAAGTAGAACAATGAATGGAACAGGTAGACGGTTGAAATCTTTGTATATATTGCTTCTATATAGTCTAAGAAACATATATGCATAGCATCCAAACAGTACAATTCGCCAATTTATTGATCTTCAAGTTTAAGTGAACAATGAGCCCCATGGTTAATCCTTTATCGGAAATTATTTGTAACTTTCGACAAGTAGAACAATGAATGGAACAGGTAGATGATTGAAATCTTTGTATATATTGCTTCTATATAATCTAAGAAACATATATGCAAAGCATCCAAACAGTACAATTCACCAATTTATTGTTCTTCAAGTTGAAGTGAACAACGAGCCCCATTGTTAATCCTTTAAAGGAAATTATTTGTAAATTTCGACAAGTAGAACAATGATTGGAACACGTAGACGGTTGAAATGTTTGTATATATTGCTTCCATATAGTCTAAGAAACATGTACGCAAAGCATCCAAACAGTACCATTCGCCAATTTTTTGTTCTTCAAGTTTAAGTGAACAATGAGCCCCAATGGTTAATCCTTTATCGGAAATTATTTGTAATTTTCGACAAGTAGAACAATGAATGGAACAGGTAGACGGTTGAAACCTTTGTACATATTGCTTCTATATAATCTAAGAAACATATATGCAAAGCATCTAAACAGTAACAATCGCCAATATTTTGATCTTCAAGTTTAGTGTACAATGAGCCCCAATGGTTAATCCTTTATCGGAAATTATTTGTAATTTTCGACAAGTTGAACAATGAATGGAACAGGTAGACGGTTGAAATCTTTGTATATATTGCTTCTATATAATCTAAGAAACATATATGCAAAGCATCCAAACAGTACAATTCGCCAATTATTTCATCTTCAAGTTTAAGTGAACAATGAGCCCCATTGTTAATCCTTTAAAGGAAATTATTTGTAACTTTCGACAAGTAGAACAATGAATGGAACTGGTAGACGGTTGAAATCAATGTATATATTGCTTCTATATAGTCTAAAAACATATACGCAAAGCATCCAAACAGTACCATTCGCCAATTTATTGTTCTTCAAGTTTAAGTGAACAACGAGCCGCATTGTTAATCCTTTAAAGGAAATTATTTGTAAATTTCGGCAAGTAGAACAATGATTGGAACACGTAGACGGTTGAAATCTTTGTATATATTGCTTCCATATAGTCTAAGAAACATGTACGCAAAGCATCCAAACGGTACCATTCGCCAATTTTTTGTTCTTCAAGTTTAACTGAACAATGAGCCCCAATGGTTAATCCTTTATCGGAAATTATTTATAATTTTCGACAAGTAGAACAATGAACGGAACAGGTAGACGGTTGAAATCTTTGTATATATTGCTTCTATATAATCTAAGAAACATATATGCAAAGCATCCAAACAGTAACATTCGCCAATTTTTTGTTCTTCAAGTTTAAGTGAACAATGAGCCCCAATGTTAATCCTTTATCGGAAATTATTTGTAACTTTCGACAAGTAGAACAATGAATGGAACTGGTAGACGGTTGAAATCTTTTTATATATTGCTTCTATATAGACTAAGAAACCTATATGCAAAGCATCTAAACAGTAACATTCGCCAATTTTTTGATCTTCAAGTTTAAGTGAACAATGAGCCCCACTGTTAATCCTTTATCGGAAATTATTTGTAACTTTCGACAAGTAGAACAATGAATGGAACAGGTAGACGGTTGAAATCTTTGTATATATTGCTTCTATATAGTCTAAGAAACATATATGCATAGCATCCAAACAGTACAATTCGCCAATTTATTGATCTTCAAGTTTAAGTGAACAATGAGCCCCATGGTTAATCCTTTATCGGAAATTATTTGTAACTTTCGACAAGTAGAACAATGAATGGAACAGGTAGATGATTGAAATCTTTGTATATATTGCTTCTATATAATCTAAGAAACATATATGCAAAGCATCCAAACAGTACAATTCACCAATTTATTGTTCTTCAAGTTGAAGTGAACAACGAGCCCCATTGTTAATCCTTTAAAGGAAATTATTTGTAAATTTCGACAAGTAGAACAATGATTGGAAAAACGTAGACGGTTGAAATGTTTGTATATATTGCTTCCATATAGTCTAAGAAACATGTACGCAAAGCATCCAAACAGTACCATTCGCCAATTTTTTGTTCTTCAAGTTTAAGTGAACAATGAGCCCCAATGGTTAATCCTTTATCGGAAATTATTTGTAATTTTCGACAAGTAGAACAATGAATGGAACAGGTAGACGGTTGAAACCTTTGTACATATTGCTTCTATATAATCTAAGAAACATATATGCAAAGCATCTAAACAGTAACAATCGCCAATTTTTTGATCTTCAAGTTTAGTGTACAATGAGCCCCAATGGTTAATCCTTTATCGGAAATTATTTGTAATTTTCGACAAGTTGAACAATGAATGGAACAGGTAGACGGTTGAAATCTTTGTATATATTGCTTCTATATAATCTAAGAAACATATATGCAAAGCATCCAAACAGTACAATTCGCCAATTATTTCATCTTCAAGTTTAAGTGAACAATGAGCCCCATTGTTAATCCTTTAAAGGAAATTATTTGTAACTTTCGACAAGTAGAACAATGAATGGAACTGGTAGACGGTTGAAATCAATGTATATATTGCTTCTATATAGTCTAAAAACATATACGCAAAGCATCCAAACAGTACCATTCGCCAATTTATTGTTCTTCAAGTTTAAGTGAACAACGAGCCGCATTGTTAATCCTTTAAAGGAAATTATTTGTAAATTTCGGCAAGTAGAACAATGATTGGAACACGTAGGCGGTTGAAATCTTTGTATATATTGCTTCCATATAGTCTAAGAAACATGTACGCAAAGCATCCAAACGGTACCATTCGCCAATTTTTTGTTCTTCAAGTTTAACTGAACAATGAGCCCCAATGGTTAATCCTTTATCGGAAATTATTTATAATTTTCGACAAGTAGAACAATGAACGGAACAGGTAGACGGTTGAAATCTTTGTATATATTGCTTCTATATAATCTAAGAAACATATATGCAAAGCATCCAAACAGTAACATTCGCCAATTTTTTGTTCTTCAAGTTTAAGTGAACAATGAGCCCCAATGTTAATCCTTTATCGGAAATTATTTGTAACTTTCGACAAGTAGAACAATGAATGGAACTGGTAGACGGTTGAAATCTTTTTATATATTGCTTCTATATAGACTAAGAAACCTATATGCAAAGCATCTAAACAGTAACATTCGCCAATTTTTTGATCTTCAAGTTTAAGTGAACAATGAGCCCCACTGTTAATCCTTTATCGGAAATTATTTGTAACTTTCGACAAGTAGAACAATGAATGGAACAGGTAGACGGTTGAAATCTTTGTATATATTGTTTCTATATAGTCTAAGAAACATATATGCATAGCATCCAAACAGTACAATTCGCCAATTTATTGATCTTCAAGTTTAAGTGAACAATGAGCCCCATGGTTAATCCTTTATCGGAAATTATTTATAATTTTCGACAAGTAGAACAATGAACGGAACAGGTAGACGGTTGAAATCTTTGTATATATTGCTTCTATATAATCTAAGAAACATATATGCAAAGCATCCAAACAGTAACATTCGCCAATTTTTTGTTCTTCAAGTTTAAGTGAACAATGAGCCCCAATGTTAATCCTTTATCGGAAATTATTTGTAACTTTCGACTAGTAGAACAATGAATGGAACTGGTAGACGGTTGAAATCTTTTTATATATTGCTTCTATATAGACTAAGAAACCTATATGCAAAGCATCTAAACAGTAACATTCGCCAATTTTTGGATCTTCAAGTTTAAGTGAACAATGAGCCCCACTGTTAATCCTTTATCGGAAATTATTTGTAACTTTCGACAAGTAGAACAATGAATGGAACAGGTAGACGGTTGAAATCTTTGTATATATTGCTTCTATATAGTCTAAGAAACATATATGCATAGCATCCAAACAGTACAATTCGCCAATTTATTGATCTTCAAGTTTAAGTGAACAATGAGCCCCATGGTTAATCCTTTATCGGAAATTATTTGTAACTTTCGACAAGTAGAACAATGAATGGAACAGGTAGATGATTGAAATCTTTGTATATATTGCTTCTATATAATCTAAGAAACATATATGCAAAGCATCCAAACAGTACAATTCGCCAATTTATTCTTCTTCAAGTTGAAGTGAACAACGAGCCCCATTGTTAATCCTTTAAAGGAAATTATTTGTAAATTTCGACAAGTAGAACAATGATTGGAACACGTAGACGGTTGAAATGTTTGTATATATTGCTTCCATATAGTCTAAGAAACATGTACGCAAAGCATCCAAACAGTACCATTCGCCAATTTTTTGTTCTTCAAGTTTAAGTGAACAATGAGCCCCAATGGTTAATCCTTTATCGGAAATGATTTGTAATTTTCGACAAGTAGAACAATGAATGGAACAGGTAGACGGTTGAAACCTTTGTACATATTGCTTCTATATAATCTAAGAAACATATATGCAAAGCATCTAAACAGTAACAATCGCCAATTTTTTGATCTTCAAGTTTAGTGTACAATGAGCCCCAATGGTTAATCCTTTATCGGAAATTATTTGTAATTTTCGACAAGTTGAACAATGAATGGAACAGGTAGACGGTTGAAATCTTTGTATATATTGCTTCTATATAATCTAAGAAACATATATGCAAAGCATCCAAACAGTACAATTCGCCAATTATTTCATCTTCAAGTTTAAGTGAACAATGAGCCCCATTGTTAATCCTTTAAAGGAAATTATTTTTAACTTTCGACAAGTAGAACAATGAATGGAACTGGTAGACGGTTGAAATCAATGTATATATTGCTTCTATATAGTCTAAAAACATATACGCAAAGCATCCAAACAGTACCATTCGCCAATTTATTGTTCTTCAAGTTTAAGTGAACAACGAGCCGCATTGTTAATCCTTTAAAGGAAATTATTTGTAAATTTCGGCAAGTAGAACAATGATTGGAACACGTAGACGGTTGAAATCTTTGTATATATTGCTTCCATATAGTCTAAGAAACATGTACGCAAAGCATCCAAACGGTACCATTCGCCAATTTTTTGTTCTTCAAGTTTAACTGAACAATGAGCCCCAATGGTTAATCCTTTATCGGAAATTATTTATAATTTTCGACAAGTAGAACAATGAACGGAACAGGTAGACGGTTGAAATCTTTGTATATATTGCTTCTATTTAATCTAAGAAACATATATGCAAAGCATCCAAACAGTAACATTCGCCAATTTTTTGTTCTTCAAGTTTAAGTGAACAATGAGCCCCAATGTTAATCCTTTATCGGAAATTATTTGTAACTTTCGACAAGTAGAACAATGAATGGAACTGGTAGACGGTTGAAATCTTTTTATATATTGCTTCTATATAGACTAAGAAACCTATATGCAAAGCATCTAAACAGTAACATTCGCCAATTTTTTGATCTTCAAGTTTAAGTGAACAATGAGCCCCACTGTTAATCCTTTATCGGAAATTATTTGTAACTTTCGACAAGTAGAACAATGAATGGAACAGGTAGACGGTTGAAATCTTTGTATATATTGCTTCTATATAGTCTAAGAAACATATATGCATAGCATCCAAACAGTACAATTCGCCAATTTATTGATCTTCAAGTTTAAGTGAACAATGAGCCCCATGGTTAATCCTTTATCGGAAATTATTTATACTTTTCGACAAGTAGAACAATGAACGGAACAGGTAGACGGTTGAAATCTTTGTATATATTGCTTCTATATAATCTAAGAAACATATATGCAAAGCATCCAAACAGTAACATTCGCCAATTTTTTGTTCTTCAAGTTTAAGTGAACAATGAGCCCCAATGTTAATCCTTTATCGGAAATTATTTGTAACTTTCGACAAGTAGAACAATGAATGGAACTGGTAGACTGTTGAAATCTTTTTATATATTGCTTCTATATAGACTAAGAAACCTATATGCAAAGCATCTAAACAGTAACATTCGCCAATTTTTTGATCTTCAAGTTTAAGTGAACAATGAGCCCCACTGTTAATCCTTTATCGGAAATTATTTGTAACTTTCGACAAGTAGAACAATGAATGGAACAGGTAGACGGTTGAAATCTTTGTATATATTGCTTCTATATAGTCTAAGAAACATATATGCATAGCATCCAAACAGTACAATTCGCCAATTTATTGATCTTCAAGTTTAAGTGAACAATGAGCCCCATGGTTAATCCTTTATCGGAAATTATTTGTAACTTTCGACAAGTAGAACAATGAATGGAACAGGTAGATGATTGAAATCTTTGTATATATTGCTTCTATATAATCTAAGAAACATATATGCAAAGCATCCAAATAGTACAATTCGCCAATTTATTCTTCTTCAAGTTGAAGTGAACAACGAGCCCCATTGTTAATCCTTTAAAGGAAATTATTTGTAAATTTCGACAAGTAGAACAATGATTGGAACACGTAGACGGTTGAAATGTTTGTATATATTGCTTCTATATAGTCTAAGAAACATGTACGCAAAGCATCCAAACAGTACCATTCGCCAATTTTTTGTTCTTCAAGTTTAAGTGAACAATGAGCCCCAATGGTTAATCCTTTATCGGAAATGATTTGTAATTTTCGACAAGTAGAACAATGAATGGAACAGGTAGACGGTTGAAACCTTTGTACATATTGCTTCTATATAATCTAAGAAACATATATGCAAAGCATCTAAACAGTAACAATCGCCAATTTTTTGATCTTCAAGTTTAGTGTACAATGAGCCCCAATGGTTAATCCTTTATCGGAAATTATTTGTAATTTTCGACAAGTTGAACAATGAATGGAACAGGTAGACGGTTGTAATCTTTGTATATATTGCTTCTATATAATCTAAGAAACATATATGCAAAGCATCCAAACAGTACAATTCGCCAATTATTTCATCTTCAAGTTTAAGTGAACAATGAGCCCCATTGCTAATCCTTTATCGGAAATTATTTGTAACTTTCGACAAGTAGAACAATGAATGGAACTGGTAGACGGTTGAAATCTTTTTATATATTGCTTCTATATAGACTAAGAAACCTATATGCAAAGCATCTAAACAGTAACATTCGCCAATTTTTTGATCTTCAAGTTTAAGTGAACAATGAGCCCCACTGTTAATCCTTTATCGGACATTATTTGTAACTTTCGACAAGTAGAACAATGAATGGAACAGGTAGACGGTTGAAATCTTTGTATATATTGCTTCTATATAGTCTAAGAAACATATATGCATAGCATCCAAACAGTACAATTCGCCAATTTATTGATCTTCAAGTTTAAGTGAACAATGAGCCCCATGGTTAATCCTTTATCGGAAATTATTTATAATTTTCGACAAGTAGAACAATGAACGGAACAGGTAGACGGTTGAAATCTTTGTATATATTGCTTCTATATAATCTAAGAAACATATATGCAAAGCATCCAAACAGTAACATTCGCCAATTTTTTGTTCTTCAAGTTTAAGTGAACAATGAGCCCCAATGTTAATCCTTTATCGGAAATTATTTGTAACTTTCGACAAGTAGAACAATGAATGGAACTGGTAGACGGTTGAAATCTTTTTATATATTGCTTCTATATAGACTAAGAAACCTATATGCAAAGCATCTAAACAGTAACATTCGCCAATTTTTTGATCTTCAAGTTTAAGTGAACAATGAGCCCCACTGTTAATCCTTTATCGGAAATTATTTGTAACTTTCGACAAGTAGAACAATGAATGGAACAGGTAGACGGTTGAAATCTTTGTATATATTGCTTCTATATAGTCTAAGAAACATATATGCATAGCATCCAAACAGTACAATTCGCCAATTTATTGATCTTCAAGTTTAAGTGAACAATGAGCCCCATGGTTAATCCTTTATCGGAAATTATTTGTAACTTTCGACAAGTAGAACAATGAATGGAACAGGTAGATGATTGAAATCTTTGTATATATTGCTTCTATATAATCTAAGAAACATATATGCAAAGCATCCAAACAGTACAATTCGCCAATTTATTCTTCTTCAAGTTGAAGTGAACAACGAGCCCCATTGTTAATCCTTTAAAGGAAATTATTTGTAAATTTCGACAAGTAGAACAATGATTGGAACACGTAGACGGTTGAAATGTTTGTATATATTGCTTCTATATAGTCTAAGAAACATGTACGCAAAGCATCCAAACAGTACCATTCGCCAATTTTTTGTTCTTCAAGTTTAAGTGAACAATGAGCCCCAATGGTTAATCCTTTATCGGAAATGATTTGTAATTTTCGACAAGTAGAACAATGAATGGAACAGGTAGACGGTTGAAACCTTTGTACATATTGCTTCTATATAATCTAAGAAACATATATGCAAAGCATCTAAACAGTAACAATCGCCAATTTTTTGATCTTCAAGTTTAGTGTACAATGAGCCCCAATGGTTAATCCTTTATCGGAAATTATTTGTAATTTTCGACAAGTTGAACAATGAATGGAACAGGTAGACGGTTGTAATCTTTGTATATATTGCTTCTATATAATCTAAGAAACATATATGCAAAGCATCCAAACAGTACAATTCGCCAATTATTTCATCTTCAAGTTTAAGTGAACAATGAGCCCCATTGCTAATCCTTTATCGGAAATTATTTGTAACTTTCGACAAGTAGAACAATGAATGGAACTGGTAGACGGTTGAAATCTTTTTATATATTGCTTCTATATAGACTAAGAAACCTATATGCAAAGCATCTAAACAGTAACATTCGCCAATTTTTTGATCTTCAAGTTTAAGTGAACAATGAGCCCCACTGTTAATCCTTTATCGGACATTATTTGTAACTTTCGACAAGTAGAACAATGAATGGAACAGGTAGACGGTTGAAATCTTTGTATATATTGCTTCTATATAGTCTAAGAAACATATATGCATAGCATCCAAACAGTACAATTCGCCAATTTATTGATCTTCAAGTTTAAGTGAACAATGAGCCCCATGGTTAATCCTTTATCGGAAATTATTTATAATTTTCGACAAGTAGAACAATGAACGGAACAGGTAGACGGTTGAAATCTTTGTATATATTGCTTCTATATAATCTAAGAAACATATATGCAAAGCATCCAAACAGTAACATTCGCCAATTTTTTGTTCTTCAAGTTTAAGTGAACAATGAGCCCCAATGTTAATCCTTTATCGGAAATTATTTGTAACTTTCGACAAGTAGAACAATGAATGGAACTGGTAGACGGTTGAAATCTTTTTATATATTGCTTCTATATAGACTAAGAAACCTATATGCAAAGCATCTAAACAGTAACATTCGCCAATTTTTTGATCTTCAAGTTTAAGTGAACAATGAGCCCCACTGTTAATCCTTTATCGGAAATTATTTGTAACTTTCGACAAGTAGAACAATGAATGGAACAGGTAGACGGTTGAAATCTTTGTATATATTGCTTCTATATAGTCTAAGAAACATATATGCATAGCATCCAAACAGTACAATTCGCCAATTTATTGATCTTCAAGTTTAAGTGAACAATGAGCCCCATGGTTAATCCTTTATCGGAAATTATTTGTAACTTTCGACAAGTAGAACAATGAATGGAACAGGTAGATGATTGAAATCTTTGTATATATTGCTTCTATATAATCTAAGAAACATATATGCAAAGCATCCAAACAGTACAATTCGCCAATTTATTCTTCTTCAAGTTGAAGTGAACAACGAGCCCCATTGTTAATCCTTTAAAGGAAATTATTTGTAAATTTCGACAAGTAGAACAATGATTGGAACACGTAGACGGTTGAAATGTTTGTATATATTGCTTCCATATAGTCTAAGAAACATGTACGCAAAGCATCCAAACAGTACCATTCGCCAATTTTTTGTTCTTCAAGTTTAAGTGAACAATGAGCCCCAATGGTTAATCCTTTATCGGAAATTATTTGTAATTTTCGACAAGTAGAACAATGAATGGAACAGGTAGACGGTTGAAACCTTTGTACATATTGCTTCTATATAATCTAAGAAACATATATGCAAAGCATCTAAACAGTAACAATCGCCAATTTTTTGATCTTCAAGTTTAGTGTACAATGAGCCCCAATGGTTAATCCTTTATCGGAAATTATTTGTAATTTTCGACAAGTTGAACAATGAATGGAACAGGTAGACGGTTGAAATCTTTGTATATATTGCTTCTATATAATCTAAGAAACATATATGCAAAGCATCCAAACAGTACAATTCGCCAATTATTTCATCTTCAAGTTTAAGTGAACAATGAGCCCCATTGTTAATCCTTTAAAGGAAATTATTTGTAACTTTCGACAAGTAGAACAATGAATGGAACTGGTAGACGGTTGAAATCAATGTATATATTGCTTCTATATAGTCTAAAAACATATACGCAAAGCATCCAAACAGTACCATTCGCCAATTTATTGTTCTTCAAGTTTAAGTGAACAACGAGCCGCATTGTTAATCCTTTAAAGGAAATTATTTGTAAATTTCGGCAAGTAGAACAATGAATGGATCAGGTAGACGGTTGAAATCATTGTATATATTGCTTCTATATAATCTAAGAAACATATGTGCAAAGCATCCAAACAGTACAATTCGCCAATTATTTCATCTTCAAGTTTATGTGAACTACGAGCCCCAATGTTAATACTTTAACGGAAATTATTTGTAACTTGCGACAAGTAGAACAATGAGTGGAACAGGTAGACGGTTGAAATCAATGTATATATTGCTTCTATATAGTCTAAGAAACATATATGCAAAGCATCCAAACAGTACCATTCGCCAATTTTTTGTTCTTCAAGTTTAAGTGAACAATGAGCCCCATTGTTAATCCTTTAAAGGAAATTATTTGTAACTTCCGACAAGTAGAACAATGAATGGAACTGGTAGACGGTTGAAATCTTTTTATATATTGCTTCTATATAATCTAAGAAACATATATGCAAAGCATCCAAACAGTAACATTCGCCAATTTTTTGTTCTTCAAGTTTAAGTGAACAATGAGCCCCAATGTTAATCCTTTATCGGAAATTATTTGTAACTTTCGACAAGTAGAACAATGAATGGAACTGGTAGACGGTTGAAATCTTTTTATATATTGCTTCTATATAGACTAAGAAACCTATATGCAAAGCATCTAAACAGTAACATTCGCCAATTTTTTGATCTTCAAGTTTAAGTGAACAATGAGCCCCACTGTTAATCCTTTATCGGAAATTATTTGTAACTTTCGACAAGTAGAACAATGAATGGAACAGGTAGACGGTTGAAATCTTTGTATATATTGCTTCTATATAGTCTAAGAAACATATATGCATAGCATCCAAACAGTACAATTCGCCAATTTATTTATCTTCAAGTTTAAGTGAACAATGAGCCCCATCGTTAATCCTTTATCGGAAATTATTTGTAACTTTCGACAAGTAGAACAATGAATGGAACAGGTAGATGATTGAAATCTTTTTATATATTGCTTCTATATAATTTAAGAAACATATATGCAAAGCATCCAAACAGTACAATTCGCCAATTTATTGTTCTTCAAGTTGAAGTGAACAACGAGCCCCATTGTTAATCCTTTAAAGGAAATTATTTGTAAATTTCGACAAGTAGAACAATGATTGGAAAAACGTAGACGGTTGAAATGTTTGTATATATTACTTCCATATAGTCTAAGAAACATGTACGCAAAGCATCCAAACAGTACCATTCGCCAATTTTTTGTTCTTCAAGTTTAAGTGAACAGTGAACCCCAATGGTTAATCCTTTATCGGAAATTATTTGTAATTTTCGACAAGTAGAACAATGAATGGAACAGGTAGACGGTTGAAACCTTTGTACATATTGCTTCTATATAATCTAAGAAACATATATGCAAAGCATCCAAACAGTACAATTCGCCAATTATTTCATCTTCAAGTTTAAGTGAACAATGAGCCCCATTGTTAATCCTTTAAAGGAAATTATTTGTAACTTTCGACAAGTAGAACAATGAATGGAACTGGTAGACGGTTGAAATCAATGTATATATTGCTTCTATATAGTCTAAAAACATATACGCAAAGCATCCAAACAGCACCATTCGCCAATTTTTTGTTCTTCAAGTTTAAGTGAACTACGAGCCCCATTGTTAATCCTTTAAAGGAAATTATTTGTAAATTTCGGCAAGTAGAACAATGAATGGATCAGGTAGACGGTTGAAATCATTGTATATATTGCTTCTATATAATCTAAGAAACATATGTGCAAAGCATCCAAACAGTACAATTCGCCAATTATTTCATCTTCAAGTTTATGTGAACTACGAGCCCCATTGTTAATACTTTAACGGAAATTATTTGTAACTTGCGACAAGTAGAACAATGAGTGGAACAGGTAGACGGTTGAAATCAATGTATATATTGCTTCTATATAGTCTAAGAAACATATATGCAAAGCATCCAAACAGTACCATTCGCCAATTTTTTGTTCTTCAAGTTTAAGTGAACAATGAGCCCCATTGTTAATCCTTTAAAGGAAATTATTTGTAACTTTCGACAAGTAGAACAATGAATGGAACTGGTAGACGGTTGAAATCTTTTTATATATTGCTTCTATATAATCTAAGAAACATATATGCAAAGCATCCAAACAGTAACATTCGCCAATTTTTTGTTCTTCAAGTTTAAGTGAACAATGAGCCCCAATGTTAATCCTTTATCGGAAATTATTTGTAACTTTCGACAAGTAGAACAATGAATGGAACTGGTAGACGGTTGAAATCTTTTTATATATTGCTTCTATATAGACTAAGAAACCTATATGCAAAGCATCTAAACAGTAACATTCGCCAATTTTTTGATCTTCAAGTTTAAGTGAACAATGAGCCCCACTGTTAATCCTTTATCGGAAATTATTTGTAACTTTCGACAAGTAGAACAATGAATGGAACAGGTAGACGGTTGAAATCTTTGTATATATTGCTTCTATATAGTCTAAGAAACATATATGCATAGCATCCAAACAGTACAATTCGCCAATTTATTGATCTTCAAGTTTAAGTGAACAATGAGCCCCATGGTTAATCCTTTATCGGAAATTATTTGTAACTTTCGACAAGTAGAACAATGAATGGAACAGGTAGATGATTGAAATCTTTGTATATATTGCTTCTATATAATCTAAGAAACATATATGCAAAGCATCCAAACAGTACAATTCGCCAATTTATTGTTCTTCAAGTTGAAGTGAACAACGAGCCCCATTGTTAATCCTTTAAAGGAAATTATTTGTAAATTTTGACAAGTAGAACAATGATTGGAAAAACGTAGACGGTTGAAATGTTTGTATATATTGCTTCCATATAGTCTAAGAAACATGTACGCAAAGCATCCAAACAGTACCATTCGCCAATTTTTTGTTCTTCAAGTTTAAGTGAACAATGAACCCCAATGGTTAATCCTTTATCGGAAATTATTTGTAATTTTCGACAAGTAGAACAATGAATGGAACAGGTAGACGGTTGAAACCTTTGTACATATTGCTTCTATATAATCTAAGAAACATATATGCAAAGCATCCAAACAGTACAATTCGCCAATTATTTCATCTTCAAGTTTAAGTGAACAATGAGCCCCATTGTTAATCCTTTAAAGGAAATTATTTGTAACTTTCGACAAGTAGAACAATGAATGGAACTGGTAGACGGTTGAAATCAATGTATATATTGCTTCTATATAGTCTAAAAACATATACGCAAAGCATCCAAACAGCACCATTCGCCAATTTTTTGTTCTTCAAGTTTAAGTGAACTACGAGCCCCATTGTTAATCCTTTAAGGGAAATTATTTGTAAATTTCGGCAAGTAGAACAATGAATGGATCAGGTAGACGGTTGAAATCATTGTATATATTGCTTCTATATAATCTAAGAAACATATGTGCAAAGCATCCAAACAGTACAATTCGCCAATTATTTCATCTTCAAGTTTATGTGAACTACGAGCCCCATTGTTAATACTTTAACGGAAATTATTTGTAACTTGCGACAAGTAGAACAATGAGTGGAACAGGTAGACGGTTGAAATCAATGTATATATTGCTTCTATATAGTCTAAGAAACATATATGCAAAGCATCCAAACAGTACCATTCGCCAATTTTTTGTTCTTCAAGTTTAAGTGAACAATGAGCCCCATTGTTAATCCTTTAAAGGAAATTATTTGTAACTTTCGACAAGTAGAACAATGAATGGAACTGGTAGACGGTTGAAATCTTTTTATATATTGCTTCTATATAGTCTAAGAAACATATATGCAAAGCATCCAAACAGTACCAGTCGACAATTTTTTGTTCTTCAAGTTTAAGTGAACAACGAGGCCCATTGATAATCATGAAACGGAAATTATTTGTAACTTTAGACAAGAAGAACAATGAATAGAACAGGTAGACGGTTGAAATCTTTGTATATGTTGCTTCTATATAGTCTAAGAAACCTATATGCAAAGCAACTAAACAGTAACATTCGCCAATTTTTTTATCTGCAAGTTTAAGTGAACAGCGAGCCCCATTGATAATCATGAAATGGAAATTATTTGTAACTTTCTACAAGTAGAACAATGAATAGTACAGGTAGACGGGTGAAATCTTTCTATATGTTGCTTCTAAATAGTCTAAGAAACACATATGCAAAGCATCCAACCAGCACAATTCGCCATTTTTTTGATCTTCAAGTTTAAGTGAACTACGAGCCCCATTGTTAATCCTTTAAAGGAAATTATTTGTAAATTTCGACAAGTAGAACAATGAATGGTTCAGGTAGACGGTTGAAATCATTGTATATATTGCTTCTATATAGTCTAAGAAACATAAATGCAAAGCATCCAAATAGTACAATTCGACAAGTTTTTGTTCTTCATGTTTAAGTGAACTACGAGCCCCATTGTTAATACTTTAACGGAAATTATTTGTAAATTCCGACAAGTAGAACAATGAATGGAACAGGTAGACGGTTGAAATCTTTGTATATATTGCTTCTATATAGTCTAAGAAACATATATGCAAAGCATCCAAACAGTACAATTCGCCAATTTATTGTTCTTCAAGTTTAAGTGAACAACGAGCCCCATTGTGAATCCTTTAAAGGAAATTATTTGTAAATTTCGACAAGTAGAACAATGATTGGAATACGTAGACGGTTGAAATCTTTGTATATATTGCTTCTATATAGTCTAAGAATCATATATGCAAAGCATCCAAACAGTACAATTCGCCCATTTATTGATCTTCAAGTATAAGTGAACAATGAGCCCCATGGTTAATCCTTTATCGGAAATTATTTGTAACTTTCGACAAGTAGAACAATGAATGGAACAGGTAGACGGTAGAAATCTTTGTATATATTGCTTCTATATAATCTAAGAAACATATATGCAAACTATCTAAACAGTAACAATCGCCAATTTTTTGATCTTCAAGTTTAAGTGAACAGCGAGCCCCATTGATAATCATGAAATGGAAATTATTTGTAACTTTCTACAAGTAGAACAATGAAAAGCACAGTTAGACGGTTGAAATCTTTCTATATATTGCTTCTAAATAGTCTAAGAAACATGTACGCAAAGCATCCAAACAGTACCATTCGCCAATTTTTTGTTCTTCAAGTTTAAGTGAACAATGAGCCCCAATGGTTAATCCGTTATCGGAAATTATTTGTAACTTTCGACAAGTAGAACAATGAATGGAACAGGTAGACGCTTGAAATCATTGTATATATTGCTTCTATATAGTCTAAGAAACATATATGCAAAGCATCCAAACAGTACAATTCGCCAATTTATTGTTCTTCAAGTTTAAGTGAACAACGAGCCCCATTGTGAATCCTTTAAAGGAAATTATTTGTAAATTTCGACAAGTAGAACAATGATTGGAACACGTAGACGGTTGAAATCTTTGTATATATTGCTTCTATATAGTCTAAGAATCATATATGCAAAGCATCCAAACAGTACAATTCGCCCATTTATTGATCTTCAAGTTTAAGTGAACAATGAGCCCCATGGTTAATCCTTTATCGGAAATTATTTGTAACTTTCGACAAGTAGAACAATGAATGGAACAGGTAGACGGTTGAAATATTTGTATATATTGCTTCTATATAATCTAAGAAACATATATGCAAAGCATCTAAACAGTAACAATCGCCAATTTTTTGTTCTTCATGTTTAAGTGAACAATGAGCCCCAATGGTTAATCCTTTATCGGAAATTATTTGTAACTTTCGACAAGTAGAACAATGAATGGAACAGTTAGACGGTTGAAATATTTGTATATATTGCTTCTATATAATCTAAGAAACATATATGCAAAGCATCTAAACAGTAACAATCGCCAATTTTTTGATCTTCAAGTTTAAGTGAACAGCGAGCCCCATTGATAATCATGAAATGGAAATTATTTGTAACTTTCTACAAGTAGAACAATGAATAGTATAGGTAGACGGATGAAATCTTTCTATATATTGCTTCTAAATAGTCTAAGAAACATCTATGCAAAGCATCCAAACAGTACAATTCGCCAATTTTTTGTACTTCAAGTTTAAGTGAACTACGAGCCCTAATGGTTAATCCTTTATCGGAAATTATTTGTAAATTTCGCCAAGTAGAACAATGAATGGAACAGGTAGCCGGTTGAAATCTTTGTATGTATTGCTTCTATATAGTCTAAGAAACATATATGCAAAGCATCCAAACATTATAATTCGCCAATTTTTTGTTCTTCAAGTTTAAGTGGACAATGAGCCCTAATGGTTAATCCTTTATCGGAAATTATTTGTAAATTTCGCCAAGTAGAACAATGAATGGAACAGGTAGCCGGTTGAAATCTTTGTATATATTGCTTCTATATAGTCTAAGAAACATATATGCAAAGCATCCAAACAGTACAATTCGCCAATTTTTTGTTCTTCAAGTTTAAGTGAACTACGATCCCCATTGTTAATCCCTTAACGGAAATTATTTGTAACTTTCGACAAGTAGAACAGTGAATGGAACAGGTAGACGGTTGAAATCTTTGTATATATTGCTTCTATATAGTCTAAGAAACATATATGCAAAGCATCCAAACAGTACAATTCGCCAAGTTTTTGTTCTTCAAGTTTAAGTAAACTACGATCCCCATTGTTAATTCCTTAACGGAAATTATTTGTAACATTCGACAAGTAGAACAATGAATGGAACAGGTAGACGGTTGAAATCATTGTATATATTGCTTCTATATAGTCTAAGAAACATATATGCAAAGCATCCAAACATTACAATTCGCCAATTTTTTGTTCTTCAAGTTTAAGTGAACAATGAGCCCCATTGTTAATCCTTTAAAGGGAATTATTTGTAACTTTCGACAAGTAGAACAATGAATGGAACAGGTAGACGGTTGAAATATTTGTATATATTGCTTCTATATAGTATAAGAAACATATATGCAAAGCATCCAAACAGTACAATTCGCCAATTTTTAGTTCTTCAAGTTTAAGTAAACTACGATCCCCATTGTTAATGCCTTAACGGAAATTATTTGTAACTTTCGACAAGTAGAACAATGATTGGAACATGTAGACGGTTGAAATCTTTGTATATATTGCTTCTATAAAGTCTAAGAAACATATATGCAAATCATCCAAACAGTACAATTCGCCAATTATTTGATCTTCAAGTTTAAGTGAACTACGAGCCCCATTGTTAATACTTTAACGGAAATTATTTGTAACTTGCGACAAGTAGAACAATGAATGGAACAGGTAGACGGTAGAAATCTTTGTATATATTGCTTCCATATAGTCTAAGAAACATGTACGCAAAGCATCCAAACAGTACCATTCGCCAATTTTTTGTTCTTCAAGTTTAAGTGAACAATGAGCCCCAATGGTTAATCCTTTATCGGAAATTATTTGTAATTTTCGACAAGTAGAACAATGAATGGAACAGTTAGACGGTTGAAATATTTGTATATATTGCTTCTATATAATCTAAGAAACATATATGCAAAGCATCTAAACAGTAACAATTGCCAATTTTTTGATCTTCAAGCTTAAGTGAACAGCGAGCCCCATTGATAATCATGAAATGGAAATTATTTGTAACTTTCTAGAAGTAGAACAATGAATAGTACAGGTAGACGGGTGAAATCTTTCTATATATTGCTTCTAAATAGTCTAAGAAACATCTATGCAAAGCATCCAAACTGTACAATTCGCCAATTTTTTGTTCTTCAAGTTTAAGTGAACTACGAGCCCCATTGTTAATCCTTCAAACGAAATTATTTGTAAATTTCGACAAGTAGAACAATGAATGGATCATGTAGACGGTTGAAAAAATTGTATATATTGCTTCTATATAGTCTACGAAACATATATGCAAAGCATCCAAACAGTACAATTCGCCTTTTTTTTGTACTTCAAGTTTAAGTGAACTACGAGCCCCATTGTTAATACTTTAACGAAAATTAATTGTAACTTTCGACAAGTAGAACAATGAATGGAACAGGTAGACGGTTGAAATCTTTGCATATATTGCTTCTATATAGTCTAAGAAACATATATGGAAAGCATCCAAATAGTACAATTCGCCAATTTATTGTTCTTCAAGTTTAAGTGAACAATGAGCCCCAATGGTTAATCCTTTATCGGAAATTATTTGTAAATTTCGACAAGTAGAACAATGAATGGAACAGGTAGCCGGTTGAAATCAATGTATATATTGCTTCTATATAGTCTAAGAAACATGTACGCAAAGCATCCAAACAGTACAATTCGCCAATTTTTTGTTCTTCAAGTTTAAGTGAACTACGATCCCCTTTGTTAATCCCTTAACGGAAATTATTTGTAACTTTCGACAAGTAGAACAATGAATGGAAAAGGAAGACTTTTGAAATCTTTGTATATATTGCTTCTATATAGTCTAAGAAACATATATGCAAAGCATCCAAACAGTACCATTCGCCAATTTCTTGTTCTTCAATTTTAAGTGAACTACGAGCCCCATTGTTAATCCCTTAACGGAAATTAATTGTAACTTTCTACAAGTAGAACAATGATTGGAACACGTAGACGGTTGAAATCTTTGTATATATTGCTTCCATATAGTCTAAGAAACATGTACGCAAAGCATCCAAACAGTACCATTCGCCAATTTTTTGTTCTTCAAGTTTAAGTGGACAATGAGCCCCAATGGTTAATCCTTTAAAGGAAATTATTTGTAACTTTCGACAAGTAGAACAATGAATGGAACAGGTAGACGGTTGAAATCTTTGTATATATTGCTTCTATATAGTCTAAGAAACATATATGCAAAGCATCCAAACAGTACCATTCGCCACTTTTTTGTTCTTCAAGTTTAAGTGAACAACGAGCCCCATTGTTAATCCTTTAAAGGAAATTATTTGTAAATTTCGACAAGTAGAACAATGATTGGAACACGTAGACGGTTGAAATCTTTGTATATATTGCTTCTATATAATCTAAGAAACATATATGCAAAGCATCTAAACAGTAACAATCGCCAATTTTTTGTTCTTCAAGTTTAAGTGAACAATGAGCCCCAATGGTTAATCCTTTATCGGAAATTATTTGTAACTTTCGACAAGTAGAACAATGAATGGAACAGTTAGACGGTTGAAATATTTGTATATATTGCTTCTATATAATCTAAGAAACATATATGCAAAGCATCTAAACAGTAACAATCGCCAATTTTTTGATCTTCAAGTTTAAGTGAACAGCGAGCCCCATTGATAATCATGAAATGGAAATTATTTGTAACTTTCTACAAGTAGAACAATGAATAGTATAGGTAGACGGATGAAATCTTTCTATATATTGCTTCTAAATAGTCTAAGAAACATCTATGCAAAGCATCCAAACAGTACAATTCGCCAATTTTTTGTTCTTCAAGTTTAAGTGAACTACGAGCCCCATTGTTAATCCTTTAAAGGAAATTATTTGTAAATTTCGACAAGTAGAACAATGAATGGATCATGTAGACGGTTGAAAAAATTGTATATATTGCTTCTATATAGTCTACGAAACATATATGCAAAGCATCCAAACAGTACAAATCGCCAATTTTTTGTACTTCATGTTTAAGTGAACTACGAGCCACATTGTTAATCCTTTAACGGAAATTAATTGTAACTTTCGACAAGTAGAACAATGAATGGAACAGGTAGACGGTTGAAATCTTTGTATATATTGCTTCTATATAGTCTAAGAAACATATATGCAAAGCATCCAAACAGTACCATTCGCCACTTTTTTGTTCTTCAAGTTTAAGTGAACAGCGAGCCCCATTGATAATCATGAAATGGAAATTATTTGTAACTTTCAACAAGTAGAACAATGAATAGTATAGGTAGACGGGTGAAATCTTTCTATATATTGCTTCTAAATAGTCTAAGAATCATCTATGCAAAGCATCCAAACAGTACAATTCGCCAATTTTTTGTTCTTCAAGTTTAAGTGAACTACGAGCCCCATTGTTAATCCTTTAAAGGAAATTATTTGTAAATTTCGACAAGTAGAACAATGAATGGATCATGTAGACGGTTGAAAAAATTGTATATATTGCTTCTATATAGTCTACGAAACATATATGCAAAGCATCCACACAGTACAATTCGCCAATTTTTTGTACTTCAAGTTTAAGTGAACTACGAGCCACATTGTTAATCCTTTAACGGAAATTAATTGTAAATTTCGACAAGAAGAACAATGAATGGAACAGGTAGACGGTTGAAATCTTTGTATATATTGCTTCTATATAGTCTAAGAAACATATATGCAAAGCATCCAAACAGTACAATTCGCCAATTTATTGTTCTTCAAGTTTAAGTGAACTACGAGCCCCATTGTTAATCCTTTAAAGGAAATTATTTGTAACTTTCGACAAGTAGAACAATGAATGGAACAGGTAGACGGTTGAAATCTTTGTATATATTGCTTCTATATAGTCTAAGAAACATATATGCAAAGCGTCCAAACAGTACAATTCGCCAATTATTTGATCTTCAAGTTTAAGTGAACAATGAGCCCTAATGGTTAATCCTTTATCGGAAATTATTTGTAAATTTCGCCAAGTAGAACAATGAATGGAACAGGTAGCCGGTTGAAATCTTTGTATGTATTGCTTCTATATAGTCTAAGAAACATATATGCAAAGCATCCAAACATTATAATTCGCCAATTTTTTGTTCTTCAAGTTTAAGTGGACAATGAGCCCCAATGGTTAATCCTTTATCGGAAATTATTTGTAAATTTCGACAAGTAGAACAATGAATGGAACAGGTAGCCGGTTGAAATCAATGTATATATTGCTTCTATATAGTCTAAGAAACATATATGCAAAGCATCCAAACAGTACCATTCGCCAATTTCTTGTTCTTCAAGTTTAAGTGAACTACGAGCCCCATTGTTAATCCCTTAACGGAAATTAATTGTAACTTTCTACAAGTAGAACAATGATTGGAACACGTAGACGGTTGAAATCTTTGTATATATTGCTTCCATATAGTCTAAGAAATATGTACGCAAAGCATCCAAACAGTACAATTCGCCAATTTTTTGTTCTTCAAGTTTAAGTGAACTACGATCCCCTTTGTTAATCCCTTAACGGAAATTATTTGTAACTTTCGACAAGTAGAACAATGAATGGAAAAGGAAGACTTTTGAAATCTTTGTATATATTGCTTCTATATAGTCTAAGAAACATATATGCAAAGCATCCAAACAGTACCATTCGCCAATTTCTTGTTCTTCAATTTTAAGTGAACTACGAGCCCCATTGTTAATCCCTTAACGGAAATTAATTGTAACTTTCTACAAGTAGAACAATGATTGGAACACGTAGACGGTTGAAATCTTTGTATATATTGCTTCCATATAGTCTAAGAAACATGTACGCAAAGCATCCAAACAGTACCATTCGCCAATTTTTTGTTCTTCAAGTTTAAGTGGACAATGAGCCCCAATGGTTAATCCTTTAAAGGAAATTATTTGTAACTTTCGACAAGTAGAACAATGAATGGAACAGGTAGACGGTTGAAATCTTTGTATATATTGCTTCTATATAGTCTAAGAAACATATATGCAAAGCATCCAAACAGTACCATTCGCCACTTTTTTGTTCTTCAAGTTTAAGTGAACAACGAGCCCCATTGTTAATCCTTTAAAGGAAATTATTTGTAAATTTCGACAAGTAGAACAATGATTGGAACACGTAGACGGTTGAAATCTTTGTATATATTGCTTCCATATAGTCTAAGAAACATGTACGCAAAGCATCCAAACAGTACAAATCGCCAATTTTTTGTACTTCAAGTTTAAGTGAACTACGAGCCACATTGTTAATCCTTTAACGGAAATTAATTGTAACTTTCGACAAGTAGAACAATGAATGGAACAGGTAGACGGTTGAAATCTTTGTATATATTGCTTCTATATAGTCTAAGAAACATATATGCAAAGCATCCAAACAGTACCATTCGCCACTTTTTTGTTCTTCAAGTTTAAGTGAACAGCGAGCCCCATTGATAATCATGAAATGGAAATTATTTGTAACTTTCAACAAGTAGAACAATGAATAGTATAGGTAGACGGGTGAAATCTTTCTATATATTGCTTCTAAATAGTCTAAGAATCATCTATGCAAAGCATCCAAACAGTACAATTCGCCAATTTTTTGTTCTTCAAGTTTAAGTGAACTACGAGCCCCATTGTTAATCCTTTAAAGGAAATTATTTGTAAATTTCGACAAGTAGAACAATGAATGGATCATGTAGACGGTTGAAAAAATTGTATATATTGCTTCTATATAGTCTACGAAACATATATGCAAAGCATCCACACAGTACAATTCGCCAATTTTTTGTACTTCAAGTTTAAGTGAACTACGAGCCACATTGTTAATCCTTTAACGGAAATTAATTGTAAATTTCGACAAGAAGAACAATGAATGGAACAGGTAGACGGTTGAAATCTTTGTATATATTGCTTCTATATAGTCTAAGAAACATATATGCAAAGCATCCAAACAGTACAATTCGCCAATTTATTGTTCTTCAAGTTTAAGTGAACTACGAGCCCCATTGTTAATCCTTTAAAGGAAATTATTTGTAACTTTCGACAAGTAGAACAATGAATGGAACAGGTAGACGGTTGAAATCTTTGTATACATTGCTTCTATATAGTCTAAGAAACATATATGCAAAGCGTCCAAACAGTACAATTCGCCAATTATTTGATCTTCAAGTTTAAGTGAACAATGAGCCCTAATGGTTAATCCTTTATCGGAAATTATTTGTAAATTTCGCCAAGTAGAACAATGAATGGAACAGGTAGCCGGTTGAAATCAATGTATATATTGCTTCTATATAGTCTAAGAAACATATATGCAAAGCATCCAAACAGTACCATTCGCCAATTTCTTGTTCTTCAAGTTTAAGTGAACTACGAGCCCCATTGTTAATCCCTTAACGGAAATTAATTGTAACTTTCTACAAGTAGAACAATGATTGGAACACGTAGACGGTTGAAATCTTTGTATATATTGCTTCCATATAGTCTAAGAAATATGTACGCAAAGCATCCAAACAGTACAATTCGCCAATTTTTTGTTCTTCAAGTTTAAGTAAACTACGATCCCCATTGTTAATCCCTTAACGGAAATTATTTGTAACTTTCGACAAGTGGAACAATGAATGGAATAGGTAGACGGTTGAAATCATTGTATATATTGCTTCTATATAGTCTAAGAAACATATATGCAAAGCATCCAAACATTACAATTCGCCAATTTTTTGTTCTTCAAGTTTAAGTAAACTACGATCCCCATTGTTAATCCCTTAACGGAAATTATTTGTAACATTCGACAAGTAGAACAATGAATGGAACAGGTAGACGGTTGAAATCATTGTATATATTGCTTCTATATAGTCTAAGAAACATATATGCAAAGCATCCAAACAGTACAATTCGCCAATTTTTTGTTCTTCAAGTTTAAGTGAACAATGAGCCCCATTGTTAATCCTTTAAAGGAAATTATTTGTAACTTTCGACAAGTAGAACAATGAATGGAACAGGTAGACGGTTGAAATCTTTGTATATATTGCTTCTATATAGTCTAAGAAACATATATGCAAAGCATCCAAACAGTACAGTTCGCCAATTTTTTGTTCTTCAAGTTTAAGTGAACAATGAGCCCCATTGTTAATCCTTTAAAGGAAATTATTGGTAACTTTCGACAAGTAGAACAATGAATGGAACAGGTAGACGGTTGAAATCTTTGTATATATTGCTTCCATATAGTCTAAGAAACATATATGCAAAGCATCCAAACAGTACCATTCGCCACTTTTTTGTTCTTCAAGTTTAAGTGAACAACGAGCCCCATTGTTAATCCTTTAAAGGAAATTATTTGTAAATTTCGACAAGTAGAACAATGATTGGAACACGTAGACGGTTGAAATCTTTGTATATATTGCTTCCATATAGTCTAAGAAACATGTACGCAAAGCATCCAAACAGTACCATTCGCCAATTTTTTGTTCTTCAAGTTTAAGTGAACAATGAGCCCCAATGGTTAATCCTTTATCGGAAATTATTTGTAATTTTCGACAAGTAGAACAATGAATGGAACAGTTAGACGGTTGAAATATTTGTATATATTGCTTCTATATAATCTAAGAAACATATATGCAAAGCATCTAAACAGTAACAATCGCCAATTTTTTGATCTTCAAGTTTAAGTGAACAGCGAGCCCCATTGATAATCATGAAATGGAAATTATTTGTAACTTTCTACAAGTAGAACAATGAATAGTATAGGTAGACGGGTGAAATCTTTCTATATATTGCTTCTAAATAGTCTAAGAAACATCTATGCAAAGCATCCAAACAGTACAATTCGCCAATTTTTTGTTCTTCAAGTTTAAGTGAACTACGAGCCCCATTGTTAATCTTTTAAAGGAAATTATTTGTAAATTTCGACAAGTAGAACAATGAATGGATCATGTAGACGGTTGAAAAAATTGTATATATTGCTTCTATATAGTCTACGAAACATATATGCAAAGCATCCAAACAGTACAATTCGCCAATTTTTTGTACTTCAAGTTTAAGTGAACTACGAGCCCCATTGTTAATCCTTTAACGGAAATTAATTGTAAATTTCGACAAGAAGAACAATGAATGGAACAGGTAGACGGTTGAAATCTTTGTATATATTGCTTCTATATAGTCTAAATAACATATATGCAAAGCATCCAAACAGTACAATTCGCCAATTTATTGTTCTTCAAGTTTAAGTGAACTACGAGCCACATTGTTAATCCTTTAAAGGAAATTATTTGTAACTTTCGACAAGTAGAACAATGAATGGAACAGGTAGACGGTTGAAATCTTTGTATATATTGCTTCTATATAGTCTAAGAAACATATATGCAAAGCGTCCAAACAGTACAATTCGCCAATTATTTGATCTTCAAGTTTAAGTGAACAATGAGCCCTAATGGTTAATCCTTTATCGGAAATTATTTGTAAATTTCGCCAAGTAGAACAATGAATGGAACAGGTAGCCGGTTGAAATCTTTGTATATATTGCTTCTATATAGTCTAAGAAACATATATGCAAAGCATCCAAACAGTACAATTCGCCAATTTTTTGTTCTTCAAGTTTAAGTGAACTACGATCCCCATTGTTAATCCCTTAACGGAAATTATTTGTAACTTTCGACAAGTAGAACAGTGAATGGAACAGGTAGACGGTTGAAATCTTTGTATATATTGCTTCTATATAGTCTAAGAAACATATATGCAAAGCATCCAAACAGTACAATTCGCCAAGTTTTTGTTCTTCAAGTTTAAGTAAACTACGATCCCCATTGTTAATTCCTTAACGGAAATTATTTGTAACATTCGACAAGTAGAACAATGAATGGAACAGGTAGACGGTTGAAATCATTGTATATATTGCTTCTATATAGTCTAAGAAACATATATGCAAAGCATCCAAACAGTACCATTCGCCACTTTTTTGTTCTTCAAGTTTAAGTGAACAACGAGCCCCATTGTTAATACTTTAACGGAAATTATTTGTAACTTGCGACAAGTAGAACAATGAATGGAACAGGTAGACGGTAGAAATCTTTGTATATATTGCTTCCATATAGTCTAAGAAACATGTACGCAAAGCATCCAAACAGTACCATTCGCCAATTTTTTGTTCTTCAAGTTTAAGTGAACAATGAGCCCCATTGTTAATCCTTTAAAGGGAATTATTTGTAACTTTCGACAAGTAGAACAATGAATGGAACAGGTAGACGGTTGAAATATTTGTATATATTGCTTCTATATAGTATAAGAAACATATATGCAAAGCATCCAAACAGTACAATTCGCCAATTTTTAGTTCTTCAAGTTTAAGTAAACTACGATCCCCATTGTTAATGCCTTAACGGAAATTATTTGTAACTTTCGACAAGTAGAACAATGATTGGAACATGTAGACGGTTGAAATCTTTGTATATATTGCTTCTATAAAGTCTAAGAAACATATATGCAAATCATCCAAACAGTACAATTCGCCAATTATTTGATCTTCAAGTTTAAGTGAACTACGAGCCCCATTGTTAATACTTTAACGGAAATTATTTGTAACTTGCGACAAGTAGAACAATGAATGGAACAGGTAGACGGTAGAAATCTTTGTATATATTGCTTCCATATAGTCTAAGAAACATGTACGCAAAGCATCCAAACAGTACCATTCGCCAATTTTTTGTTCTTCAAGTTTAAGTGAACAATGAGCCCCAATGGTTAATCCTTTATCGGAAATTATTTGTAATTTTCGACAAGTAGAACAATGAATGGAACAGTTAGACGGTTGAAATATTTGTATATATTGCTTCTATATAATCTAAGAAACATATATGCAAAGCATCTAAACAGTAACAATTGCCAATTTTTTGATCTTCAAGCTTAAGTGAACAGCGAGCCCCATTGATAATCATGAAATGGAAATTATTTGTAACTTTCTAGAAGTAGAACAATGAATAGTACAGGTAGACGGGTGAAATCTTTCTATATATTGCTTCTAAATAGTCTAAGAAACATCTATGCAAAGCATCCAAACTGTACAATTCGCCAATTTTTTGTTCTTCAAGTTTAAGTGAACTACGAGCCCCATTGTTAATCCTTCAAACGAAATTATTTGTAAATTTCGACAAGTAGAACAATGAATGGATCATGTAGACGGTTGAAAAAATTGTATATATTGCTTCTATATAGTCTACGAAACATATATGCAAAGCATCCAAACAGTACAATTCGCCTTTTTTTTGTACTTCAAGTTTAAGTGAACTACGAGCCCCATTGTTAATACTTTAACGAAAATTAATTGTAACTTTCGACAAGTAGAACAATGAATGGAACAGGTAGACGGTTGAAATCTTTGCATATATTGCTTCTATATAGTCTAAGAAACATATATGGAAAGCATCCAAATAGTACAATTCGCCAATTTATTGTTCTTCAAGTTTAAGTGAACAATGAGCCCCAATGGTTAATCCTTTATCGGAAATTATTTGTAAATTTCGACAAGTAGAACAATGAATGGAACAGGTAGCCGGTTGAAATCAATGTATATATTGCTTCTATATAGTCTAAGAAACATGTACGCAAAGCATCCAAACAGTACAATTCGCCAATTTTTTGTTCTTCAAGTTTAAGTGAACTACGATCCCCTTTGTTAATCCCTTAACGGAAATTATTTGTAACTTTCGACAAGTAGAACAATGAATGGAAAAGGAAGACTTTTGAAATCTTTGTATATATTGCTTCTATATAGTCTAAGAAACATATATGCAAAGCATCCAAACAGTACCATTCGCCAATTTCTTGTTCTTCAATTTTAAGTGAACTACGAGCCCCATTGTTAATCCCTTAACGGAAATTAATTGTAACTTTCTACAAGTAGAACAATGATTGGAACACGTAGACGGTTGAAATCTTTGTATATATTGCTTCCATATAGTCTAAGAAACATGTACGCAAAGCATCCAAACAGTACCATTCGCCAATTTTTTGTTCTTCAAGTTTAAGTGGACAATGAGCCCCAATGGTTAATCCTTTAAAGGAAATTATTTGTAACTTTCGACAAGTAGAACAATGAATGGAACAGGTAGACGGTTGAAATCTTTGTATATATTGCTTCTATATAGTCTAAGAAACATATATGCAAAGCATCCAAACAGTACCATTCGCCACTTTTTTGTTCTTCAAGTTTAAGTGAACAACGAGCCCCATTGTTAATCCTTTAAAGGAAATTATTTGTAAATTTCGACAAGTAGAACAATGATTGGAACACGTAGACGGTTGAAATCTTTGTATATATTGCTTCTATATAATCTAAGAAACATATATGCAAAGCATCTAAACAGTAACAATCGCCAATTTTTTGTTCTTCAAGTTTAAGTGAACAATGAGCCCCAATGGTTAATCCTTTATCGGAAATTATTTGTAACTTTCGACAAGTAGAACAATGAATGGAACAGTTAGACGGTTGAAATATTTGTATATATTGCTTCTATATAATCTAAGAAACATATATGCAAAGCATCTAAACAGTAACAATCGCCAATTTTTTGATCTTCAAGTTTAAGTGAACAGCGAGCCCCATTGATAATCATGAAATGGAAATTATTTGTAACTTTCTACAAGTAGAACAATGAATAGTATAGGTAGACGGATGAAATCTTTCTATATATTGCTTCTAAATAGTCTAAGAAACATCTATGCAAAGCATCCAAACAGTACAATTCGCCAATTTTTTGTTCTTCAAGTTTAAGTGAACTACGAGCCCCATTGTTAATCCTTTAAAGGAAATTATTTGTAAATTTCGACAAGTAGAACAATGAATGGATCATGTAGACGGTTGAAAAAATTGTATATATTGCTTCTATATAGTCTACGAAACATATATGCAAAGCATCCAAACAGTACAAATCGCCAATTTTTTGTACTTCAAGTTTAAGTGAACTACGAGCCACATTGTTAATCCTTTAACGGAAATTAATTGTAACTTTCGACAAGTAGAACAATGAATGGAACAGGTAGACGGTTGAAATCTTTGTATATATTGCTTCTATATAGTCTAAGAAACATATATGCAAAGCATCCAAACAGTACCATTCGCCACTTTTTTGTTCTTCAAGTTTAAGTGAACAGCGAGCCCCATTGATAATCATGAAATGGAAATTATTTGTAACTTTCAACAAGTAGAACAATGAATAGTATAGGTAGACGGGTGAAATCTTTCTATATATTGCTTCTAAATAGTCTAAGAATCATCTATGCAAAGCATCCAAACAGTACAATTCGCCAATTTTTTGTTCTTCAAGTTTAAGTGAACTACGAGCCCCATTGTTAATCCTTTAAAGGAAATTATTTGTAAATTTCGACAAGTAGAACAATGAATGGATCATGTAGACGGTTGAAAAAATTGTATATATTGCTTCTATATAGTCTACGAAACATATATGCAAAGCATCCACACAGTACAATTCGCCAATTTTTTGTACTTCAAGTTTAAGTGAACTACGAGCCCCATTGTTAATCCCTTAACGGAAATTAATTGTAACTTTCTACAAGTAGAACAATGATTGGAACACGTAGACGGTTGAAATCTTTGTATATATTGCTTCCATATAGTCTAAGAAACATGTACGCAAAGCATCCAAACAGTACCATTCGCCAATTTTTTGTTCTTCAAGTTTAAGTGGACAATGAGCCCCAATGGTTAATCCTTTAAAGGAAATTATTTGTAACTTTCGACAAGTAGAACAATGAATGGAACAGGTAGACGGTTGAAATCTTTGTATATATTGCTTCTATATAGTCTAAGAAACATATATGCAAAGCATCCAAACAGTACCATTCGCCACTTTTTTGTTCTTCAAGTTTAAGTGAACAACGAGCCCCATTGTTAATCCTTTAAAGGAAATTATTTGTAAATTTCGACAAGTAGAACAATGATTGGAACACGTAGACGGTTGAAATCTTTGTATATATTGCTTCCATATAGTCTAAGAAACATGTACGCAAAGCATCCAAACAGTACAAATCGCCAATTTTTTGTACTTCAAGTTTAAGTGAACTACGAGCCACATTGTTAATCCTTTAACGGAAATTAATTGTAACTTTCGACAAGTAGAACAATGAATGGAACAGGTAGACGGTTGAAATCTTTGTATATATTGCTTCTATATAGTCTAAGAAACATATATGCAAAGCATCCAAACAGTACCATTCGCCACTTTTTTGTTCTTCAAGTTTAAGTGAACAGCGAGCCCCATTGATAATCATGAAATGGAAATTATTTGTAACTTTCAACAAGTAGAACAATGAATAGTATAGGTAGACGGGTGAAATCTTTCTATATATTGCTTCTAAATAGTCTAAGAATCATCTATGCAAAGCATCCAAACAGTACAATTCGCCAATTTTTTGTTCTTCAAGTTTAAGTGAACTACGAGCCCCATTGTTAATCCTTTAAAGGAAATTATTTGTAAATTTCGACAAGTAGAACAATGAATGGATCATGTAGACGGTTGAAAAAATTGTATATATTGCTTCTATATAGTCTACGAAACATATATGCAAAGCATCCACACAGTACAATTCGCCAATTTTTTGTACTTCAAGTTTAAGTGAACTACGAGCCACATTGTTAATCCTTTAACGGAAATTAATTGTAAATTTCGACAAGAAGAACAATGAATGGAACAGGTAGACGGTTGAAATCTTTGTATATATTGCTTCTATATAGTCTAAGAAACATATATGCAAAGCATCCAAACAGTACAATTCGCCAATTTATTGTTCTTCAAGTTTAAGTGAACTACGAGCCCCATTGTTAATCCTTTAAAGGAAATTATTTGTAACTTTCGACAAGTAGAACAATGAATGGAACAGGTAGACGGTTGAAATCTTTGTATACATTGCTTCTATATAGTCTAAGAAACATATATGCAAAGCGTCCAAACAGTACAATTCGCCAATTATTTGATCTTCAAGTTTAAGTGAACAATGAGCCCTAATGGTTAATCCTTTATCGGAAATTATTTGTAAATTTCGCCAAGTAGAACAATGAATGGAACAGGTAGCCGGTTGAAATCAATGTATATATTGCTTCTATATAGTCTAAGAAACATATATGCAAAGCATCCAAACAGTACCATTCGCCAATTTCTTGTTCTTCAAGTTTAAGTGAACTACGAGCCCCATTGTTAATCCCTTAACGGAAATTAATTGTAACTTTCTACAAGTAGAACAATGATTGGAACACGTAGACGGTTGAAATCTTTGTATATATTGCTTCCATATAGTCTAAGAAATATGTACGCAAAGCATCCAAACAGTACAATTCGCCAATTTTTTGTTCTTCAAGTTTAAGTAAACTACGATCCCCATTCTTAATCCCTTAACGGAAATTATTTGTAACTTTCGACAAGTGGAACAATGAATGGAATAGGTAGACGGTTGAAATCATTGTATATATTGCTTCTATATAGTCTAAGAAACATATATGCAAAGCATCCAAACATTACAATTCGCCAATTTTTTGTTCTTCAAGTTTAAGTAAACTACGATCCCCATTGTTAATCCCTTAACGGAAATTATTTGTAACATTCGACAAGTAGAACAATGAATGGAACAGGTAGACGGTTGAAATCATTGTATATATTGCTTCTATATAGTCTAAGAAACATATATGCAAAGCATCCAAACAGTACAATTCGCCAATTTTTTGTTCTTCAAGTTTAAGTGAACAATGAGCCCCATTGTTAATCCTTTAAAGGAAATTATTTGTAACTTTCGACAAGTAGAACAATGAATGGAACAGGTAGACGGTTGAAATCTTTGTATATATTGCTTCTATATAGTCTAAGAAACATATATGCAAAGCATCCAAACAGTACAGTTCGCCAATTTTTTGTTCTTCAAGTTTAAGTGAACAATGAGCCCCATTGTTAATCCTTTAAAGGAAATTATTGGTAACTTTCGACAAGTAGAACAATGAATGGAACAGGTAGACGGTTGAAATCTTTGTATATATTGCTTCTATATAGTCTAAGAAACATATATGCAAAGCATCCAAACAGTACCATTCGCCACTTTTTTGTTCTTCAAGTTTAAGTGAACAACGAGCCCCATTGTTAATCCTTTAAAGGAAATTATTTGTAAATTTCGACAAGTAGAACAATGATTGGAACACGTAGACGGTTGAAATCTTTGTATATATTGCTTCCATATAGTCTAAGAAACATGTACGCAAAGCATCCAAACAGTACCATTCGCCAATTTTTTGTTCTTCAAGTTTAAGTGAACAATGAGCCCCAATGGTTAATCCTTTATCGGAAATTATTTGTAATTTTCGACAAGTAGAACAATGAATGGAACAGTTAGACGGTTGAAATATTTGTATATATTGCTTCTATATAATCTAAGAAACATATATGCAAAGCATCTAAACAGTAACAATCGCCAATTTTTTGATCTTCAAGTTTAAGTGAACAGCGAGCCCCATTGATAATCATGAAATGGAAATTATTTGTAACTTTCTACAAGTAGAACAATGAATAGTATAGGTAGACGGGTGAAATCTTTCTATATATTGCTTCTAAATAGTCTAAGAAACATCTATGCAAAGCATCCAAACAGTACAATTCGCCAATTTTTTGTTCTTCAAGTTTAAGTGAACTACGAGCCCCATTGTTAATCTTTTAAAGGAAATTATTTGTAAATTTCGACAAGTAGAACAATGAATGGATCATGTAGACGGTTGAAAAAATTGTATATATTGCTTCTATATAGTCTACGAAACATATATGCAAAGCATCCAAACAGTACAATTCGCCAATTTTTTGTACTTCAAGTTTAAGTGAACTACGAGCCCCATTGTTAATCCTTTAACGGAAATTAATTGTAAATTTCGACAAGAAGAACAATGAATGGAACAGGTAGACGGTTGAAATCTTTGTATATATTGCTTCTATATAGTCTAAATAACATATATGCAAAGCATCCAAACAGTACAATTCGCCAATTTATTGTTCTTCAAGTTTAAGTGAACTACGAGCCACATTGTTAATCCTTTAAAGGAAATTATTTGTAACTTTCGACAAGTAGAACAATGAATGGAACAGGTAGACGGTTGAAATCTTTGTATATATTGCTTCTATATAGTCTAAGAAACATATATGCAAAGCGTCCAAACAGTACAATTCGCCAATTATTTGATCTTCAAGTTTAAGTGAACAATGAGCCCTAATGGTTAATCCTTTATCGGAAATTATTTGTAAATTTCGCCAAGTAGAACAATGAATGGAACAGGTAGCCGGTTGAAATCTTTGTATATATTGCTTCTATATAGTCTAAGAAACATATATGCAAAGCATCCAAACAGTACAATTCGCCAATTTTTTGTTCTTCAAGTTTAAGTGAACTACGATCCCCATTGTTAATCCCTTAACGGAAATTATTTGTAACTTTCGACAAGTAGAACAGTGAATGGAACAGGTAGACGGTTGAAATCTTTGTATATATTGCTTCTATATAGTCTAAGAAACATATATGCAAAGCATCCAAACAGTACAATTCGCCAAGTTTTTGTTCTTCAAGTTTAAGTAAACTACGATCCCCATTGTTAATTCCTTAACGGAAATTATTTGTAACATTCGACAAGTAGAACAATGAATGGAACAGGTAGACGGTTGAAATCATTGTATATATTGCTTCTATATAGTCTAAGAAACATATATGCAAAGCATCCAAACAGTACCATTCGCCACTTTTTTGTTCTTCAAGTTTAAGTGAACAACGAGCCCCATTGTTAATACTTTAACGGAAATTATTTGTAACTTGCGACAAGTAGAACAATGAATGGAACAGGTAGACGGTAGAAATCTTTGTATATATTGCTTCCATATAGTCTAAGAAACATGTACGCAAAGCATCCAAACAGTACCATTCGCCAATTTTTTGTTCTTCAAGTTTAAGTGAACAATGAGCCCCAATGGTTAATCCTTTATCGGAAATTATTTGTAATTTTCGACAAGTAGAACAATGAATGGAACAGTTAGACGGTTGAAATATTTGTATATATTGCTTCTATATAATCTAAGAAACATATATGCAAAGCATCTAAACAGTAACAATTGCCAATTTTTTGATCTTCAAGCTTAAGTGAACAGCGAGCCCCATTGATAATCATGAAATGGAAATTATTTGTAACTTTCTAGAAGTAGAACAATGAATAGTACAGGTAGACGGGTGAAATCTTTCTATATATTGCTTCTAAATAGTCTAAGAAACATCTATGCAAAGCATCCAAACTGTACAATTCGCCAATTTTTTGTTCTTCAAGTTTAAGTGAACTACGAGCCCCATTGTTAATCCTTCAAACGAAATTATTTGTAAATTTCGACAAGTAGAACAATGAATGGATCATGTAGACGGTTGAAAAAATTGTATATATTGCTTCTATATAGTCTACGAAACATATATGCAAAGCATCCAAACAGTACAATTCGCCTTTTTTTTGTACTTCAAGTTTAAGTGAACTACGAGCCCCATTGTTAATACTTTAACGAAAATTAATTGTAACTTTCGACAAGTAGAACAATGAATGGAACAGGTAGACGGTTGAAATCTTTGCATATATTGCTTCTATATAGTCTAAGAAACATATATGGAAAGCATCCAAATAGTACAATTCGCCAATTTATTGTTCTTCAAGTTTAAGTGAACAATGAGCCCCAATGGTTAATCCTTTATCGGAAATTATTTGTAAATTTCGACAAGTAGAACAATGAATGGAACAGGTAGCCGGTTGAAATCAATGTATATATTGCTTCTATATAGTCTAAGAAACATGTACGCAAAGCATCCAAACAGTACAATTCGCCAATTTTTTGTTCTTCAAGTTTAAGTGAACTACGATCCCCTTTGTTAATCCCTTAACGGAAATTATTTGTAACTTTCGACAAGTAGAACAATGAATGGAAAAGGAAGACTTTTGAAATCTTTGTATATATTGCTTCTATATAGTCTAAGAAACATATATGCAAAGCATCCAAACAGTACCATTCGCCAATTTCTTGTTCTTCAATTTTAAGTGAACTACGAGCCCCATTGTTAATCCCTTAACGGAAATTAATTGTAACTTTCTACAAGTAGAACAATGATTGGAACACGTAGACGGTTGAAATCTTTGTATATATTGCTTCCATATAGTCTAAGAAACATGTACGCAAAGCATCCAAACAGTACCATTCGCCAATTTTTTGTTCTTCAAGTTTAAGTGGACAATGAGCCCCAATGGTTAATCCTTTAAAGGAAATTATTTGTAACTTTCGACAAGTAGAACAATGAATGGAACAGGTAGACGGTTGAAATCTTTGTATATATTGCTTCTATATAGTCTAAGAAACATATATGCAAAGCATCCAAACAGTACCATTCGCCACTTTTTTGTTCTTCAAGTTTAAGTGAACAACGAGCCCCATTGTTAATCCTTTAAAGGAAATTATTTGTAAATTTCGACAAGTAGAACAATGATTGGAACACGTAGACGGTTGAAATCTTTGTATATATTGCTTCCATATAGTCTAAGAAACATGTACGCAAAGCATCCAAACAGTACAAATCGCCAATTTTTTGTACTTCAAGTTTAAGTGAACTACGAGCCACATTGTTAATCCTTTAACGGAAATTAATTGTAACTTTCGACAAGTAGAACAATGAATGGAACAGGTAGACGGTTGAAATCTTTGTATATATTGCTTCTATATAGTCTAAGAAACATATATGCAAAGCATCCAAACAGTACCATTCGCCACTTTTTTGTTCTTCAAGTTTAAGTGAACAGCGAGCCCCATTGATAATCATGAAATGGAAATTATTTGTAACTTTCAACAAGTAGAACAATGAATAGTATAGGTAGACGGGTGAAATCTTTCTATATATTGCTTCTAAATAGTCTAAGAATCATCTATGCAACGCATCCAAACAGTACAATTCGCCAATTTTTTGTTCTTCAAGTTTAAGTGAACTACGAGCCCCATTGTTAATCCTTTAAAGGAAATTATTTGTAAATTTCGACAAGTAGAACAATGAATGGATCATGTAGACGGTTGAAAAAATTGTATATATTGCTTCTATATAGTCTACGAAACATATATGCAAAGCATCCACACAGTACAATTCGCCAATTTTTTGTACTTCAAGTTTAAGTGAACTACGAGCCACATTGTTAATCCTTTAACGGAAATTAATTGTAAATTTCGACAAGAAGAACAATGAATGGAACAGGTAGACGGTTGAAATCTTTGTATATATTGCTTCTATATAGTCTAAGAAACATATATGCAAAGCATCCAAACAGTACAATTCGCCAATTTATTGTTCTTCAAGTTTAAGTGAACTACGAGCCCCATTGTTAATCCTTTAAAGGAAATTATTTGTAACTTTCGACAAGTAGAACAATGAATGGAACAGGTAGACGGTTGAAATCTTTGTATATATTGCTTCTATATAGTCTAAGAAACATATATGCAAAGCGTCCAAACAGTACAATTCGCCAATTATTTGATCTTCAAGTTTAAGTGAACAATGAGCCCTAATGGTTAATCCTTTATCGGAAATTATTTGTAAATTTCGCCAAGTAGAACAATGAATGGAACAGGTAGCCGGTTGAAATCTTTGTATGTATTGCTTCTATATAGTCTAAGAAACATATATGCAAAGCATCCAAACATTATAATTCGCCAATTTTTTGTTCTTCAAGTTTAAGTGGACAATGAGCCCCAATGGTTAATCCTTTATCGGAAATTATTTGTAAATTTCGACAAGTTGAACAATGAATGGAACAGGTAGCCGGTTGAAATCAATGTATATATTGCTTCTATATAGTCTAAGAAACATATATGCAAAGCATCCAAACAGTACCATTCGCCAATTTCTTGTTCTTCAAGTTTAAGTGAACTACGAGCCCCATTGTTAATCCCTTAACGGAAATTAATTGTAACTTTCTACAAGTAGAACAATGATTGGAACACGTAGACGGTTGAAATCTTTGTATATATTGCTTCCATATAGTCTAAGAAATATGTACGCAAAGCATCCAAACAGTACAATTCGCCAATTTTTTGTTCTTCAAGTTTAAGTAAACTACGATCCCCATTGTTAATCCCTTAACGGAAATTATTTGTAACTTTCGACAAGTGGAACAATGAATGGAATAGGTAGACGGTTGAAATCATTGTATATATTGCTTCTATATAGTCTAAGAAACATATATGCAAAGCATCCAAACATTACAATTCGCCAATTTTTTGTTCTTCAAGTTTAAGTAAACTACGATCCCCATTGTTAATCCCTTAACGGAAATTATTTGTAACATTCGACAAGTAGAACAATGAATGGAACAGGTAGACGGTTGAAATCATTGTATATATTGCTTCTATATAGTCTAAGAAACATATATGCAAAGCATCCAAACAGTACAATTCGCCAATTTTTTGTTCTTCAAGTTTAAGTGAACAATGAGCCCCATTGTTAATCCTTTAAAGGAAATTATTGGTAACTTTCGACAAGTAGAACAATGAATGGAACAGGTAGACGGTTGAAATCTTTGTATATATTGATTCTATATAGTCTAAGAAACATATATGCAAAGCATCCAAACAGTACCATTCGCCACTTTTTTGTTCTTCAAGTTTAAGTGAACAACGAGCCCCATTGTTAATCCTTTAAAGGAAATTATTTGTAAATTTCGACAAGTAGAACAATGAATGGAACAGTTAGACGGTTGAAATATTTGTATATATTGCTTCTATATAATCTAAGAAACATATATGCAAAGCATCTAAACAGTAACAATCGCCAATTTTTTGATCTTCAAGTTTAAGTGAACAGCGAGCCCCATTGATAATCATGAAATGGAAATTATTTGTAACTTTCTACAAGTAGAACAATGAATAGTATAGGTAGACGGGTGAAATCTTTCTATATATTGCTTCTAAATAGTCTAAGAAACATCTATGCAAAGCATCCAAACAGTACAATTCGCCAATTTTTTGTTCTTCAAGTTTAAGTGAACTACGAGCCCCATTGTTAATCTTTTAAAGGAAATTATTTGTAAATTTCGACAAGTAGAACAATGAATGGATCATGTAGACGGTTGAAAAAATTGTATATATTGCTTCTATATAGTCTACGAAACATATATGCAAAGCATCCAAACAGTACAATTCGCCAATTTTTTGTACTTCAAGTTTAAGTGAACTACGAGCCCCATTGTTAATCCTTTAACGGAAATTAATTGTAAATTTCGACAAGAAGAACAATGAATGGAACAGGTAGACGTTTGAAATCTTTGTATATATTGCTTCTATATAGTCTAAGAAACATATATGCAAAGCATCCAAACAGTACAATTCGCCAATTTATTGTTCTTCAAGTTTAAGTGAACAACGAGCCCCATTGTTAATCCTTTAAAGGAAATTATTTGTAACTTTCGACAAGTAGAACAATGAATGGAACAGGTAGACGGTTGAAATCTTTGTATATATTGCTTCTATATAGTCTAAGAAACATATATGCAAAGCGTCCAAACAGTACAATTCGCCAATTATTTGATCTTCAAGTTTAAGTGAACAATGAGCCCTAATGGTTAATCCTTTATCGGAAATTATTTGTAAATTTCGCCAAGTAGAACAATGAATGGAACAGGTAGCCGGTTGAAATCTTTGTATATATTGCTTCTATATAGTCTAAGAAACATATATGCAAAGCATCCAAACAGTACAATTCGCCAATTTTTTGTTCTTCAAGTTTAAGTGAACTACGATCCCCATTGTTAATCCCTTAACGGAAATTATTTGTAACTTTCGACAAGTAGAACAGTGAATGGAACAGGTAGACGGTTGAAATCTTTGTATATATTGCTTCTATATAGTCTAAGAAACATATATGCAAAGCATCCAAACAGTACAATTCGCCTTTTTTTTGTACTTCAAGTTTAAGTGAACTACGAGCCCCATTGTTAATACTTTAACGAAAATTAATTGTAACTTTCGACAAGTAGAACAATGAATGGAACAGGTAGACGGTTGAAATCTTTGCATATATTGCTTCTATATAGTCTAAGAAACATATATGGAAAGCATCCAAATAGTACAATTCGCCAATTTATTGTTCTTCAAGTTTAAGTGAACAATGAGCCCCAATGGTTAATCCTTTATCGGAAATTATTTGTAAATTTCGACAAGTAGAACAATGAATGGAACAGGTAGCCGGTTGAAATCAATGTATATATTGCTTCTATATAGTCTAAGAAACATGTACGCAAAGCATCCAAACAGTACAATTCGCCAATTTTTTGTTCTTCAAGTTTAAGTGAACTACGATCCCCTTTGTTAATCCCTTAACGGAAATTATTTGTAACTTTCGACAAGTAGAACAATGAATGGAAAAGGAAGACTTTTGAAATCTTTGTATATATTGCTTCTATATAGTCTAAGAAACATATATGCAAAGCATCCAAACAGTACCATTCGCCAATTTCTTGTCCTTCAATTTTAAGTGAACTACGAGCCCCATTGTTAATCCCTTAACGGAAATTAATTGTAACTTTCTACAAGTAGAACAATGATTGGAACACGTAGACGGTTGAAATCTTTGTATATATTGCTTCCATATAGTCTAAGAAACATGTACGCAAAGCATCCAAACAGTACCATTCGCCAATTTTTTGATCTTCAAGTTTAAGTGAACAGCGAGCCCCATTGATAATCATGAAATGGAAATTATTTGTAACTTTCTACAAGTAGAACAATGAATAGTATAGGTTGACGGGTGAAATCTTTCTATATATTGCTTCTAAATAGTCTAAGAAACATCTATGCAAAGCATCCAAACAGTACAATTCGCCAATTTTTTGTACTTCAAGTTTAAGTGAACTACGAGCCACATTGTTAATCCTTTAACGGAAATTAATTGTAAATTTCGACAAGAAGAACAATGAATGGAACAGGTAGACGGTTGAAATCTTTGTATATATTGCTTCTATATAGTCTAAGAAACATATATGCAAAGCATCCAAACAGTACAATTCGCCAATTTATTGTTCTTCAAGTTTAAGTGAACTACGAGCCCCATTGTTAATCCTTTAAAGGAAATTATTTGTAACTTTCGACAAGTAGAACAATGAATGGAACAGGTAGACGGTTGAAATCTTTGTATATATTGCTTCTATATAGTCTAAGAAACATATATGCAAAGCGTCCAAACAGTACAATTCGCCAATTATTTGATCTTCAAGTTTAAGTGAACAATGAGCCCTAATGGTTAATCCTTTATCGGAAATTATTTGTAAATTTCGCCAAGTAGAACAATGAATGGAACATGTAGCCGGTTGAAATCTTTGTATGTATTGCTTCTATATAGTCTAAGAAACATATATGCAAAGCATCCAAACATTATAATTCGCCAATTTTTTGTTCTTCAAGTTTAAGTGGACAATGAGCCCCAATGGTTAATCCTTTATCGGAAATTATTTGTAAATTTCGACAAGTAGAACAGTGAATGGAACAGGTAGACGGTTGAAATCTTTGTATATATTGCTTCTATATAGTCTAAGAAACATATATGCAAAGCATCCAAACAGTACAATTCGTCAATTTTTTGTTCTTCAAGTTTAAGTAAACTACGATCCCCATTGTTAATTCCTTAACGGAAATTATTTGTAACATTCGACAAGTAGAACAATGAATGGAACAGGTAGAGGGTTGAAATCATTGTATATATTGCTTCTATATAGTCTAAGAAACATATATGCAAAGCATCCAAACATTACAATTCGCCAATTTTTTGTTCTTCAAGTTTAAGTGAACAATGAGCCCCATTGTTAATCCTTTAAAGGGAATTATTTGTAACTTTCGACAAGTAGAACAATGAATGGAACAGGTAGACGGTTGAAATATTTGTATATATTGCTTCTATATAGTATAAGAAACATATATGCAAAGCATCCAAACAGTACAATTCGCCAATTATTTGATCTTCAAGTTTAAGTGAACAATGAGCCCTAATGGTTAATCCTTTATCGGAAATTATTTGTAAATTTCGCCAAGTAGAACAATGAATGGAACAGGTAGCCGGTTGAAATCTTTGTAAGTATTGCTTCTATATAGTCTAAGAAACATATATGCAAAGCATCCAAACATTATAATTCGCCAATTTTTTGTTCTTCAAGTTTAAGTGGACAATGAGCCCCAATGGTTAATCCTTTATCGGAAATTATTTGTAAATTTCGACAAGTAGAACAATGAATGGAACAGGTAGCCGGTTGAAATCAATGTATATATTGCTTCTATATAGTCTAAGAAACATATATGCAAAGCATCCAAACAGTACCATTCGCCAATTTCTTGTTCTTCAAGTTTAAGTGAACTACGAGCCCCATTGTTAATCCCTTAACGGAAATTAATTGTAACTTTCTACAAGTAGAACAATGATTGGAACACGTAGACGGTTGAAATCTTTGTATATATTGCTTCCATATAGTCTAAGAAATATGTACGCAAAGCATCCAAACAGTACAATTCGCCAATTTTTTGTTCTTCAAGTTTAAGTAAACTACGATCCCCATTGTTAATCCCTTAACGGAAATTATTTGTAACTTTCGACAAGTGGAACAATGAATGGAATAGGTAGACGGTTGAAATCATTGTATATATTGCTTCTATATAGTCTAAGAAACATATATGCAAAGCATCCAAACATTACAATTCGCCAATTTTTTGTTCTTCAAGTTTAAGTAAACTACGATCCCCATTGTTAATCCCTTAACGGAAATTATTTGTAACATTCGACAAGTAGAACAATGAATGGAACAGGTAGACGGTTGAAATCATTGTATATATTGCTTCTATATAGTCTAAGAAACATATATGCAAAGCATCCAAACAGTACAATTCGCCAATTTTTTGTTCTTCAAGTTTAAGTGAACAATGAGCCCCATTGTTAATCCTTTAAAGGAAATTATTGGTAACTTTCGACAAGTAGAACAATGAATGGAACAGGTAGACGGTTGAAATCTTTGTATATATTGATTCTATATAGTCTAAGAAACATATATGCAAAGCATCCAAACAGTACCATTCGCCACTTTTTTGTTCTTCAAGTTTAAGTGAACAACGAGCCCCATTGTTAATCCTTTAAAGGAAATTATTTGTAAATTTCGACAAGTAGAACAATGAATGGAACAGTTAGACGGTTGAAATATTTGTATATATTGCTTCTATATAATCTAAGAAACATATATGCAAAGCATCTAAACAGTAACAATCGCCAATTTTTTGATCTTCAAGTTTAAGTGAACAGCGAGCCCCATTGATAATCATGAAATGGAAATTATTTGTAACTTTCTACAAGTAGAACAATGAATAGTATAGGTAGACGGGTGAAATCTTTCTATATATTGCTTCTAAATAGTCTAAGAAACATCTATGCAAAGCATCCAAACAGTACAATTCGCCAATTTTTTGTTCTTCAAGTTTAAGTGAACTACGAGCCCCATTGTTAATCTTTTAAAGGAAATTATTTGTAAATTTCGACAAGTAGAACAATGAATGGATCATGTAGACGGTTGAAAAAATTGTATATATTGCTTCTATATAGTCTACGAAACATATATGCAAAGCATCCAAACAGTACAATTCGCCAATTTTTTGTACTTCAAGTTTAAGTGAACTACGAGCCCCATTGTTAATCCTTTAACGGAAATTAATTGTAAATTTCGACAAGAAGAACAATGAATGGAACAGGTAGACGGTTGAAATCTTTGTATATATTGCTTCTATATAGTCTAAGAAACATATATGCAAAGCATCCAAACAGTACAATTCGCCAATTTATTGTTCTTCAAGTTTAAGTGAACAACGAGCCCCATTGTTAATCCTTTAAAGGAAATTATTTGTAACTTTCGACAAGTAGAACAATGAATGGAACAGGTAGACGGTTGAAATCTTTGTATATATTGCTTCTATATAGTCTAAGAAACATATATGCAAAGCGTCCAAACAGTACAATTCGCCAATTATTTGATCTTCAAGTTTAAGTGAACAATGAGCCCTAATGGTTAATCCTTTATCGGAAATTATTTGTAAATTTCGCCAAGTAGAACAATGAATGGAACAGGTAGCCGGTTGAAATCTTTGTATATATTGCTTCTATATAGTCTAAGAAACATATATGCAAAGCATCCAAACAGTACAATTCGCCAATTTTTTGTTCTTCAAGTTTAAGTGAACTACGATCCCCATTGTTAATCCCTTAACGGAAATTATTTGTAACTTTCGACAAGTAGAACAGTGAATGGAACAGGTAGACGGTTGAAATCTTTGTATATATTGCTTCTATATAGTCTAAGAAACATATATGCAAAGCATCCAAACAGTACAATTCGCCTTTTTTTTGTACTTCAAGTTTAAGTGAACTACGAGCCCCATTGTTAATACTTTAACGAAAATTAATTGTAACTTTCGACAAGTAGAACAATGAATGGAACAGGTAGACGGTTGAAATCTTTGCATATATTGCTTCTATATAGTCTAAGAAACATATATGGAAAGCATCCAAATAGTACAATTCGCCAATTTATTGTTCTTCAAGTTTAAGTGAACAATGAGCCCCAATGGTTAATCCTTTATCGGAAATTATTTGTAAATTTCGACAAGTAGAACAATGAATGGAACAGGTAGCCGGTTGAAATCAATGTATATATTGCTTCTATATAGTCTAAGAAACATGTACGCAAAGCATCCAAACAGTACAATTCGCCAATTTTTTGTTCTTCAAGTTTAAGTGAACTACGATCCCCTTTGTTAATCCCTTAACGGAAATTATTTGTAACTTTCGACAAGTAGAACAATGAATGGAAAAGGAAGACTTTTGAAATCTTTGTATATATTGCTTCTATATAGTCTAAGAAACATATATGCAAAGCATCCAAACATTATAATTCGCCAATTTTTTGTTCTTCAAGTTTAAGTGGACAATGAGCCCCAATGGTTAATCCTTTATCGGAAATTATTTGTAAATTTCGACAAGTAGAACAATGAATGGAACAGGTAGCCGGTTGAAATCAATGTATATATTGCTTCTATATAGTCTAAGAAACATATATGCAAAGCATCCAAACAGTACCATTCGCCAATTTCTTGTTCTTCAAGTTTAAGTGAACTACGAGCCCCATTGTTAATCCCTTAACGGAAATTAATTGTAACTTTCTACAAGTAGAACAATGATTGGAACACGTAGACGGTTGAAATCATTGTATATATTGCTTCTATATAGTCTAAGAAACATATATGGAAAGCATCCAAATAGTACAATTCGCCAATTTATTGTTCTTCAAGTTTAAGTGAACAATGAGCCCCAATGGTTAATCCTTTATCGGAAATTATTTGTAAATTTCGACAAGTAGAACAATGAATGGAACAGGTAGCCGGTTGAAATCAATGTATATATTGCTTCTATATAGTCTAAGAAACATGTACGCAAAGCATCCAAACAGTACAATTCGCCAATTTTTTGTTCTTCAAGTTTAAGTGAACTACGATCCCCTTTGTTAATCCCTTAACGGAAATTGTTTGTAACTTTCGACAAGTAGAACAATGAATGGAAAAGGAAGACTTTTGAAATCTTTGTATATATTGCTTCTATATAGTCTAAGAAACATATATGCAAAGCATCCAAACATTATAATTCGCCAATTTTTTGTTCTTCAAGTTTAAGTGGACAATGAGCCCCAATGGTTAATCCTTTATCGGAAATTATTTGTAAATTTCGACAAGTAGAACAATGAATGGAACAGGTAGCCGGTTGAAATCAATGTATATATTGCTTCTATATAGTCTAAGAAACATATATGCAAAGCATCCAAACAGTACCATTCGCCAATTTCTTGTTCTTCAAGTTTAAGTGAACTACGAGCCCCATTGTTAATCCCTTAACGGAAATTAATTGTAACTTTCTACAAGTAGAACAATGATTGGAACACGTAGACGGTTGAAATCATTGTATATATTGCTTCTATATAGTCTAAGAAACATATATGCAAAGCATCCAAACATTACAATTCGCCAATTTTTTGTTCTTCAAGTTTAAGTGAACTACGATCCCCATTGTTAATCCCTTAACGGAAATTATTTGTAACTTTCGACAAGTAGAACAGTGAATGGAACAGGTAGACGGTTGAAATCTTTGTATATATTGCTTCTATATAGTCTAAGAAACATATATGCAAAGCATCCAAACAGTACAATTCGTCAATTTTTTGTTCTTCAAGTTTAAGTAAACTACGATCCCCATTGTTAATTCCTTAACGGAAATTATTTGTAACATTCGACAAGTAGAACAATGAATGGAACAGGTAGAGGGTTGAAATCATTGTATATATTGCTTCTATATAGTCTAAGAAACATATATGCAAAGCATCCAAACATTACAATTCGCCAATTTTTTGTTCTTCAAGTTTAAGTGAACAATGAGCCCCATTGTTAATCCTTTAAAGGGAATTATTTGTAACTTTCGACAAGTAGAACAATGAATGGAACAGGTAGACGGTTGAAATATTTGTATATATTGCTTCTATATAGTATAAGAAACATATATGCAAAGCATCCAAACAGTACAATTCGCCAATTTTTTGTTCTTCAAGTTTAAGTAAACTACGATCCCCATTGTTAATGCCTTAACGGAAATTATTTGTAACTTTCGACAAGTAGAACAATGATTGGAACAGGTAGACGGTTGAAATCTTTGTATATATTGCTTCTATAAAGTCTAAGAAACATATATGCAAATCATCCAAACAGTACAATTCGCCAATTATTTGATCTTCAAGTTTAAGTGAACTACGAGCCCCATTGTTAATACTTTAACGGAAATTATTTGTAACTTGCGACAAGTAGAACAATGAATGGAACAGGTAGACGGTAGAAATCTTTGTATATATTGCTTCCATATAGTCTAAGAAACATATATGCAAAGCATCCAAACAGTACCATTCGCCAATTTCTTGTTCTTCAATTTTAAGTGAACTACGAGCCCCATTGTTAATCCCTTAACGGAAATTAATTGTAAATTTCTACAAGTAGAACAATGATTGGAACACGTAGACGGTTGAAATCTTAGTATATATTGCTTCCATATAGTCTAAGAAACATGTACGCAAAGCATCCAAACAGTACAATTCGCCAATTTTTTGTTCTTCAAGTTTAAGTGAACTACGATCCCCATTGTTAATCCCTTAACGGAAATTATTTGTAACTTTCGACAAGTAGAACAGTGAATGGAACAGGTAGACGGTTGAAATCTTTGTATATATTGCTTCTATATAGTCTAAGAAACATATATGCAAAGCATCCAAACAGTACAATTCGCCAATTTTTTGTTCTTCAAGTTTAAGTGAACTACGATCCCCTTTGTTAATCCCTTAACGGAAATTATTTGTAACTTTCGACAAGTAGAACAGTGAATGGAACAGGTAGACGGTTGAAATCTTTGTATATATTGCTTCTATATAGTATAAGAAACATATATGCAAAGCATCCAAACAGTACAATTCGCTAATTTTTTGTTCTTCAAGTTTAAGTGAACAAAGCCTTTAAAGGAAATTATTTGTAAATTTCGACAAGTAGAACAATAATTGGAACAAGTAGACGGTTGAAATCTTTGTATAAATTGCTTCCATATAGTCTAAGAAACATGTACGCAAAGCATCCAAACAGTACAATTCGCCAATTTTTTGTTCTTCAAGTTTAAGTGAACAAAGAGCCCCATTGTTAATCCTTTAAAAGAAATTATTTGTAAATTTCGACAAGTAGAACAATGATTGGAACACGTAGACGGTTGAAATCTTTGTATATATTGCTTCCATATAGTCTAAGAAACATGTACGCAAAGCATCCAAACAGTGCCATTCGCCAATTTTTTGTTCTTCAAGTTTAAGTGAACAATGAGCCCCAATGGTTAATCCTTTATCGGAAATTATTTGTAATTTTCGACAAGTAGAACAATGAATGGAACAGTTAGACGGTTGAAATATTTGTATATATTGCTTCTATATAATCTAAGAAACATATAAGCAAAGCATCTAAACAGTAACAATCGCCAATTTTTTGATCTTCAAGTTTAAGTGAACAGCGAGCCCCATTGATAATCATGAAATGGAAATTATTTGTTACTTTCTACAAGTAGAACAATGAATAGTACAGGTAGACGGGTGAAATCTTTCTATATATTGCTTCTAAATAGTCTAAGAAACATCTATGCAAAGCATCCAAACAGTACAATTCGCCAATTTTTTGTTCTTCAAGTTTAAGTGAACTACGAGCCCCATTGTTAATCCTTTAAAGGAAATTATTTGTAAATTTCGGCAAGTAGAACAATGAATGGAATAGGTAGACGGTTGAAATCATTGTATATATTGCTTCTATATAGTCTAAGAAACATATATGCAAAGCATCCAAACAGTACCATTCGCCAATTTTTTGTTCTTCAAGTTTAAGTGAACTGCGAGCCCCATTGTTAATCCTTTAAAGGAAATTATTTGTAAATTTCGACAAGTAGAACAATAATTGGAACAAGTAGACGGTTGAAATCTTTGTATAAATTGCTTCCATATAGTCTAAGAAACATGTACGCAAAGCATCCAAACAGTACAATTCGCTAATTTTTTGTTCTTCAAGTTTAAGTGAACAAAGCCTTTAAAGGAAATTATTTGTAAATTTCGACAAGTAGAACAATAATTGGAACAAGTAGACGGTTGAAATCTTTCTATAAATTGCTTCCATATAGTCTAAGAAACATGTACGCAAAGCATCCAAACAGTACAATTTGCCAATTTTTTGTTCTTCAAGTTTAAGTGAACAACGAGCCCCATTGTTAATCCTTTAAAAGAAATTATTTGTAAATTTCGACAAGTAGAACAATGATTGGAACACGTAGACGGTTGAAATCTTTGTATATATTGCTTCCATATAGTCTAAGAAACATGTACGCAAAGCATCCAAACAGTGCCATTCGCCAATTTTTTGTTCTTCAAGTTTAAGTGAACAATGAGCCCCAATGGTTAATCCTTTATCGGAAATTATTTGTAATTTTCGACAAGTAGAACAATGAATGGAACAGTTAGACGGTTGAAATATTTGTATATATTGCTTCTATATAGTCTAAGAAACATATATGCAAAGCATCCAAACAGTACAATTCGCCAATTTTTTGTTCTTCAAGTTTAAGTAAACTACGATCCCCATTGTTAATTCCTTAACGGAAATTATTTGTAACATTCGACAAGTAGAACAATGAATGGAACAGGTAGACGGTTGAAATCATTGTATATATTGCTTCTATATAGTCTAAGAAACATATATGCAAAGCATCCAAACAGTACCATTCGCCACTTTTTTGTTCTTCAAGTTTAAGTGAACAACGAGCCCCATTGTTAATCCTTTAAAGGAAATTATTTGTAAATTTCGACAAGTAGAACAATGATTGGAACACGTAGACGGTTGAAATCTTTGTATATATTGCTTCCATATAGTCTAAGAAACATGTACGCAAAGCATCCAAACAGTACCATTCGCCAATTTTTTGTTCTTCAAGTTTAAGTGAACAATGAGCCCCAATGGTTAATCCTTTATCGGAAATTATTTGTAATTTTCGACAAGTAGAACAATGAATGGAACAGTTAGACGGTTGAAATATTTGTATATATTGCTTCTATATAATCTAAGAAACATATATGCAAAGCATCTAAACAGTAACAATCGCCAATTTTTTGATCTTCAAGTTTAAGTGAACAGCGAGCCCCATTGATAATCATGAAATGGAAATTATTTGTAACTTTCTACAAGTAGAACAATGAATAGTATAGGTAGACGGGTGAAATCTTTCTATATATTGCTTCTAAATAGTCTAAGAAACATCTATGCAAAGCATCCAAACAGTACAATTCGTCAATTTTTTGTTCTTCAAGTTTAAGTGAACTACGAGCCCCATTGTTAATCCTTTAAAGGAAATTATTTGTAAATTTCGACAAGTAGAACAATGAATGGATCATGTAGACGGTTGAAAAAATTGTATATATTGCTTCTATATAGTCTACGAAACATATATGCAAAGCATCCAAACAGTACAATTCGCCAATTTTTTGTACTTCAAGTTTAAGTGAACTACGAGCCACATTGTTAATCCTTTAACGGAAATTAATTGTAAATTTCGACAAGAAGAACAATGAATGGAACAGGTAGACGGTTGAAATCTTTGTATATATTGCTTCTATATAGTCTAAGAAACATATATGCAAAGCATCCAAACAGTACAATTCGCCAATTTATTGTTCTTCAAGTTTAAGTGAACAATGAGCCACAATGGTTAATCCGTTATCGGAAATTATTTGTAAATTTCGACAAGTAGAACAATGAATGGAACAGGTAGACTGTTGAAATCCTTGTATATATTGCTTCCATGTAGACTAAGAAACATGTACGCAAAGCATCCAAACAGTACCATTCGCCAATTTTTTGTCCTTCAAGTTTAAGTGAACAATGAGCCCTAATGGTTAATCCTTTATCGGAAATTATTTGTAAATTTCGCCAAGTAGAACAATGAATGGAACAGGTAGCCGGTTGAAATCTTTGTATGTATTGCTTCTATATAGTCTAAGAAACATATATGCAAAGCATCCAAACATTATAATTCGCCAATTTTTTGTTCTTCAAGTTTAAGTGGACAATGAGCCCCAATGGTTAATCCTTTATCGGAAATTATTTGTAAATTTCGACAAGTAGAACAATGAATGGAACAGGTAGCCGGTTGAAATCAATGTATATATTGCTTCTATATAGTCTAAGAAACATCTATGCAAAGCATCCAAACAGTACAATTCGCCAATTTTTTGTTCTTCAAGTTTAAGTGAACTACGATCCCCTTTGTTAATCCCTTAACGGAAATTATTTGTAACTTTCGACAAGTAGAACAGTGAATGGAACAGGTAGACGGTTGAAATCTTTGTATATATTGCTTCTATATAGTATAAGAAACATATATGCAAAGCATCCAAACAGTACAATTCGCTAATTTTTTGTTCTTCAAGTTTAAGTGAACAAAGCCTTTAAAGGAAATTATTTGTAAATTTCGACAAGTAGAACAATAATTGGAACAAGTAGACGGTTGAAATCTTTGTATAAATTGCTTCCATATAGTCTAAGAAACATGTACGCAAAGCATCCAAACAGTACAATTCGCCAATTTTTTGTTCTTCAAGTTTAAGTGAACAACGAGCCCCATTGTTAATCCTTTAAAAGAAATTATTTGTAAATTTCGACAAGTAGAACAATGATTGGAACACGTAGACGGTTGAAATCTTTGTATATATTGCTTCCATATAGTCTAAGAAACATGTACGCAAAGCATCCAAACAGTGCCATTCGCCAATTTTTTGTTCTTCAAGTTTAAGTGAACAATGAGCCCCAATGGTTAATCCTTTATCGGAAATTATTTGTAATTTTCGACAAGTAGAACAATGAATGGAACAGTTAGACGGTTGAAATATTTGTATATATTGCTTCTATATAATCTAAGAAACATATAAGCAAAGCATCTAAACAGTAACAATCGCCAATTTTTTGATCTTCAAGTTTAAGTGAACAGCGAGCCCCATTGATAATCATGAAATGGAAATTATTTGTTACTTTCTACAAGTAGAACAATGAATAGTACAGGTAGACGGGTGAAATCTTTCTATATATTGCTTCTAAATAGTCTAAGAAACATCTATGCAAAGCATCCAAACAGTACAATTCGCCAATTTTTTGTTCTTCAAGTTTAAGTGAACTACGAGCCCCATTGTTAATCCTTTAAAGGAAATTATTTGTAAATTTCGGCAAGTAGAACAATGAATGGAATAGGTAGACGGTTGAAATCATTGTATATATTGCTTCTATATAGTCTAAGAAACATATATGCAAAGCATCCAAACAGTACCATTCGCCAATTTTTTGTTCTTCAAGTTTAAGTGAACTGCGAGCCCCATTGTTAATCCTTTAAAGGAAATTATTTGTAAATTTCGACAAGTAGAACAATAATTGGAACAAGTAGACGGTTGAAATCTTTGTATAAATTGCTTCCATATAGTCTAAGAAACATGTACGCAAAGCATCCAAACAGTACAATTCGCCAATTTTTTGTTCTTCAAGTTTAAGTGAACTACGATCCCCATTGTTAATCCCTTAACGGAAATTATTTGTAACTTTCGACAAGTAGAACAGTGAATGGAACAGGTAGACGGTTGAAATCTTTGTATATATTGCTTCTATATAGTATAAGAAACATATATGCAAAGCATCCAAACAGTACAATTCGCTAATTTTTTGTTCTTCAAGTTTAAGTGAACAATGAGCCACAATGGTTAATCCGTTATCGGAAATTATTTGTAAATTTCGACAAGTAGAACAATGAATGGAACAGGTAGACTGTTGAAATCCTTGTATATATTGCTTCCATATAGTCTAAGAAACATGTACGCAAAGCATCCAAACAGTACCATTCGCCAATTTTTTGTCCTTCAAGTTTAAGTGAACAATGAGCCCCATTGTTATTCCTTTATCGGAAATTATTTGTAACTTTCGACAAGTAGAACAATGAATGGATCTGGTAGACGGTTGAAATCTTTGTTTATATTGCTTCTATATAATCTAAGAAACATATATGCAAAGCATCCAAACAGTACAATTCGCCAATTTTTTGTTCTTCAAGTTTAAGTGAACAATGAGCCCCAATGGTTAATCCGTTATCGGAAATTATTTGTAACTTTCGACAAGTAGAACAATGAATGGAAAAGGTAGACGGTTGAAATCTTTGTATCTATTGCTTCTATATAGTCTAAGAAACATATATGCAAAGCATCCAAACATTACCATTCGCCAATTTTTTGTTCTTCAAGTTTAAGTGAACTGCGAGCCCCATTGATAATCCTTTAAAGGAAATTATTTGTAAATTTCGACAAGTAGAACAATGAATGGAACAGGTAGACTGTTGAAATCATTGTATATATTGCTTCTATATAGTCTAAGAAACATATATGCAAAGCATCCAAACAGTACAATTCGCCAAATTTTTGTTCTTCAAGTTTGAGTGAACAATGAGCCCCATTGTTAATCCTTTATCGGTAATTATTTGTAACTTTCGACAAGTAGAACAATGAATGGAACAGGTAGACGGTTGAAATCCTTGAATATATTGCTTCCATATAGTCTAAGAAACATGTACGCAAAGCATCCAAACAGTACCATTCGCCAATTTTTTGTCCTTCAAGTTTAAGTGAACAACGAGCCCCATTGTTAATCCTTTAAAAGAAATTATTTGTAAATTTCGACAAGTAGAACAATGATTGGAACACGTAGACGGTTGAAATCTTTGTATATATTGCTTCCATATAGTCTAAGAAACATGTACGCAAAGCATCCAAACAGTACCATTCGCCAATTTTTTGTTCTTCAAGTTTAAGTGAACAATGAGCCCCAATGGTTAATCCTTTATCGGAAATTATTTGTAATTTTCGACAAGTAGAACAATGAATGGAACAGTTAGACGGTTGAAATATTTGTATATATTGCTTCTATATAGTCTAAGAAACATATATGCAAAGCATCCAAACAGTACAATTCGCCAATTTTTTGTTCTTCAAGTTTAAGTAAACTACGATCCCCATTGTTAATTCCTTAACGGACATTATTTGTAACATTCGACAAGTAGAACAATGAATGGAACAGGTAGACGGTTGAAATCATTGTATATATTGCTTGTATATAGTCTAAGAAACATATATGCAAAGCATCCAAACATTACAATTCGCCAATTTTTTGTTCTTCAAGTTTAAGTGAACAATGAGCCCCATTGTTAATCCTTTAAAGGAAATTATTTGTAACTTTCGACAAGTAGAACAATGAATGGAACAGGTAGACGGTTGAAATCTTTGTATATATTGCTTCTATATAGTCTAAGAAACATATATGCAAAGCATCCAAACAGTACCATTCGCCACTTTTTTGTTCTTCAAGTTTAAGTGAACAACGAGCCCCATTGTTAATCCTTTAAAGGAAATTATTTGTAAATTTCGACAAGTAGAACAATGATTGGAACACGTAGACGGTTGAAATCTTTGTATATATTGCTTCCATATAGTCTAAGAAACATGTACGCAAAGCATCCAAACAGTACCATTCGCCAATTTTTTGTTCTTCAAGTTTAAGTGAACAATGAGCCCCAATGGTTAATCCTTTATCGGAAATTATTTGTAATTTTCGACAAGTAGAACAATGAATGGAACAGTTAGACGGTTGAAATATTTGTATATATTGCTTCTATATAATCTAAGAAACATATATGCAAAGCACCTAAACAGTAACAATCGCCAATTTTTTGATCTTCAAGTTTAGGTGAACAGCGAGCCCCATTGATAATCATGAAATGGAAATTATTTGTAACTTTCTACAAGTAGAACAATGAATAGTATAGGTAGACGGGTGAAATCTTTCTATATATTGCTTCTAAATAGTCTAAGAAACATCTATGCAAAGCATCCAAACAGTACAATTCGCCAATTTTTTGTTCTTCAAGTTTAAGTGAACTACGAGCCCCATTGTTAATCCTTTAAAGGAAATTATTTGTAAATTTCGACAAGTAGAACAATGAATGGATCATGTAGACGGTTGAAAAAATTGTATATATTGCTTCTATATAGTCTACGAAACATATATGCAAAGCATCCAAACAGTACAATTCGCCAATTTTTTGTACTTCAAGTTTAAGTGAACTACGAGCCACATTGTTAATCCTTTAACGGAAATTAATTGTAAATTTCGACAAGAAGAACAATGAATGGAACAGGTAGACGGTTGAAATCTTTGTATATATTGCTTCTATATAGTCTAAGAAACATATATGCAAAGCATCCAAACAGTACAATTCGCCAATTTATTGTTCTTCAAGTTTAAGTGAACTACGAGCCCCATTGTTAATCCTTTAAAGGAAATTATTTGTAACTTTCGACAAGTAGAACAATGAATGGAACAGGTAGACGGTTGAAATCTTTGTATATATTGCTTCTATATAGTCTAAGAAACATATATGCAAAGCGTCCAAACAGTACAATTCGCCAATTATTTGATCTTCAAGTTTAAGTGAACAATGAGCCCTAATGGTTAATCCTTTATCGGAAATTATTTGTAAATTTCGCCAAGTAGAACAATGAATGGAACATATAGCCGGTTGAAATCTTTGTATGTATTGCTTCTATATAGTCTAAGAAACATATATGCAAAGCATCCAAACATTATAATTCGCCAATTTTTTGTTCTTCAAGTTTAAGTGGACAATGAGCCCCAATGGTTAATCCTTTATCGGAAATTATTTGTAAATTTCGACAAGTAGAACAATGAATGGAACAGGTAGCCGGTTGAAATCAATGTATATATTGCTTCTATATAGTCTAAGAAACATATATGCAAAGCATCCAAACAGTACCATTCGCCAATTTCTTGTTCTTCAAGTTTAAGTGAACTACGAGCCCCATTGATAATCATGAAACGGAAATTATTTGTAACTTTCGACAAGTAGAACAGTGAATGGAACAGGTAGACGGTTGAAATCTTTGTATAAATTGCTTCCATATAGTCTAAGAAACATGTACGCAAAGCATCCAAACAGTACAATTCGCCAATTTTTTGTTCTTCAAGTTTAAGTGAACAACGAGCCCCATTGTTAATCCTTTAAAAGAAATTATTTGTAAATTTCGCCAAGTAGAACAATGATTGGAACACGTAGACGGTTGAAATCTTTGTATATATTGCTTCCATATAGTCTAAGAAACATGTACGCAAAGCATCCAAACAGTGCCATTCGCCAATTTTTTGTTCTTCAAGTTTAAGTGAACAATGAGCCCCAATGGTTAATCCTTTATCGGAAATTATTTGTAATTTTCGACAAGTAGAACAATGAATGGAACAGTTAGACGGTTGAAATATTTGTATATATTGCTTCTATATAATCTAAGAAACATATAAGCAAAGCATCTAAACAGTAACAATCGCCAATTTTTTGATCTTCAAGTTTAAGTGAACAGCGAGCCCCATTGATAATCATGAAATGGAAATTATTTGTTACTTTCTACAAGTAGAACAATGAATAGTACAGGTAGACGGGTGAAATCTTTCTATATATTGCTTCTAAATAGTCTAAGAAACATCTATGCAAAGCATCCAAACAGTACAATTCGCCAATTTTTTGTTCTTCAAGTTTAAGTGAACTACGAGCCCCATTGTTAATCCTTTAAAGGAAATTATTTGTAAATTTCGGCAAGTAGAACAATGAATGGAATAGGTAGACGGTTGAAATCATTGTATATATTGCTTCTATATAGTCTAAGAAACATATATGCAAAGCATCCAAACAGTACCATTCGCCAATTTTTTGTTCTTCAAGTTTAAGTGAACTGCGAGCCCCATTGTTAATCCTTTAAAGGAAATTATTTGTAAATTTCGACAAGTAGAACAATAATTGGAACAAGTAGACGGTTGAAATCTTTGTATAAATTGCTTCCATATAGTCTAAGAAACATGTACGCAAAGCATCCAAACAGTACAATTCGCTAATTTTTTGTTCTTCAAGTTTAAGTGAACAAAGCCTTTAAAGGAAATTATTTGTAAATTTCGACAAGTAGAACAATAATTGGAACAAGTAGACGGTTGAAATCTTTCTATAAATTGCTTCCATATAGTCTAAGAAACATGTACGCAAAGCATCCAAACAGTACAATTCGCCAATTTTTTGTTCTTCAAGTTTAAGTGAACAACGAGCCCCATTGTTAATCCTTTAAAAGAAATTATTTGTAAATTTCGACAAGTAGAACAATGATTGGAACACGTAGACGGTTGAAATCTTTGTATATATTGCTTCCATATAGTCTAAGAAACATGTACGCAAAGCATCCAAACAGTGCCATTCGCCAATTTTTTGTTCTTCAAGTTTAAGTGAACAATGAGCCCCAATGGTTAATCCTTTATCGGAAATTATTTGTAATTTTCGACAAGTAGAACAATGAATGGAACAGTTAGACGGTTGAAATATTTGTATATATTGCTTCTATATAGTCTAAGAAACATATATGCAAAGCATCCAAACAGTACAATTCGCCAATTTTTTGTTCTTCAAGTTTAAGTAAACTACGATCCCCATTGTTAATTCCTTAACGGAAATTATTTGTAACATTCGACAAGTAGAACAATGAATGGAACAGGTAGACGGTTGAAATCATTGTATATATTGCTTCTATATAGTCTAAGAAACATATATGCAAAGCATCCAAACATTACAATTCGCCAATTTTTTGTTCTTCAAGTTTAAGTGAACAATGAGCCCCATTGTTAATCCTTTAAAGGAAATTATTTGTAACTTTCGACAAGTAGAACAATGAATGGAACAGGTAGACGGTTGAAATCTTTGTATATATTGCTTCTATATAGTCTAAGAAACATATATGCAAAGCATCCAAACAGTACCATTCGCCACTTTTTTGTTCTTCAAGTTTAAGTGAACAATGAGCCCCATTGTTAATCCTTTAAAGGAAATTATTTGTAACTTTCGACAAGTAGAACAATGAATGGAACAGGTAGACGGTTGAAATCTTTGTATATATTGCTTCTATATAGTCTAAGAAACATATATGCAAAGCATCCAAACAGTACCATTCGCCACTTTTTTGTTCTTCAAGTTTAAGTGAACAACGAGCCCCATTGTTAATCCTTTAAAGGAAATTATTTGTAAATTTCGACAAGTAGAACAATGATTGGAACACGTAGACGGTTGAAATCTTTGTATATATTGCTTCCATATAGTCTAAGAAACATGTACGCAAAGCATCCAAACAGTACCATTCGCCAATTTTTTGTTCTTCAAGTTTAAGTGAACAATGAGCCCCAATGGTTAATCCTTTATCGGAAATTATTTGTAATTTTCGACAAGTAGAACAATGAATGGAACAGTTAGACGGTTGAAATATTTGTATATATTGCTTCTATATAATCTAAGAAACATATATGCAAAGCACCTAAACAGTAACAATCGCCAATTTTTTGATCTTCAAGTTTAGGTGAACAGCGAGCCCCATTGATAATCATGAAATGGAAATTATTTGTAACTTTCTACAAGTAGAACAATGAATAGTATAGGTAGACGGGTGAAATCTTTCTATATATTGCTTCTAAATAGTCTAAGAAACATCTATGCAAAGCATCCAAACAGTACAATTCGCCAATTTTTTGTTCTTCAAGTTTAAGTGAACTACGAGCCCCATTGTTAATCCTTTAAAGGAAATTATTTGTAAATTTCGACAAGTAGAACAATGAATGGATCATGTAGACGGTTGAAAAAATTGTATATATTGCTTCTATATAGTCTACGAAACATATATGCAAAGCATCCAAACAGTACAATTCGCCAATTTTTTGTACTTCAAGTTTAAGTGAACTACGAGCCACATTGTTAATCCTTTAACGGAAATTAATTGTAAATTTCGACAAGAAGAACAATGAATGGAACAGGTAGACGGTTGAAATCTTTGTATATATTGCTTCTATATAGTCTAAGAAACATATATGCAAAGCATCCAAACAGTACAATTCGCCAATTTATTGTTCTTCAAGTTTAAGTGAACTACGAGCCCCATTGTTAATCCTTTAAAGGAAATTATTTGTAACTTTCGACAAGTAGAACAATGAATGGAACAGGTAGACGGTTGAAATCTTTGTATATATTGCTTCTATATAGTCTAAGAAACATATATGCAAAGCGTCCAAACAGTACAATTCGCCAATTATTTGATCTTCAAGTTTAAGTGAACAATGAGCCCTAATGGTTAATCCTTTATCGGAAATTATTTGTAAATTTCGCCAAGTAGAACAATGAATGGAACATATAGCCGGTTGAAATCTTTGTATGTATTGCTTCTATATAGTCTAAGAAACATATATGCAAAGCATCCAAACATTATAATTCGCCAATTTTTTGTTCTTCAAGTTTAAGTGGACAATGAGCCCCAATGGTTAATCCTTTATCGGAAATTATTTGTAAATTTCGACAAGTAGAACAATGAATGGAACAGGTAGCCGGTTGAAATCAATGTATATATTGCTTCTATATAGTCTAAGAAACATATATGCAAAGCATCCAAACAGTACCATTCGCCAATTTCTTGTTCTTCAAGTTTAAGTGAACTACGAGCCCCATTGATAATCATGAAACGGAAATTATTTGTAACTTTCGACAAGTAGAACAGTGAATGGAACAGGTAGACGGTTGAAATCTTTGTATAAATTGCTTCCATATAGTCTAAGAAACATGTACGCAAAGCATCCAAACAGTACAATTCGCCAATTTTTTGTTCTTCAAGTTTAAGTGAACAACGAGCCCCATTGTTAATCCTTTAAAAGAAATTATTTGTAAATTTCGCCAAGTAGAACAATGATTGGAACACGTAGACGGTTGAAATCTTTGTATATATTGCTTCCATATAGTCTAAGAAACATGTACGCAAAGCATCCAAACAGTGCCATTCGCCAATTTTTTGTTCTTCAAGTTTAAGTGAACAATGAGCCCCAATGGTTAATCCTTTATCGGAAATTATTTGTAATTTTCGACAAGTAGAACAATGAATGGAACAGTTAGACGGTTGAAATATTTGTATATATTGCTTCTATATAATCTAAGAAACATATAAGCAAAGCATCTAAACAGTAACAATCGCCAATTTTTTGATCTTCAAGTTTAAGTGAACAGCGAGCCCCATTGATAATCATGAAATGGAAATTATTTGTTACTTTCTACAAGTAGAACAATGAATAGTACAGGTAGACGGGTGAAATCTTTCTATATATTGCTTCTAAATAGTCTAAGAAACATCTATGCAAAGCATCCAAACAGTACAATTCGCCAATTTTTTGTTCTTCAAGTTTAAGTGAACTACGAGCCCCATTGTTAATCCTTTAAAGGAAATTATTTGTAAATTTCGGCAAGTAGAACAATGAATGGAATAGGTAGACGGTTGAAATCATTGTATATATTGCTTCTATATAGTCTAAGAAACATATATGCAAAGCATCCAAACAGTACCATTCGCCAATTTTTTGTTCTTCAAGTTTAAGTGAACTGCGAGCCCCATTGTTAATCCTTTAAAGGAAATTATTTGTAAATTTCGACAAGTAGAACAATAATTGGAACAAGTAGACGGTTGAAATCTTTGTATAAATTGCTTCCATATAGTCTAAGAAACATGTACGCAAAGCATCCAAACAGTACAATTCGCTAATTTTTTGTTCTTCAAGTTTAAGTGAACAAAGCCTTTAAAGGAAATTATTTGTAAATTTCGACAAGTAGAACAATAATTGGAACAAGTAGACGGTTGAAATCTTTCTATAAATTGCTTCCATATAGTCTAAGAAACATGTACGCAAAGCATCCAAACAGTACAATTCGCCAATTTTTTGTTCTTCAAGTTTAAGTGAACAACGAGCCCCATTGTTAATCCTTTAAAAGAAATTATTTGTAAATTTCGACAAGTAGAACAATGATTGGAACACGTAGACGGTTGAAATCTTTGTATATATTGCTTCCATATAGTCTAAGAAACATGTACGCAAAGCATCCAAACAGTGCCATTCGCCAATTTTTTGTTCTTCAAGTTTAAGTGAACAATGAGCCCCAATGGTTAATCCTTTATCGGAAATTATTTGTAATTTTCGACAAGTAGAACAATGAATGGAACAGTTAGACGGTTGAAATATTTGTATATATTGCTTCTATATAGTCTAAGAAACATATATGCAAAGCATCCAAACAGTACAATTCGCCAATTTTTTGTTCTTCAAGTTTAAGTAAACTACGATCCCCATTGTTAATTCCTTAACGGAAATTATTTGTAACATTCGACAAGTAGAACAATGAATGGAACAGGTAGACGGTTGAAATCATTGTATATATTGCTTCTATATAGTCTAAGAAACATATATGCAAAGCATCCAAACATTACAATTCGCCAATTTTTTGTTCTTCAAGTTTAAGTGAACAATGAGCCCCATTGTTAATCCTTTAAAGGAAATTATTTGTAACTTTCGACAAGTAGAACAATGAATGGAACAGGTAGACGGTTGAAATCTTTGTATATATTGCTTCTATATAGTCTAAGAAACATATATGCAAAGCATCCAAACAGTACCATTCGCCACTTTTTTGTTCTTCAAGTTTAAGTGAACAACGAGCCCCATTGTTAATCCTTTAAAGGAAATTATTTGTAAATTTCGACAAGTAGAACAATGATTGGAACACGTAGACGGTTGAAATCTTTGTATATATTGCTTCCATATAGTCTAAGAAACATGTACGCAAAGCATCCAAACAGTACCATTCGCCAATTTTTTGTTCTTCAAGTTTAAGTGAACAATGAGCCCCAATGGTTAATCCTTTATCGGAAATTATTTGTAATTTTCGACAAGTAGAACAATGAATGGAACAGTTAGACGGTTGAAATATTTGTATATATTGCTTCTATATAATCTAAGAAACATATATGCAAAGCATCTAAACAGTAACAATCGCCAATTTTTTGATCTTCAAGTTTAAGTGAACAGCGAGCCCCATTGATTATCATGAAATGGAAATTATTTGTAACTTTCTACAAGTAGAACAATGAATAGTATAGGTAGACGGGTGAAATCTTTCTATATATTGCTTCTAAATAGTCTAAGAAACATCTATGCAAAGCATCCAAACAGTACAATTCGTCAATTTTTTGTTCTTCAAGTTTAAGTGAACTACGAGCCCCATTGTTAATCCTTTAAAGGAAATTATTTGTAAATTTCGACAAGTAGAACAATGAATGGATCATGTAGACGGTTGAAAAAATTGTATATATTGCTTCTATATAGTCTACGAAACATATATGCAAAGCATCCAAACAGTACAATTCGCCAATTTTTTGTACTTCAAGTTTAAGTGAACTACGAGCCACATTGTTAATCCTTTAACGGAAATTAATTGTAAATTTCGACAAGAAGAACAATGAATGGAACAGGTAGACGGTTGAAATCTTTGTATATATTGCTTCTATATAGTCTAAGAAACATATATGCAAAGCATCCAAACAGTACAATTCGCCAATTTATTGTTCTTCAAGTTTAAGTGAACTACGAGCCCCATTGTTAATCCTTTAAAGGAAATTATTTGTAACTTTCGACAAGTAGAACAATGAATGGAACAGGTAGACGGTTGAAATCTTTGTATATATTGCTTCTATATAGTCTAAGAAACATATATGCAAAGCGTCCAAACAGTACAATTCGCCAATTATTTGATCTTCAAGTTTAAGTGAACAATGAGCCCTAATGGTTAATCCTTTATCGGAAATTATTTGTAAATTTCGCCAAGTAGAACAATGAATGGAACAGGTAGCCGGTTGAAATCTTTGTATATATTGCTTCTATATAGTATAAGAAACATATATGCAAAGCATCCAAACAGTACAATTCGCTAATTTTTTGTTCTTCAAGTTTAAGTGAACAATGAGCCACAATGGTTAATCCGTTATCGGAAATTATTTGTAAATTTCGACAAGTAGAACAATGAATGGAACAGGTAGACTGTTGAAATCCTTGTATATATTGCTTCCATATAGTCTAAGAAACATGTACGCAAAGCATCCAAACAGTACCATTCGCCAATTTTTTGTCCTTCAAGTTTAAGTGAACAATGAGCCCCATTGTTATTCCTTTATCGGAAATTATTTGTAACTTTCGACAAGTAGAACAATGAATGGATCTGGTAGACGGTTGAAATCTTTGTTTATATTGCTTCTATATAATCTAAGAAACATATATGCAAAGCATCCAAACAGTACAATTCGCCAATTTTTTGTTCTTCAAGTTTAAGTGAACAATGAGCCCCAATGGTTAATCCGTTATCGGAAATTATTTGTAACTTTCGACAAGTAGAACAATGAATGGAAAAGGTAGACGGTTGAAATCTTTGTATCTATTGCTTCTATATAGTCTAAGAAACATATATGCAAAGCATCCAAACATTACCATTCGCCAATTTTTTGTTCTTCAAGTTTAAGTGAACTGCGAGCCCCATTGATAATCCTTTAAAGGAAATTATTTGTAAATTTCGACAAGTAGAACAATGAATGGAACAGGTAGACTGTTGAAATCATTGTATATATTGCTTCCATATAGTCTAAGAAACATGTACGCAAAGCATCCAAACAGTACCATTCGCCAATTTTTTGTCCTTCAAGTTTAAGTGAACAATGAGCCCCATTGTTAATTCTTTATCGGAAATTATTTGTAACTTTCGACAAGTAGAACAATGAATAGTAAAGGTAGACGGGTGAAATCTTTCTATATATTGCTTCTAAATAGTCTAAGAAACATCTATGCAAAGCATCCAAACAGTACAATTCGCCAATTTTTTGTTCTTCAAGTTTAAGTGAACTACGAGCCCCATTGTTAATCCTTTAAAGGAAATTATTTGTAAATTTCGACAAGTAGAACAATGAATGGATCATGTAGACGGTTGAAAAAATTGTATATATTGCTTCTATATAGTCTACGAAACATATATGCAAAGCATCTAAACAGTAACATTCGCCGATTTTTTGATCTTCAAGTTTAAGTGAACAGCGAGCCCCATTGATAATCATGAAATGGAAACTATTTGTAACTTTCTACAAGTAGAACAATGAATAGTACAGGTAGACGGGTGAAATCTTTCTATATATTGCTTCTAAATAGTCTAAGAAACATCTATGCAAAGCATCCAAACAGTACAATTCGCCAATTTTTTGTTCTTCAAGTTTAAGTAAACTACGATCCCCATTGTTAATCCCTTAACGGAAATTATTTGTAGCTTTCGACAAGTAGAACAATGAATGGAACAGGTAGACTGTTGAAATCATTGTATATATTGCTTCTATATAGTCTAAGTAACATATATGCAAAGCATCCAAACAGTACAATTCGCCAATTTTTTGTTCTTCAAGTTTAAGTAAACTACGATCCCCATTGTTAATCCCTTAACGGAAATTATTTGTAACTTTCGACAAGTAGAACAATGAATGGAACAGGTAGACGGTTGAAATCATTGTATATATTGCTTCTATATAGTCTAAGAAACATATATGCAAAGCATCCAAACAGTACAATTCGACAATTTTTTGCTCTTCAAGTTTAAGTGAACTACGAGCCCCATTGTTAATCCTTTAAAGGAAATTATTTGTAAATTTCGGCAAGTAGAACAATGAATGGAATAGGTAGACGGTTGAAATCATTGTATATATTGCTTCTATATAGTCTAAGAAACATATATGCAAAGCATCCAGACAGTACAATTCGCCAATTTTTTGTTCTTCAAGTTTAAGTGAACAACGAGCCCCATTGTTAATCCTTTAAAAGAAATTATTTGTAAATTTCGACAAGTAGAACAATGTTTGGAACACGTAGACGGTTGAAATCTTTGTATATATTGCTTCCATATAGTCTAAGAAACATGTACGCAAAGCATCCAAACAGTGCCATTCGCCAATTTTTTGTTCTTCAAGTTTAAGTGAACAATGAGCCCCAATGGTTAATCCTTTATCGGAAATTATTTGTAATTTTCGACAAGTAGAACAATGAATGGAACAGTTAGACGGTTGAAATATTTGTATATATTGCTTCTATATAATCTAAGAAACATATAAGCAAAGCATCTAAACAGTAACAATCGCCAATTTTTTGATCTTCAAGTTTAAGTGAACAGCGAGCCCCATTGATAATCATGAAATGGAAATTATTTGTTACTTTCTACAAGTAGAATGTTCGGATCGCATCGATACTATCGATTCCCTCCTTCCCGATTCCCAATTCTACTACTATCCTGCCCTCTTTCCACCGCCATTCTTAGTCCGTCCGTTCCTCGCGCTCTCCTTCTCCCTCGTTCCTTCCTGCAAATCCCTCCCTTTCACCTGTTCGTTCCTTCCCGAATCTTCCATCCAACCGTCCTCATCCCCACCTCGGTCTACTTCCTCGTCCTATAAAACTTCCCGTTTCCCTCTCTCCTGCTCAGTCTATTCGCAACCTCATTAATCTCTAAATTGTATCTCCATTTTGTGCACCAGCTACAGCGTTTTTAAACTAATTCGCTACTCAGTGAAGTCGCACTTCGATTTCACTAATCTCTAATCTCTAAGCAAATCCACCTTCCGAGCGAGTGAATTTCTACCGAGATTTTTGTTGTTATTCTCAATTACGAATAAGTTTTATATTTAGTTTTAATTCCGTAGTTAAGTTATACATTGTACGAACAATTACAATAAACATTTGTTCAATTTCGTGCAAGAACATTTGGTCCTTCGAGCCGGATCTGCGAATTTGAGGACTTACGGATTTACGAATTTTCGTTACGAACTAGAGGTGATTCGGGCCACCAGTGTCGGTTAACAGTGATTCGGAATAACCGTTTCGGTCAAACAATAAACAGTGACTCCCGTGTCCAGTCCAGTGAAAGCCTGTGCAACGATATCAACGATGGATGCTACAATCCTGGAGCAGCTTGAAATCCAGAAGAGGATTGCGCGAAGTTTTGTTAACTTAAAGAAGTTAGGCGCCGCCAAGATCACGAAAGAGGCGGTGATGACCCGCATAGCAGCACTGGAAGGAAATTGGAGCACTTTTCAAGCCAACCATAAAACGCTTCTTCCGCTAGCCACGAGAGAACCAAAGCAGGAATATTTCGTGCAGGATTTCTATCTTTCGACCGAAGAGTAATATCTACAAGTAAGATCGTTGTTTGAAGCTGAGTTCAACAAATTTGAAACCACCAACGCTCCGCCAGAGGTCAGACGAACACAACAATCCGAAACAGGTACGACTATCCGTCAAATAGTCCTCCCGAAAATCGACCTTCCTACATTTTCGGGACAATACCACGAATGGTCTCGGTTCTCCGCGCTGTTCTCTTCTTTAGTCTTAAACAACACTACGTTAACTGCAGCTGAGCGCCTTCACTATCTCTTGCTCCATTTATCTGGCGATGCAGCAGATTTCTTAAGGGATATACCACTTGATACTAGCATCGAATCCGTCTGGTCCAAATTGCGGGATCGCTATCAAAACCAACGATTACTAGTGAACGCGCAACTTCGTATTTTGATGGCCATTCCTCCCATGGAAACAACTTCATCTCGCGAACTAAAACGGTTACTCAATACTACGAGCAACGTTGTCTCGGCTTTGGAATCATTGAACCGGCCCCTCTACGATGAAAGTACACCTGTCAAAGGCGACCTCCTTGTGTACCTTACGGTCCATCGACTCGACCCGACATACTTGCGGGAATGGGAAACTCTCGTAGGTGCATCGAAGGTGCCCCCGTCATTTGAACAATTACGATCGTTCCTTGAAGCAAAGATCCAAGTTCAGGATATTATCGAGGCTCAAGAGTCAGCGACGTCTGCGGCTACAGCGCGATTTCCTACTCCCGGACCTCGGAAGAGCATTCGCAGTCAGCATCTTGCCGCCCCGAAAAAGCGATCATCTGAGCGGCAGTGTGATATTTGCCACGGCGAACACTATATTTTATTTTGCAAGAAATTCATAGCTATGACGCCGTCGGACAAATATAGCACAGTGACTTCTAAGCATCTTTGCTCCAATTGTTTAGGACGACATCCTTTAGCCGATTGCAGGTCTCCGAAACGCTGTCAGCGATGTGTAGGCAAGCATCATACCTCACTGCACGACGCCGCGGAGATGCAAATGCATGGCACTACATCCATCTCAGCTCCTCGCTCAGCTCACGCTACTTCAGCTGCCTTCAAGGACCATACGGTCACCCTCTTGGCAACGGCTCGTGTTAGAATTCACAGCTCTCACGGAGCTTCTGAGATTGTGCGAGCACTCGTTGACCCCTGCTCGGAAGTGTCGCTCATCGCCGAGTCTTTGGTCCAGCGACTTCATCTTCCTCGGCAATCGGCGCATCTCCCAATCACCGGCGTCGGAGACAACAGCACCGTGATGTGCCGAGGTAAAGTGCATTTTGAAATGACTCCTCATTGTCAGCTGAATTTCTCATATCAGGTGGATGCCTACGTTCTTCCGAAACTCTCGACGTACCGACCACGCTGCCACTCCGTTCGGTCCAGCTGGCCTCACTTGGAAGGGTTAACGCTGGCCGACCCACGTTACGATTCCAGCGATGCCATCGACGTGCTTCTCGGCGCGGACGTCTTTGGAAGCATCATTCGCGAAGGACTGAGAACGGGTGGCCCCATGACTCCTATTGCACGATGCACCTCTCTCGGATGGATCCTAACAGGAAGCACCTCCACGAAGCCGCAATGGTCTGAGTCTCGAACGCATGAAGGTGTCCAGCCTTGGAGCACTATGCAGTGCTCAATCGACACCCAACTTTTATCGCTGCTAGAGCGATTTTGGGCGCAAGAGGAGGAACCGCGCAATCACGCTGCTCTGTCCGAAGATGATCGGTTGTGCGAAGAACACTTTGACCGTACCTACGAAAGACTACCCTCCGGCCGATTTCTAGTTCGACTTCCTTTCAAGGCCTCTCCCTGCGCCCTGGGCAATACGCGCCCGAACGCTATGAGAGCGCTTCGTTCCATGGAGGCAAAATTCCGTCGCGACGATTCCTTTCAGGTCGCGTACTGTCGCTTCATGGAGGAATACCAATCTCTTGGCCATATGGAACTGTCTCGCTCTTTGGACCCGAACCGAGAGCACGCATATCTCCCGCACCACGGAGTATTCAAATCTACCGGTTCGTCCTCGAAATTGCGTGTCGTCTTCAATGGGTCAACGCAAAGTTCCACTAAGGTCTCGCTTAATGATTTGCTCCATACTGGACCTCGACTCCAACCCGATCTGAGTACGATCTTATCGCGCTGGCGACGACATAAATATGCCCTCTGTGCCGACATCGAGAAGATGTATCGGCAAATTCTGCTCCACGAGGACGACCGCGGATTTCAACGGATCCTATGGCGCGGACACGCCGATATGCCCATCCAAGAATACTGTCTTAACACGGTCACTTACGGTCTTTCTTGTGCTCCCTACCTCGCGTTACGCACGCTCAAACAACTGGCGCACGAGGAATCATCGAGGTTTCCTACCGGGTCTCGGATTCTCTCTACGAGCACCTACGTGGACGATATTCTAACCGGAGCCCACAACGTCGACGAACTAAAGGTCGTACAACGTGAACTGGATGAGATTTGCATGGCGGGCGGTTTCAAATTAGCTAAATGGTCCAGCAACGTACCCAACTTCTTCATGAAAAAGGAAGCTTTTCCGCTTCCCCCAACCATACTAGCCGCATGTGAAACAGGAGTCTTAGGCTTACGGTGGAATACTGACACCGATAGTCTCGCTGTGGATGTTGAGCTCCAAGAGTTCTCTGGTAGACTAACAAAACGCATTGTTCTAGGCCTAATCTCCCAGATTTTCGATCCTCTTGGGTGGCTAGCTCCTTTCACCTCAGCGGCCAAGATTCACCTTCAGTCACTTTGGTTGCTTGCGGTCGACTGGGATGAGGAACTTCCTGCTGCTTCAAGGACAACCTGGAACAGTCTCATCAAGGGATGCGACCAACTCGGACGCCTTCAAATTCCAAGGTGGCTGGGAGTCTCTGACGCAAACCTTGCTGTCGATTTACATGGCTTCTGCGACGCGTCGGAGCGCGCCTACGCCGCCGTGATCTATTTGCGTGTTGCCTCTGGAGTACGCAACTCGCGAGTCACTCTGCTCACTGCCAAAACGAAAGTTGCTCCATTGAAGCAGGTTTCTTTACCCCGACTCGAACTATGTGGAGCCGCATTATTGACGAAGCTAGCTTCACATGTTCTGAAAGCTATCGATCTTCCCATTGAGCGGATCCATCTCTGGACGGACTCCACTGTTACCCTCGGATGGATCCAAGGGCATCCAAGTCGTTGGAAGACCTACGTGGCAAACAGGGCGTCACAAATTCAAACTCTCCTTCCGCAAGCGCGTTGGCATCATGTCCCAGGAACTCAAAATCCTGCCGACTGCGCTTCAAGAGGTATTGGTGCTGCCCAGCTCGTTGCGCATCCTCTATGGTGGACTGGACCTACTTGGCTCAGTCAAGGGGAAGCCGATTGGCCCATTGGATTCACTCCGTCCGATTGCGAAGCAGAATTAGAAGCGCGACCATGCTTCCATCGGAACACACCCACGGCCGCTACAGATGTTTGGGAGCTTGCATACAAATACTCCAGCTGGACTCGGCTCCTTCATGTAACAGCTTGGTGTCAACGCTGGCGGACTTCACCAAAATCGAATGATAACCCCTCACTCTTGGCGGGCATTCTCACGCCCTCGGATATCCAGAAGGCGCAAGAATACTGGATCTCTTCTATTCAACGAGCGAACTACAGCTCGGAGATCCACGCTCTACGAGCCGGTAAGGCTCTCGACACTAAATCCTCTCTGATTAATCTTCGTCCTTTCCTAGATGACCGAGGATTGTTACGCGTCGGCGGCCGACTGAAGCACTCCGCCTTAATCTACGATGCGAAGCATCCTCTGATTATACCCAGGGCTTCACCGATCTCATCGCTCCTTATTAAGCACTGTCACCTGAAGCAGTTGCACGGAGGTGTCCAAATGACGCTGAGTACTCTTGGGCAACAGTTCTGGATGCCTCAGGGAAGGTCCGAAGTGAAGAAATACATCCACCAATGTTTAAGTTGCTTGAAGTGGAGAGCTCGCTCCTGCACTCAGCTCATGGGAGATCTTCCTGAACGTCGAGTGACGCCTGCTCGTCCGTTCTGTCACTCCGGTCTTGACTACGCGGGACCGTTGAGCCTGAAAATCCACCACGGGCGTGGCTACAAAACTTATAAGGGCTTCATCGCCATATTCGTTTGTCACTCCACTCGAGCCGTTCACATTGAGCTCGTTTCTGATTACTCCTCTTCCGCTTTTCTAGCCGCTTTTAAACGCTTTGTCTCTCGCCGAGGAATTTGTTCCTCGATAACCTCCGACTGCGGTACTAACTTCGTCGGAGCCGATGCGGAACTGCGGCGCCTGTTTCGAGCTGCCAGCTCTTCTTCCAAGGACATCGCAGCTGCGGTCGCTCAGGACGGTACCAAGTGGATTTTCAACCCGCCAGGTGCTCCACACATGAACGGACTCGTGGAGGCCGCCGTAAAAGCCACCAAGCATCATCTCCGGAGAGTAGTGGGCGATAAACTGCTCACCTACGAGGAGATGGCTACGTTTCTCACTCAAGTGGAGGCGTGTTTGAACTCTCGTCCATTGGCGGCCCTGAACGACGACCCAGAGGATTTCAACGTGCTCACCCCCGGTCACTTTCTTGTGGGTGCGCCGTTGAATGTACTACCGGAACCCGATCTCGCCGAAGTTCCGAGCAACCATCTATCGCGTTGGCAAAAATTACGGCAAATGACTGATCACTTCTGGACCAGATGGTCGCAGGAATACCTGCAATCGCTTCAGCCGAGACGGAAGTGGGCCATCTCCCAGGAAAACATCGAAGTCGGCGATCTTTGCATAATTCGCGCTGAAACCACGCCGCCTAGCAAATGGCCCTTGGGAAGGGTTATTCGAGTTTTTCCCGGTGCTGACGGTCAAATTCGCGTCGTTGAACTCCACACTCAACACTCCACGCTAAAACGACCTATCACTAAGTTAATCCGCATTCCTTCCAGCAAATCCCCGCTCATACCTTCTAATCATTAAGTCTATTTATGTAGCCAAATTTTGTTTTAATATTCGTCACTCTTGACGAAGGCGGGCGGAATGTTCGGATCGCATCGATACTATCGATTCCCTCCTTCCCGATTCCCAATTCTACTACTATCCTGCCCTCTTTCCACCGCCATTCTTAGTCCGTCCGTTCCTCGCGCTCTCCTTCTCCCTCGTTCCTTCCTGCAAATCCCTCCCTTTCACCTGTTCGTTCCTTCCCGAATCTTCCATCCAACCGTCCTCATCCCCACCTCGGTCTACTTCCTCGTCCTATAAAACTTCCCGTTTCCCTCTCTCCTGCTCAGTCTATTCGCAACCTCATTAATCTCTAAATTGTATCTCCATTTTGTGCACCAGCTACAGCGTTTTTAAACTAATTCGCTACTCAGTGAAGTCGCACTTCGATTTCACTAATCTCTAATCTCTAAGCAAATCCACCTTCCGAGCGAGTGAATTTCTACCGAGATTTTTGTTGTTATTCTCAATTACGAATAAGTTTTATATTTAGTTTTAATTCCGTAGTTAAGTTATACATTGTACGAACAATTACAATAAACATTTGTTCAATTTCGTGCAAGAACATAGAACAATGAATAGTACAGGTAGACGGGTGAAATCTTTCTATATATTGCTTCTAAATAGTCTAAGAAACATCTATGCAAAGCATCCAAACAGTACAATTCGCCAATTTTTTGTTCTTCAAGTTTAAGTGAACTACGAGCCCCATTGTTAATCCTTTAAAGGAAATTATTTGTAAATTTCGGCAAGTACAACAATGAATGGAATAGGTAGACGGTTGAAATCATTGTATACAATGCTTCTATATAGTCTAAGAAACATATATGCAAAGCATCCAAACAGTACCATTCGCCAATTTTTTGTTCTTCAAGTTTAAGTGAACTGCGAGCCCCATTGTTAATCCTTTAAAGGAAATTATTTGTAAATTTCGACAAGTAGAACAATAATTGGAACAAGTAGACGGTTGAAATCTTTGTATAAATTGCTTCCATATAGTCTAAGAAACATGTACGCAAAGCATCCAAACAGTACAATTCGCCAATTTTTTGTTCTTCAAGTTTAAGTGAACTACGATCCCCATTGTTAATCCCTTAACGGAAATTATTTGTAACTTTCGACAAGTAGAACAGTGAATGGAACAGGTAGACGGTTGAAATCTTTGTATATATTGCTTCTATATAGTATAAGAAACATATATGCAAAGCATCCAAACAGTACAATTCGCTAATTTTTTGTTCTTCAAGTTTAAGTGAACTATGAGCTACAATGGTTAATCCGTTATCGGAAATTATTTGTAAATTTCGACAAGTAGAACAATGAATGGAACAGGTAGACTGTTGAAATCCTTGTATATATTGCTTCCATATAGTCTAAGAAACATGTACGCAAAGCATCCAAACAGTACCATTCGCCAATTTTTTGTCCTTCAAGTTTAAGTGAACAATGAGCCCCATTGTTATTCCTTTATCGGAAATTATTTGTAACTTTCGACAAGTAGAACAATGAATGGATCTGGTAGACGGTTGAAATCTTTGTTTATATTGCTTCTATATAATCTAAGAAACATATATGCAAAGCATCCAAACAGTACAATTCGCCAATTTTTTGTTCTTCAAGTTTAAGTGAACAATGAGCCCCAATGGTTAATCCGTTATCGGAAATTATTTGTAACTTTCGACAAGTAGAACAATGAATGGAAAAGGTAGACGGTTGAAATCTTTGTATATATTGCTTCTATATAGTCTAAGAAACATATATGCAAAGCATCCAAACATTACCATTCGCCAATTTTTTGTTCTTCAAGTTTAAGTGAACTGCGAGCCCCATTGATAATCCTTTAAAGGAAATTATTTGTAAATTTCGACAAGTAGAACAATGAATGGAACAGGTAGACTGTTGAAATCATTGTATATATTGCTTCTATATAGTCTAAGAAACATATATGCAAAGCATCCAAACAGTACAATTCGCCAAATTTTTGTTCTTCAAGTTTAAGTGAACAATGAGCCCCATTGTTAATCCTTTATCGGTAATTATTTGTAACTTTCGACAAGTAGAACAATGAATGGAACAGGTAGACGGTTGAAATCCTTGAATATATTGCTTCCATATAGTCTAAGAACCATGTACGCAAAGCATCCAAACAGTACCATTCGCCAATTTTTTGTCCTTCAAGTTTAAGTGAACAATGAGCCCCATTGTTAATTCTTTATCGGAAATTATTTGTAACTTTCGACAAGTAGAATAATGAATGGAACAGGTAGACGGTTGAAATCTTTGTATATATTGCTTCTATATAGTCTAAGAAACATATATACAAAGCATCCAAACAGTACAATTCGCCAATTTTTTGTTCTTCAAGTTTAAGTGAACAATGAGCCCCAATGGTTAATCCTTTATCGGTAATTATTTGTAACTTTCGACAAGTAGAACAATGAATGGAACTGGTAGACGGTTGAAATCTTTGTATATATTGCTTCTATATAATCTAAGAAACATATATGCAAAGCATCTAAACAGTAACAATCGCCAATTTTTTGATCTTCAAGTTTAAGTGAACAGCGAGCCCCATTGATAATCATGAAATGGAAACTATTTGTAACTTTCTACAAGTAGAACAATGAATAGTACAGGTAGACGGGTGAAATCTTTCTATATATTGCTTCTAAATAGTCTAAGAAACATCTATGCAAAGCATCCAAACAGTACAATTCGCCAATTTTTTGTTCTTCAAGTTTAAGTGAACTACGATCCCCATTGTTAATCCCTTAACGGAAATTATTTGTAACTTTCGACAAGTAGAACAATGAATGGAACAGGTAGACGGTTGAAATCATTGTATATATTGCTTCTATATAGTCTAAGAAACATATATGCAAAGCATCCAAACAGTACCATTCGCCAATTTTTTGTTCTTCAAGTTTAAGTGAACTGCGAGCCCCATTGTTAATCCTTTAAAGGAAATTATTTGTAAATTTCGACAAGTAGAACAATAATTGGAACAAGTAGACGGTTGAAATCTTTGTATAAATTGCTTCCATATAGTCTAAGAAACATGTACGCAAAGCATCCAAACAGTACAATTCGCCAATATTTTGTTCTTCAAGTTTAAGTGAACTACGATCCCCATTGTTAATCCCTTAACGGAAATTATTTGTAACTTTCGACAAGTAGAACAGTGAATGGAACAGGTAGACGGTTGAAATCTTTGTATATATTGCTTCTATATAGTATAAGAAACATATATGCAAAGCATCCAAACAGTACAATTCGCTAATTTTTTGTTCTTCAAGTTTAAGTGAACAATGAGCCACAATGGTTAATCCGTTATCGGAAATTATTTGTAAATTTCGACAAGTAGAACAATGAATGGAACAGGTAGACTGTTGAAATCCTTGTATATATTGCTTCCATGTAGACTAAGAAACATGTACGCAAAGCATCCAAACAGTACCATTCGCCAATTTTTTGTCCTTCAAGTTTAAGTGAACAATGAGCCCCATTGTTATTCCTTTATCGGAAATTATTTGTAACTTTCGACAAGTAGAACAATGAATGGATCTGGTAGACGGTTGAAATCTTTGTTTATATTGCTTCTATATAGTCTATGAAACATATATGCAAAGCATCCAAACAGTACCATTCGCCAATTTTTTGTTCTTCAAGTTTAAGTGAACTGCGAGCCCCATTGTTAATCCTTTAAAGGAAATTATTTGTAAATTTCGACAAGTAGAACAATGAATGGAACAGGTAGACTGTTGAAATCATTGTATATATTGCTTCTATATAGTCTAAGAAACATATATGCAAAGCAACCAAACAGTACAATTCGCCAAATTTTTGTTCTTCAAGTTTAAGTGAACAATGAGCCCCATTGTTAATCCTTTAAAGGAAATTATTTGTAACTTTCGACAAGTAGAACAATGAATGGAACAGGTAGACGGTTGAAATCTTTGTATATATTGCTTCTATATAGTCTAAGAAACATATATGCAAAGCATCCGAACAGTACAATTCGCCAATTTTTTGTTCTTCAAGTTTAAGTGAACAATGAGCACCAATGGTTAATCCTTTATCGGTAATTATTTGTAACTTTCGACAAGTAGAACAATGAATGGAACAGGTAGACGGTTGAAATCCTTGTATATATTGCTTCCATATAGTCTAAGAAACATGTACGCAAAGCATCCAAACAGTACCATTCGCCAATTTTTTGTCCTTCAAGTTTAAGTGAACTACGAGCCCCATTGTTAATCCTTTAAAGGAAATTATTTGTAAATTTCGGCAAGTAGAACAATGAATGGAATAGGTAGACGGTTGAAATCATTGTATATATTGCTTCTATATAGTCTAAGAAACATATATGCAAAGCATCCAAACAGTACAATTCGCCAATTTTTTGTTCTTCAAGTTTAAGTGAACAACGAGCCCCATTGTTAATCCTTTAAAAGAAATTATTTGTAAATTTCGACAAGTAAAACAATGATTGGAACACGTAGACGGTTGAAATCTTTGTATATATTGCTTCCATATAGTCTAAGAAACATGTACGCAAAGCATCCAAACAGTGCCATTCGCCAATTTTTTGTTCTTCAAGTTTAAGTGAACAATGAGCCCCAATGGTTAATCCTTTATCGGAAATTATTTGTAATTTTCGACAAGTAGAACAATGAATGGAACAGTTAGACGGTTGAAATATTTGTATATATTGCTTCTATATAATCTAAGAAACATATAAGCAAAGCATCTAAACAGTAACAATCGCCAATTTTTTGATCTTCAAGTTTAAGTGAACAGCGAGCCCCATTGATAATCATGAAATGGATATTATTTGTAACTTTCTACAAGTAGAACAATGAATAGTACAGGTAGACGGGTGAAATCTTTCTATATATTGCTTCTAAATAGTCTAAGAAACATCTATGCAAAGCATCCAAACAGTACAATTCGCCAATTTTTTGTTCTTCAAGTTTAAGTGAACTACGAGCCCCATTGTTAATCCTTTAAAGGAAATTATTTGTAAATTTCGACAAGTAGAACAATGAATGGAACTGGTAGCCGGTTGAAATCTTTGTATATATTGCTTCTATATAGTCTAAGAAACATATATGCAAAGCATCCAAACAGTACAATTCGCCAATTTTTTGTTCTTCAAGTTTAAGTGAACAATGAGCCCCAATGGTTAATCCTTTATCGGAAATTATTTGTAAATTTCGACAAGTAGAACAATGAGTGGAACAGGTAGCCGGTTGAAATCAATGTATATATTGCTTCTATATAGTCTAAGAAACATATATGCAAAGCATCCAAACAGTACCATTCGCCAATTTTTTGTTCTTCAAGTTTAAGTGAACTACGAGCCCCATTGTTAATCCCTTAACGGAAATTAATTGTAACTTTCTACAAGTAGAACAATAATTGGAACACGTAGACGGTTGAAATCTTTGTATATATTGCTTCCATATAGTCTAAGAAACATGTACGCAAAGCATCCAAACAGTACAATTCGCCAATTTTTTGTTCTTCAAGTTTAAGTGAACTACGATCCCCATTGTTAATCCCTTAACGGAAATTATTTGTAACTTTCGACAAGTAGAACAGTGAATGGAACAGGTAGACGGTTGAAATCATTGTATATATTGCTTCTATATAGTCTAAGAAACATATATGCAAAGCATCCAAACAGTACAATTCGCCAATTTTTTGTTCTTCAAGTTTAAGTGAACAACGAGCCCCATTGTTAATCCTTTAAAAGAAATTATTTGTAAATTTCGACAAGTAAAACAATGATTGGAACACGTAGACGGTTGAAATCTTTGTATATATTGCTTCCATATAGTCTAAGAAACATGTACGCAAAGCATCCAAACAGTACCATTCGCCAATTTTTTGGTCTTCAAGTTTAAGTGAACAATGAGCCCCAATGGTTAATCCTTTATCGGAAATTATTTGTAATTTTCGACAAGTAGAACAATGAATGGAACAGGTAGACGGTTGAAATATTTGTATATATTGCTTCTATATAATATAAGAAACATATATTCAAAGCATCCGAACAGTACAATTCGCCAATTTCTTGTTCTTCAAGTTTAAGTAAACTACGATCCCCATTGTTAATCCCTTAACGGAAATTATTTGTAACTTTCGACAAGTAGAACAATGAATGGAACTGGTAGACTGTTGAAATCATTGTATATATTACTTCTATATAGTCTAAGAAACATATATGCATATTATCCAAACAGTACAATTCGCCAATTATTTGATCTTCAAGTTTAAGTAAACTAAGATCCCCATTGTTAATCCTTTAAAGGAAATTATTTGTAAATTTCGACAAGTAGAACAATGAATGGATCATGTAGACGGTTGAAATCATTGTATATATTGCTTCCATATAGTCTAAGAAACATATATGCAAAGCATCCAAACAGTACCATTCGCCAATTTTTTGTTCTTCAAGTTTAAGTGAACAATGAGCCCCATTGTTAATCCTTTAACGGAAATTAATTGTAACTTTCTACAAGTAGAACAATGATTGGAAGACTTAGACGGTTGAAATCTTTGTATATATTGCTTCTATATAGTCTAAGAAACACATATGCAAAGCATCCAAACAGTACCATTCGCCAATTTTTTGTTCTTCAAGTTTAAGTGAACAACGAGCCCCATTGATAATCATGAAACGGAAATTATTTGTAACTTTCGACATGTAGAACAATGAATGGAACAGGTAGACGGTTGAAATCATTATATATATATTGCATCTATATAGTCTAAGAAACATATATGCATAGCATCCAAACAGTACAATTCGCCAATTTATTGTTCTTCAAGTTTAAGTGAACAGCGAGCCCCATTGATAATCATGAAATGGAAATTATTTGTGACTTTCTACAAGTCGAACAATGAATAGTACAGGTAGACGGGTGAAATCTTTCTATATATTGCTTCTAAATAGTCTAAGAAACATATTTGCGAATCATCCAAACAGTACCATTCGCCAATTTTTTGTTCTTCAAGTTTAAGTGAACAATGAGCCCCATTGTTAATCCTTTAACGGAAATTAATTGTAAATTTCTACAAGTAGAACAATGATTGGAACCCGTAGACGGTTGAAATCTTTGTATATATTGCTCCTATATAGTCTAAGAAACATATGTGCAAAGCATCCAAACAGTACCATTCGCCAATTTTTTGTTCTTCAAGTTTAAGTGAACAACGAGCCCCATTGTTAATCCTTTAAAGGAAATTATTTGTAAATTTCGACAAGTAGAACAATGATTGGAACACGTAGACGGTTGAAATCTTTGTATATATTGCTTCCATATAGTCTAAGAAACATGTACGCAAAGCATCCAAAGAGTACCATTCGCCAATTTTTTGTTCTTCAAGTTTAAGTGAACAATGAGCCCCAACGGTTAATCCTATAAAGGAAATTATTTGTAAATTTCGGCAAGTAGAACAATGAATGGAACAGGTAGACTGTTGAAATCATTGTATATATTGCTTCTATATAGTCCAAGAAACATATATGCAAAGCATCCAAACAGAACAATTCGCCAATTTTTTGCTCTTCAAGTTTAAGTGAACTACGAGCCCAATTGTTAATCCTTTAAAGGAAATTATTTGTAAATTTCGGCTAGTAGAACAATGAATGGAATAGGTAGACGGTTGAAATCATTGTATATATTGCTTCTATATAGTCTAAGAAACATATATGCAAAGCATCCAAACAGTACCATTCGCCAATTTTTTGTTCTTCAATTTTAAGTGAACAATGAGCCCCATTGTTAATCCTTTATCGGAAATTATTTGTAACGTTCGACAAGTAGAACAGTGAATGGAACAGGTATACGGTTGAAATCTTTGTATATATTGCTTGTATATAGTATAAGAAACATATATGCAAAGTATCCAAACAGTACAATTCGCCAATTTTTTGTTCTTCAAGTTTAAGTGAACAATGAGCCCCAATGGTTAATTCGTTATCGGAAATTATTTGTAACTTTCGACAAGTAGAACAATGAATGGAACAGGTAGACGGTTGAAATCTTTGTATATATTGCTTCTATATAGTCTAAGAAACATATATACAAAGCATCCAAACAGTACCATTCGCCAATTTTTTGTTCTTCAAGATTAACTGAACTACGAGCCCCATTGTTAATCCTTCAAAGGAAATTATTTGTAAATTTCGACAAGTAGAAGAATGAATGGATCAGGTAGACGGTTGAAATTATTGTATATATTGCTTCTATATAGTCTAAGAAACATATATACAAAGCATCCAAACAGAACAATTCGCCAATTTTTTGCTCTTCAAGTTTAAGTGAACTACGAGCCCCATTGTTAATACTTTAAAGGAAATTATTTGTAAATTTCGGCTAGTAGAACAATGAATGGAATAGGTAGACGGTTGAAATCATTGTATATATTGCTTCTATATAGTCTAAGAAACATATATGCAAAGCATCCAAACAGTACAATTCGCCAATTTTTTGTTCTTCAAGTTTAAGTAAACAACGATCCCCATTGTTAATCCCTTAACGGAAATTATTTGTAACTTTCTACAAGTAGAACAATGAATGGAACAGGTAGACGGTTGAATTCTTTGTATATGTTGCTTCTATATAGTCTAAGAAACCTATATGCAAAGCATCTAAACAGTGACATTCGCCAATTATTTGATCTTCAAGTTTAAGTGAACTACGAGCCCCATTGTTAATACTTTAACGGAAATTATTTGTAAATTCCGACAAGTAGAACAATGAATGGAACAAGTAGACGGTTGAAATCAATGTATATATTGCTTCTATATAGTCTAAGAAACATATATGCAAAGCATCCAAACAGTACCATTCGCCAATTTCTTGTTCTTCAAGTTTAAGTGAACAATGAGCCCCATTCTTAATACTTTATCGGAAATTATTTGTAACTTTCGGCAAGTAGAACAATGAATGGAACTGGTAGACGGTTGAAATCTTTTTATATATTGCTTCTATATAGTCTAAGAAACATATATGGAAAGCATCCAAACAGTTCCAGTCGCCAATTTTTTGTTCTTCAAGTTTAAGTGAACAACGAGGCCCATTGATAATCATGAAACGGAAATTATTTCTAACTTTCGACAAGAAGAACAATGAATAGAACAGGTGGACGGTTGAAATCTTTGTATATGTTGCTTCTATATAGTCTAAGAAACATATATGCAAAGCATCCAAACAGTACAATTCGCCAATTTTTTGTTCTTCAAGTTTAAGTGAACAATGAGCCCCAATGGTTAATCCTTTATCGGTAATTATTTGCAACTTTCGACAAGTAGAACAATGAATGGAACAGGTAGACGGTTGAAATCTTTGTATATATTGCTTCTATATAATCTAAGAAACCTATATGCAAAGCATCTAAACAGTAACAATCGCCAATTTTTTGATCTTCAAGTTTAAGTGAACAGCGAGCCCCATTAATAATCATGAAATGGAAATTATTTGTAACTTTCTACAAGTAGAACAATGAATAGAACAGGTAGACTGTTGAAATCTTTGTATATGTTTCTTCTATATAGTCTAAGAAACCTATATGCAAAGCATCTAAACAGTAACGATCGCCAATTTTTTGATCTTCAAGTTTAAGTGAACAGCGAGCCCCATTGATAATCATGAAATGGAAATTATTTGTAACTTTCTACAAGTAGAACAATGAATAGTACAGGTAGACGGGTGAAATCTTTCTATATATTGCTTCTAAATAGTCTAAGAAACATATATGCAAAGCATCCAAACAGTACAATTCGCCAATTATTTGTTCTTCAAGTTTAAGTGAACAATGAGCCCCAATGGTTGATCCTTTATCGGTAATTATTTGTAACTTTCGACAAGTAGAACAATGAATGGAACAGGTAGACGGTTGAAATCTTTGTATATATTGCTTCTATATAGTCTAAGAAACCTATATGCAAAGCATCTAAACAGTAACAATCGCCAATTTTTTGATCTTCAAGTTTAAGTCAACAGCGAGCCCCATTAATAATCATGAAATGGAAATTATTTGTAACTTTCTACAAGTAGAACAATGAATGGAACAGGTAGACGGTTGAAATCTTTGTATATATTGCTTCTATATAATCTAAGAAACCTATATGCAAAGCATCTAAACAGTAACAATCGCCAATTTTTTGATCTTCAAGTTTAAGTGAACAGCGAGCCCCATTAATAATCATGAAATGGAAATTATTTGTAACTTTCTACAAGTAGAACAATGAATAGAACAGGTAGACTGTTGAAATCTTTGTATATGTTTCTTCTATATAGTCTAAGAAACCTATATGCAAAGCATCTAAACAGTAACGATCGCCAATTTTTTGATCTTCAAGTTTAAGTGAACAGCGAGCCCCATTGATAATCATGAAATGGAAATTATTTGTAACTTTCTACAAGTAGAACAATGAATAGTACAGGTAGACGGGTGAAATCTTTCTATATATTGCTTCTAAATAGTCTAAGAAACATATATGCAAAGCATCCAAACAGTACAATTCGCCAATTATTTGTTCTTCAAGTTTAAGTGAACAATGAGCCCCAATGGTTGATCCTTTATCGGTAATTATTTGTAACTTTCGACAAGTAGAACAATGAATGGAACAGGTAGACGGTTGAAATCTTTGTATATATTGCTTCTATATAGTCTAAGAAACCTATATGCAAAGCATCTAAACAGTAACAATCGCCAATTTTTTGATCTTCAAGTTTAAGTCAACAGCGAGCCCCATTAATAATCATGAAATGGAAATTATTTGTAACTTTCTACAAGTAGAACAATGAATGGAACAGGTAGACGGTTGAAATCTTTGTATATATTGCTTCTATATAATCTAAGAAACCTATATGCAAAGCATCTAAACAGTAACAATCGCCAATTTTTTGATCTTCAAGTTTAAGTGAACAGCGAGCCCCATTGATAATCATGAAATGGAAATTATTTGTAACTTTCTACAAGTAGAACAATGAATAGTACAGGTAGACGGGTGAAATCTTTCTATATATTGCTTCTAAATAGTCTAAGAAACATATATGCAAAGCATCCAAACAGTACAATTCGCCAATTATTTGTTCTTCAAGTTTAAGTGAACAATGAGCCCCAATGGTTAATCCTTTATCGGTAATTATTTGTAACTTTCGACAAGTAGAACAATGAATGGAACAGGTAGACGGTTGAAATCTTTGTATATATTGCTTCTATATAATCTAAGAAACCTATATGCAAAGCATCTAAACAGTAACAATCGCCAATTTTTTGATCTTCAAGTTTAAGTGAACAGCGAGCCCCATTAATAATCATGAAATGGAAATTATTTGTAACTTTCTACAAGTAGAACAATGAATGGAACAGGTAGACGGTTGAAATATTTGTATATATTGCTTCTATATAATCTAAGAAACCTATATGCAAAGCATCTAAACAGTAACAATCGCCAATTTTTTGATCTTCAAGTTTAAGTGAACAGCGAGCCCCATTGATAATCATGAAATGGAAATTATTTGTAACTTTCTACAAGTAGAACAATGAATGGAACAGGTAGACGTTTGAATTCTTTGTATATATTGCTTCTATATAGTCTAAGAAACCTATATGCATAGCATCTAAACAGTAACAATCGCCAATTTTTTGATCTTCAAGTTTAAGTGAACAGCGAGCCCCATTGATAATCATGAAATGGAAATTATTTGTAACTTTCTACAAGTAGAACAATGAATAGAACAGGTAGACTGTTGAAATCTTTGTATATGTTTCTTCTATATAGTCTAAGAAACCTATATGCAAAGCATCTAAACGGTAACAATCGCCAATTTTTTGATCTTCAAGTTTAAGTGAACAGCGAGCCCCATTGATAATCATGAAATGGATATTATTTGTAACTTTCTACAAGTAGAACAATGAATAGTACAGGTAGACGGGTGAAATCTTTCTATATATTGCTTCTAAATAGTCTAAGAAACATATATGCAAAGCATCCAAACAGTACAATTCGCCAATTTTTTGTTCTTCAAGTTTAAGTGGACAATGAGCCCCAATGGTTAATCCTTTATCGGTAATTATTTGTAACTTTCGACAAGTAGAACAATGAATGGAACAGGTAGACGGTTGAAATCTTTGTATATATTGCTTCTATATAGTCTAAGAAACATATATGCAAAGCATCCAAACAGTACCATTCGCCAATTTTTTGTTCTTCAAGTTTAAGTGAACTACGAGCCCCATTGTTAATCCTTTAAAGGAAATTATTTGTAAATTTCGACAAGTAGAACAATGAATGGAACAGGTAGACTGTTGAAATCATTGTATATATTGCTTCTATATAGTCTAAGAAACATATATGCAAAGCATCCAAACAGTACCATTCGCCAATTTCTTGTTCTTCAAGTTTAAGTGAACAGCGAGCCCCATTGATAATCATGAAATGGAAATTATTTGTAACTTTCTACAAGTAGAACAATGAATGGAACAGGTAGACGGTTGAATTCTTTGTATATATTGCTTCTATATAGTCTAAGAAACCTATATGCAAAGCATCCAAACAGTACCATTCGCCAAATTTTTGTTCTTCAAGTTTAAGTGAACAACGAGCCCCATTGATAATCATGAAACGGAAATTATCTGTAACTTTCTACAAGTAGAACAATGAATAGTACAGGTAGACGGGTGAAATCTTTCTATATATTGCTTCTAAATAGTCTAAGAAACATAAATGCAAAGCATCCAAACAGTAAAATTCGCCAATTTATTGTTCTTCAAGTTTAAGTGAACAACGAGCCCCATTGTTAATCCTTTAAAGGAAATTATTTGTAAATTTCGACAAGTAGAACAATGAATGGAACAGGTAGACGGTTGAAATCTTTGTATATATTGCATCTATATAGTCTAAGAAACATATATGAAAAGCATCCAAACTGTACAATTCGCCAATTTTTTGATCTTCAAGTTTAAGTGAACAGCGAGCCCCATTGATAATCATGAAATGGAAATTATTTGTAACTTTCTACAAGTAGAACAATGAATAGTACAGGTAGACGGGTGAAATCTTTCTATATATTGCTTCTAAATAGTCTAAGAAACCTATATGTAAAGCATCTAAACAGTAACAATCGCCAATTTTTTGATCTTCAAGTTTAAGTGAACAGCGAGCCCCATTGATAATCATGAAATGGAAATTATTTGTTACTTTCTACATGTAGAACAATGAATAGAACAGGTAGACTGTTGAAATATTTGTATATGTTTCTTCTAAATAGTCTAAGAAACATATATGCAAAGCATCCAAACAGTAAAATTCGCCAATTTATTGTTCTTCAAGTTTAAGTGAACAACGAGCCCCATTGTTAATCCTTTAAAGGAAATTATTTGTAAATTTCGACAAGTAGAACAATGAATGGAACAGGTAGACGGTTGAAATCTTTGTATATATTGCTTCTATATAGTCTAAGAAACATATATGCAAAGCATCCAAACAGTACCATTCGCCAATTTTTTGTTCTTCAAGTTTAAGTGAACAGCGAGCCCCATTGATAATCATGAAATGGAAATTATTTGTAAATTTCTACAAGTAGAACAATGAATAGTACAGGTAGACGGTTGAAATCTTTGTATATATTGCTTCTATATAATCTAAGAAACATATATGCAAAGCATTCAAACAGTACCATTCGCCAAATTTTTGTTCTTCAAGTTTAAGTGAACAATGAGCCCCAATGGTTAATCCTTTATCGGTAATTATTTGTAACTTTCGACAAGTAGAACAATGAATGGAACAGGTAGACGGTTGAAATCTTTGTATATATTGCTTCTATATAGTCTAAGAAACATATATGCAAAGCATCCAAACAGTACCATTCGCCAATTTTTTGTTCTTCAAGTTTAAGTGAACAGCGAGCCCCATTGATAATCATGAAATGGAAATTATTTGTAAATTTCTACAAGTAGAACAATGAATAGTACAGGTAGACGGTTGAAATCTTTGTATATATTGCTTCTATATAATCTAAGAAACATATATGCAAAGCATTCAAACAGTACCATTCGCCAAATTTTTGTTCTTCAAGTTTAAGTGAACAACGAGCCCCATTGATAATCATGAAACGGAAATTATTTGTAACTTTCTACAAGTAGAACAATGAACAGAACAGGTAGACGGTTGAAATCTTTGTATATGTTGCTTCTATATAGTCTAAGAAACCTATATGCAAAGCATCTAAACAGTAACAATCGCCAATTTTTTGATCTTCAAGTTTAAGTGAACAGCGAGCCCCATTGATAATCATGAAATGGAAATTATTTGTAACTTTCTACAAGTAGAACAATGAATAGTACAGGTAGACGGGTGAAATCTTTCTATATATTGCTTCTAAATAGTCTAAGAAACATATATGCAAAGCATCCAAACAGTACAATTCGCCAATTTTTTGTTCTTCAAGTTTAAGTGAACAATGAGCCCCAATGGTTAATCCTTTATCGGTAATTATTTGTAACTTTCGACAAGTAGAACAATGAATGGAACAGGTAGACGGTTGAAATCATTGTATATATTGCTTCTATATAGCCTACGAAACATATATGCAAAGCATCCAAACAGTACAATTCGCCAATTTTTTGTTCTTCAAGTTTAAGTGAACAATGAGCCCCATTGTTAATCCTTTATCGGAAATTATTTGTAACTTTCGACAAGTAGAACAATGAATAGTACAGGTAGACGGGTGAAATCTTTCTATATAGTGCTTCTAAATAGTCTAAGAAACACATATGCAAAGCATCCAAACAGTACAATTCGCCAATTTTTTGTTCTTCAAGTTTAAGTGAACTACGAGTCCCATTGTTAATCCTTTAACGGAAATTAATTGTAACTTTCTACAAGCAGAACAATGATTGGAACACGCAGACGGTTGAAATCTTTGTATATATTGCCTCCATATAGTCTAAGAAACATATATGCAAAGCATCCAAACAGTACAATTCGCCAATTTTTTGTTCTTCAAGTTTAAGTGAACAATGAGCCCCATTGTTAATCCTTTATCGGAAATTATTTGTAACTTTCGACAAGTAGAACAATGAATAGTACAGGTAGACGGTTGAAATCTTTGTATATATTGCTTCTATATAATCTAAGAAACATATATGCAAAGCATTCAAACAGTACCATTCGCCAAATTTTTGTTCTTCAAGTTTAAGTGAACAACGAGCCCCATTGATAATCATGAAACGGAAATTATTTGTAACTTTCTACAAGTAGAACAATGAACAGAACAGGTAGACGGTTGAAATCTTTGTATATGTTGCTTCTATATAGTCTAAGAAACCTATATGCAAAGCATCTAAACAGTAACAATCGCCAATTTTTTGATCTTCAAGTTTAAGTGAACAGCGAGCCCCATTGATAATCATGAAATGGAAATTATTTGTAACTTTCTACAAGTAGAACAATGAATAGTACAGGTAGACGGGTGAAACCTTTCTATATATTGCTTCTAAATAGTCTAAGAAACATATATGCAAAGCATCCAAACAGTACAATTCGCCAATTTCTTGTTCTTCAAGTTTAAGTGAACTACGAGCCCATTGTTAATCCTTTAAAGGAAATTATTTGTAACTTTCTACAAGTAGAACAATGAACAGAACAGGTAGACGGTTGAAATCTTTGTATATGTTGCTTCTATATAGTCTAAGAAACCTATATGCAAAGCATCTAAACAGTAACAATCGCCAATTTTTTGATCTTCAAGTTTAAGTGAACAGCGAGCCCCATTGATAATCATGAAATGGAAATTATTTGTAACTTTCTACAAGTAGAACAATGAATAGTACAGGTAGACGGGTGAAATCTTTCTATATATTGCTTCTAAATAGTCTAAGAAACATATATGCAAAGCATCCAAACAGTACAATTCGCCAATTTTTTGTTCTTCAAGTTTAAGTGAACTACGAGCCCATTGTTAATCCTTTAAAGGAAATTATTTGTAACTTTCTACAAGTAGAACAATGAACAGAACAGGTAGACGGTTGAAATCTTTGTATATGTTGCTTCTATATAGTCTAAGAAACCTATATGCAAAGCATCTAAACAGTAACAATCGCCAATTTTTTGATCTTCAAGTTTAAGTGAACAGCGAGCCCCATTGATAATTATGAAATGGAAATTAATTGTAACTTTCTACAAGTAGAACAATGAATAGTACAGGTAGACGGTTGAAATCTTTGTATATGTTGCTTCTATATAGTCTAAGAAACCTATATGCAAAGCATCTAAACAGTAACAATCGCCAATTTTTTGATCTTCAAGTTTAAGTGAACAGCGAGCCCCATTGATAATCATGAAATGGAAATTATTTGTAACTTTCTACAAGTAGAACAATGAATAGAACTGGTAGACTGTTGAAATCTTTGTATATGTTTCTTCTATATAGTCTAAGAAACCTATATGCAAAGCATCTAAACAGTAACAATCGCCAATTTTTTGATCTTCAAGTTTAAGTGAACAGCGAGCCCCATTGATAATCATGAAATGGAAATTATTTGTAACTTTCTACAAGTAGAACAATGAATAGTACAGGTAGACGGTTGTAATCTTTGTATATATTGCTTCTATATAATCTAAGAAACATATATGCAAAGCATCCAAACAGTACCATTCGCCAATTTTTTGTTCTTCAAGTTTAAGTGAACAATGAGCCCCAATGGTTAATCCTTTATCGGTAATTATTTGTAACTTTCGACAAGTAGAACAATGAATGGAACAGGTAGACGGTTGAAATCATTGTATATATTGCTTCTATATAGCCTACGAAACATATATGCAAAGCATCCAAACAGTACAATTCGCCAATTTTTTGTTCTTCAAGTTTAAGTGAACAATGAGCCCCATTGTTAATCCTTTATCGGAAATTATTTGTAACTTTCGACAAGTAGAACAATGAATAGTACAGGTAGACGGGTGAAATCTTTCTATATAGTGCTTCTAAATAGTCTAAGAAACACATATGCAAAGCATCCAAACAGTACAATTCGCCAATTTTTTGTTCTTCAAGTTTAAGTGAACTACGAGTCCCATTGTTAATCCTTTAACGGAAATTAATTGTAACTTTCTACAAGCAGAACAATGATTGGAACACGCAGACGGTTGAAATCTTTGTATATATTGCCTCCATATAGTCTAAGAAACATATATGCAAAGCATCCAAACAGTACAATTCGCCAATTTTTTGTTCTTCAAGTTTAAGTGAACAATGAGCCCCATTGTTAATCCTTTATCGGAAATTATTTGTAACTTTCGACAAGTAGAACAATGAATAGTACAGGTAGACGGTTGAAATCTTTGTATATATTGCTTCTATATAATCTAAGAAACATATATGCAAAGCATTCAAACAGTACCATTCGCCAAATTTTTGTTCTTCAAGTTTAAGTGAACAACGAGCCCCATTGATAATCATGAAACGGAAATTATTTGTAACTTTCTACAAGTAGAACAATGAACAGAACAGGTAGACGGTTGAAATCTTTGTATATGTTGCTTCTATATAGTCTAAGAAACCTATATGCAAAGCATCTAAACAGTAACAATCGCCAATTTTTTGATCTTCAAGTTTAAGTGAACAGCGAGCCCCATTGATAATCATGAAATGGAAATTATTTGTAACTTTCTACAAGTAGAACAATGAATAGTACAGGTAGACGGGTGAAACCTTTCTATATATTGCTTCTAAATAGTCTAAGAAACATATATGCAAAGCATCCAAACAGTACAATTCGCCAATTTCTTGTTCTTCAAGTTTAAGTGAACTACGAGCCCATTGTTAATCCTTTAAAGGAAATTATTTGTAACTTTCTACAAGTAGAACAATGAACAGAACAGGTAGACGGTTGAAATCTTTGTATATGTTGCTTCTATATAGTCTAAGAAACCTATATGCAAAGCATCTAAACAGTAACAATCGCCAATTTTTTGATCTTCAAGTTTAAGTGAACAGCGAGCCCCATTGATAATCATGAAATGGAAATTATTTGTAACTTTCTACAAGTAGAACAATGAATAGTACAGGTAGACGGGTGAAATCTTTCTATATATTGCTTCTAAATAGTCTAAGAAACATATATGCAAAGCATCCAAACAGTACAATTCGCCAATTTTTTGTTCTTCAAGTTTAAGTGAACTACGAGCCCATTGTTAATCCTTTAAAGGAAATTATTTGTAACTTTCTACAAGTAGAACAATGAACAGAACAGGTAGACGGTTGAAATCTTTGTATATGTTGCTTCTATATAGTCTAAGAAACCTATATGCAAAGCATCTAAACAGTAACAATCGCCAATTTTTTGATCTTCAAGTTTAAGTGAACAGCGAGCCCCATTGATAATTATGAAATGGAAATTAATTGTAACTTTCTACAAGTAGAACAATGAATAGTACAGGTAGACGGTTGAAATCTTTGTATATGTTGCTTCTATATAGTCTAAGAAACCTATATGCAAAGCATCTAAACAGTAACAATCGCCAATTTTTTGATCTTCAAGTTTAAGTGAACAGCGAGCCCCATTGATAATCATGAAATGGAAATTATTTGTAACTTTCTACAAGTAGAACAATGAATAGAACTGGTAGACTGTTGAAATCTTTGTATATGTTTCTTCTATATAGTCTAAGAAACCTATATGCAAAGCATCTAAACAGTAACAATCGCCAATTTTTTGATCTTCAAGTTTAAGTGAACAGCGAGCCCCATTGATAATCATGAAATGGAAATTATTTGTAACTTTCTACAAGTAGAACAATGAATAGTACAGGTAGACGGTTGTAATCTTTGTATATATTGCTTCTATATAATCTAAGAAACATATATGCAAAGCATCCAAACAGTACCATTCGCCAATTTTTTGTTCTTCAAGTTTAAGTCAACAACGAACCCCATTGATAATCATGAAACGGAAATTATTTGTAACTTTCTACAAGTAGAACAATGAATAGTACAGGTAGACGGTTGAAATCTTTGTATATATTGCTTCTATATAATCTAAGAAACATATATGCAAAGCATCCAAACAGTACCATTCGCCAATTTTTTGTTCTTCAAGTTTAAGTCAACATCGAGCCCCATTGATAATCATGAAACGGAAATTATTTGTAACTTTCTACAAGTAGAACAATGAATAGAACAGGTAGACGGTTGAAATCTTTGTATATGTTGCTTCTATATAGTCTAAGAAACCTATATGCAAAGTATCTAAACAGTAACAATCGCCAATTTTTTGATCTTCAAGTTTAAGTGAACAGCGAGCCCCATTGATAATCATGAAATGGAAATTATTTGTAACTTTCTACAAGTAGAACAATGAATAGTACAGGTAGACGGGTGAAATCTTTCTATATAGTGCTTCTAAATAGTCTAAGAAACACATATGCAAAGCATCCAAACAGTACAATTCGCCAATTTTTTGTTCTTCAAGTTTAAGTGAACTACGAGCCCCATTGTTAATCCTTTAAAGGAAATTATTTGTAAATTTCGACAAGTAAAACAATGAATGGATCAGGTAGACGGTTGAAATCATTGTATATATTGCTTCTATATAGCCTACGAAACATATATGCAAAGCATCCAAACAGTACAATTCGCCAATTTTTTGTTCTTCAAGTTTAAGTGAACAATGAGCCCCATTGTTAATCCTTTATCGGAAATTATTTGTAACTTTCGACAAGTAGAACAATGAATAGTACAGGTAGACGGGTGAAATCTTTCTATATAGTGCTTCTAAATAGTCTAAGAAACACATATGCAAAGCATCCAAACAGTACAATTCGCCAATTTTTTGTTCTTCAAGTTTAAGTGAACTACGAGTCCCATTGTTAATCCTTTAACGGAAATTAATTGTAACTTTCTACAAGCAGAACAATGATTGGAACACGCAGACGGTTGAAATCTTTGTATATATTGCCTCCATATAGTCTAAGAAACATATATGCAAAGCATCCAAACAGTACAATTCGCCAATTTTTTGTTCTTCAAGTTTAAGTGAACAATGAGCCCCATTGTTAATCCTTTATCGGAAATTAATTGTAACTTTCTACAAGTAGAACAATGAATAGTACAGGTAGACGGTTGAAATCTTTGTATATGTTGCTTCTATATAGTCTAAGAAACCTATATGCAAAGCATCTAAACAGTAACAATCGCCAATTTTTTGATCTTCAAGTTTAAGTGAACAGCGAGCCCCATTGATAATCATGAAATGGAAATTATTTGTAACTTTCTACAAGTAGAACAATGAATAGAACTGGTAGACTGTTGAAATCTTTGTATATGTTTCTTCTATATAGTCTAAGAAACCTATATGCAAAGCATCTAAACAGTAACAATCGCCAATTTTTTGATCTTCAAGTTTAAGTGAACAGCGAGCCCCATTGATAATCATGAAATGGAAATTATTTGTAACTTTCTACAAGTAGAACAATGAATAGTACAGGTAGACGGTTGAAATCTTTGTATATATTGCTTCTATATAATCTAAGAAACATATATGCAAAGCATCCAAACAGTACCATTCGCCAATTTTTTGTTCTTCAAGTTTAAGTCAACAACGAGCCCCATTGATAATCATGAAACGGAAATTATTTGTAACTTTCTACAAGTAGAACAATGAATAGAACAGGTAGACGGTTGAAATCTTTGTATATGTTGCTTCTATATAGTCTAAGAAACCTATATGCAAAGTATCTAAACAGTAATAATCGCCAATTTTTTGATCTTCAAGTTTAAGTGAACAGCGAGCCCCATTGATAATCATGAAATGGAAATTATTTGTAACTTTCTACAAGTAGAACAATGAATAGTACAGGTAGACGGGTGAAATCTTTCTATATAGTGCTTCTAAATAGTCTAAGAAACACATATGCAAAGCATCCAAACAGTACAATTCGCCAATTTTTTGTTCTTCAAGTTTAAGTGAACTACGAGCCCCATTGTTAATCCTTTAAAGGAAATTATTTGTAAATTTCGACAAGTAAAACAATGAATGGATCAGGTAGACGGTTGAAATCATTGTATATATTGCTTCTATATAATCTAAGAAACATATATGCAAAGCATTCAAACAGTACCATTCGCCAAATTTTTGTTCTTCAAGTTTAAGTGAACAACGAGCCCCATTGATAATCATGAAACGGAAATTATTTGTAACTTTCTACAAGTAGAACAATGAACAGAACAGGTAGACGGTTGAAATCTTTGTATATGTTGCTTCTATATAGTCTAAGAAACCTATATGCAAAGCATCTAAACAGTAACAATCGCCAATTTTTTGATCTTCAAGTTTAAGTGAACAGCGAGCCCCATTGATAATCATGAAATGGAAATTATTTGTAACTTTCTACAAGTAGAACAATGAATAGTACAGGTAGACGGGTGAAATCTTTCTATATATTGCTTCTAAATAGTCTAAGAAACATATATGCAAAGCATCCAAACAGTACAATTCGCCAATTTTTTGTTCTTCAAGTTTAAGTGAACTACGAGCCCATTGTTAATCCTTTAAAGGAAATTATTTGTAACTTTCTACAAGTAGAACAATGAACAGAACAGGTAGACGGTTGAAATCTTTGTATATGTTGCTTCTATATAGTCTAAGAAACCTATATGCAAATCATCTAAACAGTAACAATCGCCAATTTTTTGATCTTCAAGTTTAAGTGAACAGCGAGCCCCATTGATAATCATGAAATGGAAATTAATTGTAACTTTCTACAAGTAGAACAATGAATAGTACAGGTAGACGGTTGAAATCTTTGTATATGTTGCTTCTATATAGTCTAAGAAACCTATATGCAAAGCATCTAAACAGTAACAATCGCCAATTTTTTGATCTTCAAGTTTAAGTGAACAGCGAGCCCCATTGATAATCATGAAATGGAAATTATTTGTAACTTTCTACAAGTAGAACAATGAATAGAACTGGTAGACTGTTGAAATCTTTGTATATGTTTCTTCTATATAGTCTAAGAAACCTATATGCAAAGCATCTAAACAGTAACAATCGCCAATTTTTTGATCTTCAAGTTTAAGTGAACAGCGAGCCCCATTGATAATCATGAAATGGAAATTATTTGTAACTTTCTACAAGTAGAACAATGAATAGTACAGGTAGACGGTTGAAATCTTTGTATATATTGCTTCTATATAATCTAAGAAACATATATGCAAAGCATCCAAACAGTACCATTCGCCAATTTTTTGTTCTTCAAGTTTAAGTCAACAACGAGCCCCATTGATAATCATGAAACGGAAATTATTTGTAACTTTCTACAAGTAGAACAATGAATAGAACAGGTAGACGGTTGAAATCTTTGTATATGTTGCTTCTATATAGTCTAAGAAACCTATATGCAAAGTATCTAAACAGTAACAATCGCCAATTTTTTGATCTTCAAGTTTAAGTGAACAGCGAGCCCCATTGATAATCATGAAATGGAAATTATTTGTAACTTTCTACAAGTAGAACAATGAATAGTACAGGTAGACGGGTGAAATCTTTCAATATAGTGCTTCTAAATAGTCTAAGAAACACATATGCAAAGCATCCAAACAGTACAATTCGCCAATTTTTTGTTCTTCAAGTTTAAGTGAACTACGAGCCCCATTGTTAATCCTTTAAAGGAAATTATTTGTAAATTTCGACAAGTAAAACAATGAATGGATCAGGTAGACGGTTGAAATCATTGTATATATTGCTTCTATATAGCCTACGAAACATATATGCAAAGCATCCAAACAGTACAATTCGCCAATTTTTTGTTCTTCAAGTTTAAGTGAACAATGAGCCCCATTGTTAATCCTTTATCGGAAATTATTTGTAACTTTCGACAAGTAGAACAATGAATAGTACAGGTAGACGGTTGAAATCTTTCTATATAGTGCTTCTAAATAGTCTAAGAAACATATATGCAAAGCATCCAAACAGTACAATTCGCCAATTTTTTGTTCTTCAAGTTTAAGTGAACTACGAGTCCCATTGTTAATCCTTTAACGGAAATTAATTGTAACTTTCTACAAGCAGAACAATGATTGGAACACGCAGACGGTTGAAATCTTTGTATATATTGCCTCCATATAGTCTAAGAAACATATATGCAAAGCATCCAAACAGTACAATTCGCCAATTTTTTGTTCTTCAAGTTTAAGTGAACAATGAGCCCCATTGTTAATCCTTTATCGGAAATTATTTGTAACTTTGGGGATGTAGTACAAGTAGAACAATGAACAGAACAGGTAGACGGTTGAAATCTTTGTATATGTTGCTTCTATATAGTCTAAGAAACCTATATGCAAAGCATCTAAACAGTAACAATCGCCAATTTTTTGATCTTCAAGTTTAAGTGAACAGCGAGCCCCATTGATAATCATGAAATGGAAATTATTTGTAACTTTCTACAAGTAGAACAATGAACAGAACAGGTAGACGGTTGAAATCTTTGTATATGTTGCTTCTATATAGTCTAAGAAACCTATATGCAAAGCATCTAAACAGTAACAATCGCCAATTTTTTGATCTTCAAGTTTAAGTGAACAGCGAGCCCCATTGATAATCATGAAATGGAAATTATTTGTAACTTTCTACAAGTAGAACAATGAATAGAACAGGTAGACTGTTGAAATCTTTGTATATGTTTCTTCTATATAGTCTAAGAAACCTATATGCAAAGCATCTAAACAGTAACAATCGCCAATTTTTTGATCTTCAAGTTTAAGTGAACAGCGAGCCCCATTGATAATCATGAAATGGAAATTATTTGTAACTTTCTACAAGTAGAACAATGAATAGTACAGGTAGACGGTTGAAATCTTTGTATATATTGCTTCTATATAATCTAAGAAACATATATGCAAAGCATCCAAACAGTACCATTCGCCAATTTTTTGTTCTTCAAGTTTAAGTCAACAACGAGCCCCATTGATAATCATGAAACGGAAATTATTTGTAACTTTCTACAAGTAGAACAATGAATAGAACAGGTAGACGGTTGAAATCTTTGTATATGTTGCTTCTATATAGTCTAAGAAACCTATATGCAAAGTATCTAAACAGCAACAATCGCCAATTTTTTGATCTTCAAGATTAAGTGAACAGCGAGCCCCATTGATAATCATGAAATGGAAATTATTTGTAACTTTCTACAAGTAGAACAATGAATAGTACAGGTAGACGGGTGAAATCTTTCTATATAGTGCTTCTAAATAGTCTAAGAAACACATATGCAAAGCATCCAAACAGTACAATTCGCCAATTTTTTGTTCTTCAAGTTTAAGTGAACAATGAGCCCCATTGTTAATCCTTTAAAGGAAATTATTTGTAAATTTCGACAAGTAAAACAATGAATGGATCAGGTAGACGGTTGAAATCATTGTATATATTGCTTCTATATAGCCTACGAAACATATATGCAAAGCATCCAAACAGTACAATTCGCCAATTTTTCGTTCTTCAAGTTTAAGTGAACTACGAGTCCCATTGTTAATCCTTTAACGGAAATTTATTGTAACTTTCTACAAGCAGAACAATGATTGGAACACGCAGACGGTTGAAATCTTTGTATATATTGCTTCCATATAGTCTAAGAAACATATATGCAAAGCATCCAAACAGTACCATTTGCCAATTTTTTGTTCTTCAAGTTTAAGTGAACAATGAGCCCCATTGTTAATCTTTTATCGGAAATTATTTGTAACTTTCGACAAGTAGAACATTGAATGGAAAAGGTAGACGGTTGAAACCTTTGTATATATTGCTTCTATAAAGTATGAGAAACATATATGCAAAGCATCCAAACAGTACAATTCGCCAATTTTTTGTTCTTCAAGTTTAAGTGAACAATGAGCCCCAATGGTTAATCCGTTATCGGAAATTATTTGTAACCTTCGACAAGTAGAACAGTGAATGGAACAGGTAGACGGTTGAAATCTTTGTATATATTGCTTCTATATAATCTAAGAAACATATATGCAAAGCATCTAAACAGTAACAATCGCCAATTTTTTGATCTTCAAGTTTAAGTGAACAGCGAGCCCCATTGATAATCATGAAATGGAAATTATTTGTAACTTTCTACAAGTAGAACAATGAATAGTACAGGTAGACGGTTGAAATCTTTGTATATATTGCTTCTATATAATCTAAGAAATATATATGCAAAGCATACAAACAGTACCATTCGCCAAATTTTTGTTCTTCAAGTTTAAGTGAACAATGAGCCCCAATGGTTAATCCGTTATCGGAAATTATTTGTAACTTTCGACAAGAAGAACAATGAATGGAACAGGTAGACGGTTGAATTCTTTGTATATGTTGCTTCTATATAGTCTAAGAAACCTATATGCAAAGCATCTAAACAGTGACATTCGCCAATTATTTGATCTTCAAGTTTAAGTGAACTACGAGCCCCATTGTTAATACTTTAACGGAAATTATTTGTAACTTCCGACAAGTAGAACAATGAATGGAACAAGTAGACGGTTGAAATCAATGTATATATTGCTTCTATATAGTCTAAGAAACATATATGCAAAGCATCCAAACAGTACCATTCGCCAATTTCTTGTTCTTCAAGTTTAAGTGAACAATGAGCCCCATTCTTAATACTTTATCGGAAATTATTTGTAACTTTCGGCAAGTAGAACAATGAATGGAACTGGTAGACGGTTGAAATCTTTTTATATATTGCTTCTATATAGTCTAAGAAACATATATGGAAAGCATCCAAACAGTTCCAGTCGCCAATTTTTTGTTCTTCAAGTTTAAGTGAACAACGAGGCCCATTGATAATCATGAAACGGAAATTATTTCTAACTTTCGACAAGAAGAACAATGAATAGAACAGGTGGACGGTTGAAATCTTTGTATATGTTGCTTCTATATAGTCTAAGAAACATATATGCAAAGCATCCAAACAGTACAATTCGCCAATTTTTTGTTCTTCAAGTTTAAGTGAACAATGAGCCCCAATGGTTAATCCTTTATCGGTAATTATTTGCAACTTTCGACAAGTAGAACAATGAATGGAACAGGTAGACGGTTGAAATCTTTGTATATATTGCTTCTATATAATCTAAGAAACCTATATGCAAAGCATCTAAACAGTAACAATCGCCAATTTTTTGATCTTCAAGTTTAAGTGAACAGCGAGCCCCATTAATAATCATGAAATGGAAATTATTTGTAACTTTCTACAAGTAGAACAATGAATAGAACAGGTAGACTGTTGAAATCTTTGTATATGTTTCTTCTATATAGTCTAAGAAACCTATATGCAAAGCATCTAAACAGTAACGATCGCCAATTTTTTGATCTTCAAGTTTAAGTGAACAGCGAGCCCCATTGATAATCATGAAATGGAAATTATTTGTAACTTTCTACAAGTAGAACAATGAATAGTACAGGTAGACGGGTGAAATCTTTCTATATATTGCTTCTAAATAGTCTAAGAAACATATATGCAAAGCATCCAAACAGTACAATTCGCCAATTATTTGTTCTTCAAGTTTAAGTGAACAATGAGCCCCAATGGTTGATCCTTTATCGGTAATTATTTGTAACTTTCGACAAGTAGAACAATGAATGGAACAGGTAGACGGTTGAAATCCTTGTATATATTGCTTCTATATAGTCTAAGAAACCTATATGCAAAGCATCTAAACAGTAACAATCGCCAATTTTTTGATCTTCAAGTTTAAGTCAACAGCGAGCCCCATTAATAATCATGAAATGGAAATTATTTGTAACTTTCTACAAGTAGAACAATGAATGGAACAGGTAGACGGTTGAAATCTTTGTATATATTGCTTCTATATAATCTAAGAAACCTATATGCAAAGCATCTAAACAGTAACAATCGCCAATTTTTTGATCTTCAAGTTTAAGTGAACAGCGAGCCCCATTGATAATCATGAAATGGAAATTATTTGTAACTTTCTACAAGTAGAACAATGAATAGTACAGGTAGACGGGTGAAATCTTTCTATATATTGCTTCTAAATAGTCTAAGAAACATATATGCAAAGCATCCAAACAGTACAATTCGCCAATTATTTGTTCTTCAAGTTTAAGTGAACAATGAGCCCCAATGGTTAATCCTTTATCGGTAATTATTTGTAACTTTCGACAAGTAGAACAATGAATGGAACAGGTAGACGGTTGAAATCTTTGTATATATTGCTTCTATATAATCTAAGAAACCTATATGCAAAGCATCTAAACAGTAACAATCGCCAATTTTTTGATCTTCAAGTTTAAGTGAACAGCGAGCCCCATTAATAATCATGAAATGGAAATTATTTGTAACTTTCTACAAGTAGAACAATGAATGGAACAGGTAGACGGTTGAAATATTTGTATATATTGCTTCTATATAATCTAAGAAACCTATATGCAAAGCATCTAAACAGTAACAATCGCCAATTTTTTGATCTTCAAGTTTAAGTGAACAGCGAGCCCCATTGATAATCATGAAATGGAAATTATTTGTAACTTTCTACAAGTAGAACAATGAATGGAACAGGTAGACGTTTGAATTCTTTGTATATATTGCTTCTATATAGTCTAAGAAACCTATATGCATAGCATCTAAACAGTAACAATCGCCAATTTTTTGATCTTCAAGTTTAAGTGAACAGCGAGCCCCATTGATAATCATGAAATGGAAATTATTTGTAACTTTCTACAAGTAGAACAATGAATAGAACAGGTAGACTGTTGAAATCTTTGTATATGTTTCTTCTATATAGTCTAAGAAACCTATATGCAAAGCATCTAAACGGTAACAATCGCCAATTTTTTGATCTTCAAGTTTAAGTGAACAGCGAGCCCCATTGATAATCATGAAATGGAAATTATTTGTAACTTTCTACAAGTAGAACAATGAATAGTACAGGTAGACGGGTGAAATCTTTCTATATATTGCTTCTAAATAGTCTAAGAAACATATATGCAAAGCATCCAAACAGTACAATTCGCCAATTTTTTGTTCTTCAAGTTTAAGTGGACAATGAGCCCCAATGGTTAATCCTTTATCGGTAATTATTTGTAACTTTCGACAAGTAGAACTATGAATGGAACAGGTAGACGGTTGAAATCTTTGTATATATTGCTTCTATATAGTCTAAGAAACATATATGCAAAGCATCCAAACAGTACCATTCGCCAATTTTTTGTTCTTCAAGTTTAAGTGAACTACGAGCCCCATTGTTAATCCTTTAAAGGAAATTATTTGTAAATTTCGACAAGTAGAACAATGAATGGAACAGGTAGACTGTTGAAATCATTGTATATATTGCTTCTATATAGTCTAAGAAACATATATGCAAAGCATCCAAACAGTACAATTCGCCAATTTCTTGTTCTTCAAGTTTAAGTAAACTACGATCCCCATTGTTAATCCCTTAACGGAAATTATTTGTAACTTTCGACAAGTAGAACAATGAATGGAACAGGTAGACGGTTGAAATCATTGTATATATTGCTTCTATATAGTCAAAGAAACATATCTGCAAATCATCCAAACAGTACAATTCGCCAATTATTTGTTCTTCAAGTTTAAGTGAACTACGAGCCCCATTGTTAATCCTTTAAAGGAAATTATTTGTAAATTTCGACAAGTAGGACAACGATTGGAACACGTAGACGGTTGAAATCTTTGTATATATCTTCCATATAGTCTAAGAAACATGTACGCAAAGCATCCAGACAGTACCATTCGCCAATTTCTTGTTCTTCAAGTTTAAGTGAACAATGAGCCACAATGGTTAATCCTTTATCGGAAATTATTTGTAATTTTCGACAAGTAGAACAATGAATGGAACAGGTAGACGGTTGAAATCTTTGTATATATTGCTTCTATATAATCTAAGAAACATATATGCAAAGCGTCTAAACAGTAACAATCGCCAATTTTTTTATCTTCAAGTTTAAGTGAACTACGATCCCCATTGTTAATCCCTTAACGGTAATTATTTGTAAATTTCGACAAGTAGAACAATGAATAGTACTGGTAGACGGGTGAAATCTTTCTATATATTGCTTCTAAATAGTCTAAGAAACACATATGCAAAGCATCCAAACTGTACAATTCGCCAATTTTTTGTTCTTCAAGTTTAAGTGAACAATGAGTCCCAATGTTAATCCTTTAAAGGAAATTATTTGTAAATTTCGACAAGTAGAACAATGAATGGAACAGGTAGACGGTTGAAATCTTTGTATATATTGCTTCTATATAGTCCAAGAAACATATATGCAAAGCGTCCAAACAGTACAATTCGCCAAATTTTTGTTCTTCAAGTTTAAGTGAACAATGAGCCCCAATGGTTGATCCTTTATCGGTAATTATTTGTAACTTTCGACAAGTAGAACAATGAATGGAACAGGTAGACGGTTGAAATCTTTGTATATATTGCTTCTATATAGTCTAAGAAACCTATATGCAAAGCATCTAAACAGTAACAATCGCCAATTTTTTGATCTTCAAGTTTAAGTCAACAGCGAGCCCCATTAATAATCATGAAATGGAAATTATTTGTAACTTTCTACAAGTAGAACAATGAATGGAACAGGTAGACGGTTGAAATCTTTGTATATATTGCTTCTATATAATCTAAGAAACCTATATGCAAAGCATCTAAACAGTAACAATCGCCAATTTTTTGATCTTCAAGTTTAAGTGAACAGCGAGCCCCATTGATAATCATGAAATGGAAATTATTTGTAACTTTCTACAAGTAGAACAATGAATAGTACAGGTAGACGGGTGAAATCTTTCTATATATTGCTTCTAAATAGTCTAAGAAACATATATGCAAAGCATCCAAACAGTACAATTCGCCAATTATTTGTTCTTCAAGTTTAAGTGAACAATGAGCCCCAATGGTTAATCCTTTATCGGTAATTATTTGTAACTTTCGACAAGTAGAACAATGAATGGAACAGGTAGACGGTTGAAATCTTTGTATATATTGCTTCTATATAATCTAAGAAACCTATATGCAAAGCATCTAAACAGTAACAATCGCCAATTTTTTGATCTTCAAGTTTAAGTGAACAGCGAGCCCCATTAATAATCATGAAATGGAAATTATTTGTAACTTTCTACAAGTAGAACAATGAATGGAACAGGTAGACGGTTGAAATATTTGTATATATTGCTTCTATATAATCTAAGAAACCTATATGCAAAGCATCTAAACAGTAACAATCGCCAATTTTTTGATCTTCAAGTTTAAGTGAACAGCGAGCCCCATTGATAATCATGAAATGGAAATTATTTGTAACTTTCTACAAGTAGAACAATGAATGGAACAGGTAGACGTTTGAATTCTTTGTATATATTGCTTCTATATAGTCTAAGAAACCTATATGCATAGCATCTAAACAGTAACAATCGCCAATTTTTTGATCTTCAAGTTTAAGTGAACAGCGAGCCCCATTGATAATCATGAAATGGAAATTATTTGTAACTTTCTACAAGTAGAACAATGAATAGAACAGGTAGACTGTTGAAATCTTTGTATATGTTTCTTCTATATAGTCTAAGAAACCTATATGCAAAGCATCTAAACGGTAACAATCGCCAATTTTTTGATCTTCAAGTTTAAGTGAACAGCGAGCCCCATTGATAATCATGAAATGGAAATTATTTGTAACTTTCTACAAGTAGAACAATGAATAGTACAGGTAGACGGGTGAAATCTTTCTATATATTGCTTCTAAATAGTCTAAGAAACATATATGCAAAGCATCCAAACAGTACAATTCGCCAATTTTTTGTTCTTCAAGTTTAAGTGGACAATGAGCCCCAATGGTTAATCCTTTATCGGTAATTATTTGTAACTTTCGACAAGTAGAACAATGAATGGAACAGGTAGACGGTTGAAATCTTTGTATATATTGCTTCTATATAGTCTAAGAAACATATATGCAAAGCATCCAAACAGTACCATTCGCCAGTTTTTTGTTCTTCAAGTTTAAGTGAACAGCGAGCCCCATTGATAATCATGAAATGGAAATTATTTGTAAATTTCTACAAGTAGAACAATGAATAGTACAGGTAGACGGTTGAAATCTTTGTATATATTGCTTCTATATAATCTAAGAAACATATATGCAAAGCATTCAAACAGTACCATTCGCCAAATTTTTTTTCTTCAAGTTTAAGTGAACAATGAGCCCCAATGGTTAATCCTTTATCGGTAATTATTTGTAACTTTCGACAAGTAGAACAATGAATGGAACAGGTAGACGGTTGAAATCTTTGTATATATTGCTTCTATATAGTCTAAGAAACATATATGCAAAGCATCCAAACAGTACCATTCGCCAATTTTTTGTTCTTCAAGTTTAAGTGAACAGCGAGCCCCATTGATAATCATGAAATGGAAATTATTTGTAAATTTCTACAAGTAGAACAATGAATAGTACAGGTAGACGGTTGAAATCTTTGTATTTATTGCTCCTATATAATCTAAGAAACATATATGCAAAGCATCCAAACAGTACCATTCGCCAATTTCTTGTTCTTCAAGTTTAAGTGAACAGCGAGCCCCATTGATAATCATGAAATGGAAATTATTTGTAACTTTCTACAAGTAGAACAATGAATGGAACAGGTAGACGGTTGAATTCTTTGTATATATTGCTTCTATATAGTCTAAGAAACCTATATGCAAAGCATCCAAACAGTACCATTCGCCAAATTTTTGTTCTTCAAGTTTAAGTGAACAACGAGCCCCATTGATAATCATGAAACGGAAATTATCTGTAACTTTCTACAAGTAGAACAATGAATAGTACAGGTAGACGGGTGAAATCTTTCTATATATTGCTTCTAAATAGTCTAAGAAACATAAATGCAAAGCATCCAAACAGTAAAATTCGCCAATTTATTGTTCTTCAAGTTTAAGTGAACAACGAGCCCCATTGTTAATCCTTTAAAGGAAATTATTTGTAAATTTCGACAAGTAGAACAATGAATGGAACAGGTAGACGGTTGAAATCTTTGTATATATTGCATCTATATAGTCTAAGAAACATATATGAAAAGCATCCAAACTGTACAATTCGCCAATTTTTTGATCTTCAAGTTTAAGTGAACAGCGAGCCCCATTGATAATCATGAAATGGAAATTATTTGTAACTTTCTACAAGTAGAACAATGAATAGTACAGGTAGACGGGTGAAATCTTTCTATATATTGCTTCTAAATAGTCTAAGAAACCTATATGCAAAGCATCTAAACAGTAACAATCGCCAATTTTTTGATCTTCAAGTTTAAGTGAACAGCGAGCCCCATTGATAATCATGAAATGGAAATTATTTGTTACTTTCTACAAGTAGAACAATGAATAGAACAGGTAGACTGTTGAAATATTTGTATATGTTTCTTCTAAATAGTCTAAGAAACATATATGCAAAGCATCCAAACAGTAAAATTCGCCAATTTATTGTTCTTCAAGTTTAAGTGAACAACGAGCCCCATTGTTAATCCTTTAAAGGAAATTATTTGTAAATTTCGACAAGTAGAACAATGAATGGAACAGGTAGACGGTTGAAATCTTTGTATATATTGCTTCTATATAGTCTAAGAAACATATATGCAAAGCATCCAAACAGTACCATTCGCCAATTTTTTGTTCTTCAAGTTTAAGTGAACAGCGAGCCCCATTGATAATCATGAAATGGAAATTATTTGTAAATTTCTACAAGTAGAACAATGAATAGTACAGGTAGACGGTTGAAATCTTTGTATATATTGCTTCTATATAATCTAAGAAACATATATGCAAAGCATTCAAACAGTACCATTCGCCAAATTTTTGTTCTTCAAGTTTAAGTGAACAATGAGCCCCAATGGTTAATCCTTTATCGGTAATTATTTGTAACTTTCGACAAGTAGAACAATGAATGGAACAGGTAGACGGTTGAAATCTTTCTATATATTGCTTCTATATAGTCTAAGAAACATATATGCAAAGCATCCAAACAGTACCATTCGCCAATTTTTTGTTCTTCAAGTTTAAGTGAACAGCGAGCCCCATTGATAATCATGAAATGGAAATTATTTGTAAATTTCTACAAGTAGAACAATGAATAGTACAGGTAGACGGTTGAAATCTTTGTATATATTGCTTCTATATAATCTAAGAAACATATATGCAAAGCATTCAAACAGTACCATTCGCCAAATTTTTGTTCTTCAAGTTTAAGTGAACAACGAGCCCCATTGATAATCATGAAACGGAAATTATTTGTAACTTTCTACAAGTAGAACAATGAACAGAACAGGTAGACGGTTGAAATCTTTGTATATGTTGCTTCTATATAGTCTAAGAAACCTATATGCAAAGCATCTAAACAGTAACAATCGCCAATTTTTTGATCTTCAAGTTTAAGTGAACAGCGAGCCCCATTGATAATCATGAAATGGAAATTATTTGTAACTTTCTACAAGTAGAACAATGAATAGTACAGGTAGACGGGTGAAATCTTTCTATATATTGCTTCTAAATAGTCTAAGAAACATATATGCAAAGCATCCAAACAGTACAATTCGCCAATTTTTTGTTCTTCAAGTTTAAGTGAACAATGAGCCCCAATGGTTAATCCTTTATCGGTAATTATTTGTAACTTTCGACAAGTAGAACAATGAATGGAACAGGTAGACGGTTGAAATCATTGTATATATTGCTTCTATATAGCCTACGAAACATATATGCAAAGCATCCAAACAGTACAATTCGCCAATTTTTTGTTCTTCAAGTTTAAGTGAACAATGAGCCCCATTGTTAATCCTTTATCGGAAATTATTTGTAACTTTCGACAAGTAGAACAATGAATAGTACAGGTAGACGGGTGAAATCTTTCTATATAGTGCTTCTAAATAGTCTAAGAAACACATATGCAAAGCATCCAAACAGTACAATTCGCCAATTTTTTGTTCTTCAAGTTTAAGTGAACTACGAGTCCCATTGTTAATCCTTTAACGGAAATTAATTGTAACTTTCTACAAGCAGAACAATGATTGGAACACGCAGACGGTTGAAATCTTTGTATATATTGCCTCCATATAGTCTAAGAAACATATATGCAAAGCATCCAAACAGTACAATTCGCCAATTTTTTGTTCTTCAAGTTTAAGTGAACAATGAGCCCCATTGTTAATCCTTTATCGGAAATTATTTGTAACTTTCGACAAGTAGAACAATGAATAGTACAGGTAGACGGTTGAAATCTTTGTATATATTGCTTCTATATAATCTAAGAAACATATATGCAAAGCATTCAAACAGTACCATTCGCCAAATTTTTGTTCTTCAAGTTTAAGTGAACAACGAGCCCCATTGATAATCATGAAACGGAAATTATTTGTAACTTTCTACAAGTAGAACAATGAACAGAACAGGTAGACGGTTGAAATCTTTGTATATGTTGCTTCTATATAGTCTAAGAAACCTATATGCAAAGCATCTAAACAGTAACAATCGCCAATTTTTTGATCTTCAAGTTTAAGTGAACAGCGAGCCCCATTGATAATCATGAAATGGAAATTATTTGTAACTTTCTACAAGTAGAACAATGAATAGTACAGGTAGACGGGTGAAATCTTTCTATATATTGCTTCTAAATAGTCTAAGAAACATATATGCAAAGCATCCAAACAGTACAATTCGCCAATTTTTTGTTCTTCAAGTTTAAGTGAACTACGAGCCCATTGTTAATCCTTTAAAGGAAATTATTTGTAACTTTCTACAAGTAGAACAATGAACAGAACAGGTAGACGGTTGAAATCTTTGTATATGTTGCTTCTATATAGTCTAAGAAACCTATATGCAAAGCATCTAAACAGTAACAATCGCCAATTTTTTGATCTTCAAGTTTAAGTGAACAGCGAGCCCCATTGATAATCATGAAATGGAAATTATTTGTAACTTTCTACAAGTAGAACAATGAATAGTACAGGTAGACGGGTGAAATCTTTCTATATATTGCTTCTAAATAGTCTAAGAAACATATATGCAAAGCATCCAAACAGTACAATTCGCCAATTTTTTGTTCTTCAAGTTTAAGTGAACAATGAGCCCCAATGGTTAATCCTTTATCGGTAATTATTTGTAACTTTCGACAAGTAGAACAATGAATGGAACAGGTAGACGGTTGAAATCATTGTATATATTGCTTCTATATAGCCTACGAAACATATATGCAAAGCAGCCAAACAGTACAATTCGCCAATTTTTTGTTCTTCAAGTTTAAGTGAACAATGAGCCCCATTGTTAATCCTTTATCGGAAATTATTTGTAACTTTCGACAAGTAGAACAATGAATAGTACAGGTAGACGGGTGAAATCTTTCTATATAGTGCTTCTAAATAGTCTAAGAAACACATATGCAAAGCATCCAAACAGTACAATTCGCCAATTTTTTGTTCTTCAAGTTTAAGTGAACAGCGAGCCCCATTGATAATCATGAAATGGAAATTATTTGTAACTTTCTACAAGTAGAACAATGAATAGTACAGGTAGACGGTTGTAATCTTTGTATATATTGCTTCTATATAATCTAAGAAACATATATGCAAAGCATCCAAACAGTACCATTCGCCAATTTTTTGTTCTTCAAGTTTAAGTCAACAACGAGCCCCATTGATAATCATGAAACGGAAATTATTTGTAACTTTCTACAAGTAGAACAATGAATAGTACAGGTAGACGGTTGAAATCTTTGTATATATTGCTTCTATATAATCTAAGAAACATATATGCAAAGCATCCAAACAGTACCATTCGCCAATTTTTTGTTCTTCAAGTTTAAGTCAACATCGAGCCCCATTGATAATCATGAAACGGAAATTATTTGTAACTTTCTACAAGTAGAACAATGAATAGAACAGGTAGACGGTTGAAATCTTTGTATATGTTGCTTCTATATAGTCTAAGAAACCTATATGCAAAGTATCTAAACAGTAACAATCGCCAATTTTTTGATCTTCAAGTTTAAGTGAACAGCGAGCCCCATTGATAATCATGAAATGGAAATTATTTGTAACTTTCTACAAGTAGAACAATGAATAGTACAGGTAGACGGGTGAAATCTTTCTATATAGTGCTTCTAAAAAGTCTAAGAAACACATATGCAAAGCATCCAAACAGTACAATTCGCCAATTTTTTGTTCTTCAAGTTTAAGTGAACTACGAGCCCCATTGTTAATCCTTTAAAGGAAATTATTTGTAAATTTCGACTAGTAAAACAATGAATGGATCAGGTAGACGGTTGAAATCATTGTATATATTGCTTCTATATAGCCTACGAAACATATATGCAAAGCATCCAAACAGTACAATTCGCCAATTTTTTGTTCTTCAAGTTTAAGTGAACAATGAGCCCCATTGTTAATCCTTTATCGGAAATTATTTGTAACTTTCGACAAGTAGAACAATGAATAGTACAGGTAGACGGGTGAAATCTTTCTATATAGTGCTTCTAAATAGTCTAAGAAACACATATGCAAAGCATCCAAACAGTACAATTCGCCAATTTTTTGTTCTTCAAGTTTAAGTGAACTACGAGTCCCATTGTTAATCCTTTAACGGAAATTAATTGTAACTTTCTACAAGCAGAACAATGATTGGAACACGCAGACGGTTGAAATCTTTGTATATATTGCCTCCATATAGTCTAAGAAACATATATGCAAAGCATCCAAACAGTACAATTCGCCAATTTTTTGTTCTTCAAGTTTAAGTGAACAATGAGCCCCATTGTTAATCCTTTATCGGAAATTATTTGTAACTTTCGACAAGTAGAACAATGAATAGTACAGGTAGACGGTTGAAATCTTTGTATATATTGCTTCTATATAATCTAAGAAACATATATGCAAAGCATTCAAACAGTACCATTCGCCAAATTTTTGTTCTTCAAGTTTAAGTGAACAACGAGCCCCATTGATAATCATGAAACGGAAATTATTTGTAACTTTCTACAAGTAGAACAATGAACAGAACAGGAAGACGGTTGAAATCTTTGTATATGTTGCTTCTATATAGTCTAAGAAACCTATATGCAAAGCATCTAAACAGTAACAATCGCCAATTTTTTGATCTTCAAGTTTAAGTGAACAGCGAGCCCCATTGATAATCATGAAATGGAAATTATTTGTAACTTTCTACAAGTAGAACAATGAATAGTACAGGTAGACGGGTGAAATCTTTCTATATATTGCTTCTAAATAGTCTAAGAAACATATATGCAAAGCATCCAAACAGTACAATTCGCCAATTTTTTGTTCTTCAAGTTTAAGTGAACTACGAGCCCATTGTTAATCCTTTAAAGGAAATTATTTGTAACTTTCTACAAGTAGAACAATGAACAGAACAGGTAGACGGTTGAAATCTTTGTATATGTTGCTTCTATATAGTCTAAGAAACCTATATGCAAAGCATCTAAACAGTAACAATCGCCAATTTTTTGATCTTCAAGTTTAAGTGAACAGCGAGCCCCATTGATAATCATGAAATGGAAATTATTTGTAACTTTCTACAAGTAGAACAATGAATAGAACAGGTAGACTGTTGAAATCTTTGTATATGTTTCTTCTATATAGTCTAAGAAACCTATATGCAAAGCATCTAAACAGTAACAATCGCCAATTTTTTGATCTTCAAGTTTAAGTGAACAGCGAGCCCCATTGATAATCATGAAATGGAAATTATTTGTAACTTTCTACAAGTAGAACAATGAATAGTACAGGTAGACGGTTGAAATCTTTGTATATATTGCTTCTATATAATCTAAGAAACATATATGCAAAGCATCCAAACAGTACCATTCGCCAATTTTTTGTTCTTCAAGTTTAAGTCAACAACGAGCCCCATTGATAATCATGAAACGGAAATTATTTGTAACTTTCTACAAGTAGAACAATGAATAGAACAGGTAGACGGTTGAAATCTTTGTATATGTTGCTTCTATATAGTCTAAGAAACCTATATGCAAAGTATCTAAACAGCAACAATCGCCAATTTTTTGATCTTCAAGATTAAGTGAACAGCGAGCCCCATTGATAATCATGAAATGGAAATTATTTGTAACTTTCTACAAGTAGAACAATGAATAGTACAGGTAGACGGGTGAAATCTTTCTATATAGTGCTTCTAAATAGTCTAAGAAACACATATGCAAAGCATCCAAACAGTACAATTCGCCAATTTTTTGTTCTTCAAGTTTAAGTGAACAATGAGCCCCATTGTTAATCCTTTAAAGGAAATTATTTGTAAATTTCGACAAGTAAAACAATGAATGGATCAGGTAGACGGTTGAAATCATTGTATATATTGCTTCTATATAGCCTACGAAACATATATGCAAAGCATCCAAACAGTACAATTCGCCAATTATTTCATCTTCATGTTTAAGTGAACTACGAGCCCCATTGTTAATCCTTTAAAGGAAATTATTTGTAAATTTCGACAAGTAGAACAATGAAAGGATCATGTAGACGGTTGAAATCATTGTATATATTGCTTCCATATAGTCTAAGAAACATATATGCAAAGCATCCAAACAGTACCATTTGCCAATTTTTTGTTCTTCAAGTTTAAGTGAACAATGAGCCCCATTGTTAATCTTTTATCGGAAATTATTTGTAACTTTCGACAAGTAGAACATTGAATGGAAAAGGTAGACGGTTGAAACCTTTGTATATATTGCTTCTATAAAGTATGAGAAACATATATGCAAAGCATCCAAACAGTACAATTCGCCAATTTTTTGTTCTTCAAGTTTAAGTGAACAATGAGCCCCAATGGTTAATCCGTTATCGGAAATTATTTGTAACCTTCGACAAGTAGAACAGTGAATGGAACAGGTAGACGGTTGAAATCTTTGTATATATTGCTTCTATATAATCTAAGAAACATATATGCAAAGCATCTAAACAGTAACAATCGCCAATTTTTTGATCTTCAAGTTTAAGTGAACAGCGAGCCCCATTGATAATCATGAAATGGAAATTATTTGTAACTTTCTACAAGTAGAACAATGAATAGTACAGGTAGACGGTTGAAATCTTTGTATATATTGCTTCTATATAATCTAAGAAATATATATGCAAAGCATACAAACAGTACCATTCGCCAAATTTTTGTTCTTCAAGTTTAAGTGAACAACGAGCCCCATTGATAATCATGAAACGGAAATTATTTGTAACTTTCTACAAGTAGAACAATGAACAGAAAAGGTAGACGGTTGAAATCTTTGTATATGTTGCTTCTATATAGTCTAAGAAACCTATCTGCAAAGCATCTAAACAGTAACAATCGCCAATTTTTTGATCTTCAATTTTAAGTGAACAGCGAGCCCCATTGATAATCATGAAATGGAAATTATTTATAACATTCTACAAGTAGAACAATGAATAGTACAGGCAGACGGGTGAAATCTTTCTATATATTGCTTCTAAATAGTCTAGGAAACATATATGCAAAGCATCCAAACAGTAAAATTCGCCAACTTATTATTCCTCAAGTTTAAGTGAACAACGAGCCCCATTGTTAATCCTTTAAAGGAAATTATTTGTAAATTTCGACAAGCAGAACAATGAATGGAACAGGTAGACGGTTGAAATCTTTGTATATATTGCATCTATATAGTCTAAGAAACATATATGCAAAGCATCCAAACAGTACAATTCGCCAATTATTTCATCTTCATGTTTAAGTGAACTACGAGCCCCATTGTTAATCCTTTAAAGGAAATTATTTGTAAATTTCGACAAGTAGAACAATGAAAGGATCATGTAGACGGTTGAAATCATTGTATATATTGCTTCTATATAGTCTGCGAAACAAATATGCAAAGCATCCAAACAGTACAATTCGCCAATTTTTTGTTCTTCAAGTTTAAGTCAACAACGAGCCCCATTGATAATCATGAAACGGAAATTATTTGTAACTTTCTACAAGTAGAACAATGAATAGAACAGGTAGACGGTTGAAATCTTTGTATATGTTGCTTCTATATAGTCTAAGAAACCTATATGCAAAGCATCTAAACAGTAACAATCGCCAATTTTTTGATCTTCAAGTTTAAGTGAACAGCGAGCCCCATTGATAATCATGAAATGGAAATTATTTGTAACTTTCTACAAGTAGAACAATGAATAGTACAGGTAGACGGGTGAAATCTTTCTATATAGTGCTTCTAAATAGTCTAAGAAACACATATGCAAAGCATCCAAACAGTACAATTCGCCAATTTTTTGTTCTTCAGGTTTAAGTGAACTACGAGCCCCATTGTTAATCCTTTAAAGGAAATTATTTGTAAATTTCGACAAGTAAAACAATGAATGGATCAGGTAGACGGTTGATATCATTGTATATATTGCTTCTATATAGCCTACGAAACATATATGCAAAGCATCCAAACAGTACAATTCGCCAATTTTTCGTTCTTCAAGTTTAAGTGAACTACGAGTCCCATTGTTAATCCTTTAACGGAAATTAATTGTAACTTTCTACAAGCAGAACAATGATTGGAAAACGCAGACGGTTGAAATCTTTGTATATATTGCTTCCATATAGTCTAAGAAACATATATGCAAAGCATCCAAACAGTACCATTCGCCAATTTTTTGTTCTTCAAGTTTAAGTGAACAATGAGCCCCATTGTTAATCTTTTATCGGAAATTATTTGTAACTTTCGACAAGTAGAACATTGAATGGAACAGGTAGACGGTTGAAACCTTTGTATATATTGCTTCTATAAAGTATAAGAAACATATATGCAAAGCATCCAAACAGTACAATTCGCCAATTTTTTGTTCTTCAAGTTTAAGTGAACAATGAGCCCCAATGGTTAATCCGTTATCGGAAATTATTTGTAACCTTCGACAAGTAGAACAATGAATGGAACAGGTAGACGGTTGAAATCTTTGTATATATTGCTTCTATATAATCTAAGAAACATATATGGAAAGCATCTAAACAGTAACAATCGCCAATTTTTTGATCTTCAAGTTTAAGTGAACAGCGAGCCCCATTGATAATCATGAAATGGAAATTATTTGTAACTTTCTACAAGTAGAACAATGAATAGTACAGGTAGACGGTTGAAATCTTTGTATATATTGCTTCTATATAGTCTAAGAAACACATATGCAAAGCATCCAAACAGTACAATTCGCCAATTTATTGTTGTTCAAGTTTAAGTGAACAACGAGCCCCATTGTTAATCCTTTAAAGGAAATTATTTGTAAATTTCGACAAGTAAAACAATGAATGGATCAGGTAGACGGTTGAAATCATTGTATATATTGCTTCTATATAGCCTACGAAACATATATGCAAAGCATCCAAACAGTACAATTCGCCAATTTTTCGTTCTTCAAGTTTAAGTGAACTACGAGTCCCATTGTTAATCCTTTAACGGAAATTAATTGTAACTTTCTACAAGCAGAACAATGATTGGAAAACGCAGACGGTTGAAATCTTTGTATATATTGCTTCCATATAGTCTAAGAAACATATATGCAAAGCATCCAAACAGTACCATTCGCCAATTTTTTGTTCTTCAAGTTTAAGTGAACAATGAGCCCCATTGTTAATCTTTTATCGGAAATTATTTGTAACTTTCGACAAGTAGAACATTGAATGGAACAGGTAGACGGTTGAAACCTTTGTATATATTGCTTCTATAAAGTATAAGAAACATATATGCAAAGCATCCAAACAGTACAATTCGCCAATTTTTTGTTCTTCAAGTTTAAGTGAACAATGAGCCCCAATGGTTAATCCGTTATCGGAAATTATTTGTAACCTTCGACAAGTAGAACAATGAATGGAACAGGTAGACGGTTGAAATCTTTGTATATATTGCTTCTATATAATCTAAGAAACATATATGGAAAGCATCTAAACAGTAACAATCGCCAATTTTTTGATCTTCAAGTTTAAGTGAACAGCGAGCCCCATTGATAATCATGAAATGGAAATTATTTGTAACTTTCTACAAGTAGAACAATGAATAGTACAGGTAGACGGTTGAAATCTTTGTATATATTGCTTCTATATAGTCTAAGAAACACATATGCAAAGCATCCAAACAGTACAATTCGCCAATTTATTGTTGTTCAAGTTTAAGTGAACAACGAGCCCCATTGTTAATCCTTTAAAGGAAATTATTTGTAAATTTCGACAAGTAGATCAATGATTGGAACACGTAGACGGTTGAAATCTTTGTATATATTGCTTCCATATAGTCTAAGAAACATGTACGCAAAGCATCCAAACAGTACCGTTCGCCAATTTTTTGTTCTTCAGGTTTAAGTGAACAATGAGCCCCATTGTTAATCCTTTATAGGAAATTATTTGTAACTTTCTACAGGTAGAACAATGAATAGTACAGGTAGACGGGTGAAATCTTTCTATATATTGCATCTAAATAGTCTAAGAAACATATATGCAAAGCTTCCAAACAGTACCATTCGCCAATTTTTTGTTCTTCAAGTTTAAGTGAACTACGAGCCCCATTGTTAATCCTTTAAAGGAAATTATTTGTAAGTTTCGACAAGTAGAACAATGAATGGAACAGGTAGACTGTTGAAATCATTGTATATATTGCTTCTATAAAGTCTAAGAAACATATATGCAAAGCATCCAAACAGTACCATTCGCCAATTTTTTGTTTTTCAAGTTTAAGTGAACAATGAGCCCCAATGGTTAATCCTTTATCGGAAATTATTTGTAACTTTCGACAAGTAGAACAATGAATGGAACAGGTAGACGGTTGAATTCTTCGTATATATTGCTTCTATATAGTCTAAGAAACATATATGCAAAGCATCCAAACAGTACAATTCGCCAATTTATTGTTCTTCAAGTTTAAGTGAACAACGAGCCCCATTGTTAATCCTTTAAAGGAAATTATTTGTAAATTTCGACAAGTAGAACAATGATTGGAACAGGTAGACGTTTGAAATCTTTGTATATATTGCTTCCATATAGTCTAAGAAACATGTACGCAAAGCATCCAAACAGTACCATTCGCCAATTTTTTGTTCTTCAAGTTTAAGTGAACAAGGAGCCCCAATGGTTAATCCTTTATCGGAAATTACTTGTAATTTTCGACAAGTAGAACAATGAATGGAACAGGTAGACGGTTGAAATCTTTGTATATATTGCTTCTATATAATGTAAGAAACATATATGCAAAGCATACAAGCAGTACCATTCGCCAATATTTTGTTCTTCAAGTTTAAGTGAACTACGAGCCCCATTGTTAATCCTTTAACGGAAATTAATTCTAACTTTCTACATGTAGAACAATGCTTGGAACACGTAGACGGATGAAATCTTTGTATATATTGCTTCCATATAGTCTAAGAAACATGTACGCAAAGCATCCAAACAGTACCATTCGCCAATTTTTTGTTCTTCAAGTTTAAGTGAACAAGGAGCCCCAATGGTTAATCCTTTATCGGAAATTACTTGTAATTTTCGACAAGTAGAACAATGAATGGAACAGGTAGACGGTTGAAATCTTTGTATATATTGCTTCTATATAGTCCAAGAAACCTATATGCAAAGCATCCAAACAGTACTCTTCGCCAATTTTTTGTTCTTCAAGTTTAAGTGAACTACGAGCCCCATTGTTAATCCTTTAAAGGAAATTATTTGCAAATTTCGACAAGTAGAACAATGAATGGAACAGGTAGACGGTTGAAATCAATGTATATATTGCTTCCATATAGTCTAAGAAACATGTACGCAAAGCATCCAAACATTACCATTCGCCAATTTTTTGATCTTCAAGTTTAAGTGAACATCGAGCCCCATTGATAATCATGAAATGGAAATTATTTGTAACTTTCTACAAGTAGAACAATGAATAGTACAGGTAGACGGGTGAAATCTTTCTATATATTGCTTCTAAATAGTCTAAGAAACATATATGCAAAGTATCCAAACAGTACAATTCGCCAATTTTTTGTTCTCCATGTTTAAGTGAACTACGAGCCCAATTGTTAATCCTTTAAAGGAAATTATTTGTAAATATCGACAAGTAGAACAATGAATGGATCATGTAGACGGTTGAAATCATTGTATATATTGCTTCTATATAGTCTAAGAAACATATATGCAAAGCATCCAAACAGTACAATTCGCCAATTTTTTGTTCTTCAAGTTTAAGTGAACTACGAGCTCCATTGTCAATCCTTTAAAGGAAATTATTTGTAAATTTCGACAAGTAGAACAGTGAATGGAACAGGTAGACGGTTGAAATCTTTGTATATATTGCTTCTATATAGTCTAAGAAACGTATCTGCAAAGCATCCAGACAGTATAATTCGCCAATTTTTTGTTCTTCAAGTTTAAGTAAACTACGATCCCCATTGTTAATCCCTTAATGGAAATTATTTGTAACTTTCGACAAGAAGAACAATGAATGGAACTGGTACACGGTTGAAATCCTTTTATATATTGCTTCTATATAGTCTAAGAAACATATATGCAAAGCATCCAAACAGTACCAGTCGCCAATTTTTTGTTCTTCAAGTTTAAGTGAACAACGAGGCCCATTGATAATCATGAAACGGAAATTATTTGTAACTTTCGACAAGATGAACAATGAATAGAACAGGTAGACGGTTGAAATCTTTGTATATATTGCTTCTATATAGTCTAAGAAACATATATGCAAAGCATCCAAACAGTACAATTCGCCAATTTTTTGTTCTTCAAGTTTCAGTGAACTGCGAGCTCCATTGTTAATCCTTTAAAGGAAATTATTTGTAACTTTCGACAAGTAGAACAATGAATGGAACAGGTAGACTGTTGAAATCATTGTATATATTGCTTCTATATAGTCTAAGAAACATTTATGCAAAGCATCCAAACAGTACAATTCGCCAATTTTTTGTTCTTCAAGTTTAAGTAAACTACAATCCCCATTGTTAATCCCTTAACGGAAATTATTTGCAACTTTCGGCAAGTAGAACAGTGAATAGAACAGGTAGACGGTTGAAATCTTTGTATATATTGCTTCTATATAGTCTAAGAAACATATATGCAAAGCATCCAAACAGTACAATTCGCCAATTTTTTGTTCTTCAAGTTTCAGTGAACTGCGAGCTCCATTGTTAATCCTTTAAAGGAAATTATTTGTAACTTTCGACAAGTAGAACAATGAATGGAACAGGTAGACGGTTGAAATCTTTGTATATATTGCATCTATATAGTCTAAGAAACATATATGCAAAGCATCCAAACAGTACAATTCGACAATTTTTTGTTCTTCAAGTTTAGTGAACAATGAGCCCCAATGGTTAATCCTTTATCGGAAATTATATGTAATTTTCGACAAGTAGAACAATGAATGGAGCAGGTAGACGGTTGAAATCTTTGTATATATTGCTTCAATATAATCTAAGAAACATATATGCAAAGCATCCACACAGTACCATTCGCCACGTTTTTGTTCTTCAAGTTTAAGTGAACAACGAGCCCCATTGTTAATCCTTTAAAGGAAATTATTTGTAAATTTCGACAAGTAGAACAATGATTGGAACACGTAGACGGTTGAAATCTTTGTATATATTGCTTCCATATAGTCTAAGAAACATGTACGCAAAGCATCCAAACAGTACAATTCGCCAATTTTTTGTTCTTCAAGTTTAAGTGAACTACGATCCCCATTGTTAATCCCTTAACGGCAATTATTTGTAACTTTCGACAAGTAGAACAGTGAATGGAACAGGTAGACGGTTGAAATCTTTGTATATATTGCTTCTTTATAGTATAAGAAACATATATGCAAAGCATCCAAACAGTACAATTCGCCAATTTTTTGTTCTTCAAGTTTAAGTGAACAATGAGCCCCAATGGTTAATCCGTTATCGGAAATTATTTGTAACTTTCGACAAGTAGAACAATGAATGGAACAGGTAGATGGTTGAAATCTTTGTATATATTGCTTCTATATAGTCTAAGAAACAAATATGCAAAGCATCCAAACAGTACCATTCGCCAATTTTTTGTTCTTCAAGTTTAAGTGAACTACGAGCCCCATTGTTAATCCTTTAAAGGAAATTATTTGTAAATTTCGACAAGTAGAACAATGAATGGAACAGGTAGACTGTTGAAATCATTGTATATATTGGTTCTAAATAGTCTAAGAAACATATATGCAAAGCATCCAAACAGTACAATTCGCCAATTTTTTGTTCCTCAAGTTTAAGTAAACTACGATCCCCATTGTTAATCCCTTGACGGAAATTATTTGTAACTTTCGACAAGTAGAACAATGAATGGAACAGGTAGACGGTTGAATTTTTTGTTCTTCAAGTTTAGTGAACAATGAGCCCCAATGGTTAATCCTTTATCGGAAATTATTTGTAATTTTCGACAAGTAGAACAATGAATGAACAGGTAGACGGTTGAAATCTTTGTATATATTGCTTCTATATAATCTAAGAAACATATATGCAAAGCATCCAAACAGTACCATGCGACAATTTTTTGTTCTTCAAGTTTAAGTGAACAATGAGCCCCAATGGTTAATCCGTTATCGGAAATTATTTGTAACTTTCGACAAGTAGAACAATGAATGGAACAGGTAGACGGTTGAAATCTTTGTATATATTGCTTCTATATAGTCTAAGAAACATATATGCAAAGCATCCAAACAGCACAATTCGCCAATTTATTGTTCTTCAAGTTTAAGTGAACAACGAGCCCCATTGTTAATCCTTTAAAGGAAATTATTTGTAACTTTCGACAAGTAGAACAATGAATGGAACAGGTAGACGGTTGAAATCTTTGTATATATTGCTTCTATATAGTCTATGAAACATATATGCAAAGCATCCAAACAGTACAATTCGCCAATTTTTTGTTCTTCAAGTTTAAGTGAACAATGAGACCCAATGGTTAATCCTTTATCGGAAATTATTTGTAAATTTCGACAAGTAGAATAATGAATGGAACAGGTAGCCGGTTGAAATCTTTGTATATATTGCTTCTATATAGTCTAAGAAACATATATGCAAAGCATCCAAACAGTACAACTCGACAATTTTTTGTTCTTCAAGTTTAGTGAACAATGAGCCCCAATGGTTAATCCTTTATCGGAAATTATTTGTAATTTTCGACAAGTAGAACAATGAATGGAACAGGTAGACGGTTGAAATCTTTGTATATATTGCTTCTATGTAGTCTAAGAAACATATATGCAAAGCATCCAAACAGTACAATTCGCCAATTTTTTGTTCTTCAAGTTTAAGTGAACAATGAGCCCCAATGGTTAATCCTTTATCGGAAATTATTTGTAAATTTCGACAAGTAGAACAATGAATGGAACAGGTAGACTGTTGAAATCATTGTATATATTGCTTCTATATAGTATAAGAAACATATGTGCAAAGCATCCAAACAGTACAATTCGCCAATTTATTGTTCTTCAAGTTTAAGTAAACAACGAGCCCCATTGTTAATCCTTTAAAGGAAATTATTTGTAACTTTCGACAAGTAGAACAATGAATGGAACAGGTAGACGGTTGAAATCTTTGTATATATTGCATCTATATAGTCTAAGAAACATGTACGCAAAGCATCCAAACAGTACAATTCGCCAATTTTTTGTTCTTCAAGATTAAGTGAACTACGATCCCCATTGTTAATCCCTTAACGGCAATTATTTGTAACTTTCGACAAGTAGAACAGTGAATGGAACAGGTAGACGGTTGAAATCTTTGTATATATTGCTTCCATATAGTCTAAGAAACATGTACGCAAAGCATCCAAACAGTACAATTCGCCAATTTTTTGTTCTTCAAGTTTAAGTGAACTACGATCCCCATTGTTAATCCCTTAACGGCAATTATTTGTAACTTTCGACAAGTAGAACAGTGAATGGAACAGGTAGACGGTTGAAATCTTTGTATATATTGCTTCTTTATAGTATAAGAAACATATATGCAAAGCATCCAAACAGTACAATTCGCCAATTTTTTGTTCTTCAAGTTTAAGTGAACAATGAGCCCCAATGGTTAATCCGTTATCGGAAATTATTTGTAACTTTCGACAAGTAGAACAATGAATGGAACAGGTAGATGGTTGAAATCTTTGTATATATTGCTTCTATATAGTCTAAGAAACATATATGCAAAGCATCCAAACAGTACAATTCGCCAATTTTTTGTTCTTCAAGTTTAAGTGAACAATGAGCCCCAATGGTTAATCCTTTATCGGAAATTATTTGTAACTTTCGACAAGTAGAACAATGAATGGAACAGGTAGACGGTTGAAATCTTTGTATATATTGCTTCTATATAGTCTAAGAAACATATATGCAAAGCATCCAAACAGTACCATTCGCCAATTTTTTGTTCTACAAGTTTAAGTGAACAAAGAGCCCCAATGGTTAATCCTTTATCGGAAATTATTTGTAACTTTCGACAAGTAGAACAATGAATGGAACAGGTAGACGGTTGAAATCTTTGTATATATTGCTTCTATGTAGTCTAAGAAACATATATGCAAAGCATCCAAACAGTACAATTCGCCAATTTTTTGTTCTTCAAGTTTAAGTGAACAATGAGCCCCAATGGTTAATCCTTTATCGGAAATTATTTGTAAATTTCGACAAGTAGAACAATGAATGGAACAGGTAGACTGTTGAAATCATTGTATATATTGCTTCTATATAGTATAAGAAACATATGTGCAAAGCATCCAAACAGTACAATTCGCCAATTTTTTGTTCTTCAAGTTTAAGTGAACAATGAGCCCCAATGGTTAATCCTTTATCGGAAATTATTTGTAACTTTCGACAAGTAGAACATTGAATGGAACAGGTAGACGGTTGAAATCTTTGAATCTATTGCTTCTATATAGTATAAGAAACATATATGCAAAGCATCCAAACAGTACCATTCGCCAATTTTTTGTTCTTCAAGTTTAAGTGAACTGCGAGCTCCATTGTTAATCCTTTAAAGGAAATTATTTGTAACTTTCGACAAGTAGAACATTGAATGGAACAGGTAGACGGTTGAAAACTTTGAATCTATTGCTTCTATATAGTATAAGAAACATATATTCAAAGCATCCAAACAGTACCATTCGCCAATTTTTTGTTCTTCAAGTTTAAGTGAACTGCGAGCTCCATTGTTAATCCTTTAAAGGAAATTATTTGTAACCTTCGACAAGTAGAACAATGAATGGAACAGGTAGACTGTTGAAATCATTGTATATATTGCTTCTATATAGTCTAAGAAACATTTATGCAAAGCATACAAACAGTACAATTCGCCAATTTTTTGTTCTTCAAGTTTAAGTAAACTACGATCCCCATTGTTAATCCCTTAACGGAAATTATTTGTAACTTTCGACAAGTAGAACAGTGAATGGAACAGGTAGACGGTTGAAATCTTTGTATATATTGCTTCTATATAGTATAAGAAACATATATGCAAAGCATCCAAACAGTACCATTCGCCAATTTTTTGTTCTACAAGTTTAAGTGAACAAAGAGCCCCAATGGTTAATCCTTTATCCGAAATTATTTGTAACTTTCGACAAGTAGAACAATGAATGGAACAGGTAGACGGTTGAAATCTTTGTATATATTGCTTCTATATAGTCTAAGAAACATATATGCAAAGCATCCAAACAGTACAATTCGCCAATTTTTTGTTCTTCAAGTTTAAGTGAACAATGAGCCCCAATGGTTAATCCTTTATCGGAAATTATTTGTAAATTTCGACAAGTAGAACAATGAATGGAACAGGTAGACTGTTGAAATCATTGTATATATTGCTTCTATATAGTATAAGAAACATATATGCAAAGCATCCAAACAGTACAATTCGCCAATTTTTTGTTCTTCAAGTTTAAGTGAACAATGAGCCCCATTGTTAATCCTTTAAAGGAAATTATTTGTAACTTTCGACAAGTAGAACAATGAATGGAACAGGTAGACTGTTGAAATCATTGTATATATTGCTTCTATATAGTCTAAGAAACATTTATGCAAAGCATCCAAACAGTACAATTCGCCAATTTTTTGTTCTTCAAGTGTAAGTAAACTACGATCCCCATTGTTAATCCCTTACCGGAAATTATTTGTAACTTTCGACAAGTAGAACAGTGAATGGAACAGGTAGACGGTTGAAATCTTTGTATATATTGCTTCTATATAGTATAAGAAACATATATGCAAAGCATCCATCCAGTACAATTCGCCAATTTTTTGTTCTTCAAGTTTAAGTGAACAATGAGCCCCAATGGCTAATCCGTTATCGGAAATTATTTGTAACTTTTGACAAGTAGAACAATGAATGGAAAAGGTAGACGGTTGAAATCTTTGTATATATTGCTTCTATATAGTCAAAGAAACATATATGCAAAGCATCCAAACAGTACCATTCGCCAATTTTTTGTTCTTCAAGTTTAAGTGAACAGCGAGCCCCATTGATAATCATGAAATGGAAATTATTTGTAACTTTCTACAAGTAGAACAATGAATAGTACAGGTAGACGGTTGAAATCTTTGTATATATTGCTTCTATATAGTCAAAGAAACATATATGCAAAGCATCCAAACAGTACAATTCGCCAATTTTTTGTTCTTCAGGTTTAAGTGAACTACGAGCCCCATTGTTAATCCTTTAAAGGAAATTATTTGTAAATTTCGACAAGTAAAACAATGAATGGATCAGGTAGACGGTTGATATCATTGTATATATTGCTTCTATATAGCCTACGAAACATATATGCAAAGCATCCAAACAGTACAATTCGCCAATTTTTCGTTCTTCAAGTTTAAGTGAACTACGAGTCCCATTGTTAATCCTTTAACGGAAATTAATTGTAACTTTCTACAAGCAGAACAATGATTGGAAAACGCAGACGGTTGAAATCTTTGTATATATTGCTTCCATATAGTCTAAGAAACATATATGCAAAGCATCCAAACAGTACCATTCGCCAATTTTTTGTTCTTCAAGTTTAAGTGAACAATGAGCCCCATTGTTAATCTTTTATCGGAAATTATTTGTAACTTTCGACAAGTAGAACATTGAATGGAACAGGTAGACGGTTGAAACCTTTGTATATATTGCTTCTATAAAGTATAAGAAACATATATGCAAAGCATCCAAACAGTACAATTCGCCAATTTTTTGTTCTTCAAGTTTAAGTGAACAATGAGCCCCAATGGTTAATCCGTTATCGGAAATTATTTGTAACCTTCGACAAGTAGAACAATGAATGGAACAGGTAGACGGTTGAAATCTTTGTATATATTGCTTCTATATAATCTAAGAAACATATATGGAAAGCATCTAAACAGTAACAATCGCCAATTTTTTGATCTTCAAGTTTAAGTGAACAGCGAGCCCCATTGATAATCATGAAATGGAAATTATTTGTAACTTTCTACAAGTAGAACAATGAATAGTACAGGTAGACGGTTGAAATCTTTGTATATATTGCTTCTATATAGTCTAAGAAACACATATGCAAAGCATCCAAACAGTACAATTCGCCAATTTATTGTTGTTCAAGTTTAAGTGAACAACGAGCCCCATTGTTAATCCTTTAAAGGAAATTATTTGTAAATTTCGACAAGTAAAACAATGAATGGATCAGGTAGACGGTTGAAATCATTGTATATATTGCTTCTATATAGCCTACGAAACATATATGCAAAGCATCCAAACAGTACAATTCGCCAATTTTTCGTTCTTCAAGTTTAAGTGAACTACGAGTCCCATTGTTAATCCTTTAACGGAAATTAATTGTAACTTTCTACAAGCAGAACAATGATTGGAAAACGCAGACGGTTGAAATCTTTGTATATATTGCTTCCATATAGTCTAAGAAACATATATGCAAAGCATCCAAACAGTACCATTCGCCAATTTTTTGTTCTTCAAGTTTAAGTGAACAATGAGCCCCATTGTTAATCTTTTATCGGAAATTATTTGTAACTTTCGACAAGTAGAACATTGAATGGAACAGGTAGACGGTTGAAACCTTTGTATATATTGCTTCTATAAAGTATAAGAAACATATATGCAAAGCATCCAAACAGTACAATTCGCCAATTTTTTGTTCTTCAAGTTTAAGTGAACAATGAGCCCCAATGGTTAATCCGTTATCGGAAATTATTTGTAACCTTCGACAAGTAGAACAATGAATGGAACAGGTAGACGGTTGAAATCTTTGTATATATTGCTTCTATATAATCTAAGAAACATATATGGAAAGCATCTAAACAGTAACAATCGCCAATTTTTTGATCTTCAAGTTTAAGTGAACAGCGAGCCCCATTGATAATCATGAAATGGAAATTATTTGTAACTTTCTACAAGTAGAACAATGAATAGTACAGGTAGACGGTTGAAATCTTTGTATATATTGCTTCTATATAGTCTAAGAAACACATATGCAAAGCATCCAAACAGTACAATTCGCCAATTTATTGTTGTTCAAGTTTAAGTGAACAACGAGCCCCATTGTTAATCCTTTAAAGGAAATTATTTGTAAATTTCGACAAGTAGATCAATGATTGGAACACGTAGACGGTTGAAATCTTTGTATATATTGCTTCCATATAGTCTAAGAAACATGTACGCAAAGCATCCAAACAGTACCGTTCGCCAATTTTTTGTTCTTCAGGTTTAAGTGAACAATGAGCCCCATTGTTAATCCTTTATAGGAAATTATTTGTAACTTTCTACAGGTAGAACAATGAATAGTACAGGTAGACGGGTGAAATCTTTCTATATATTGCATCTAAATAGTCTAAGAAACATATATGCAAAGCTTCCAAACAGTACCATTCGCCAATTTTTTGTTCTTCAAGTTTAAGTGAACTACGAGCCCCATTGTTAATCCTTTAAAGGAAATTATTTGTAAGTTTCGACAAGTAGAACAATGAATGGAACAGGTAGACTGTTGAAATCATTGTATATATTGCTTCTATAAAGTCTAAGAAACATATATGCAAAGCATCCAAACAGTACCATTCGCCAATTTTTTGTTTTTCAAGTTTAAGTGAACAATGAGCCCCAATGGTTAATCCTTTATCGGAAATTATTTGTAACTTTCGACAAGTAGAACAATGAATGGAACAGGTAGACGGTTGAATTCTTCGTATATATTGCTTCTATATAGTCTAAGAAACATATATGCAAAGCATCCAAACAGTACAATTCGCCAATTTATTGTTCTTCAAGTTTAAGTGAACAACGAGCCCCATTGTTAATCCTTTAAAGGAAATTATTTGTAAATTTCGACAAGTAGAACAATGATTGGAACAGGTAGACGTTTGAAATCTTTGTATATATTGCTTCCATATAGTCTAAGAAACATGTACGCAAAGCATCCAAACAGTACCATTCGCCAATTTTTTGTTCTTCAAGTTTAAGTGAACAAGGAGCCCCAATGGTTAATCCTTTATCGGAAATTACTTGTAATTTTCGACAAGTAGAACAATGAATGGAACAGGTAGACGGTTGAAATCTTTGTATATATTGCTTCTATATAATGTAAGAAACATATATGCAAAGCATACAAGCAGTACCATTCGCCAATATTTTGTTCTTCAAGTTTAAGTGAACTACGAGCCCCATTGTTAATCCTTTAACGGAAATTAATTCTAACTTTCTACATGTAGAACAATGCTTGGAACACGTAGACGGATGAAATCTTTGTATATATTGCTTCCATATAGTCTAAGAAACATGTACGCAAAGCATCCAAACAGTACCATTCGCCAATTTTTTGTTCTTCAAGTTTAAGTGAACAAGGAGCCCCAATGGTTAATCCTTTATCGGAAATTACTTGTAATTTTCGACAAGTAGAACAATGAATGGAACAGGTAGACGGTTGAAATCTTTGTATATATTGCTTCTATATAGTCCAAGAAACCTATATGCAAAGCATCCAAACAGTACTCTTCGCCAATTTTTTGTTCTTCAAGTTTAAGTGAACTACGAGCCCCATTGTTAATCCTTTAAAGGAAATTATTTGCAAATTTCGACAAGTAGAACAATGAATGGAACAGGTAGACGGTTGAAATCAATGTATATATTGCTTCCATATAGTCTAAGAAACATGTACGCAAAGCATCCAAACATTACCATTCGCCAATTTTTTGATCTTCAAGTTTAAGTGAACATCGAGCCCCATTGATAATCATGAAATGGAAATTATTTGTAACTTTCTACAAGTAGAACAATGAATAGTACAGGTAGACGGGTGAAATCTTTCTATATATTGCTTCTAAATAGTCTAAGAAACATATATGCAAAGTATCCAAACAGTACAATTCGCCAATTTTTTGTTCTCCATGTTTAAGTGAACTACGAGCCCAATTGTTAATCCTTTAAAGGAAATTATTTGTAAATATCGACAAGTAGAACAATGAATGGATCATGTAGACGGTTGAAATCATTGTATATATTGCTTCTATATAGTCTAAGAAACATATATGCAAAGCATCCAAACAGTACAATTCGCCAATTTTTTGTTCTTCAAGTTTAAGTGAACTACGAGCTCCATTGTTAATCCTTTAAAGGAAATTATTTGTAAATTTCGACAAGTAGAACAGTGAATGGAACAGGTAGACGGTTGAAATCTTTGTATATATTGCTTCTATATAGTCTAAGAAACGTATCTGCAAAGCATCCAGACAGTATAATTCGCCAATTTTTTGTTCTTCAAGTTTAAGTAAACTACGATCCCCATTGTTAATCCCTTAATGGAAATTATTTGTAACTTTCGACAAGAAGAACAATGAATGGAACTGGTACACGGTTGAAATCCTTTTATATATTGCTTCTATATAGTCTAAGAAACATATATGCAAAGCATCCAAACAGTACCAGTCGCCAATTTTTTGTTCTTCAAGTTTAAGTGAACAACGAGGCCCATTGATAATCATGAAACGGAAATTATTTGTAACTTTCGACAAGATGAACAATGAATAGAACAGGTAGACGGTTGAAATCTTTGTATATATTGCTTCTATATAGTCTAAGAAACATATATGCAAAGCATCCAAACAGTACAATTCGCCAATTTTTTGTTCTTCAAGTTTCAGTGAACTGCGAGCTCCATTGTTAATCCTTTAAAGGAAATTATTTGTAACTTTCGACAAGTAGAACAATGAATGGAACAGGTAGACTGTTGAAATCATTGTATATATTGCTTCTATATAGTCTAAGAAACATTTATGCAAAGCATCCAAACAGTACAATTCGCCAATTTTTTGTTCTTCAAGTTTAAGTAAACTACAATCCCCATTGTTAATCCCTTAACGGAAATTATTTGCAACTTTCGACAAGTAGAACAGTGAATAGAACAGGTAGACGGTTGAAATCTTTGTATATATTGCTTCTATATAGTCTAAGAAACATATATGCAAAGCATCCAAACAGTACAATTCGCCAATTTTTTGTTCTTCAAGTTTCAGTGAACTGCGAGCTCCATTGTTAATCCTTTAAAGGAAATTATTTGTAACTTTCGACAAGTAGAACAATGAATGGAACAGGTAGACGGTTGAAATCTTTGTATATATTGCATCTATATAGTCTAAGAAACATATATGCAAAGCATCCAAACAGTACAATTCGACAATTTTTTGTTCTTCAAGTTTAGTGAACAATGAGCCCCAATGGTTAATCCTTTATCGGAAATTATATGTAATTTTCGACAAGTAGAACAATGAATGGAGCAGGTAGACGGTTGAAATCTTTGTATATATTGCTTCAATATAATCTAAGAAACATATATGCAAAGCATCCACACAGTACCATTCGCCACGTTTTTGTTCTTCAAGTTTAAGTGAACAACGAGCCCCATTGTTAATCCTTTAAAGGAAATTATTTGTAAATTTCGACAAGTAGAACAATGATTGGAACACGTAGACGGTTGAAATCTTTGTATATATTGCTTCCATATAGTCTAAGAAACATGTACGCAAAGCATCCAAACAGTACAATTCGCCAATTTTTTGTTCTTCAAGTTTAAGTGAACTACGATCCCCATTGTTAATCCCTTAACGGCAATTATTTGTAACTTTCGACAAGTAGAACAGTGAATGGAACAGGTAGACGGTTGAAATCTTTGTATATATTGCTTCTTTATAGTATAAGAAACATATATGCAAAGCATCCAAACAGTACAATTCGCCAATTTTTTGTTCTTCAAGTTTAAGTGAACAATGAGCCCCAATGGTTAATCCGTTATCGGAAATTATTTGTAACTTTCGACAAGTAGAACAATGAATGGAACAGGTAGATGGTTGAAATCTTTGTATATATTGCTTCTATATAGTCTAAGAAACAAATATGCAAAGCATCCAAACAGTACCATTCGCCAATTTTTTGTTCTTCAAGTTTAAGTGAACTACGAGCCCCATTGTTAATCCTTTAAAGGAAATTATTTGTAAATTTCGACAAGTAGAACAATGAATGGAACAGGTAGACTGTTGAAATCATTGTATATATTGGTTCTAAATAGTCTAAGAAACATATATGCAAAGCATCCAAACAGTACAATTCGCCAATTTTTTGTTCCTCAAGTTTAAGTAAACTACGATCCCCATTGTTAATCCCTTGACGGAAATTATTTGTAACTTTCGACAAGTAGAACAATGAATGGAACAGGTAGACGGTTGAATTTTTTGTTCTTCAAGTTTAGTGAACAATGAGCCCCAATGGTTAATCCTTTATCGGAAATTATTTGTAATTTTCGACAAGTAGAACAATGAATGAACAGGTAGACGGTTGAAATCTTTGTATATATTGCTTCTATATAATCTAAGAAACATATATGCAAAGCATCCAAACAGTACCATGCGACAATTTTTTGTTCTTCAAGTTTAAGTGAACAATGAGCCCCAATGGTTAATCCGTTATCGGAAATTATTTGTAACTTTCGACAAGTAGAACAATGAATGGAACAGGTAGACGGTTGAAATCTTTGTATATATTGCTTCTATATAGTCTAAGAAACATATATGCAAAGCATCCAAACAGCACAATTCGCCAATTTATTGTTCTTCAAGTTTAAGTGAACAACGAGCCCCATTGTTAATCCTTTAAAGGAAATTATTTGTAACTTTCGACAAGTAGAACAATGAATGGAACAGGTAGACGGTTGAAATCTTTGTATATATTGCTTCTATATAGTCTATGAAACATATATGCAAAGCATCCAAACAGTACAATTCGCCAATTTTTTGTTCTTCAAGTTTAAGTGAACAATGAGACCCAATGGTTAATCCTTTATCGGAAATTATTTGTAAATTTCGACAAGTAGAATAATGAATGGAACAGGTAGCCGGTTGAAATCTTTGTATATATTGCTTCTATATAGTCTAAGAAACATATATGCAAAGCATCCAAACAGTACAACTCGACAATTTTTTGTTCTTCAAGTTTAGTGAACAATGAGCCCCAATGGTTAATCCTTTATCGGAAATTATTTGTAATTTTCGACAAGTAGAACAATGAATGGAACAGGTAGACGGTTGAAATCTTTGTATATATTGCTTCTATGTAGTCTAAGAAACATATATGCAAAGCATCCAAACAGTACAATTCGCCAATTTTTTGTTCTTCAAGTTTAAGTGAACAATGAGCCCCAATGGTTAATCCTTTATCGGAAATTATTTGTAAATTTCGACAAGTAGAACAATGAATGGAACAGGTAGACTGTTGAAATCATTGTATATATTGCTTCTATATAGTATAAGAAACATATGTGCAAAGCATCCAAACAGTACAATTCGCCAATTTATTGTTCTTCAAGTTTAAGTAAACAACGAGCCCCATTGTTAATCCTTTAAAGGAAATTATTTGTAACTTTCGACAAGTAGAACAATGAATGGAACAGGTAGACGGTTGAAATCTTTGTATATATTGCATCTATATAATCTAAGAAACATGTACGCAAAGCATCCAAACAGTACAATTCGCCAATTTTTTGTTCTTCAAGATTAAGTGAACTACGATCCCCATTGTTAATCCCTTAACGGCAATTATTTGTAACTTTCGACAAGTAGAACAGTGAATGGAACAGGTAGACGGTTGAAATCTTTGTATATATTGCTTCCATATAGTCTAAGAAACATGTACGCAAAGCATCCAAACAGTACAATTCGCCAATTTTTTGTTCTTCAAGTTTAAGTGAACTACGATCCCCATTGTTAATCCCTTAACGGCAATTATTTGTAACTTTCGACAAGTAGAACAGTGAATGGAACAGGTAGACGGTTGAAATCTTTGTATATATTGCTTCTTTATAGTATAAGAAACATATATGCAAAGCATCCAAACAGTACAATTCGCCAATTTTTTGTTCTTCAAGTTTAAGTGAACAATGAGCCCCAATGGTTAATCCGTTATCGGAAATTATTTGTAACTTTCGACAAGTAGAACAATGAATGGAACAGGTAGATGGTTGAAATCTTTGTATATATTGCTTCTATATAGTCTAAGAAACATATATGCAAAGCATCCAAACAGTACAATTCGCCAATTTTTTGTTCTTCAAGTTTAAGTGAACAATGAGCCCCAATGGTTAATCCTTTATCGGAAATTATTTGTAACTTTCGACAAGTAGAACAATGAATGGAACAGGTAGACGGTTGAAATCTTTGTATATATTGCTTCTATATAGTCTAAGAAACATATATGCAAAGCATCCAAACAGTACCATTCGCCAATTTTTTGTTCTACAAGTTTAAGTGAACAAAGAGCCCCAATGGTTAATCCTTTATCGGAAATTATTTGTAACTTTCGACAAGTAGAACAATGAATGGAACAGGTAGACGGTTGAAATCTTTGTATATATTGCTTCTATGTAGTCTAAGAAACATATATGCAAAGCATCCAAACAGTACAATTCGCCAATTTTTTGTTCTTCAAGTTTAAGTGAACAATGAGCCCCAATGGTTAATCCTTTATCGGAAATTATTTGTAAATTTCGACAAGTAGAACAATGAATGGAACAGGTAGACTGTTGAAATCATTGTATATATTGCTTCTATATAGTATAAGAAACATATGTGCAAAGCATCCAAACAGTACAATTCGCCAATTTTTTGTTCTTCAAGTTTAAGTGAACAATGAGCCCCAATGGTTAATCCTTTATCGGAAATTATTTGTAACTTTCGACAAGTAGAACATTGAATGGAACAGGTAGACGGTTGAAATCTTTGAATCTATTGCTTCTATATAGTATAAGAAACATATATGCAAAGCATCCAAACAGTACCATTCGCCAATTTTTTGTTCTTCAAGTTTAAGTGAACTGCGAGCTCCATTGTTAATCCTTTAAAGGAAATTATTTGTAACTTTCGACAAGTAGAACATTGAATGGAACAGGTAGACGGTTGAAAACTTTGAATCTATTGCTTCTATATAGTATAAGAAACATATATTCAAAGCATCCAAACAGTACCATTCGCCAATTTTTTGTTCTTCAAGTTTAAGTGAACTGCGAGCTCCATTGTTAATCCTTTAAAGGAAATTATTTGTAACCTTCGACAAGTAGAACAATGAATGGAACAGGTAGACTGTTGAAATCATTGTATATATTGCTTCTATATAGTCTAAGAAACATTTATGCAAAGCATACAAACAGTACAATTCGCCAATTTTTTGTTCTTCAAGTTTAAGTAAACTACGATCCCCATTGTTAATCCCTTAACGGAAATTATTTGTAACTTTCGACAAGTAGAACAGTGAATGGAACAGGTAGACGGTTGAAATCTTTGTATATATTGCTTCTATATAGTATAAGAAACATATATGCAAAGCATCCAAACAGTACCATTCGCCAATTTTTTGTTCTACAAGTTTAAGTGAACAAAGAGCCCCAATGGTTAATCCTTTATCCGAAATTATTTGTAACTTTCGACAAGTAGAACAATGAATGGAACAGGTAGACGGTTGAAATCTTTGTATATATTGCTTCTATATAGTCTAAGAAACATATATGCAAAGCATCCAAACAGTACAATTCGCCAATTTTTTGTTCTTCAAGTTTAAGTGAACAATGAGCCCCAATGGTTAATCCTTTATCGGAAATTATTTGTAAATTTCGACAAGTAGAACAATGAATGGAACAGGTAGACTGTTGAAATCATTGTATATATTGCTTCTATATAGTATAAGAAACATATATGCAAAGCATCCAAACAGTACAATTCGCCAATTTTTTGTTCTTCAAGTTTAAGTGAACAATGAGCCCCATTGTTAATCCTTTAAAGGAAATTATTTGTAACTTTCGACAAGTAGAACAATGAATGGAACAGGTAGACTGTTGAAATCATTGTATATATTGCTTCTATATAGTCTAAGAAACATTTATGCAAAGCATCCAAACAGTACAATTCGCCAATTTTTTGTTCTTCAAGTTTAAGTAAACTACGATCCCCATTGTTAATCCCTTACCGGAAATTATTTGTAACTTTCGACAAGTAGAACAGTGAATGGAACAGGTAGACGGTTGAAATCTTTGTATATATTGCTTCTATATAGTATAAGAAACATATATGCAAAGCATCCATCCAGTACAATTCGCCAATTTTTTGTTCTTCAAGTTTAAGTGAACAATGAGCCCCAATGGCTAATCCGTTATCGGAAATTATTTGTAACTTTTGACAAGTAGAACAATGAATGGAAAAGGTAGACGGTTGAAATCTTTGTATATATTGCTTCTATATAGTCAAAGAAACATATATGCAAAGCATCCAAACAGTACCATTCGCCAATTTTTTGTTCTTCAAGTTTAAGTGAACAATGAGCACCAATGGTTAATACTTTATCGGAAATTATTTGTAATTTTCGACAAGTAGAACAATGAATGGAACAGTTAGACGGTTGAAATATTTGTATATATTGCTTCTATATAGTCTACGAAACATATATGCAAAGCATCCAAACAGTACAATTCGCCAATTTTTTGTTCTTCAAGTTTAAGTGAAAATGAGCCCCATTGTTAATCCATTATCGGAAATTATTTGTAATTTTCGACAAGTAGAACTGTGAATGGAACAGGTAGACGATTGAAATCTTTGTATATATTGCTTCTATATAGTATAAGAAACATATATGCAAAGCATCCAAACAGTACAATTCGCCAATTTTTTGTTCTTCAAGTTTAAGTGAACAATGAGCCCCAATGGTTAATCCGTTATCGGAAATTATTTGTAACTTTTGACAAGCAGAACAATGAATGGAAAAGGTAGACGGTTGAAATATTTGTATATATTGCTTCTATATAGTCTACGAAACATATATGCAAAGCATCCAAACAGTACAATTCGCCAATTTTTTGTTCTTCAAGTTTAAGTGAACAATGAGCCCCATTGTTAATCCATTATCGGAAATTATTTGTAACTTTCGACATGTAGAACTGTGAATGGAACAGGTAGACGATTGAAATCTTTGTATATATTGCTTCTATATAGTATAAGAAACATATATGCAAAGCATCCAAAAAGTACAATTCGCCAATTTTTTGTTCTTCAAGTTTAAGTGAACAATGAGCCCCAATGGTTAATCCGTTATCGGAAATTATTTGTAACTTTCGACAAGAAGAACAATGAATGGAAAAGGTAGACTGTTGAAATCTTTGTATATATTGCTTCTATATAGTCTAAGAAACATATATGCAAAGCATCCAAACAGTACCATTCGCCAATTTTTTGTTCTTCAAGTTTGAGTGAACAATGAGCCCCAATGGTTAATCCGTTATCGGAAATTATTTGTAACTTTCGACAAGAAGAACAATGAATGGAAAAGGTAGACGGTTGAAATCTTTGTATATATTGCTTCTATATAGTCTAAGAAACATATATGCAAAGCATCCAAACAGTACCATTCGCCAATTTTTTGTTCTTCAAGTTTAAGTGAACAATGAGCCCCAATGGTTAATCCGTTATCGGAAATTATTTGTAACTTTCGACAAGAAGAACAATGAATGGAAAAGGTAGACGGTTGAAATCTTTGTATATATTGCTTCTATATAGTCTAAGAAACATATATGCAAAGCATCCAAACAGTACCATTCGCCAATTTTTTGTTCTTCAAGTTTAAGTGAACAATGAGCCCCAATGGTTAATCCTTTATCGGAAATTATTTGTAACTTTCGACAAGACGAACAATGAATGGAACAGGTAGACGGTTGAAATCTTTGTATATATTGCTTCTATATAGTCTGAGAAACATATATGCAAAGCATCCAAACAGTACCATTCGCCAATTTTTTGTTCTTCAAGTTTAAGTGAACAATGTGCCCCAATGGTTAATCCTTTATCGGAAATTATTTGTAATTTTCGACAAGTAGAACAATAAATGGAACAGTTAGACGGTTGAAATATTTGTATATATTGCTCCTATATAGTCTACGAAACATATATGCAAAGCATCCAAACAGTACAATTCGCCAATTTTTTGTTCTTCAAGTTTAAGTGAACAATGAGCCCCAATGGTTAATCCTTTATCGGAAATTATTTGTAAATTTCGACAAGTAGAACAATGAATGGAACAGGTAGACTGTTGAAATCATTGTATATATTGCTTCTATATAGTATAAGAATCATATATGCAAAGCATCCAAACAGTACAATTCGCCAATTTTTTGTTCTTCAAGTTTAAGTGAACAATGAGCCCCATTGTTAATCCTTTAAAGGAAATTATTTGTAACTTTCTACAAGTAGAACAATGAATGGAACAGGTAGACGGTTGGAATATTTGTATATATTGCTTCTATATAATATAAGAAACATATATTCAAAGCATCCAAACAGTACCATCCGCCAATTTTTTGTTCTTCAAGTTTAAGTGAACAATGAGCCCCATTGTTAATCCATTATCGGAAATTATTTGTAACTTTCGACATGTAGAACTGTGAATGGAACAGGTAGACGATTGAAATCTTTGTATATATTGCTTCTATATAGTATAAGAAACATATATGCAAAGCATCCAAAAAGTACAATTCGCCAATTTTTTGTTCTTCAAGTTTAAGTGAACAATGAGCCCCAATGGTTAATCCGTTATCGGAAATTATTTGTAACTTTCGACAAGAAGAACAATGAATGGAAAAGGTAGACGGTTGAAATCTTTGTATATATTGCTTCTATATAGTCTAAGAAACATATATGCAAAGCATCCAAACAGTACCATTCGCCAATTTTTTGTTCTTCAAGTTTGAGTGAACAATGAGCCCCAATGGTTAATCCGTTATCGGAAATTATTTGTAACTTTCGACAAGAAGAACAATGAATGGAAAAGGTAGACGGTTGAAATCTTTGTATATATTGCTTCTATATAGTCTAAGAAACATATATGCAAAGCATCCAAACAGTACCATTCGCCAATTTTTTGTTCTTCAAGTTTAAGTGAACAATGAGCCCCAATGGTTAATCCGTTATCGGAAATTATTTGTAACTTTCGACAAGAAGAACAATGAATGGAAAAGGTAGACGGTTGAAATCTTTGTATATATTGCTTCTATATAGTCTAAGAAACATATATGCAAAGCATCCAAACAGTACCATTCGCCAATTTTTTGTTCTTCAAGTTTAAGTGAACAATGAGCCCCAATGGTTAATCCTTTATCGGAAATTATTTGTAACTTTCGACAAGTAGAACAATGAATGGAACAGGTAGACGGTTGAAATCTTTGTATATATTGCTTCTATATAGTCTGAGAAACATATATGCAAAGCATCCAAACAGTACCATTCGCCAATTTTTTGTTCTTCAAGTTTAAGTGAACAATGTGCCCCAATGGTTAATCCTTTATCGGAAATTATTTGTAATTTTCGACAAGTAGAACAATAAATAGAACAGTTAGACGGTTGAAATATTTGTATATATTGCTCCTATATAGTCTACGAAACATATATGCAAAGCATCCAAACAGTACAATTCGCCAATTTTTTGTTCTTCAAGTTTAAGTGAACAATGAGCCCCAATGGTTAATCCTTTATCGGAAATTATTTGTAAATTTCGACAAGTAGAACAATGAATGGAACAGGTAGACTGTTGAAATCATTGTATATATTGCTTCTATATAGTATAAGAATGATATATGCAAAGCATCCAAACAGTACAATTCGCCAATTTTTTGTTCTTCAAGTTTAAGTGAACAATGAGCCCCATTGTTAATCCTTTAAAGGAAATTATTTGTAACTTTCTACAAGTAGAACAATGAATGGAACAGGTAGACGGTTGGAATATTTGTATATATTGCTTCTATATAATATAAGAAACATATATTCAAAGCATCCAAACAGTACCATCCGCCAATTTTTTGTTCTTCAAGTTTAAGTGAACTACGAGCCCCATTGTTAATCCTTTAAAGGAAATTATTTGTAAATTTCGACAAGTAGAACAATGAATGGATCATGTAGACGGTTGAAATCATTGTATATATTGCTTCTATATAGTCTACGAAACAAATATGCAAAGCATCCAAACAGTACAATTCGCCAATTTTTTGTTCTTCAAGTTTAAGTGAACAACGAGCCCCAATGGTTAATCCTTTATCGGAAATTATTTGTAACTTTCGACAAGTAGAACAATGAATGGAACAGGTAGACTGTTGAATTCTTTGTATATATTGCTTCCATATAGTCTAAGAAACATATATGCAAAGCATGCAAACAGTACAATTCGCCAATTTTTTGTTTTTCAAGTTTAAGTGAACAATGAGCCCCAATGGTTAATCCTTTATCGGAAATTATTTGTAACTTTCGTCAAGTAGAACAATGAATGGAACAGGTAGACGGTTGAATTCTTTGTATATATTGCTTCTATATAGTCTAACAAACATATATGCAAAGCATCCAAACAGTACCATCCGCCAATTTTTTGTTCTTCAAGTTTAAGTGAACTACGAGCCCCATTGTTAATCCTTTAAAGGAAATTATTTGTAAATTTCGACAAGTAGAACAGTGAATCGAACAGGTAGACGGTTGAAATCTTTGTATATATTGCTTCTATATAGTCAAAGAAACATATATGCAAATCATCCAAACAGTACAATTCGCCAATTATTTGATCTTCAAGTTTAAGTGAACTACGAGCCCCATTGTTAATACTTTAACGGAAATTATTTGTAACTTGCGACAAGTAGAACAATGAATGGAACAGGTAGACGGTCGAAATCAATGTATATATTGCTTCCTTATAGTCTAAGAAACATATATGCAAAGCATCCAAACAGTACCATTCGCCACTTTTTTGTTCTTCAAGTTTGAGTGAACAACGAGCCCCATTGTTAATCCTTTAATGGAAATTATCTGTAAATTTCGACAAGTAGAACAATGATTGGAACACGTAGACGGTTGAAATCTTTGTATATATTGCTTCCATATAGTCTAAGAAACATGTACGCAAAGCATCCAAACAGTACAATTCGCCAATTTTTTGTTCTTCAAGTTTAAGTGAACTACGATCCCCATTGTTAATCCCTTAACGGAAATTATTTGTAACTTTCGACAAGTAGAACAGTGAATGGAACAGGTAGACGGTTGAAATCTTTGTATATATTGCTTCTATATAGTATAAGAAACATATATGCAAAGCATCCATCCAGTACAATTCGCCAATTTTTTGTTCTTCAAGTTTAAGTGAACAATGAGCCCCAATGGCTAATCCGTTATCGGAAATTATTTGTAACTTTTGACAAGTAGAACAATGAATGGAAAAGGTAGACGGTTGAAATCTTTGTATATATTGCTTCTATATAGTCAAAGAAACATATATGCAAAGCATCCAAACAGTACCATTCGCCAATTTTTTGTTCTTCAAGTTTAAGTGAACAATGAGCACCAATGGTTAATACTTTATCGGAAATTATTTGTAATTTTCGACAAGTAGAACAATGAATGGAACAGTTAGACGGTTGAAATATTTGTATATATTGCTTCTATATAGTCTACGAAACATATATGCAAAGCATCCAAACAGTACAATTCGCCAATTTTTTGTTCTTCAAGTTTAAGTGAAAATGAGCCCCATTGTTAATCCATTATCGGAAATTATTTGTAATTTTCGACAAGTAGAACTGTGAATGGAACAGGTAGACGATTGAAATCTTTGTATATATTGCTTCTATATAGTATAAGAAACATATATGCAAAGCATCCAAACAGTACAATTCGCCAATTTTTTGTTCTTCAAGTTTAAGTGAACAATGAGCCCCAATGGTTAATCCGTTATCGGAAATTATTTGTAACTTTTGACAAGCAGAACAATGAATGGAAAAGGTAGACGGTTGAAATATTTGTATATATTGCTTCTATATAGTCTACGAAACATATATGCAAAGCATCCAAACAGTACAATTCGCCAATTTTTTGTTCTTCAAGTTTAAGTGAACAATGAGCCTCATTGTTAATCCATTATCGGAAATTATTTGTAACTTTCGACATGTAGAACTGTGAATGGAACAGGTAGACGATTGAAATCTTTGTATATATTGCTTCTATATAGTATAAGAAACATATATGCAAAGCATCCAAAAAGTACAATTCGCCAATTTTTTGTTCTTCAAGTTTAAGTGAACAATGAGCCCCAATGGTTAATCCGTTATCGGAAATTATTTGTAACTTTCGACAAGAAGAACAATGAATGGAAAAGGTAGACGGTTGAAATCTTTGTATATATTGCTTCTATATAGTCTAAGAAACATATATGCAAAGCATCCAAACAGTACCATTCGCCAATTTTTTGTTCTTCAAGTTTGAGTGAACAATGAGCCCCAATGGTTAATCCGTTATCGGAAATTATTTGTAACTTTCGACAAGAAGAACAATGAATGGAACAGGTAGACTGTTGAAATCATTGTATATATTGCTTCTATATAGTATAAGAATCATATATGCAAAGCATCCAAACAGTACAATTCGCCAATTTTTTGTTCTTCAAGTTTAAGTGAACAATGAGCCCCATTGTTAATCCATTATCGGAAATTATTTGTAACTTTCGACATGTAGAACTGTGAATGGAACAGGTAGACGGTTGGAATATTTGTATATATTGCTTCTATATAATATAAGAAACATATATTCAAAGCATCCAAACAGTACCATCCGCCAATTTTTTGTTCTTCAAGTTTAAGTGAACTACGAGCCCCATTGTTAATCCTTTAAAGGAAATTATTTGTAAATTTCGACAAGTAGAACAATGAATGGATCATGTAGACGGTTGAAATCATTGTATATATTGCTTCTATATAGTCTACGAAACAAATATGCAAAGCATCCAAACAGTACAATTCGCCAATTTTTTGTTCTTCAAGTTTAAGTGAACAACGAGCCCCAATGGTTAATCCTTTATCGGAAATTATTTGTAACTTTCGACAAGTAGAACAATGAATGGAACAGGTAGACTGTTGAATTCTTTGTATATATTGCTTCCATATAGTCTAAGAAACATATATGCAAAGCATGCAAACAGTACAATTCGCCAATTTTTTGTTTTTCAAGTTTAAGTGAACAATGAGCCCCAATGGTTAATCCTTTATCGGAAATTATTTGTAACTTTCGTCAAGTAGAACAATGAATGGAACAGGTAGACGGTTGAATTCTTTGTATATATTGCTTCTATATAGTCTAAGAAACATATATGCAAAGCATCCAAACAGTACCATCCGCCAATTTTTTGTTCTTCAAGTTTAAGTGAACTACGAGCCCCATTGTTAATCCTTTAAAGGAAATTATTTGTAAATTTCGACAAGTAGAACAGTGAATCGAACAGGTAGACGGTTGAAATCTTTGTATATATTGCTTCTATATAGTCTAAGAAACATATATGCAAATCATCCAAACAATACAATTCGCCAATTATTTGATCTTCAAGTTTAAGTGAACTACGAGCCCCATTGTTAATACTTTAACGGAAATTATTTGTAACTTGCGACAAGTAGAACAATGAATGGAACAGGTAGACGGTCGAAATCAATGTATATATTGCTTCCTTATAGTCTAAGAAACATATATGCAAAGCATCCAAACAGTACCATTCGCCACTTTTTTGTTCTTCAAGTTTGAGTGAACAACGAGCCCCATTGTTAATCCTTTAAAGGAAATTATCTGTAAATTTCGACAAGTAGAACAATGATTGGAACACGTAGACGGTTGAAATCTTTGTATATATTGCTTCCATATAGTCTAAGAAACATGTACGCAAAGCATCCAAACAGTACAATTCGCCAATTATTTCATCTTCATGTTTAAGTGAACTACGAGCCCCATTGTTAATACTATAACGGAAATTATTTGTAACTTGCGACAAGTAGAACAATGAGTGGAACAGGTAGACGGTTGAAATCAGTGTATATATTGCTTCTATATAGTCTAAGAAACATATATGCAAAGCATCCATCCAGTACAATTCGCCAATTTTTTGTTCTTCAAGTTTAAGTGAACAATGAGCCCCAATGGCTAATCCGTTATCGGAAATTATTTGTAACTTTTGACAAGTAGAACAATGAATGGAAAAGGTAGACGGTTGAAATCTTTGTATATATTGCTTCTATATAGTCAAAGAAACATATATGCAAAGCATCCAAACAGTACCATTCGCCAATTTTTTGTTCTTCAAGTTTAAGTGAACAATGAGCACCAATGGTTAATCCTTTATCGGAAATTATTTGTAACTTTCGACAAGTAGAACAATGAATGGAACAGGTAGACGGTTGAAATCTTTGTATATATTGCTTCTATATAGTCTGAGAAACATATATGCAAAGCATCCAAACAGTACCATTCGCCAATTTTTTGTTCTTCAAGTTTAAGTGAACAATGTGCCCCAATGGTTAATCCTTTATCGGAAATTATTTGTAATTTTCGACAAGTAGAACAATAAATGGAACAGTTAGACGGTTGAAATATTTGTATATATTGCTCCTATATAGTCTACGAAACATATATGCAAAGCATCCAAACAGTACAATTCGCCAATTTTTTGTTCTTCAAGTTTAAGTGAACAATGAGCCCCAATGGTTAATCCTTTATCGGAAATTATTTGTAAATTTCGACAAGTAGAACAATGAATGGAACAGGTAGACTGTTGAAATCATTGTATATATTGCTTCTATATAGTATAAGAATCATATATGCAAAGCATCCAAACAGTACAATTCGCCAATTTTTTGTTCTTCAAGTTTAAGTGAACAATGAGCCCCATTGTTAATCCTTTAAAGGAAATTATTTGTAACTTTCTACAAGTAGAACAATGAATGGAAGAGGTAGACGGTTGGAATATTTGTATATATTGCTTCTATATAATATAAGAAACATATATTCAAAGCATCCAAACAGTACCATCCGCCAATTTTTTGTTCTTCAAGTTTAAGTGAACTACGAGCCCCATTGTTAATCCTTTAAAGGAAATTATTTGTAAATTTCGACAAGTAGAACAATGAATGGATCATGTAGACGGTTGAAATCATTGTATATATTGCTTCTATATAGTCTACGAAACAAATATGCAAAGCATCCAAACAGTACAATTCGCCAATTTTTTGTTCTTCAAGTTTAAGTGAACAACGAGCCCCAATGGTTAATCCTTTATCGGAAATTATTTGTAACTTTCGACAAGTAGAACAATGAATGGAACAGGTAGACTGTTGAATTCTTTGTATATATTGCTTCCATATAGTCTAAGAAACATATATGCAAAGCATGCAAACAGTACAATTCGCCAATTTTTTGTTTTTCAAGTTTAAGTGAACAATGAGCCCCAATGGTTAATCCTTTATCGGAAATTATTTGTAACTTTCGTCAAGTAGAACAATGAATGGAACAGGTAGACGGTTGAATTCTTTGTATATATTGCTTCTATATAGTCTAAGAAACATATATGCAAAGCATCCAAACAGTACCATCCGCCAATTTTTTGTTCTTCAAGTTTAAGTGAACTACGAGCCCCATTGTTAATCCTTTAAAGGAAATTATTTGTAAATTTCGACAAGTAGAACAGTGAATCGAACAGGTAGACGGTTGAAATCTTTGTATATATTGCTTCTATATAGTCTAAGAAACATATATGCAAATCATCCAAACAGTACAATTCGCCAATTATTTGATCTTCAAGTTTAAGTGAACTACGAGCCCCATTGTTAATACTTTAACGGAAATTATTTGTAACTTGCGACAAGTAGAACAATGAATGGAACAGGTAGACGGTCGAAATCAATGTATATATTGCTTCCTTATAGTCTAAGAAACATATATGCAAAGCATCCAAACAGTACCATTCGCCACTTTTTTGTTCTTCAAGTTTGAGTGAACAACGAGCCCCATTGTTAATCCTTTAAAGGAAATTATCTGTAAATTTCGACAAGTAGAACAATGATTGGAACACGTAGACGGTTGAAATCTTTGTATATATTGCTTCCATATAGTCTAAGAAACATGTACGCAAAGCATCCAAACAGTACAATTCGCCAATTTTTTGTTCTTCAAGTTTAAGTGAACTAAGATCCCCATTGTTAATCCCTTAACGGAAATTATTTGTAACTTTCGACAAGTAGAACAGTGAATTGAACAGGTAGACGGTTGAAATCTTTGTATATATTGCTTCTATGTAGTCTAAGAAACATATATGCAAAGCATCCAAACAGTACAATTCGCCAATTTTTTGTTCTTCAAGTTTAAGTGAACAATGAGCCCCAATGGTTAATCCTTTATCGGAAATTATTTGTAAATTTCGACAAGTAGAACAATGAATGGAACAGGTAGACTGTTGAAATCATTGTATATATTGCTTCTATATAGTATAAGAAACATATGTGCAAAGCATCCAAACAGTACAATTCGCCAATTTTTTGTTCTTCAAGTTTAAGTGAACAATGAGCTCCAATGGTTAATCCTTTATCGGAAATTATTTGTAACTTTCGACAAGTAGAACATTGAATGGAACAGGTAGACGGTTGAAATCTTTGAATCTATTGCTTCTATATAGTATAAGAAACATATATGCAAAGCATCCAAACAGTACCATTCGCCAATTTTTTGTTCTTCAAGTTTAAGTGAACTGCGAGCTCCATTGTTAATCCTTTAAAGGAAATTATTTGTAACTTTCGACAAGTAGAACATTGAATGGAACAGGTAGACGGTTGAAAACTTTGAATCTATTGCTTCTATATAGTATAAGAAACATATATTCAAAGCATCCAAACAGTACCATTCGCCAATTTTTTGTTCTTCAAGTTTAAGTGAACTGCGAGCTCCATTGTTAATCCTTTAAAGGAAATTATTTGTAACCTTCGACAAGTAGAACAATGAATGGAACAGGTAGACTGTTGAAATCATTGTATATATTGCTTCTATATAGTCTAAGAAACATTTATGCAAAGCATACAAACAGTACAATTCGCCAATTTTTTGTTCTTCAAGTTTAAGTAAACTACGATCCCCATTGTTAATCCCTTAACGGAAATTATTTGTAACTTTCGACAAGTAGAACAGTGAATGGAACAGGTAGACGGTTGAAATCTTTGTATATATTGCTTCTATATAGTATAAGAAACATATATGCAAAGCATCCAAACAGTACCATTCGCCAATTTTTTGTTCTACAAGTTTAAGTGAACAAAGAGCCCCAATGGTTAATCCTTTATCCGAAATTATTTGTAACTTTCGACAAGTAGAACAATGAATGGAACAGGTAGACGGTTGAAATCTTTGTATATATTGCTTCTATATAGTCTAAGAAACATATATGCAAAGCATCCAAACAGTACAATTCGCCAATTTTTTGTTCTTCAAGTTTAAGTGAACAATGAGCCCCAATGGTTAATCCTTTATCGGAAATTATTTGTAAATTTCGACAAGTAGAACAATGAATGGAACAGGTAGACTGTTGAAATCATTGTATATATTGCTTCTATATAGTATAAGAAACATATATGCAAAGCATCCAAACAGTACAATTCGCCAATTTTTTGTTCTTCAAGTTTAAGTGAACAATGAGCCCCATTGTTAATCCTTTAAAGGAAATTATTTGTAACTTTCGACAAGTAGAACAATGAATGGAACAGGTAGACTGTTGAAATCATTGTATATATTGCTTCTATATAGTCTAAGAAACATTTATGCAAAGCATCCAAACAGTACAATTCGCCAATTTTTTGTTCTTCAAGTTTAAGTAAACTACGATCCCCATTGTTAATCCCTTACCGGAAATTATTTGTAACTTTCGACAAGTAGAACAGTGAATGGAACAGGTAGACGGTTGAAATCTTTGTATATATTGCTTCTATATAGTATAAGAAACATATATGCAAAGCATCCATCCAGTACAATTCGCCAATTTTTTGTTCTTCAAGTTTAAGTGAACAATGAGCCCCAATGGCTAATCCGTTATCGGAAATTATTTGTAACTTTTGACAAGTAGAACAATGAATGGAAAAGGTAGACGGTTGAAATCTTTGTATATATTGCTTCTATATAGTCAAAGAAACATATATGCAAAGCATCCAAACAGTACCATTCGCCAATTTTTTGTTCTTCAAGTTTAAGTGAACAATGAGCACCAATGGTTAATACTTTATCGGAAATTATTTGTAATTTTCGACAAGTAGAACAATGAATGGAACAGTTAGACGGTTGAAATATTTGTATATATTGCTTCTATATAGTCTACGAAACATATATGCAAAGCATCCAAACAGTACAATTCGCCAATTTTTTGTTCTTCAAGTTTAAGTGAAAATGAGCCCCATTGTTAATCCATTATCGGAAATTATTTGTAATTTTCGACAAGTAGAACTGTGAATGGAACAGGTAGACGATTGAAATCTTTGTATATATTGCTTCTATATAGTATAAGAAACATATATGCAAAGCATCCAAACAGTACAATTCGCCAATTTTTTGTTCTTCAAGTTTAAGTGAACAATGAGCCCCAATGGTTAATCCGTTATCGGAAATTATTTGTAACTTTTGACAAGCAGAACAATGAATGGAAAAGGTAGACGGTTGAAATATTTGTATATATTGCTTCTATATAGTCTACGAAACATATATGCAAAGCATCCAAACAGTACAATTCGCCAATTTTTTGTTCTTCAAGTTTAAGTGAACAATGAGCCCCATTGTTAATCCATTATCGGAAATTATTTGTAACTTTCGACATGTAGAACTGTGAATGGAACAGGTAGACGATTGAAATCTTTGTATATATTGCTTCTATATAGTATAAGAAACATATATGCAAAGCATCCAAAAAGTACAATTCGCCAATTTTTTGTTCTTCAAGTTTAAGTGAACAATGAGCCCCAATGGTTAATCCGTTATCGGAAATTATTTGTAACTTTCGACAAGAAGAACAATGAATGGAAAAGGTAGACTGTTGAAATCTTTGTATATATTGCTTCTATATAGTCTAAGAAACATATATGCAAAGCATCCAAACAGTAGCATTCGCCAATTTTTTGTTCTTCAAGTTTGAGTGAACAATGAGCCCCAATGGTTAATCCGTTATCGGAAATTATTTGTAACTTTCGACAAGAAGAACAATGAATGGAAAAGGTAGACGGTTGAAATCTTTGTATATATTGCTTCTATATAGTCTAAGAAACATATATGCAAAGCATCCAAACAGTACCATTCGCCAATTTTTTGTTCTTCAAGTTTAAGTGAACAATGAGCCCCAATGGTTAATCCGTTATCGGAAATTATTTGTAACTTTCGACAAGAAGAACAATGAATGGAAAAGGTAGACGGTTGAAATCTTTGTATATATTGCTTCTATATAGTCTAAGAAACATATATGCAAAGCATCCAAACAGTACCATTCGCCAATTTTTTGTTCTTCAAGTTTAAGTGAACAATGAGCCCCAATGGTTAATCCTTTATCGGAAATTATTTGTAACTTTCGACAAGTAGAACAATGAATGGAACAGGTAGACGGTTGAAATCTTTGTATATATTGCTTCTATATAGTCTGAGAAACATATATGCAAAGCATCCAAACAGTACCATTCGCCAATTTTTTGTTCTTCAAGTTTAAGTGAACAATGTGCCCCAATGGTTAATCCTTTATCGGAAATTATTTGTAATTTTCGACAAGTAGAACAATAAATGGAACAGTTAGACGGTTGAAATATTTGTATATATTGCTCCTATATAGTCTACGAAACATATATGCAAAGCATCCAAACAGTACAATTCGCCAATTTTTTGTTCTTCAAGTTTAAGTGAACAATGAGCCCCAATGGTTAATCCTTTATCGGAAATTATTTGTAAATTTCGACAAGTAGAACAATGAATGGAACAGGTAGACTGTTGAAATCATTGTATATATTGCTTCTATATAGTATAAGAATCATATATGCAAAGCATCCAAACAGTACAATTCGCCAATTTTTTGTTCTTCAAGTTTAAGTGAACAATGAGCCCCATTGTTAATCCTTTAAAGGAAATTATTTGTAACTTTCTACAAGTAGAACAATGAATGGAACAGGTAGACGGTTGGAATATTTGTATATATTGCTTCTATATAATATAAGAAACATATATTCAATGCATCCAAACAGTACCATCCGCCAATTTTTTGTTCTTCAAGTTTAAGTGAACTACGAGCCCCATTGTTAATCCTTTAAAGGAAATTATTTGTAAATTTCGACAAGTAGAACAATGAATGGATCATGTAGACGGTTGAAATCATTGTATATATTGCTTCTATATAGTCTACGAAACAAATATGCAAAGCATCCAAACAGTACAATTCGCCAATTTTTTGTTCTTCAAGTTTAAGTGAACAACGAGCCCCAATGGTTAATCCTTTATCGGAAATTATTTGTAACTTTCGACAAGTAGAACAATGAATGGAACAGGTAGACTGTTGAATTCTTTGTATATATTGCTTCCATATAGTCTAAGAAACATATATGCAAAGCATGCAAACAGTACAATTCGCCAATTTTTTGTTTTTCAAGTTTAAGTGAACAATGAGCCCCAATGGTTAATCCTTTATCGGAAATTATTTGTAACTTTCGTCAAGTAGAACAATGAATGGAACAGGTAGACGGTTGAATTCTTTGTATATATTGCTTCTATATAGTCTAAGAAACATATATGCAAAGCATCCAAACAGTACCATCCGCCAATTTTTTGTTCTTCAAGTTTAAGTGAACTACGAGCCCCATTGTTAATCCTTTAAAGGAAATTATTTGTAAATTTCGACAAGTAGAACAGTGAATCGAACAGGTAGACGGTTGAAATCTTTGTATATATTGCTTCTATATAGTCTAAGAAACATATATGCAAATCATCCAAACAGTACAATTCGCCAATTATTTGATCTTCAAGTTTAAGTGAACTACGAGCCCCATTGTTAATACTTTAACGGAAATAATTTGTAACTTGCGACAAGTAGAACAATGAATGGAACAGGTAGACGGTCGAAATCAATGTATATATTGCTTCCTTATAGTCTAAGAAACATATATGCAAAGCATCCAAACAGTACCATTCGCCACTTTTTTGTTCTTCAAGTTTGAGTGAACAACGAGCCCCATTGTTAATCCTTTAATGGAAATTATCTGTAAATTTCGACAAGTAGAACAATGATTGGAACACGTAGACGGTTGAAATCTTTGTATATATTGCTTCCATATAGTCTAAGAAACATGTACGCAAAGCATCCAAACAGTACAATTCGCCAATTTTTTGTTCTTCAAGTTTAAGTGAACTACGATCCCCATTGTTAATCCCTTAACGGAAATTATTTGTAACTTTCGACAAGTAGAACAGTGAATGGAACAGGTAGACGGTTGAAATCTTTGTATATATTGCTTCTATATAGTATAAGAAACATATATGCAAAGCATCCATCCAGTACAATTCGCCAATTTTTTGTTCTTCAAGTTTAAGTGAACAATGAGCCCCAATGGCTAATCCGTTATCGGAAATTATTTGTAACTTTTGACAAGTAGAACAATGAATGGAAAAGGTAGACGGTTGAAATCTTTGTATATATTGCTTCTATATAGTCAAAGAAACATATATGCAAAGCATCCAAACAGTACCATTCGCCAATTTTTTGTTCTTCAAGTTTAAGTGAACAATGAGCACCAATGGTTAATACTTTATCGGAAATTATTTGTAATTTTCGACAAGTAGAACAATGAATGGAACAGTTAGACGGTTGAAATATTTGTATATATTGCTTCTATATAGTCTACGAAACATATATGCAAAGCATCCAAACAGTACAATTCGCCAATTTTTTGTTCTTCAAGTTTAAGTGAAAATGAGCCCCATTGTTAATCCATTATCGGAAATTATTTGTAATTTTCGACAAGTAGAACTGTGAATGGAACAGGTAGACGATTGAAATCTTTGTATATATTGCTTCTATATAGTATAAGAAACATATATGCAAAGCATCCAAACAGTACAATTCGCCAATTTTTTGTTCTTCAAGTTTAAGTGAACAATGAGCCCCAATGGTTAATCCGTTATCGGAAATTATTTGTAACTTTTGACAAGCAGAACAATGAATGGAAAAGGTAGACGGTTGAAATATTTGTATATATTGCTTCTATATAGTCTACGAAACATATATGCAAAGCATCCAAACAGTACAATTCGCCAATTTTTTGTTCTTCAAGTTTAAGTGAACAATGAGCCCCATTGTTAATCCATTATCGGAAATTATTTGTAACTTTCGACATGTAGAACTGTGAATGGAACAGGTAGACGATTGAAATCTTTGTATATATTGCTTCTATATAGTATAAGAAACATATATGCAAAGCATCCAAAAAGTACAATTCGCCAATTTTTTGTTCTTCAAGTTTAAGTGAACAATGAGCCCCAATGGTTAATCCGTTATCGGAAATTATTTGTAACTTTCGACAAGAAGAACAATGAATGGAAAAGGTAGACGGTTGAAATCTTTGTATATATTGCTTCTATATAGTCTAAGAAACATATATGCAAAGCATCCAAACAGTACCATTCGCCAATTTTTTGTTCTTCAAGTTTGAGTGAACAATGAGCCCCAATGGTTAATCCGTTATCGGAAATTATTTGTAACTTTCGACAAGAAGAACAATGAATGGAACAGGTAGACTGTTGAAATCATTGTATATATTGCTTCTATATAGTATAAGAATCATATATGCAAAGCATCCAAACAGTACAATTCGCCAATTTTTTGTTCTTCAAGTTTAAGTGAACAATGAGCCCCATTGTTAATCCATTATCGGAAATTATTTGTAACTTTCGACATGTAGAACTGTGAATGGAACAGGTAGACGGTTGGAATATTTGTATATATTGCTTCTATATAATATAAGAAACATATATTCAAAGCATCCAAACAGTACCATCCGCCAATTTTTTGTTCTTCAAGTTTAAGTGAACTACGAGCCCCATTGTTAATCCTTTAAAGGAAATTATTTGTAAATTTCGACAAGTAGAACAATGAATGGATCATGTAGACGGTTGAAATCATTGTATATATTGCTTCTATATAGTCTACGAAACAAATATGCAAAGCATCCAAACAGTACAATTCGCCAATTTTTTGTTCTTCAAGTTTAAGTGAACAACGAGCCCCAATGGTTAATCCTTTATCGGAAATTATTTGTAACTTTCGACAAGTAGAACAATGAATGGAACAGGTAGACTGTTGAATTCTTTGTATATATTGCTTCCATATAGTCTAAGAAACATATATGCAAAGCATGCAAACAGTACAATTCGCCAATTTTTTGTTTTTCAAGTTTAAGTGAACAATGAGCCCCAATGGTTAATCCTTTATCGGAAATTATTTGTAACTTTCGTCAAGTAGAACAATGAATGGAACAGGTAGACGGTTGAATTCTTTGTATATATTGCTTCTATATAGTCTAAGAAACATATATGCAAAGCATCCAAACAGTACCATCCGCCAATTTTTTGTTCTTCAAGTTTAAGTGAACTACGAGCCCCATTGTTAATCCTTTAAAGGAAATTATTTGTAAATTTCGACAAGTAGAACAGTGAATCGAACAGGTAGACGGTTGAAATCTTTGTATATATTGCTTCTATATAGTCTAAGAAACATATATGCAAATCATCCAAACAGTACAATTCGCCAATTATTTGATCTTCAAGTTTAAGTGAACTACGAGCCCCATTGTTAATACTTTAACGGAAATTATTTGTAACTTGCGACAAGTAGAACAATGAATGGAACAGGTAGACGGTCGAAATCAATGTATATATTGCTTCCTTATAGTCTAAGAAACATATATGCAAAGCATCCAAACAGTACCATTCGCCACTTTTTTGTTCTTCAAGTTTGAGTGAACAACGAGCCCCATTGTTAATCCTTTAAAGGAAATTATCTGTAAATTTCGACAAGTAGAACAATGATTGGAACACGTAGACGGTTGAAATCTTTGTATATATTGCTTCCATATAGTCTAAGAAACATGTACGCAAAGCATCCAAACAGTACAATTCGCCAATTATTTCATCTTCATGTTTAAGTGAACTACGAGCCCCATTGTTAATACTATAACGGAAATTATTTGTAACTTGCGACAAGTAGAACAATGAGTGGAACAGGTAGACGGTTGAAATCAGTGTATATATTGCTTCTATATAGTCTAAGAAACATATATGCAAAGCATCCATCCAGTACAATTCGCCAATTTTTTGTTCTTCAAGTTTAAGTGAACAATGAGCCCCAATGGCTAATCCGTTATCGGAAATTATTTGTAACTTTTGACAAGTAGAACAATGAATGGAAAAGGTAGACGGTTGAAATCTTTGTATATATTGCTTCTATATAGTCAAAGAAACATATATGCAAAGCATCCAAACAGTACCATTCGCCAATTTTTTGTTCTTCAAGTTTAAGTGAACAATGAGCACCAATGGTTAATCCTTTATCGGAAATTATTTGTAACTTTCGACAAGTAGAACAATGAATGGAACAGGTAGACGGTTGAAATCTTTGTATATATTGCTTCTATATAGTCTGAGAAACATATATGCAAAGCATCCAAACAGTACCATTCGCCAATTTTTTGTTCTTCAAGTTTAAGTGAACAATGTGCCCCAATGGTTAATCCTTTATCGGAAATTATTTGTAATTTTCGACAAGTAGAACAATAAATGGAACAGTTAGACGGTTGAAATATTTGTATATATTGCTCCTATATAGTCTACGAAACATATATGCAAAGCATCCAAACAGTACAATTCGCCAATTTTTTGTTCTTCAAGTTTAAGTGAACAATGAGCCCCAATGGTTAATCCTTTATCGGAAATTATTTGTAAATTTCGACAAGTAGAACAATGAATGGAACAGGTAGACTGTTGAAATCATTGTATATATTGCTTCTATATAGTATAAGAATCATATATGCAAAGCATCCAAACAGTACAATTCGCCAATTTTTTGTTCTTCAAGTTTAAGTGAACAATGAGCCCCATTGTTAATCCTTTAAAGGAAATTATTTGTAACTTTCTACAAGTAGAACAATGAATGGAACAGGTAGACGGTTGGAATATTTGTATATATTGCTTCTATATAATATAAGAAACATATATTCAAAGCATCCAAACAGTACCATCCGCCAATTTTTTGTTCTTCAAGTTTAAGTGAACTACGAGCCCCATTGTTAATCCTTTAAAGGAAATTATTTGTAAATTTCGACAAGTAGAACAATGAATGGATCATGTAGACGGTTGAAATCATTGTATATATTGCTTCTATATAGTCTACGAAACAAATATGCAAAGCATCCAAACAGTACAATTCGCCAATTTTTTGTTCTTCAAGTTTAAGTGAACAACGAGCCCCAATGGTTAATCCTTTATCGGAAATTATTTCTAACTTTCGACAAGTAGAACAATGAATGGAACAGGTAGACTGTTGAATTCTTTGTATATATTGCTTCCATATAGTCTAAGAAACATATATGCAAAGCATGCAAACAGTACAATTCGCCAATTTTTTGTTTTTCAAGTTTAAGTGAACAATGAGCCCCAATGGTTAATCCTTTATCGGAAATTATTTGTAACTTTCGTCAAGTAGAACAATGAATGGAACAGGTAGACGGTTGAATTCTTTGTATATATTGCTTCTATATAGTCTAAGAAACATATATGCAAAGCATCCAAACAGTACCATCCGCCAATTTTTTGTTCTTCAAGTTTAAGTGAACTACGAGCCCCATTGTTAATCCTTTAAAGGAAATTATTTGTAAATTTCGACAAGTAGAACAGTGAATCGAACAGGTAGACGGTTGAAATCTTTGTATATATTGCTTCTATATAGTCTAAGAAACATATATGCAAATCATCCAAACAGTACAATTCGCCAATTATTTGATCTTCAAGTTTAAGTGAACTACGAGCCCCATTGTTAATACTTTAACGGAAATTATTTGTAACTTGCGACAAGTAGAACAATGAATGGAACAGGTAGACGGTCGAAATCAATGTATATATTGCTTCCTTATAGTCTAAGAAACATATATGCAAAGCATCCAAACAGTACCATTCGCCACTTTTTTGTTCTTCAAGTTTGAGTGAACAACGAGCCCCGTTGTTAATCCTTTAAAGGAAATTATCTGTAAATTTCGACAAGTAGAACAATGATTGGAACACGTAGACGGTTGAAATCTTTGTATATATTGCTTCCATATAGTCTAAGAAACATGTACGCAAAGCATCCAAACAGTACAATTCGCCAATTTTTTGTTCTTCAAGTTTAAGTGAACTAAGATCCCCATTGTTAATCCCTTAACGGAAATTATTTGTAACTTTCGACAAGTAGAACAGTGAATTGAACAGGTAGACGGTTGAAATCTTTGTATATATTGCTTCTATATAGTATAAGAAACATATATGCAAAGCATCCATCCAGTACAATTCGCCAATTTTTTGTTCTTCAAGTTTAAGTGAACAATGAGCCCCAATGGCTAATCCGTTATCGGAAATTATTTGTAACTTTTGACAAGTAGAACAATGAATGGAAAAGGTAGACGGTTGAAATCTTTGTATATATTGCTTCTATATAGTCAAAGAAACATATATGCAAAGCATCCAAACAGTACCATTCGCCAATTTTTTGTTCTTCAAGTTTAAGTGAACAATGAGCACCAATGGTTAATACTTTATCGGAAATTATTTGTAATTTTCGACAAGTAGAACAATGAATGGAACAGTTAGACGGTTGAAATATTTGTATATATTGCTTCTATATAGTCTACGAAACATATATGCAAAGCATCCAAACAGTACAATTCGCCAATTTTTTGTTCTTCAAGTTTAAGTGAAAATGAGCCCCATTGTTAATCCATTATCGGAAATTATTTGTAATTTTCGACAAGTAGAACTGTGAATGGAACAGGTAGACGATTGAAATCTTTGTATATATTGCTTCTATATAGTATAAGAAACATATATGCAAAGCATCCAAACAGTACAATTCGCCAATTTTTTGTTCTTCAAGTTTAAGTGAACTACGAGCCCCATTGTTAATACTTTAACGGAAATTATTTGTAACTTGCGACAAGTAGAACAATGAATGGAACAGGTAGACGGTCGAAATCAATGTATATATTGCTTCCTTATAGTCTAAGAAACATATATGCAAAGCATCCAAACAGTACCATTCGCCACTTTTTTGTTCTTCAAGTTTGAGTGAACAACGAGCCCCATTGTTAATCCTTTAAAGGAAATTATCTGTAAATTTCGACAAGTAGAACAATGATTGGAACACGTAGACGGTTGAAATCTTTGTATATATTGCTTCCATATAGTCTAAGAAACATGTACGCAAAGCATCCAAACAGTACAATTCGCCAATTATTTCATCTTCATGTTTAAGTGAACTACGAGCCCCATTGTTAATACTATAACGGAAATTATTTGTAACTTGCGACAAGTAGAACAATGAGTGGAACAGGTAGACGGTTGAAATCAGTGTATATATTGCTTCTATATAGTCTAAGAAACATATATGCAAAGCATCCATCCAGTACAATTCGCCAATTTTTTGTTCTTCAAGTTTAAGTGAACAATGAGCCCCAATGGCTAATCCGTTATCGGAAATTATTTGTAACTTTTGACAAGTAGAACAATGAATGGAAAAGGTAGACGGTTGAAATCTTTGTATATATTGCTTCTATATAGTCAAAGAAACATATATGCAAAGCATCCAAACAGTACCATTCGCCAATTTTTTGTTCTTCAAGTTTAAGTGAACAATGAGCACCAATGGTTAATCCTTTATCGGAAATTATTTGTAACTTTCGACAAGTAGAACAATGAATGGAACAGGTAGACGGTTGAAATCTTTGTATATATTGCTTCTATATAGTCTGAGAAACATATATGCAAAGCATCCAAACAGTACCATTCGCCAATTTTTTGTTCTTCAAGTTTAAGTGAACAATGTGCCCCAATGGTTAATCCTTTATCGGAAATTATTTGTAATTTTCGACAAGTAGAACAATAAATGGAACAGTTAGACGGTTGAAATATTTGTATATATTGCTCCTATATAGTCTACGAAACATATATGCAAAGCATCCAAACAGTACAATTCGCCAATTTTTTGTTCTTCAAGTTTAAGTGAACAATGAGCCCCAATGGTTAATCCTTTATCGGAAATTATTTGTAAATTTCGACAAGTAGAACAATGAATGGAACAGGTAGACTGTTGAAATCATTGTATATATTGCTTCTATATAGTATAAGAATCATATATGCAAAGCATCCAAACAGTACAATTCGCCAATTTTTTGTTCTTCAAGTTTAAGTGAACAATGAGCCCCATTGTTAATCCTTTAAAGGAAATTATTTGTAACTTTCTACAAGTAGAACAATGAATGGAACAGGTAGACGGTTGGAATATTTGTATATATTGCTTCTATATAATATAAGAAACATATATTCAAAGCATCCAAACAGTACCATCCGCCAATTTTTTGTTCTTCAAGTTTAAGTGAACTACGAGCCCCATTGTTAATCCTTTAAAGGAAATTATTTGTAAATTTCGACAAGTAGAACAATGAATGGATCATGTAGACGGTTGAAATCATTGTATATATTGCTCCTATATAGTCTACGAAACATATATGCAAAGCATCCAAACAGTACAATTCGCCAATTTTTTGTTCTTCAAGTTTAAGTGAACAATGAGCCCCAATGGTTAATCCTTTATCGGAAATTATTTGTAAATTTCGACAAGTAGAACAATGAATGGAACAGGTAGACTGTTGAAATCATTGTATATATTGCTTCTATATAGTATAAGAATCATATATGCAAAGCATCCAAACAGTACAATTCGCCAATTTTTTGTTCTTCAAGTTTAAGTGAACAATGAGCCCCATTGTTAATCCTTTAAAGGAAATTATTTGTAACTTTCTACAAGTAGAACAATGAATGGAACAGGTAGACGGTTGGAATATTTGTATATATTGCTTCTATATAATATAAGAAACATATATTCAAAGCATCCAAACAGTACCATCCGCCAATTTTTTGTTCTTCAAGTTTAAGTGAACTACGAGCCCCATTGTTAATCCTTTAAAGGAAATTATTTGTAAATTTCGACAAGTAGAACAATGAATGGATCATGTAGACGGTTGAAATCATTGTATATATTGCTTCTATATAGTCTACGAAACAAATATGCAAAGCATCCAAACAGTACAATTCGCCAATTTTTTGTTCTTCAAGTTTAAGTGAACAACGAGCCCCAATGGTTAATCCTTTATCGGAAATTATTTGTAACTTTCGACAAGTAGAACAATGAATGGAACAGGTAGACTGTTGAATTCTTTGTATATATTGCTTCCATATAGTCTAAGAAACATATATGCAAAGCATGCAAACAGTACAATTCGCCAATTTTTTGTTTTTCAAGTTTAAGTGAACAATGAGCCCCAATGGTTAATCCTTTATCGGAAATTATTTGTAACTTTCGTCAAGTAGAACAATGAATGGAACAGGTAGACGGTTGAATTCTTTGTATATATTGCTTCTATATAGTCTAAGAAACATATATGCAAAGCATCCAAACAGTACCATCCGCCAATTTTTTGTTCTTCAAGTTTAAGTGAACTACGAGCCCCATTGTTAATCCTTTAAAGGAAATTATTTGTAAATTTCGACAAGTAGAACAGTGAATCGAACAGGTAGACGGTTGAAATCTTTGTATATATTGCTTCTATATAGTCTAAGAAACATATATGCAAATCATCCAAACAGTACAATTCGCCAATTATTTGATCTTCAAGTTTAAGTGAACTACGAGCCCCATTGTTAATACTTTAACGGAAATTATTTGTAACTTGCGACAAGTAGAACAATGAATGGAACAGGTAGACGGTCGAAATCAATGTATATATTGCTTCCTTATAGTCTAAGAAACATATATGCAAAGCATCCAAACAGTACCATTCGCCACTTTTTTGTTCTTCAAGTTTGAGTGAACAACGAGCCCCATTGTTAATCCTTTAAAGGAAATTATCTGTAAATTTCGACAAGTAGAACAATGATTGGAACACGTAGACGGTTGAAATCTTTGTATATATTGCTTCCATATAGTCTAAGAAACATGTACGCAAAGCATCCAAACAGTACAATTCGCCAATTTTTTGTTCTTCAAGTTTAAGTGAACTAAGATCCCCATTGTTAATCCCTTAACGGAAATTATTTGTAACTTTCGACAAGTAGAACAGTGAATTGAACAGGTAGACGGTTGAAATCTTTGTATATATTGCTTCTATATAGTATAAGAAACATATATGCAAAGCATCCATCCAGTACAATTCGCCAATTTTTTGTTCTTCAAGTTTAAGTGAACAATGAGCCCCAATGGCTAATCCGTTATCGGAAATTATTTGTAACTTTTGACAAGTAGAACAATGAATGGAAAAGGTAGACGGTTGAAATCTTTGTATATATTGCTTCTATATAGTCAAAGAAACATATATGCAAAGCATCCAAACAGTACCATTCGCCAATTTTTTGTTCTTCAAGTTTAAGTGAACAATGAGCACCAATGGTTAATACTTTATCGGAAATTATTTGTAATTTTCGACAAGTAGAACAATGAATGGAACAGTTAGACGGTTGAAATATTTGTATATATTGCTTCTATATAGTCTACGAAACATATATGCAAAGCATCCAAACAGTACAATTCGCCAATTTTTTGTTCTTCAAGTTTAAGTGAAAATGAGCCCCATTGTTAATCCATTATCGGAAATTATTTGTAATTTTCGACAAGTAGAACTGTGAATGGAACAGGTAGACGATTGAAATCTTTGTATATATTGCTTCTATATAGTATAAGAAACATATATGCAAAGCATCCAAACAGTACAATTCGCCAATTTTTTGTTCTTCAAGTTTAAGTGAACTACGAGCCCCATTGTTAATACTTTAACGGAAATTATTTGTAACTTGCGACAAGTAGAACAATGAATGGAACAGGTAGACGGTCGAAATCAATGTATATATTGCTTCCTTATAGTCTAAGAAACATATATGCAAAGCATCCAAACAGTACCATTCGCCACTTTTTTGTTCTTCAAGTTTGAGTGAACAACGAGCCCCATTGTTAATCCTTTAAAGGAAATTATCTGTAAATTTCGACAAGTAGAACAATGATTGGAACACGTAGACGGTTGAAATCTTTGTATATATTGCTTCCATATAGTCTAAGAAACATGTACGCAAAGCATCCAAACAGTACAATTCGCCAATTATTTCATCTTCATGTTTAAGTGAACTACGAGCCCCATTGTTAATACTATAACGGAAATTATTTGTAACTTGCGACAAGTAGAACAATGAGTGGAACAGGTAGACGGTTGAAATCAGTGTATATATTGCTTCTATATAGTCTAAGAAACATATATGCAAAGCATCCATCCAGTACAATTCGCCAATTTTTTGTTCTTCAAGTTTAAGTGAACAATGAGCCCCAATGGCTAATCCGTTATCGGAAATTATTTGTAACTTTTGACAAGTAGAACAATGAATGGAAAAGGTAGACGGTTGAAATCTTTGTATATATTGCTTCTATATAGTCAAAGAAACATATATGCAAAGCATCCAAACAGTACCATTCGCCAATTTTTTGTTCTTCAAGTTTAAGTGAACAATGAGCACCAATGGTTAATCCTTTATCGGAAATTATTTGTAACTTTCGACAAGTAGAACAATGAATGGAACAGGTAGACGGTTGAAATCTTTGTATATATTGCTTCTATATAGTCTGAGAAACATATATGCAAAGCATCCAAACAGTACCATTCGCCAATTTTTTGTTCTTCAAGTTTAAGTGAACAATGTGCCCCAATGGTTAATCCTTTATCGGAAATTATTTGTAATTTTCGACAAGTAGAACAATAAATGGAACAGTTAGACGGTTGAAATATTTGTATATATTGCTCCTATATAGTCTACGAAACATATATGCAAAGCATCCAAACAGTACAATTCGCCAATTTTTTGTTCTTCAAGTTTAAGTGAACAATGAGCCCCAATGGTTAATCCTTTATCGGAAATTATTTGTAAATTTCGACAAGTAGAACAATGAATGGAACAGGTAGACTGTTGAAATCATTGTATATATTGCTTCTATATAGTATAAGAATCATATATGCAAAGCATCCAAACAGTACAATTCGCCAATTTTTTGTTCTTCAAGTTTAAGTGAACAATGAGCCCCATTGTTAATCCTTTAAAGGAAATTATTTGTAACTTTCTACAAGTAGAACAATGAATGGAACAGGTAGACGGTTGGAATATTTGTATATATTGCTTCTATATAATATAAGAAACATATATTCAAAGCATCCAAACAGTACCATCCGCCAATTTTTTGTTCTTCAAGTTTAAGTGAACTACGAGCCCCATTGTTAATCCTTTAAAGGAAATTATTTGTAAATTTCGACAAGTAGAACAATGAATGGATCATGTAGACGGTTGAAATCATTGTATATATTGCTTCTATATAGTCTACGAAACAAATATGCAAAGCATCCAAACAGTACAATTCGCCAATTTTTTGTTCTTCAAGTTTAAGTGAACAACGAGCCCCAATGGTTAATCCTTTATCGGAAATTATTTGTAACTTTCGACAAGTAGAACAATGAATGGAACAGGTAGACTGTTGAATTCTTTGTATATATTGCTTCCATATAGTCTAAGAAACATATATGCAAAGCATGCAAACAGTACAATTCGCCAATTTTTTGTTTTTCAAGTTTAAGTGAACAATGAGCCCCAATGGTTAATCCTTTATCGGAAATTATTTGTAACTTTCGTCAAGTAGAACAATGAATGGAACAGGTAGACGGTTGAATTCTTTGTATATATTGCTTCTATATAGTCTAAGAAACATATATGCAAAGCATCCAAACAGTACCATCCGCCAATTTTTTGTTCTTCAAGTTTAAGTGAACTACGAGCCCCATTGTTAATCCTTTAAAGGAAATTATTTGTAAATTTCGACAAGTAGAACAGTGAATCGAACAGGTAGACGGTTGAAATCTTTGTATATATTGCTTCTATATAGTCTAAGAAACATATATGCAAATCATCCAAACAGTACAATTCGCCAATTATTTGATCTTCAAGTTTAAGTGAACTACGAGCCCCATTGTTAATACTTTAACGGAAATTATTTGTAACTTGCGACAAGTAGAACAATGAATGGAACAGGTAGACGGTCGAAATCAATGTATATATTGCTTCCTTATAGTCTAAGAAACATATATGCAAAGCATCCAAACAGTACCATTCGCCACTTTTTTGTTCTTCAAGTTTGAGTGAACAACGAGCCCCATTGTTAATCCTTTAAAGGAAATTATCTGTAAATTTCGACAAGTAGAACAATGATTGGAACACGTAGACGGTTGAAATCTTTGTATATATTGCTTCCATATAGTCTAAGAAACATGTACGCAAAGCATCCAAACAGTACAATTCGCCAATTTTTTGTTCTTCAAGTTTAAGTGAACTAAGATCCCCATTGTTAATCCCTTAACGGAAATTATTTGTAACTTTCGACAAGTAGAACAGTGAATTGAACAGGTAGACGGTTGAAATCTTTGTATATATTGCTTCTATATAGTATAAGAAACATATATGCAAAGCATCCATCCAGTACAATTCGCCAATTTTTTGTTCTTCAAGTTTAAGTGAACAATGAGCCCCAATGGCTAATCCGTTATCGGAAATTATTTGTAACTTTTGACAAGTAGAACAATGAATGGAAAAGGTAGACGGTTGAAATCTTTGTATATATTGCTTCTATATAGTCAAAGAAACATATATGCAAAGCATCCAAACAGTACCATTCGCCAATTTTTTGTTCTTCAAGTTTAAGTGAACAATGAGCACCAATGGTTAATACTTTATCGGAAATTATTTGTAATTTTCGACAAGTAGAACAATGAATGGAACAGTTAGACGGTTGAAATATTTGTATATATTGCTTCTATATAGTCTACGAAACATATATGCAAAGCATCCAAACAGTACAATTCGCCAATTTTTTGTTCTTCAAGTTTAAGTGAAAATGAGCCCCATTGTTAATCCATTATCGGAAATTATTTGTAATTTTCGACAAGTAGAACTGTGAATGGAACAGGTAGACGATTGAAATCTTTGTATATATTGCTTCTATATAGTATAAGAAACATATATGCAAAGCATCCAAACAGTACAATTCGCCAATTTTTTGTTCTTCAAGTTTAAGTGAACAATGAGCCCCAATGGTTAATCCGTTATCGGAAATTATTTGTAACTTTTGACAAGCAGAACAATGAATGGAAAAGGTAGACGGTTGAAATATTTGTATATATTGCTTCTATATAGTCTACGAAACATATATGCAAAGCATCCAAACAGTACAATTCGCCAATTTTTTGTTCTTCAAGTTTAAGTGAACAATGAGCCCCATTGTTAATCCATTATCGGAAATTATTTGTAACTTTCGACATGTAGAACTGTGAATGGAACAGGTAGACGATTGAAATCTTTGTATATATTGCTTCTATATAGTATAAGAAACATATATGCAAAGCATCCAAAAAGTACAATTCGCCAATTTTTTGTTCTTCAAGTTTAAGTGAACAATGAGCCCCAATGGTTAATCCGTTATCGGAAATTATTTGTAACTTTCTACAAGTAGAACAATGAATGGAACAGGTAGACGGTTGGAATATTTGTATATATTGCTTCTATATAATATAAGAAACATATATTCAAAGCATCCAAACAGTACCATCCGCCAATTTTTTGTTCTTCAAGTTTAAGTGAACTACGAGCCCCATTGTTAATCCTTTAAAGGAAATTATTTGTAAATTTCGACAAGTAGAACAATGAATGGATCATGTAGACGGTTGAAATCATTGTATATATTGCTTCTATATAGTCTACGAAACAAATATGCAAAGCATCCAAACAGTACAATTCGCCAATTTTTTGTTCTTCAAGTTTAAGTGAACAACGAGCCCCAATGGTTAATCCTTTATCGGAAATTATTTGTAACTTTCGACAAGTAGAACAATGAATGGAACAGGTAGACTGTTGAATTCTTTGTATATATTGCTTCCATATAGTCTAAGAAACATATATGCAAAGCATGCAAACAGTACAATTCGCCAATTTTTTGTTTTTCAAGTTTAAGTGAACAATGAGCCCCAATGGTTAATCCTTTATCGGAAATTATTTGTAACTTTCGTCAAGTAGAACAATGAATGGAACAGGTAGACGGTTGAATTCTTTGTATATATTGCTTCTATATAGTCTACGAAACATATATGCAAAGCATCCAAACAGTACAATTCGCCAATTTTTTGTTCTTCAAGTTTAAGTGAACAATGAGCCCCATTGTTAATCCATTATCGGAAATTATTTGTAACTTTCGACATGTAGAACTGTGAATGGAACAGGGAGACGATTGAAATCTTTGTATATATTGCTTCTATATAGTATAAGAAACATATATGCAAAGCATCCAAAAAGTACAATTCGCCAATTTTTTGTTCTTCAAGTTTAAGTGAACAATGAGCCCCAATGGTTAATCCGTTATCGGAAATTATTTGTAACTTTCGACAAGAAGAACAATGAATGGAAAAGGTAGACGGTTGAAATCTTTGTATATATTGCTTCTATATAGTCTAGGAAACATATATGCAAAGCATCCAAACAGTACCATTCGCACAATTTTTTGTTCTTCAAGTTTGAGTGAACAATGAGCCCCAATGGTTAATCCGTTATCGGAAATTATTTGTAACTTTCGACAAGAAGAACAATGAATGGAAAAGGTAGACGGTTGAAATCTTTGTATATATTGCTTCTATATAGTCTAAGAATCATATATGCAAAGCATCCAAACAGTACCATTCGCCAATTTTTTGTTCTTCAAGTTTAAGTGAACAATGAGCCCCAATGGTTAATCCGTTATCGGAAATTATTTGTAACTTTCGACAAGAAGAACAATGAATGGAAAAGGTAGACGGTTGAAATCTTTGTATATATTGCTTCTATATAGTCTAAGAAACATATATGCAAAGCATCCAAACAGTACCATTCGCCAATTTTTTGTTCTTCAAGTTTAAGTGAACAATGAGCCCCAATGGTTAATCCTTTATCGGAAATTATTTGTAACTTTCGACAAGTAGAACAATGAATGGAACAGGTAGACGGTTGAAATCTTTGTATATATTGCTTCTATATAGTCTGAGAAACATATATGCAAAGCATCCAAACAGTACCATTCGCCTATTTTTTGTTCTTCAAGTTTAAGTGAACAATGTGCCCCAATGGTTAATCCTTTATCGGAAATTATTTGTAATTTTCGACAAGTAGAACAATAAATGGAACAGTTAGACGGTTGAAATATTTGTATATATTGCTCCTATATAGTCTACGAAACATATATGCAAAGCATCCAAACAGTACAATTCGCCAATTTTTTGATCTTCAAGTTTAAGTGAACAATGAGCCCCAATGGTTAATCCGTTATCGGAAATTATTTGTAACTTTTGACAAGTAGAACAATGAATGGAAAAGGTAGACGGTTGAAATCTTTGTATATATTGATTCTATATAGTCTAAGAAATATATATGCAAAGCATCCAAACAGTACCATTCGCCAATTTTTTGTTCTTCAAGTTTAAGTGAACAATGAGCCCCAATGGTTAATCCTTTATCGGAAATTATTTGTAATTTTCGACAAGTAGAACAATGAATGGAACAGTTAGACGGTTGAAATATTTGTATATATTGCTTCTATGTAGTCTACGAAACATATATGCAAAGCATCCAAACAGTACAATTCGCCAATTTTTTGTACTTCAAGTTTAAGTGAACTACGAGCCCCATTGTTAATCCTTTAACGGAAATTAATTGTAACTTTCGACAAGTAGAACAATGAATGGAACAGGTAGACGGTTGAAATCTTTGTATATGTTGCTTCTATATAGTCTAAGAAACATATATGCAAAGCATCCAAACAGTACCATTCGCCAATTTTTTGTTCTTCAAGTTTAAGTGAACAACGAGCCCCATTGATAATCATGAAATGGAAATTATTTGTAACTTTCTACAAGTAGAACAATGAATAGTACAGGTAGACGGGTGAAATCTTTCAATATATTGCATCTAAATAGTCTAAGAAACGTATATGCAAAGCATCCAAACAGTACCATTCGCCAATTTTTTGTTCTTCAAGTTTAAGTGAACTACGAGCCCCATTGTTAATCCTTTAAAGGAAATTATTTGTAACTTTCGACAAGTAGAACAATGAATCGAACAGGTAGACGGTTGAAATCCTTGTATATATTGCGTCTATATAGTCTAAGAAACATATATGCAAAGCATCCAAACAGTACAATTCGCCAATTTATTGTTCTTCAAGTTTAAGTGAACAACGAGCCCCATTGTTAATCCATAAAAGGAAATTATTTGATAATTTCGACAAGTAGAACAATGAATGGAACAGGTAGACGGTTGAAATCTTTGTATATATTGCTTCTTTATAATCTAAGAAACATATATGCAAAGCATCCAAACAGTACAATTCGCCAATTATATCATCTTCATGTTTAAGTGAACTACGAGCCCCATTGTTAATCCTTTAAAGGAAATTATTTGTAAATTTCGACAAGTAGAACAATGAATGGATCATGTAGACGGTTGAAATCATTGTATATATTGCTTCTATATAGTCTACGAAACAAATATGCAAAGCATCCAAACAGTACAATTCGCCAATTTTTTGTTCTTCAAGTTTAAGTGAACAACGAGCCCCAATGGTTAATCCTTTATCGGAAATTATTTGTAACTTTCGACAAGTAGAACAATGAATGGAACAGGTAGACTGTTGAATTCTTTGTATATATTGCTTCCATATAGTCTAAGAAACATATATGCAAAGCATGCAAACAGTACAATTCGCCAATTTTTTGTTCTTCAAGTTTAAGTGAACTACGAGCCCCATTGTTAATCCTTTAAAGGAAATTATTTGTAAATTTCGACAAGTAGAACAGTGAATCGAACAGGTAGACGGTTGAAATCTTTGTATATATTGCTTCTATATAGTCTAAGAAACATATATGCAAATCATCCAAACAGTACAATTCGCCAATTATTTGATCTTCAAGTTTAAGTGAACTACGAGCCCCAATGGTTAATCCGTTATCGGAAATTATTTGTAACTTTTGACAAGTAGAACAATGAATGGAAAAGGTAGACGGTTGAAATCTTTGTATATATTGATTCTATATAGTCTAAGAAATATATATGCAAAGCATCCAAACAGTACCATTCGCCAATTTTTTGTTCTTCAAGTTTAAGTGAACAATGAGCCCCAATGGTTAATCCTTTATCGGAAATTATTTGTAATTTTCGACAAGTAGAACAATGAATGGAACAGTTAGACGGTTGAAATATTTGTATATATTGCTTCTATGTAGTCTACGAAACATATATGCAAAGCATCCAAACAGTACAATTCGCCAATTTTTTGTACTTCAAGTTTAAGTGAACTACGAGCCCCATTGTTAATCCTTTAACGGAAATTAATTGTAACTTTCGACAAGTAGAACAATGAATGGAACAGGTAGACGGTTGAAATCTTTGTATATGTTGCTTCTATATAGTCTAAGAAACATATATGCAAAGCATCCAAACAGTACCATTCGCCAATTTTTTGTTCTTCAAGTTTAAGTGAACAACGAGCCCCATTGATAATCATGAAATGGAAATTATTTGTAACTTTCTACAAGTAGAACAATGAATAGTACAGGTAGACGGGTGAAATCTTTCAATATATTGCATCTAAATAGTCTAAGAAACGTATATGCAAAGCATCCAAACAGTACCATTCGCCAATTTTTTGTTCTTCAAGTTTAAGTGAACTACGAGCCCCATTGTTAATCCTTTAAAGGAAATTATTTGTAACTTTCGACAAGTAGAACAATGAATCGAACAGGTAGACGGTTGAAATCCTTGTATATATTGCGTCTATATAGTCTAAGAAACATATATGCAAAGCATCCAAACAGTACAATTCGCCAATTTATTGTTCTTCAAGTTTAAGTGAACAACGAGCCCCATTGTTAATCCATAAAAGGAAATTATTTGATAATTTCGACAAGTAGAACAATGAATGGAACAGGTAGACGGTTGAAATCTTTGTATATATTGCTTCTTTATAATCTAAGAAACATATATGCAAAGCATCCAAACAGTACAATTCGCCAATTATATCATCTTCATGTTTAAGTGAACTACGAGCCCCATTGTTAATCCTTTAAAGGAAATTATTTGTAAATTTCGACAAGTAGAACAATGAATGGATCATGTAGACGGTTGAAATCATTGTATATATTGCTTCTATATAGTCTACGAAACAAATATGCAAAGCATCCAAACAGTACAATTCGCCAATTTTTTGTTCTTCAAGTTTAAGTGAACAACGAGCCCCAATGGTTAATCCTTTATCGGAAATTATTTGTAACTTTCGACAAGTAGAACAATGAATGGAACAGGTAGACTGTTGAATTCTTTGTATATATTGCTTCCATATAGTCTAAGAAACATATATGCAAAGCATGCAAACAGTACAATTCGCCAATTTTTTGTTTTTCAAGTTTAAGTGAACAATGAGCCCCAATGGTTAATCCTTTATCGGAAATTATTTGTAACTTTCGTCAAGTAGAACAATGAATGGAACAGGTAGACGGTTGAATTCTTTGTATATATTGCTTCTATATAGTCTAAGAAACATATATGCAAAGCATCCAAACAGTACCATCCGCCAATTTTTTGTTCTTCAAGTTTAAGTGAACTACGAGCCCCATTGTTAATCCTTTAAAGGAAATTATTTGTAAATTTCGACAAGTAGAACAGTGAATCGAACAGGTAGACGGTTGAAATCTTTGTATATATTGCTTCTATATAGTCTAAGAAACATATATGCAAATCATCCAAACAGTACAATTCGCCAATTATTTGATCTTCAAGTTTAAGTGAACTACGAGCCCCATTGTTAATACTTTAACGGAAATTATTTGTAACTTGCGACAAGTAGAACAATGAATGGAACAGGTAGACGGTCGAAATCAATGTATATATTGCTTCCTTATAGTCTAAGAAACATATATGCAAAGCATCCAAACAGTACCATTCGCCACTTTTTTGTTCTTCAAGTTTGAGTGAACAACGAGCCCCATTGTTAATCCTTTAAAGGAAATTATCTGTAAATTTCGACAAGTAGAACAATGATTGGAACACGTAGACGGTTGAAATCTTTGTATATATTGCTTCCATATAGTCTAAGAAACATGTACGCAAAGCATCCAAACAGTACAATTCGCCAATTTTTTGTTCTTCAAGTTTAAGTGAACTAAGATCCCCATTGTTAATCCCTTAACGGAAATTATTTGTAACTTTCGACAAGTAGAACAGTGAATTGAACAGGTAGACGGTTGAAATCTTTGTATATATTGCTTCTATATAGTATAAGAAACATATATGCAAAGCATCCATCCAGTACAATTCGCCAATTTTTTGTTCTTCAAGTTTAAGTGAACAATGAGCCCCAATGGCTAATCCGTTATCGGAAATTATTTGTAACTTTTGACAAGTAGAACAATGAATGGAAAAGGTAGACGGTTGAAATCTTTGTATATATTGCTTCTATATAGTCAAAGAAACATATATGCAAAGCATCCAAACAGTACCATTCGCCAATTTTTTGTTCTTCAAGTTTAAGTGAACAATGAGCACCAATGGTTAATACTTTATCGGAAATTATTTGTAATTTTCGACAAGTAGAACAATGAATGGAACAGTTAGACGGTTGAAATATTTGTATATATTGCTTCTATATAGTCTACGAAACATATATGCAAAGCATCCAAACAGTACAATTCGCCAATTTTTTGTTCTTCAAGTTTAAGTGAAAATGAGCCCCATTGTTAATCCATTATCGGAAATTATTTGTAATTTTCGACAAGTAGAACTGTGAATGGAACAGGTAGACGATTGAAATCTTTGTATATATTGCTTCTATATAGTATAAGAAACATATATGCAAAGCATCCAAACAGTACAATTCGCCAATTTTTTGTTCTTCAAGTTTAAGTGAACTACGAGCCCCATTGTTAATACTTTAACGGAAATTATTTGTAACTTGCGACAAGTAGAACAATGAATGGAACAGGTAGACGGTCGAAATCAATGTATATATTGCTTCCTTATAGTCTAAGAAACATATATGCAAAGCATCCAAACAGTACCATTCGCCACTTTTTTGTTCTTCAAGTTTGAGTGAACAACGAGCCCCATTGTTAATCCTTTAAAGGAAATTATCTGTAAATTTCGACAAGTAGAACAATGATTGGAACACGTAGACGGTTGAAATCTTTGTATATATTGCTTCCATATAGTCTAAGAAACATGTACGCAAAGCATCCAAACAGTACAATTCGCCAATTATTTCATCTTCATGTTTAAGTGAACTACGAGCCCCATTGTTAATACTATAACGGAAATTATTTGTAACTTGCGACAAGTAGAACAATGAGTGGAACAGGTAGACGGTTGAAATCAGTGTATATATTGCTTCTATATAGTCTAAGAAACATATATGCAAAGCATCCATCCAGTACAATTCGCCAATTTTTTGTTCTTCAAGTTTAAGTGAACAATGAGCCCCAATGGCTAATCCGTTATCGGAAATTATTTGTAACTTTTGACAAGTAGAACAATGAATGGAAAAGGTAGACGGTTGAAATCTTTGTATATATTGCTTCTATATAGTCAAAGAAACATATATGCAAAGCATCCAAACTGTACCATTCGCCAATTTTTTGTTCTTCAAGTTTAAGTGAACAATGAGCACCAATGGTTAATCCTTTATCGGAAATTATTTGTAACTTTCGACAAGTAGAACAATGAATGGAACAGGTAGACGGTTGAAATCTTTGTATATATTGCTTCTATATAGTCTGAGAAACATATATGCAAAGCATCCAAACAGTACCATTCGCCAATTTTTTGTTCTTCAAGTTTAAGTGAACAATGTGCCCCAATGGTTAATCCTTTATCGGAAATTATTTGTAATTTTCGACAAGTAGAACAATAAATGGAACAGTTAGACGGTTGAAATATTTGTATATATTGCTCCTATATAGTCTACGAAACATATATGCAAAGCATCCAAACAGTATAATTCGCCAATTTTTTGTTCTTCAAGTTTAAGTGAACAATGAGCCCCAATGGTTAATCCTTTATCGGAAATTATTTGTAAATTTCGACAAGTAGAACAATGAATGGAACAGGTAGACTGTTGAAATCATTGTATATATTGCTTCTATATAGTATAAGAATCATATATGCAAAGCATCCAAACAGTACAATTCGCCAATTTTTTGTTCTTCAAGTTTAAGTGAACAATGAGCCCCATTGTTAATCCTTTAAAGGAAATTATTTGTAACTTTCTACAAGTAGAACAATGAATGGAACAGGTAGACGGTTGGAATATTTGTATATATTGCTTCTATATAATATAAGAAACATATATTCAAAGCATCCAAACAGTACCATCCGCCAATTTTTTGTTCTTCAAGTTTAAGTGAACTACGAGCCCCATTGTTAATCCTTTAAAGGAAATTATTTGTAAATTTCGACAAGTAGAACAATGAATGGATCATGTAGACGGTTGAAATCATTGTATATATTGCTTCTATATAGTCTACGAAACAAATATGCAAAGCATCCAAACAGTACAATTCGCCAATTTTTTGTTCTTCAAGTTTAAGTGAACAACGAGCCCCAATGGTTAATCCTTTATCGGAAATTATTTGTAACTTTCGACAAGTAGAACAATGAATGGAACAGGTAGACTGTTGAATTCTTTGTATATATTGCTTCCATATAGTCTAAGAAACATATATGCAAAGCATGCAAACAGTACAATTCGCCAATTTTTTGTTTTTCAAGTTTAAGTGAACAATGAGCCCCAATGGTTAATCCTTTATCGGAAATTATTTGTAACTTTCGTCAAGTAGAACAATGAATGGAACAGGTAGACGGTTGAATTCTTTGTATATATTGCTTCTATATAGTCTAAGAAACATATATGCAAAGCATCCAAACAGTACCATCCGCCAATTTTTTGTTCTTCAAGTTTAAGTGAACTACGAGCCCCATTGTTAATCCTTTAAAGGAAATTATTTGTAAATTTCGACAAGTAGAACAGTGAATCGAACAGGTAGACGGTTGAAATCTTTGTATATATTGCTTCTATATAGTCTAAGAAACATATATGCAAATCATCCAAACAGTACAATTCGCCAATTACTTGATCTTCAAGTTTAAGTGAACTACGAGCCCCATTGTTAATACTTTAACGGAAATTATTTGTAACTTGCGACAAGTAGAACAATGAATGGAACAGGTAGACGGTCGAAATCAATGTATATATTGCTTCCTTATAGTCTAAGAAACATATATGCAAAGCATCCAAACAGTACCATTCGCCACTTTTTTGTTCTTCAAGTTTGAGTGAACAACGAGCCCCATTGTTAATCCTTTAAAGGAAATTATCTGTAAATTTCGACAAGTAGAACAATGATTGGAACACGTAGACGGTTGAAATCTTTGTATATATTGCTTCCATATAGTCTAAGAAACATGTACGCAAAGCATCCAAACAGTACAATTCGCCAATTTTTTGTTCTTCAAGTTTAAGTGAACTAAGATCCCCATTGTTAATCCCTTAACGGAAATTATTTGTAACTTTCGACAAGTAGAACAGTGAATTGAACAGGTAGACGGTTGAAATCTTTGTATATATTGCTTCTATATAGTATAAGAAACATATATGCAAAGCATCCATCCAGTACAATTCGCCAATTTTTTGTTCTTCAAGTTTAAGTGAACAATGAGCCCCAATGGCTAATCCGTTATCGGAAATTATTTGTAACTTTTGACAAGTAGAACAATGAATGGAAAAGGTAGACGGTTGAAATCTTTGTATATATTGCTTCTATATAGTCAAAGAAACATATATGCAAAGCATCCAAACAGTACCATTCGCCAATTTTTTGTTCTTCAAGTTTAAGTGAACAATGAGCACCAATGGTTAATACTTTATCGGAAATTATTTGTAATTTTCGACAAGTAGAACAATGAATGGAACAGTTAGACGGTTGAAATATTTGTATATATTGCTTCTATATAGTCTACGAAACATATATGCAAAGCATCCAAACAGTACAATTCGCCAATTTTTTGTTCTTCAAGTTTAAGTGAAAATGAGCCCCATTGTTAATCCATTACCGGAAATTATTTGTAATTTTCGACAAGTAGAACTGTGAATGGAACAGGTAGACGATTGAAATCTTTGTATATATTGCTTCTATATAGTATAAGAAACATATATGCAAAGCATCCAAACAGTACAATTCGCCAATTTTTTGTTCTTCAAGTTTAAGTGAACAATGAGCCCCAATGGTTAATCCGTTATCGGAAATTATTTGTAACTTTTGACAAGCAGAACAATGAATGGAAAAGGTAGACGGTTGAAATATTTGTATATATTGCTTCTATATAGTCTACGAAACATATATGCAAAGCATCCAAACAGTACAATTCGCCAATTTTTTGTTCTTCAAGTTTAAGTGAACAATGAGCCCCATTGTTAATCCATTATCGGAAATTATTTGTAACTTTCGACATGTAGAACTGTGAATGGAACAGGTAGACGATTGAAATCTTTGTATATATTGCTTCTATATAGTATAAGAAACATATATGCAAAGCATCTAAAAAGTACAATTCGCCAATTTTTTGTTCTTCAAGTTTAAGTGAACAATGAGCCCCAATGGTTAATCCGTTATCGGAAATTATTTGTAACTTTCTACAAGTAGAACAATGAATGGAACAGGTAGACGGTTGGAATATTTGTATATATTGCTTCTATATAATATAAGAAACATATATTCAAAGCATCCAAACAGTACCATCCGCCAATTTTTTGTTCTTCAAGTTTAAGTGAACTACGAGCCCCATTGTTAATCCTTTAAAGGAAATTATTTGTAAATTTCGACAAGTAGAACAATGAATGGATCATGTAGACGGTTGAAATCATTGTATATATTGCTTCTATATAGTCTACGAAACATATATGCAAAGCATCCAAACAGTACCATTCGCACAATTTTTTGTTCTTCAAGTTTGAGTGAACAATGAGCCCCAATGGTTAATCCGTTATCGGAAATTATTTGTAACTTTCGACAAGAAGAACAATGAATGGAAAAGGTAGACGGTTGAAATCTTTGTATATATTGCTTCTATATAGTCTAAGAATCATATATGCAAAGCATCCAAACAGTACCATTCGCCAATTTTTTGTTCTTCAAGTTTAAGTGAACAATGAGCCCCAATGGTTAATCCGTTATCGGAAATTATTTGTAACTTTCGACAAGAAGAACAATGAATGGAAAAGGTAGACGGTTGAAATCTTTGTATATATTGCTTCTATATAGTCTAAGAAACATATATGCAAAGCATCCAAACAGTACCATTCGCCAATTTTTTGTTCTTCAAGTTTAAGTGAACAATGAGCCCCAATGGTTAATCCTTTATCGGAAATTATTTGTAACTTTCGACAAGTAGAACAATGAATGGAACAGGTAGACGGTTGAAATCTTTGTATATATTGCTTCTATATAGTCTGAGAAACATATATGCAAAGCATCCAAACAGTACCATTCGCCTATTTTTTGTACTTCAAGTTTAAGTGAACTACGAGCCCCATTGTTAATCCTTTAACGGAAATTAATTGTAACTTTCGACAAGTAGAACAATGAATGGAACAGGTAGACGGTTGAAATCTTTGTATATGTTGCTTCTATATAGTCTAAGAAACATATATGCAAAGCATCCAAACAGTACCATTCGCCAATTTTTTGTTCTTCAAGTTTAAGTGAACAACGAGCCCCATTGTTAATCCTTTAAAGGAAATTATTTGTAACTTTCGACAAGTAGAACAATGAATCGAACAGGTAGACGGTTGAAATCCTTGTATATATTGCGTCTATATAGTCTAAGAAACATATATGCAAAGCATCCAAACAGTACAATTCGCCAATTTATTGTTCTTCAAGTTTAAGTGAACAACGAGCCCCATTGTTAATCCATAAAAGGAAATTATTTGATAATTTCGACAAGTAGAACAATGAATGGAACAGGTAGACGGTTGAAATCTTTGTATATATTGCTTCTTTATAATCTAAGAAACATATATGCAAAGCATCCAAACAGTACAATTCGCCAATTATATCATCTTCATGTTTAAGTGAACTACGAGCCCCATTGTTAATCCTTTAAAGGAAATTATTTGTAAATTTCGACAAGTAGAACAATGAATGGATCATGTAGACGGTTGAAATCATTGCATATATTGCTTCTATATAGTCTGCGAAACAAATATGCAAAGCATCCAAACAGTACAATTCGCCAATTTTTTGTTCTTCAAGTTTAAGTGAACAATGAGCCCCAATGGTTAATCCGTTTTCGGAAATTATTTGTAACTTTCGACAAGTAGAACAATGAATGGAACAGGTAGACGGTTGAAATCTTTGTATATATTGCTTCTATATAGACTAAGAAACATATATGCAAAGCATCCAAACAGTACCATTCGCCAATTATTTGATCTTCAAGTTTAAGTGAACTACGAGCCCCATTGTTAATACTTTAACGGAAATTATTTGTAAATTTCGACAAGTAGAACAATGAATGGAACAGGTAGACGGTTGAATTCTTTGTATATATTGCTTCTATATAGTCTAAGAAGCATATATGCAAAGCATCCAAACAGTACAATTCGCCAATTTATTGTTCTTCAAGTTTAAGTGAACAACGAGCCCCATTGTTAATCCTTTAAAAGAAATTATTTGTAAATTTCGACAAGTAGAACAATGATTGGAACACGTAGACGGTTGAAATCTTTGTATATATTGCTTCCATATAGTCTAAGAAACATGTACGCAAAGCATCCAAACCGTACCATTCGCCAATTTTTTGTTCTTCAAGTTTAAGTGAACTACGAGCCCCATTGTTAATACTTTAACGGAAATTATTTGTAAATTTCGACAAGTAGAACAATGAATGGAACAGGTAGACTGTTGAAATCATTGTATATATTGCTTCTACATAGTCTAAGAAACATATATGCAAAGCATCCAAACAGTACAATTCGCCAATTTTTTGTTCTTCAAGTTTAAGTGAACTACGAGCCCCATTGATAATCATGAAACGGAAATTATTTGTAACTTTCTACAAGTAGAACAATGAATAGAACAGGTAGACGGTTGAAATCTTTGTATATATTGCTTCTATATAGTATAAGAAACATATATGCAAAGCATCCAAACAGTACCATTCGCCAATTATTTGATCTTCAAGTTTAAGTGAACTACGAGCCCCATTGTTAATACTTTAACGGAAATTATTTGTAAATTTCGACAAGTAGAACAATGAATGGAACAGGTAGACGGTTGAATTCTTTGTATATATTGCTTCTATATAGTCTAAGAAGCATATATGCAAAGCATCCAAACAGTACAATTCGCCAATTTATTGTTCTTCAAGTTTAAGTGAACAACGAGCCCCATTGTTAATCCTTTAAAAGAAATTATTTGTAAATTTCGACAAGTAGAACAATGATTGGAACACGTAGACGGTTGAAATCTTTGTATATATTGCTTCCATATAGTCTAAGAAACATGTACGCAAAGCATCCAAACCGTACCATTCGCCAATTTTTTGTTCTTCAAGTTTAAGTGAACAATGAGCCCCAATGGTTAATCCTTTATCGGAAATTATTTGTAATTTTCGACAAGTAGAACAATGAATGGAACAGGTAGACGGTTGACATCTTTGTATATATTGCTTCTATATAATCTAAGAAACATATATGCAAAGCATCTAAACAGTAACAATCGCCAATTTTTTGATCTTCAAGTTTAAGTGATCTACGAGCCCCATTGTTAATCCTTTAACGGAAATTAATTGTAACTTTCTACAAGTAGAACAATGATTGGAACACGTAGACGGTTGAAATCTTTGTATATATTGCTTCCATATAGTCTAAGAAACATGTACGCAAAGCATCCAAACCGTACCATTCGCCAATTTTTTGTTCTTCAAGTTTAAGTGAACAATGAGCCCCAATGGTTAATCCTTTATCGGAAATTATTTGTAATTTTCGACAAGTAGAACAATGAATGGAACAGGTAGACGGTTGACATCTTTGTATATATTGCTTCTATATAATCTAAGAAACATATATGCAAAGCATCTAAACAGTAACAATCGCCAATTTTTTGATCTTCAAGTTTAAGTGATCTACGAGCCCCATTGTTAATCCTTTAACGGAAATTAATTGTAACTTTCTACAAGTAGAACAATGATTGGAACACGTAGACGGTTGAAATCTTTGTATATATTGCTTCCATATAGTCTAAGAAACATATATGCAAAGAATCCAAACAGTACCATTCTCCAATTTTTTGTCCTTCAAGTTTAAGTGAACAATGAGCCCCATTTTTAATCCTTTTTCGGAAATTATTTCTAACTTTCGACAAGTAGAACAATGAATGGAACAGGTGGACGGTTGAAATCTTTGTATACATTGCTTCTATATAGTCTAAGAAACATATATGCAAAGCATCCAAACAGTACAATTCGCCAATTTATTGTTCTTCAAGTTTAAGTGAACAACGAGCCCCATTGTTAATCCATTAAAGGAAATTATTTGTAAATTTCGACAAGTAGAACAATGATTGGAACAGGTAGACGGTTGAAATCTTTGTATATATTGCTTCTATATAATCTAAGAAACATGTACGCAAAGCATCCAAACCGTACCATTCGCCAATTTATTGTTCTTCAAGTTTAAGTGAACAACGAGCCCCATTGTTAATCCTTTAAAGGAAATTATTTGTAAATTTCGACAAGTAGAACAATGATTGGAACAGGTAGACGGTTGAAATCTTTGTATATATTGCTTCTATATAATCTAAGAAACATAGATGCAAAGCATTCAAACAGTACCATTCGCCAATTTTTTGTTCTTCAAGTTTAAGTGAACTACGAGCCCCATTGTTAATCCTTTATCGGAAATTATTTGTAACTTTCGACAAGTAGAACAATGATTGGAACACGCAGACGGTTGAAATCTTTGTATATATTGCTTCCATATAGTCTAAGAAACATATATGCAAAGCATCAAAACAGTACCATTCGCCAATTTTTTGTTCTTCAAGTTTAAGTGAACAATGAGCCCCAATGGTTAATCCTTTATCGGAAATTATTTGTAATTTTCGACAAGTAGAACAATGAATGGATCAGGTAGACGTTTGAAATCATTGTATATATTGCTTCTATATAGCCTACGGAACATCTATGCAAAGCATCCAAACAGTACAATTCGCCAATTTTTTGTTCTTCAAGTTCAAGTGAACTACGAGCTCCATTGTTAATCCCTTAACGGAAATTATTTGTAACTTTCGACAAGTAGAACAATGATTGGAACACGCAGACGGTTAAAATCTTTGTATATATTGCTTCCATATAGTCTAAGAAACATATATGCAAAGCATCAAAACAGTACCATTCGCCAATTTTTTGTTCTTCAAGTTTAATTGAACAATGAGCCCCATTGTTAATCCTTTATCGGAAATTATTTGTAACTTTCGACAAGTAGAACAGTGAATGGAACAGGTAGACGGTTGAAATCTTGTTATATATTGCTTCTATATAGTATAAGAAACATATATGCAAAGCATCCAAACAGTACAATTCGCCACTTTTTTGTTCTTCAAGTTTAAGTGAACAATGAGCCCCAATGGTTAATCCGTTATCGGAAATTAGTTGTAACTTTCGACAAGTAGAACAATGAATGGAACAGGTAGACGGTTGAAATCTTTGTATATGTTGCTTCCATATAGTCTAGGAAACATGTACGCGAAGCATCCAAACAGTACCATTCGCCAATTTTTTGTTCTTCAAGTTTAAGTGAACAATGAGCCCCAATGGTTAATCCTTTATCAGAAATTATTTGTAATTTTCGACAAGTAGAACAATGAATGGAACAGGTAGACGGTTGAAATCTTTGTATATATTGCTTCTGTATAATCTAAGAAACATATATGCAAAGCATCCAAACAGTGCCATTCGCCAATGTTTTGTTCTTCAAGTTTAAGTGAACAACGAGCCCCATTGATAATCCTGAAACGGAAATTATTTGTAACTTTCTACAAGTAGAACAATGATTGGAACACGTAGATGGTTGACATCTTTGTATATATTGCTTCCATATAGTCTAAGAAACATATATGCAAAGCATCCAAACAGTAACATTCGCCAATTTTTTGTCCTTCAAGTTTAAGTGAACAATGAGCCCCATTGTTAATCCTTTAAAGGAAATTATTTGTAAATTTCGACAAGTAGAACAATGAATGGATCATGTAGACGGTTGAAATCATTGTATATATTGCTTCTATATAGTCTACGAAACATATATGCAAAGCATCCAAACAGTACAATTCGCCAATTTTTTGTTCTTCAAGTTTAAGTGAACTACGAGCGCCATTGTTAATCCTTTAACTGAAATTATTTGTAATTTTCGACAAGTAGAACAATGAATGGAACAGTTAGACTTTTGAAATCTTTGTTTATATTGCTTCTATATAGTCTAAGAAACATATATGCAAAGCATCCAAACAGTACAATTCGCCAATTTATTGTTCTTCAAGTTTAAGTGAACTACGAGCCCCATCGTTAATCCTTACAGGAAATTATTTGTAAATTTCGACAAGTAGAACAATGAATGGAACAGGTAGACGGTTGAAATCTTTGTATATATTGCTTCTGTATAGTCTAAGAAACATATATGCAAAGCATCCAAACAGTACAATTCGCCAATTTTTTGTTCTTCAAGTTTAGTGAACAATGAGCCCCAATGGTTAATCCTTTATCGGAAATTATTTGTAATTTTCGACAAGTAGAACAATGAATGGAACAGGTAGACGGTTGAAATCATTGTATATATTGCTTCTATATAGTCTAAGAAACATATATGCAAAGCATCCAAACAGTACAATTCGACAATTTTTTGTTCTTCAAGTTTAGTGAACAATGAGCCCCAATGGTTAATCCTTTATCGGAAATTATTTGTAATTTTCGACAAGTAGAACATTGAATGGAACAGGTAGACGGTTGAAATCTTTGTATATATTGCTTCTATATAGTCTAAGAAACATATATGCAAAGCATCCAAACAGTACAATTCGACAATTTTTTGTTCTTCAAGTTTAGTGAACAATGAGCCCCAATGGTTAATCCTTTATCGGAAATTATTTGTAATTTTCGACAAGTAGAACATTGAATGGAACAGGTAGACGGTTGAAATCATTGTATATATTGCTTCTATATAGTCTAAGAAACATATATGCAAAGCATCCAAACAGTACAATTCGACAATTTTTTGTTCTTCAAGTTTAGTGAACAATGAGCCCCAATGGTTAATCCTTTATCGGAAATTATTTGTAATTTTCGACAAGTAGAACAATGAATGGAACAGGTAGACGGTTGATATCGTTGTATATATTGCTTCTATATAATCTAAGAAACATATATGCAAAGAATCCAAACAGTACAATTCGCCAATTATTTCATCTTCATGTTTAAGTGAACTACGAGCCCCATTGTTAATACTTTAACGGAAATTATTTGTAACTTGCGACAAGTAGAACAATGAGTGGAACAGGTAGACGGTTGAAATCAATGTATATATTGCTTCTATATAGTCTAAGAAACATATATGCAAAGCATCCAAACAGTACCATTCGCCAATTTTTTGTTCTTCAAGTTTAAGTGAACAATGAGCCCCATTGTTAATCCTTTATAGGAAATAATTTGTAACTTTCGACAAGTAGAACAATGAATGGAACAGGTAGACGCTTGAAATCTTTGTATATATTGCTTCTATATAGTCTAAGAAACATATATGCAAAGCATCCAAACAGTACAATTCGACAATTTTTTGTTCTTAAAGTTTAGTGAACAATGAGCCCCAATGGTTAATCCTTTATCGGAAATTATTTGTAATTTTCGACAAGTAGAACAATGAATGGAACAGGTAGACGGTTGACATCTTTGTACATATTGCTTCTATATAATCTAAGAAACATATATGCAAAGCATCTAAACAGTAACAATCGCCAATTTTTTGAGCTTCAAGTTTAAGTGAACTACGAGCCCCATTGTTAATCCTTTATCGGAAATTATTTGTAACTTTAAACAAGTAGAACAATGAATGGAACAGGTAGACGGTTGAAATCTTTGTATATATTGCTTCCATATAGTCTAAGAAACATATATGCAAAGAATCCAAACAGTACCATTCTCCAATTATTTGATCTTCAAGTTTAAGTGAACAATGAGCCCCATTTTTAATCCTTTATCGGAAATTATTTGTAACTTTCGACAAGTAGAACAATGAATGGAACAGGTGGACGGTTGAAATCTTTGTATACATTGCTTCTATATAGTCTAAGAAACATATATGCAAAGCATCCAAACAGTACAATTCGCCAATTTATTGTTCTTCAAGTTTAAGTGAACAGCGAGCCCCATTGTTAATCCTTTAAAGGAAATTATTTGTAAATTTCGACAAGTAGAACAATGAATGGAACAGGTAGACGGTTGAAATCTTTGTATATATTGCTTCTGTATAGTCTGAGAAACATATATGCAAAGCATCCAAACAGTACAATTCGCCAATTTTTTGTTCTTCAAGTTTAAGTGAACTACGAGCCCCATTGTTAATACTTTAACGGAAATTATTTGTAACTTGCGACAAGTAGAACAATGAGTGGAACAGGTAGACGGTTGAAATCAATGTATATATTGCTTCTATATAGTCTAAGAAACATATATGCAAAGCATCCAAACAGTACCATTCGCCAATTTTTTGTTCTTCAAGTTTAAGTGAACAATGAGCCCCATTGTTAATCCTTTATAGGAAATAATTTGTAACTTTCGACAAGTAGAACAATGAATGGAACAGGTAGACGCTTGAAATCTTTGTATATATTGCTTCTATATAGTCTAAGAAACATATATGCAAAGCATCCAAACAGTACAATTCGACAATTTTTTGTTCTTAAAGTTTAGTGAACAATGAGCCCCAATGGTTAATCCTTTATCGGAAATTATTTGTAATTTTCGACAAGTAGAACAATGAATGGAACAGGTAGACGGTTGACATCTTTGTACATATTGCTTCTATATAATCTAAGAAACATATATGCAAAGCATCTAAACAGTAACAATCGCCAATTTTTTGAGCTTCAAGTTTAAGTGAACTACGAGCCCCATTGTTAATCCTTTATCGGAAATTATTTGTAACTTTAAACAAGTAGAACAATGAATGGAACAGGTAGACGGTTGAAATCTTTGTATATATTGCTTCCATATAGTCTAAGAAACATATATGCAAAGAATCCAAACAGTACCATTCTCCAATTATTTGATCTTCAAGTTTAAGTGAACAATGAGCCCCATTTTTAATCCTTTATCGGAAATTATTTGTAACTTTCGACAAGTAGAACAATGAATGGAACAGGTGGACGGTTGAAATCTTTGTATACATTGCTTCTATATAGTCTAAGAAACATATATGCAAAGCATCCAAACAGTACAATTCGCCAATTTATTGTTCTTCAAGTTTAAGTGAACAACGAGCCCCATTGTTAATCCTTTAAAGGAAATTATTTGTAAATTTCGACAAGTAGAACAATGAATGGAACAGGTAGACGGTTGAAATCTTTGTATATATTGCTTCTGTATAGTCTGAGAAACATATATGCAAAGCATCCAAACAGTACAATTCGCCAATTTTTTGTTCTTCAAGTTTAGTGAACAATGAGCCCCAATGGTTAATCCTTTATCGGAAATTATTTGTAATTTTCGACAAGTAGAACAATGAATGGAACAGGTAGACGGTTGAAATCATTGTATATATTGCTTCTATATAGTCTAAGAAACATATATGCAAAGCATCCAAACAGTACAATTCGCCACTTTTTTGTTCTTCAAGTTTAAGTGAACAATGAGCCCCAATGGTTAATCCGTTATCGGAAATTAGTTGTAACTTTCGACAAGTAGAACAATGAATGGAACAGGTAGACGGTTGAAATCTTTGTATATGTTGCTTCCATATAGTCTAGGAAACATGTACGCGAAGCATCCAAACAGTACCATTCGCCAATTTTTTGTTCTTCAAGTTGAAGTGAACAATGAGCCCCAATTGTTAATCCTTTATCAGAAATTATTTGTAATTTTCGACAAGTAGAACAATGAATGGAACAGGTAGACGGTTGAAATCTTTGTATATATTGCTTCTGTATAATCTAAGAAACATATATGCAAAGCATCCAAACAGTGCCATTCGCCAATTTTTTGTTCTTCAAGTTTAAGTGAACAACGAGCCCCATTGATAATCATGAAACGGAAATTATTTGTAACTTTCTACAAGTAGAACAATGATTGGAACACGTAGATGGTTGACATCTTTGTATATATTGCTTCTATATAATCTAAGAAACATATATGCAAAGAATCCAAACAGTACAATTCGCCAATTATTTCATCTTCATGTTTAAGTGAACTACGAGCCCCATTGTTAATACTTTAACGGAAATTATTTGTAACTTGCGACAAGTAGAACAATGAGTGGAACAGGTAGACGGTTGAAATCAATGTATATATTGCTTCTATATAGTCTAAGAAACATATATGCAAAGCATCCAAACAGTACCATTCGCCAATTTTTTGTTCTTCAAGTTTAAGTGAACAATGAGCCCCATTGTTAATCCTTTATAGGAAATTATTTGTAACTTTCGACAAGTAGAACAATGAATGGAACAGGTAGACGCTTGAAATCTTTGTATATATTGCTTCTATATAGTCTAAGAAACATATATGCAAAGCATCCAAACAGTACAATTCGACAATTTTTTGTTCTTAAAGTTTAGTGAACAATGAGCCCCAATGGTTAATCCTTTATCGGAAATTATTTGTAATATTCGACAAGTAGAACAATGAATGGAACAGGTAGACGGTTGACATCTTTGTATATATTGCTTCTATATAATCTAAGAAACATATATGCAAAGCATCTAAACAGTAACAATCGCCAATTTTTTGAGCTTCAAGTTTAAGTGAACTACGAGCCCCATTGTTAAACCTTTAACGGAAATTAATTGTAACTTTCTACAAGTAGAACAATGATTGGAACACGTAGACGGTTGAAATCTTTGTATATATTGCTTCCATATAGTCTAAGAAACATATATGCAAAGAATCCAAACAGTACCATTCTCCAATTTTTTGTCCTTCAAGTTTAAGTGAACAATGAGCCCCATTTTTAATCCTTTATCGGAAATTATTTGTAACTTTCGACAAGTAGAACAATGAATGGAACAGGTGGACGGTTGAAATCTTTGTATATATTGCTTCTATATAGTCTAAGAAACATATATGCAAAGCATCCAAACAGTACAATTCGCCAATTTATTGTTCTTCAAGTTTAAGTGAACAACGAGCCCCATTGTTAATCCTTTAAAGGAAATTATTTGTAAATTTCGACAAGTAGAACAATGATTGGAACAGGTAGACGGTTGAAATCCTTGTATATATTGCTTCTATATAATCTAAGAAACATAGATGCAAAGCATCCAAACAGTACCATTCGCCAATTTTTTGTTCTTCAAGTTATAAGTGAACTACGAGCCCCATTGTTAATCCATTAAAGGAAATTATTTGTAAATTTCGACAAGTAGAACAATGAATGGAACAGGTAGACTGTTGAATTCATTGTATATATTGCTTCTATATAGTCTAAGAAACATATATGCATAGCGTCCAAACAGTACCATTCGCCAATTTTTTGTTCTTCAAGTTTAATTGAACAATGAGCCCCATTGTTAATCCTTTATCGGAAATTATTTGTAACTTTCGACAAGTAGAACAGTGAATGGAACACGTAGACGGTTGAAATCTTTGTATATGTTGCTTCTATATAGTATAAGAAACATATATCCAAAGCATCCAAACAGTACAATTCGCCACTTTTTTGTACTTCAAGTTTAAGTGAACAATGAGCCCGAATGGTTAATCCGTTATCGGAAATTAGTTGTAACTTTCGACAAGTAGAACAATGAATGGAACAGGTAGACGGTTGAAATCTTTGTATATGTTGCTTCCATATAGACTAAGAAACATGTACGCGAAGCATCCAAACAGTACCATTAGCCAATTTTTTGTTCTTCAAGTTTAAGTGAACAATGAGCCCCAATGGTTAATCCTTTATCAGAAATTATTTGTAATTTTCGACAAGTAGAACAATGAATGGAACAGGTAGACGGTTGAAATCTTCGTATATATTGCTTCTGTATAATCTAAGAAACATATATGCAAAGCATCCAAACAGTGCCATTCGCCAATTTTTTGTTCTTCAAGTTTAAGTGAACAACGAGCCCCATTGATAATCATGAAACGGAAATTATTTGTAACTTTCTACAAGTAGAACAATGATTGGAACACGTAGATGGTTGACATCTTTGTATATATTGCTTCCATATAATCTAAGAAACATATATGCAAGCATCCAAACAGTAACATTCGCCAATTTTTTGTCCTTCAAGTTTAAGTGAACAATGAGCCCCATTGTTAATCCTTTAAAGGAAATTATTTGTAAATTTCGACAAGTAGAACAATGAATGGATCATGTAGACGGTTGAAATCATTGTATATATTGCTTCTATATAGTCTACGAAACATATATGCAAAGCATCCAAACAGTACAATTCGCCAATTTTTTGTTCTTCAAGTTTAAGTGAACTACGAGCGCCATTGTTAATCCTTTAACTGAAATTATTTGTAATTTTCGACAAGTAGAACAATGAATGGAACAGGTAGACGGTTGAAATCTTTGTATATATTGCTTCTGTATAGTCTAAGAAACATATATGCAAAGCATCCAAACAGTACAATTCGCCAATTTTTTGTTCTTCAAGTTTAGTGAACAATGAGCCCCAATGGTTAATCCTTTATCGGAAATTATTTGTAATTTTCGACAAGTAGAACAATGAATGGAACAGATAGACGGTTGAAATCATAGTATATATTGCTTCTATATAGTCTAAGAAACATATATGCAAAGCATCCAAACAGTACAATACGACAATTTTTTGTTCTTCAAGTTTAGTGAACAATGAGCCCCAATGGTTAATCCTTTATCGGAAATTATTTGTAATTTTCGACAAGTAGAACAATGAATGGAACAGGTAGACGGTTGAAATCATTGTATATATTGCTTCTATATAGTCTAAGAAACATATATGCAAAGCATCCAAACAGTACAATTCGACAATTTTTTGTTCTTCAAGTTTAGTGAACAATGAGCCCCAATGGTTAATCCTTTATCGGAAATTATTTGTAATTTTCGACAAGTAGAACAATGAATGGAACAGGTAGACGGTAGAAATCATTGTATATATTGCTTCTATATAGTCTAAGAAACATATATGCAAAGCATCCAAACAGTACAATTCGACAATTTTTTGTTCTTCAAGTTTAGTGAACAATGAGCCCCAATGGTTAATCCTTAATCGGAAATTATTTGTAATTTTCGACAAGTAGAACAATGAATGGAACAGGTAGACGGTTGATATCTTTGTATATATTGCTTCTATATAATCTAAGAAACATATATGCAAAGCATCCAAACAGTACAATTCGCCAATTATTTCATCTTCATGTTTAAGTGAACTACGAGCCCCATTGTTAATACTTTAACAGAAATTATTTGTAACTTGCGACAAGTAGAACAATGAGTGGAACAGGTAGACGGTTGAAATCAATGTATATATTGCTTCTATATAGTCTAAGAAACATATATGCAAAGCATCCAAACAGTACCATTCGCCAATTTTTTGTTCTTCAAGTTTAAGTGAACAATGAGCCCCAATGGTTAATCCTTTATCGGAAATTATTTGTAATTTTCGACAAGTAGAACAATGAATGGAACAGGTAGACGGTTGAAATCATTGTATATATTGCTTCTATATAGTCTAAGAAACATATACGCAAAGCATCCAAACAGTACAATTCGACAATTTTTTGTTCTTCAAGTTTAAGTGAACTACGAGCTCCATTGTTAATCCCTTAACGGAAATTATTTGTAACTTTCGACAAGTAGAACAATGAATGGAACAGGTAGACGGTTGAAATCTTTGTATATATTGCTTCTATATAGTCTAAGAAACATATATGCAAAGCATCAAAACAGTACCATTCGCCAATTTTTTGTTCTTCAAGTTTAATTGAACAATGAGCCCCATTGTTAATCCTTTATCGGATATTATTTGTAACTTTCGACAAGTAGAACAGTGAATGGAACAGGTAGACGGTTGAAATCTTTGTATATGTTGCTTCTATATAGTATAAGAAACATATATGCAAAGCATCCAAACAGTACAATTCGCCACTTTTTTGTACTTCAAGTTTAAGTGAACAATGAGCCCGAATGGTTAATCCGTTATCGGAAATTAGTTGTAACTTTCGACAAGTAGAACAATGAATGGAACAGGTAGACGGTTGAAATCTTTGTATATGTTGCTTCCATATAGACTAAGAAACATGTACGCGAAGCATCCAAACAGTACCATTAGCCAATTTTTTGTTCTTCAAGTTTAAGTGAACTACGAGCGCCATTGTTAATCCTTTAACTGAAATTATTTGTAATTTTCGACAAGTAGAACAATGAATGGAACAGGTAGACGGTTGAAATCTTTGTATATATTGCTTCTGTATAGTCTAAGAAACATATATGCAAAGCATCCAAACAGTACAATTCGCCAATTTTTTGTTCTTCAAGTTTAGTGAACAATGAGCCCCAATGGTTAATCCTTTATCGGAAATTATTTGTAATTTTCGACAAGTAGAACAATGAATGGAACAGGTAGACGGTTGAAATCATTGTATATATTGCTTCTATATAGTCTAAGAAACATATATGCAAAGCATCCAAACAGTACAATACGACAATTTTTTGTTCTTCAAGTTTAGTGAACAATGAGCCCAAATGGTTAATCCTTTATCGGAAATTATTTGTAATTTTCGAGAAGTAGAACAATGAATGGAACAGGTAGACGGTTGAAATCATTGTATATATTGCTTCTATATAGTCTAAGAAACATATATGCAAAGCATCCAAACAGTACAATTCGACAATTTTTTGTTCTTCAAGTTTAGTGAACAATGAGCCCCAATGGTTAATCCTTTATCGGAAATTATTTGTAATTTTCGACAAGTAGAACAATGAATGGAACAGGTAGACGGTTGATATCTTTGTATATATTGCTTCTATATAATCTAAGAAACATATATGCAAAGCATCCAAACAGTACAATTCGCCAATTATTTCATCTTCATGTTTAAGTGAACTACGAGCCCCATTGTTAATACTATAACGGAAATTATTTGTAACTTGCGACAAGTAGAACAATGAGTGGAACAGGTAGACGGTTGAAATCAGTGTATATATTGCTTCTATATAGTCTAAGAAACATATATGCAAAGCATCCAAACAGTACAATACGACAATTTTTTGTTCTTCAAGTTTAGTGAACAATGAGCCCCAATGGTTAATCCTTTATCGGAAATTATTTGTAATTTTCGACAAGTAGAACAATGAATGGAACAGGTAGACGGTTGAAATCATTGTATATATTGCTTCTATATAGTCTAAGAAACATATATGCAAAGCATCCAAACAGTACAATTCGACAATTTTTTGTTCTTCAAGTTTAGTGAACAATGAGCCCCAATGGTTAATCCTTTATCGGAAATTATTTGTAATTTTCGACAAGTAGAACAATGAATGGAACAGGTAGACGGTAGAAATCATTGTATATATTGCTTCTATATAGTCTAAGAAACATATATGCAAAGCATCCAAACAGTACAATTCGACAATTTTTTGTTCTTCAAGTTTAGTGAACAATGAGCCCCAATGGTTAATCCTTAATCGGAAATTATTTGTAATTTTCGACAAGTAGAACAATGAATGGAACAGGTAGACGGTTGATATCTTTGTATATATTGCTTCTATATAATCTAAGAAACATATATGCAAAGCATCCAAACAGTACAATTCGCCAATTATTTCATCTTCATGTTTAAGTGAACTACGAGCCCCATTGTTAATACTTTAACAGAAATTATTTGTAACTTGCGACAAGTAGAACAATGAGTGGAACAGGTAGACGGTTGAAATCAATGTATATATTGCTTCTATATAGTCTAAGAAACATATATGCAAAGCATCCAAACAGTACCATTCGCCAATTTTTTGTTCTTCAAGTTTAAGTGAACAATGAGCCCCAATGGTTAATCCTTTATCGGAAATTATTTGTAATTTTCGACAAGTAGAACAATGAATGGAACAGGTAGACGGTTGAAATCATTGTATATATTGCTTCTATATAGTCTAAGAAACATATACGCAAAGCATCCAAACAGTACAATTCGACAATTTTTTGTTCTTCAAGTTTAAGTGAACTACGAGCTCCATTGTTAATCCCTTAACGGAAATTATTTGTAACTTTCGACAAGTAGAACAATGAATGGAACAGGTAGACGGTTGAAATCTTTGTATATATTGCTTCTATATAGTCTAAGAAACATATATGCAAAGCATCAAAACAGTACCATTCGCCAATTTTTTGTTCTTCAAGTTTAATTGAACAATGAGCCCCATTGTTAATCCTTTATCGGATATTATTTGTAACTTTCGACAAGTAGAACAGTGAATGGAACAGGTAGACGGTTGAAATCTTTGTATATGTTGCTTCTATATAGTATAAGAAACATATATGCAAAGCATCCAAACAGTACAATTCGCCACTTTTTTGTACTTCAAGTTTAAGTGAACAATGAGCCCGAATGGTTAATCCGTTATCGGAAATTAGTTGTAACTTTCGACAAGTAGAACAATGAATGGAACAGGTAGACGGTTGAAATCTTTGTATATGTTGCTTCCATATAGACTAAGAAACATGTACGCGAAGCATCCAAACAGTACCATTAGCCAATTTTTTGTTCTTCAAGTTTAAGTGAACTACGAGCGCCATTGTTAATCCTTTAACTGAAATTATTTGTAATTTTCGACAAGTAGAACAATGAATGGAACAGGTAGACGGTTGAAATCTTTGTATATATTGCTTCTGTATAGTCTAAGAAACATATATGCAAAGCATCCAAACAGTACCATTCGCCAATTTTTTGTTCTTCAAGTTTAAGTGAACAGTGAGCCCCAATGGTTAATCCGTTATCGGAAATGATTTGTAACTTTCGACAAGTAGAACAATGAATGGAACAGGTAGACGGTTGAAGTCTTTGTATATATTGCTTCTATATAGTCTAAGAAACATATATGCAAAGCATCCAAACAGTACCATTCGCCAATTTTTTGTTCTTCAAGTTTAAGTGAACTACGAGCCCCATTGTTAATCCTTTAAAGGAAATTATTTGTAAATTTCGACAAGTAGAACAATGAATGGAACAGGTAGACTGTTGAAATCATTGTATATATTGCTTCTATATAGTCTAAGAAACATATATGCAAAGCATCCAAACAGTACCATTCGCCAATTTTTTGTTCTTCAAGTTTAAGTAAACTACGATCCCCATTGTTAATCCCTTAACGGAAATTATTTGTAACTTTCGACAAGTAGAACAATGAATGGAACAGGTAGACGGTTGAAAACATTGTATATATTGCTTCTATATAGTCTAAGAAACATATATGCAAAGCATCCAAATAGTACAATTCGACAATTTATTGTTCTTCAAGTTTAAGTGAACAATGAGCCCCAATGGTTAATCCTTTATCGGAAATTATTTGTAATTTTCGACAAGTAGAACAATGAATGGAACAGGTAGACGGTTGAAATCTTTGTATATATTGCTTCTACATAATCTAAGAAACATATATGGAAAGCATCTAAACAGTAACAATCGCCAATTTTTTGCTCTTCAAGTTTAAGTGAACTACGAGCCCCATTGTTAATCCTTTAAAGGAAATTATTTGTAAATTTCGGCAAGTAGAACAATGAATGGAATAGGTAGACGGTTGAAATCATTGTATATGTTGATTCTATATAGTCTAAGAAACATATATGCAAAGCATCCAAACAGTGCAATTCGCCAATTATTTGTTCTTCTAGTTTAAGTGAACTACGAGCCCCATTGTTAATCCTTTATCGGAAATTATTTGTAATTTTCGACAAGTAGAACAATGAATGGAACAGGTAGACGGTTGAAATCTTTGTATATGTTGCTTCTATATAGTCTAATAAACCTATATGCAAGGCATCAAAACAGTGACTTTCGCCAATTTTTTATTCTTCAAGTTTAAGTGAACAATGAGCCCCATTGTTAATCCTTTATCGGAAATTATTTGTAACTTTCGACAAGTAGAACAATGAATGGAACAGGTAGACGGTTGAAACCATTGTATATATTGCTTCTATATAGTCTAAGAAACATATCTGCATATCATCGAAACTGTACAATTCGCCAATTATTTGAACTTCAAGTTTAAGTGAACTACGAGCCCCATTGTTAATACTATAACGGAAATTATTTGTAACTTGCGACAAGTAGAACAATGAGTGGAACAGGTAGACGGTTGAAATCAATGTATATATTGCTTCTATATAGTCTAAGAAACATATATGCAAAGCATCCAAACAGTACCATTCGCCAATTTTTTGTTCTTCAAGTTTAAGTGAACAATGAGCCCCATTGTTAATCATTTATAGGAAATTATTTGTAACTTTCGACAAGTAGAACAATGAATGGAACAGGTAGACGCTTGAAATCTTTGTATATATTGCTTCTATATAGTCTAAGAAACATATATGCAAAGCATCCAAACAGTACAATTCGACAATTTTTTGTTCTTCAAGTTTAGTGAACAATGAGCCCCAATGGTTAATCCTTTATCGGAAATTATTTGTAATTTTCGACAAGTAGAACAATGAATGGAACAGGTAGACGGTTGATATCTTTGTATATATTGCTTCTATATAATCTAAGAAACATATATGCAAAGCATCCAAACAGTACAATTCGCCAATTATTTCATCTTCATGTTTAAGTGAACTACGAGCCCCATTGTTAATACTATAACGGAAATTATTTGTAACTTGCGACAAGTAGAACAATGAGTGGAACAGGTAGACGGTTGAAATCAGTGTATATATTGCTTCTATATAGTCTAAGAAACATATATGCAAAGCATCCAAACAGTACAATACGACAATTTTTTGTTCTTCAAGTTTAGTGAACAATGAGCCCCAATGGTTAATCCTTTATCGGAAATTATTTGTAATTTTCGACAAGTAGAACAATGAATGGAACAGGTAGACGGTTGAAATCATTGTATATATTGCTTCTATATAGTCTAAGAAACATATATGCAAAGCATCCAAACAGTACAATTCGACAATTTTTTGTTCTTCAAGTTTAGTGAACAATGAGCCCCAATGGTTAATCCTTTATCGGAAATTATTTGTAATTTTCGACAAGTAGAACAATGAATGGAACAGGTAGACGGTAGAAATCATTGTATATATTGCTTCTATATAGTCTAAGAAACATATATGCAAAGCATCCAAACAGTACAATTCGACAATTTTTTGTTCTTCAAGTTTAGTGAACAATGAGCCCCAATGGTTAATCCTTAATCGGAAATTATTTGTAATTTTCGACAAGTAGAACAATGAATGGAACAGGTAGACGGTTGATATCTTTGTATATATTGCTTCTATATAATCTAAGAAACATATATGCAAAGCATCCAAACAGTACAATTCGCCAATTATTTCATCTTCATGTTTAAGTGAACTACGAGCCCCATTGTTAATACTTTAACAGAAATTATTTGTAACTTGCGACAAGTAGAACAATGAGTGGAACAGGTAGACGGTTGAAATCAATGTATATATTGCTTCTATATAGTCTAAGAAACATATATGCAAAGCATCCAAACAGTACCATTCGCCAATTTTTTGTTCTTCAAGTTTAAGTGAACAATGAGCCCCAATGGTTAATCCTTTATCGGAAATTATTTGTAATTTTCGACAAGTAGAACAATGAATGGAACAGGTAGACGGTTGAAATCATTGTATATATTGCTTCTATATAGTCTAAGAAACATATACGCAAAGCATCCAAACAGTACAATTCGACAATTTTTTGTTCTTCAAGTTTAAGTGAACTACGAGCTCCATTGTTAATCCCTTAACGGAAATTATTTGTAACTTTCGACAAGTAGAACAATGAATGGAACAGGTAGACGGTTGAAATCTTTGTATATATTGCTTCTATATAGTCTAAGAAACATATATGCAAAGCATCAAAACAGTACCATTCGCCAATTTTTTGTTCTTCAAGTTTAATTGAACAATGAGCCCCATTGTTAATCCTTTATCGGATATTATTTGTAACTTTCGACAAGTAGAACAGTGAATGGAACAGGTAGACGGTTGAAATCTTTGTATATGTTGCTTCTATATAGTATAAGAAACATATATGCAAAGCATCCAAACAGTACAATTCGCCACTTTTTTGTACTTCAAGTTTAAGTGAACAATGAGCCCGAATGGTTAATCCGTTATCGGAAATTAGTTGTAACTTTCGACAAGTAGAACAATGAATGGAACAGGTAGACGGTTGAAATCTTTGTATATGTTGCTTCCATATAGACTAAGAAACATGTACGCGAAGCATCCAAACAGTACCATTAGCCAATTTTGTGTTCTTCAAGTTTAAGTGAACTACGAGCGCCATTGTTAATCCTTTAACTGAAATTATTTGTAATTTTCGACAAGTAGAACAATGAATGGAACAGGTAGACGGTTGAAATCTTTGTATATATTGCTTCTGTATAGTCTAAGAAACATATATGCAAAGCATCCAAACAGTACCATTCGCCAATTTTTTGTTCTTCAAGTTTAAGTGAACAGTGAGCCCCAATGGTTAATCCGTTATCGGAAATGATTTGTAACTTTCGACAAGTAGAACAATGAATGGAACAGGTAGACGGTTGAAGTCTTTGTATATATTGCTTCTATATAGTCTAAGAAACATATATGCAAAGCATCCAAACAGTACCATTCGCCAATTTTTTGTTCTTCAAGTTTAAGTGAACTACGAGCCCCATTGTTAATCCTTTAAAGGAAATTATTTGTAAATTTCGACAAGTAGAACAATGAATGGAACAGGTAGACTGTTGAAATCATTGTATATATTGCTTCTATATAGTCTAAGAAACATATATGCAAAGCATCCAAACAGTACCATTCGCCAATTTTTTGTTCTTCAAGTTTAAGTAAACTACGATCCCCATTGTTAATCCCTTAACGGAAATTATTTGTAACTTTCGACAAGTAGAACAATGAATGGAACAGGTAGACGGTTGAAAACATTGTATATATTGCTTCTATATAGTCTAAGAAACATATATGCAAAGCATCCAAACAGTGCAATTCGCCAATTATTTGTTCTTCTAGTTTAAGTGAACTACGAGCCCCATTGTTAATCCTTTATCGGAAATTATTTGTAATTTTCGACAAGTAGAACAATGAATGGAACAGGTAGACGGTTGAAGTCTTTGTATATGTTGCTTCTATATAGTCTAATAAACCTATATGCAAGGCATCAAAACAGTGACTTTCGCCAATTTTTTATTCTTCAAGTTTAAGTGAACAATGAGCCCCATTGTTAATCCTTTATCGGAAATTATTTGTAACTTTCGACAAGTAGAACAATGAATGGAACAGGTAGACGGTTGAAACCATTGTATATATTGCTTCTATATAGTCTAAGAAACATATCTGCATATCATCGAAACTGTACAATTCGCCAATTATTTGAACTTCAAGTTTAAGTGAACTACGAGCCCCATTGTTAATACTATAACGGAAATTATTTGTAACTTGCGACAAGTAGAACAATGAGTGGAACAGGTAGACGGTTGAAATCAATGTATATATTGCTTCTATATAGTCTAAGAAACATATATGCAAAGCATCCAAACAGTACCATTCGCCAATTTTTTGTTCTTCAAGTTTAAGTGAACAATGAGCCCCATTGTTAATCATTTATAGGAAATTATTTGTAACTTTCGACAAGTAGAACAATGAATGGAACAGGTAGACGCTTGAAATCTTTGTATATATTGCTTCTATATAGTCTAAGAAACATATATGCAAAGCATCCAAACAGTACAATTCGACAATTTTTTGTTCTTAAAGTTTAGTGAACAATGAGCCCCAATGGTTAATCCTTTATCGGAAATTATTTGTAATTTTCGACAAGTAGAACAATGAATGGAACAGGTAGACGGTTGAAATCATTGTATATATTGCTTCTATATAGTCTAAGAAACATATATGCAAAGCATCCAAACAGTACAATTCGACAATTTTTTGTTCTTCAAGTTTAGTGAACAATGAGCCCCAATGGTTAATCCTTAATCGGAAATTATTTGTAATTTTCGACAAGTAGAACAATGAATGGAACAGGTATACGGTTGATATCTTTGTATATATTGCTTCTATATAATCTAAGAAACATATATGCAAAGCATCCAAACAGTACAATTCGCCAATTATTTCATCTTCATGTTTAAGTGAACTACGAGCCCCATTGTTAATACTTTAACAGAAATTATTTGTAATTTGCGACAAGTAGAACAATGAGTGGAACAGGTAGACGGTTGAAATCAATGTATATATTGCTTCTATATAGTCTAAGAAACATATATGCAAAGCATCCAAACAGTACCATTCGCCAATTTTTTGTTCTTCAAGTTTAAGTGAACAATGAGCCCCAATGGTTAATCCTTTAACGGAAATTATTTGTAATTTTCGACAAGTAGAACAATGAATGGAACAGGTAGACGGTTGAAATCATTGTATATATTGCTTCTATATAGTCTAAGAAACATATATGCAAAGCATCCAAACAGTAACATTCGCCAATTTTTTGTCCTTCAAGTTTAAGTGAACAATGAGCCCCATTGTTAATCCTTTAAAGGAAATTATTTGTAAATTTCGACAAGTAGAACAATGAATGGATCATGTAGACGGTTGAAATCATTGTATATATTGCTTCTATATAGTCTACGAAACATATATGCAAAGCATCCAAACAGTACAATTCGCCAATTTTTTGTTCTTCAAGTTTAAGTGAACTACGAGCGCCATTGTTAATCCTTTAACTGAAATTATTTGTAATTTTCGACAAGTAGAACAATGAATGGAACAGGTAGACGGTTGAAATCTTTGTATATATTGCTTCTGTATAGTCTAAGAAACATATATGCAAAGCATCCAAACAGTACAATTCGCCAATTTTTTGTTCTTCAAGTTTAGTGAACAATGAGCCCCAATGGTTAATCCTTTATCGGAAATTATTTGTAATTTTCGACAAGTAGAACAATGAATGGAACAGGTAGACGGTTGAAATCATTGTATATATTGCTTCTATATAGTCTAAGAAACATATATGCAAAGCATCCAAACAGTACAATTCGACAATTTTTTGTTCTTTAAGTTTAGTGAACAATGAGCCCCAATGGTTAATCCTTTATCGGAAATTATTTGTAATTTTCGACAAGTAGAACAATGAATGGAACAGGTAGACGGTTGATATCTTTGTATATATTGCTTCTATATAATCTAAGAAACATATATGCAAAGCATCCAAACAGTACAATTCGCCAATTATTTCATCTTCATGTTTAAGTGAACTACGAGCCCCATTGTTAATACTATAACGGAAATTATTTGTAACTTGCGACAAGTAGAACAATGAGTGGAACAGGTAGACGGTTGAAATCAATGTATATATTGCTTCTATATAGTCTAAGAAACATATATGCAAAGCATCCAAACAGTACCATTCGCCAATTTTTTGTTCTTCAAGTTTAAGTGAACAATGAGCCCCATTGTTAATCATTTATAGGAAATTATTTGTAACTTTCGACAAGTAGAACAATGAATGGAACAGGTAGACGCTTGAAATCTTTGTATATATTGCTTCTATATAGTCTAAGAAACATATATGGAAAGCATCTAAACAGTAACAATCGCCAATTTTTTGCTCTTCAAGTTTAAGTGAACTACGAGCCCCATTGTTAATCCTTTAAAGGAAATTATTTGTAAATTTCGGCAAGTAGAACAATGAATGGAATAGGTAGACGGTTGAAATCATTGTATATGTTGATTCTATATAGTCTAAGAAACATATATGCAAAGCATCCAAACAGTGCAATTCGCCAATTATTTGTTCTTCTAGTTTAAGTGAACTACGAGCCCCATTGTTAATCCTTTATCGGAAATTATTTGTAATTTTCGACAAGTAGAACAATGAATGGAACAGGTAGACGGTTGATATCTTTGTATATATTGCTTCTATATAATCTAAGAAACATATATGCAAAGCATCCAAACAGTACAATTCGCCAATTATTTCATCTTCATGTTTAAGTGAACTACGAGCCCCATTGTTAATACTTTAACAGAAATTATTTGTAACTTGCGACAAGTAGAACAATGAGTGGAACCGGTAGACGGTTGAAATCAATGTATATATTGCTTCTATATAGTCTAAGAAACATATATGCAAAGCATCCAAACAGTACCATTCGCCAATTTTTTGTTCTTCAAGTTTAAGTGAACAATGAGCCCCATTGTTAATCATTTATAGGAAATTATTTGTAACTTTCGACAAGTAGAACAATGAATGGAACAGGTAGACGCTTGAAATCTTTGTATATATTGCTTCTATATAGTCTAAGAAACATATATGGAAAGCATCTAAACAGTAACAATCGCCAATTTTTTGCTCTTCAAGTTTAAGTGAACTACGAGCCCCATTGTTAATCCTTTAAAGGAAATTATTTGTAAATTTCGGCAAGTAGAACAATGAATGGAATAGGTAGACGGTTGAAATCATTGTATATGTTGATTCTATATAGTCTAAGAAACATATATGCAAAGCATCCAAACAGTGCAATTCGCCAATTATTTGTTCTTCTAGTTTAAGTGAACTACGAGCCCCATTGTTAATCCTTTATCGGAAATTATTTGTAATTTTCGACAAGTAGAACAATGAATGGAACAGGTAGACGGTTGATATCTTTGTATATATTGCTTCTATATAATCTAAGAAACATATATGCAAAGCATCCAAACAGTACAATTCGCCAATTATTTCATCTTCATGTTTAAGTGAACTACGAGCCCCATTGTTAATACTTTAACAGAAATTATTTGTAACTTGCGACAAGTAGAACAATGAGTGGAACCGGTAGACGGTTGAAATCAATGTATATATTGCTTCTATATAGTCTAAGAAACATATATGCAAAGCATCCAAACAGTACCATTCGCCAATTTTTTGTTCTTCAAGTTTAAGTGAACAATGAGCCCCAATGGTTAATCCTTTATCGGAAATTATTTGTAATTTTCGACAAGTAGAACAATGAATGGAACAGGTAGACGTTTGAAATCATTGTATATATTGCTTCTATATAGTCTAAGAAACATATATGCAAAGCATCCAAACAGTACAATTCGACAATTGTTTGATCTTCAAGTTTAAGTGAACAATGAGCCCCAATGGTTAATCCGTTATCGGAAATGATTTGTAACTTTCGACAAGTAGAACAATGAATGGAACAGGTAGACTGTTGAAATCATTGTATATATTGCTTCTATATAGTCTAAGAAACATATATGCAAAGCATCCAAACAGTACAATTCGCCAATTTTTTGTTCTTCAAGTTTAAGTAATCTACGATCCCCATTGTTAATCCCTTAACGGAAATTATTTGTAACTTTCGACAAGTAGAACAATGAATGGAACAGGTAGACGGTTGAAAACATTGTATATATTGCTTCAATATAGTCTAAGAAACATATATGCAAAGCATCCAAATAGTACAATTCGACAATTTATTGTTCTTCAAGTTTAAGTGAACAATGAGCCCCAATGGTTAATCCTTTATCGGAAATTATTTGTAATTTTCGACAAGTAGAACAATGAATGGAACAGGTAGACGGTTGAAATCTTTGTATATATTGCTTCTATATAATCTAAGAAACATATATGCAAAGCATCCAAACAGTACAATTCACCAATTATTTCATCTTCATGTTTAAGTGAACAACGAGCCCCATTGTTAATACTTTAACGGAAATTATTTGTAACTTCCGACAAGTAGAACAACGAATGGAACAGGTAGACGGTTGAAATCAATGTATATATTGCTTCTATGTAGTCTAAGAAACATATATGCAGAGCATCCAAACAGTATCATTCGCCAATTCTTTGTTCTTCAAGTTTAAGTGAACAATGAGCCCCATTGTTAATCCTTTATCGGAAATTATTTGTAAATTTCGACAAGTAGAACAATGAATGGAACAGGTAGACGGTTGAAATCTTTGTATATGTTGCTTCTATATAGTCTAATAAACCTATATGCAAAGCATCAAAACAGTGACTTTCGCCAATTTTTTGTTCTTCAAGTTTAAGTGAACTACGAGCCCCATTGTAAATCCTTTAAAGGAAATTATTTGTAAATTTCGACAAGTAGAACAATGAATGGAAAAGGTAGACGGTTGAAATCTTTGTATATATTGCTTCTATATAGTCTAAGAAACATATATGCAAAGCATCCAAACAGTACAATTCGCCAATTTTTTGTTCTTCAAGTTTAAGTGAACAATGAGCCCCAATGGTTAATCCTTTATCGGTAATTATTTGTAACTTTCGACAAGTAGAACAATGAATGGAACAGGTAGACGGTTGAATTCTTTGTAAATATTGCTTCTATATAGTCTAAGAAACATATATGCAAAGCAACCAAACAGTACAATTCGCCAATTTTTTGTCCTTCAAGTTTAAGTGAACAATGAGCCCCATTGTTAATCTATTATCGGAAATTATTTGTAACTTTCGACAAGTAGAACAATGAATGGAACAGGTAGACGGTTGAATTCTTTGTATATATTGCTTCTATATAGTCTAAGAAACATATATGCAAAGCATCCAGACAGTACAATTCGCCAATTTATTGTTCTTCAAGTTTAAGTGAACAACGAGCCCCAATGGTTAATCCTTTATCGGAAGTTATTTGTAACTTTCGACAAGTAATACAATGAATGGAACAGGTAGACGGTTGAATTCTCTGTATATATTACTTCTATATAGTCTAAGAAACATATATGCAAAGCATCCAAACAGTACCATTCGCCAATTTTTTGTCCTTCAAGTTTAAGTGAACAATGAGCCCCATTGTTAATCTATTATCGGAAATTATTTGTAACTTTCGACAAGTAGAACAATGAATGGAACAGGTAGACTGTTGAAATCATTGTATATATTGCTTCCATATAGTCTAAGAAACATATATGCAAAGCATCCAAACAGTACATTTCGCCAATTTTTTGTTTTTCAAGTTTAAGTGAACAATGAGCCCCAATGGTTAATCCTTTATCGGAAATTATTTGTAACTTTCGACAAGTAGAACAATGAATGGAACAGGTAGACGGTTGAATTCTTTGTATATATTGCTTCTATATAGTCTAAGAAACATATATGCAAAGCATCCAAACAGTACAATTCGCCAATTTATTGTTCTTCAAGTTTAAGTGAACAACGAGCCCCAATGGTTAATCCTTTATCGGAAATTATTTGTAACTTTCGACAAGTAGAACAATGAATGGAACAGGTAGACTGTTGAATTCTTTGTATATATTGCTTCTATATAGTCTAAGAAACATATATGCTAAGCATCCAAACAGTACAATTCGCCAATTTATTGTTCTTCAAGTTTAAGTGTACAACGAGCCCCATTGTTAATCCTATAAAGGGAATTATTTGTAACTTCCGACAAGTAGAACAATGGATGGAACAGGTAGACGGTTGAAATCAATGTATATATTGCTTCTATATAGTCTAAGAAACATATATGCAAAGCATCCAAACGGTACCATTCGCCAATTTTTTGTTCTTCAAGTTTAAGTAAACTACGATCCCCATTGTTAATCCCTTAACGGAAATTATTTGTAACTTTCGACAATTAGAACAATGAATGGAACAGGTAGACGGTTGAAAACCTTGTGTATATTGCGTCTATATAGTCTAAGAAACATATATGCAAAGCATCCAGACAGTACAATTCGCCAATTTATTGTTCTTCAAGTTTAAGTGAACAACGAGCCCCAATGGTTAATCCTTTATCGGAAATTATTTGTAACTTTCGACAAGTAATACAATGAATGGAACAGGTAGACGGTTGAATTCTTTGTATATATTGCTTCTATATAGTCTAAGAAACATATATGCAAAGCATCCAAACAGTACAATTCGCCAATTTATTGTTCTTCAAGTTTAAGTGTACAACGAGCCCCATTGTTAATCCTATAAAGGAAATTATTTGTAAATTTCGACAAGTAGAACAATGAATGGAATAGGTAGACGGTTGAAATCATTGTATATATTGCTTCCATATAGTCTAAGAAACATATATGCAAAGCATCCAAACAGTACCATTCGCCAATTTTTTGTCCTTCAAGTTTAAGTGAACAATGAGCCCCATTGTTAATCTATTATCGGAAATTATTTGTAACTTTCGACTAGTAGAACAATGAATGGAACAGGTAGACTGTTGAAATCATTGTATATATTGCTTCCATATAGTCTAAGAAACATATATGCAAAGCATCCAAACAGTACAATTCGCCAATTTATTGTTCTTCAAGTTTAAGTGAACAACGAGCCCCAATTGTTAATCCTTTATCGGAAATTATTTGTAACTTTCGACAAGTAGAACAATGAATGGAACAGGTAGACGGTTGAATTCTTTGTATATATTGCTTCTATATAGTCTAAGAAACATATATGCAAAGCATCCAAACAGTACAATTCGCCAATTTATTGTTCTTCAAGTTTAAGTGAACAACGAGCCCCAATGGTTAATCCTTTATCGGAAATTATTTGTAACTTTCGACAAGTAGAACAATGAATGGAACAGGTAGACTGTTGAATTCTTTGTACATATTGCTTCTATATAGTCTAAGAAACATATATGCAAAGCATCCAAACAGTACAATTCGCCAATTTATTGTTCTTCAAGTTTAAGTGTACAACGAGCCCCATTGTTAATCCTATAAAGGGAATTATTTGTAACTTCCGACAAGTAGAACAATGAATGGAACAGGTAGACGGTTGAAATCAATGTATATATTGCTTCTATATAGTCTAAGAAACATATATGCAAAGCATCCAAACAGTACCATTCGCCAATTTTTTGTTCTTCAAGTTTAAGTAAACTACGATCCCCATTGTTAATCCCTTAACGGAAATTATTTGTATCTTTCGACAATTAGAACAATGAATGGAACAGGTAGACGGTTGAAAACCTTGTGTATATTGCGTCTATATAGTCTAAGAAACATATATGCAAAGCATCCAGACAGTACAATTCGCCAATTTATTGTTCTTCAAGTTTAAGTGAACAACGAGCCCCAATGGTTAATCCTTTATCGGAAATTAATTGTAACTTTCGACAAGTAATACAATGAATGGAACAGGTAGACGGTTGAATTCTTTGTATATATTGCTTCTATATAGTCTAAGAAACATATATGCAAAGCATCCAAACAGTACAATTCGCCAATTTATTGTTCTTGAAGTTTAAGTGTACAACGAGCCCCATTGTTAATCCTTTAAAGGAAATTATTTGTAAATTTCGACAAGTAGAACAATGAATGGTATAGGTAGACTGTTGAAATCATTGTATATATTGCTTCCATATAGTCTAAGAAACATATATGCAAAGCATCCAAACAGTACAATTCGCCAGTTTTTTGTTATTCAAGTTTAAGTGAACAATGAGCCCCAATGGTTAATCCTTTATCGGAAATTATTTGTAACTTTCGACAAGTAGAACAATGAATAGTACAGGTAGACGGGTGAAATGTTTCTATATGTTGCTTCTAAATAGTCTAAGAAACATATATGCAAAGCATCCAAACAGTACAATTCGCCAATTTTTTGTTCTTCAAGTTTAAGTGAACTACGAGCCCCATTGTTAATCCTTTAACGGAAATTAATTGTAACTCTCTACAAGTAGAACAATGATTGGAACACGTAGACGGTTGAAATCTTTGTATATATTGCTTCCATATAGTCTAAGAAACATATATGCAATGCATCCAAACAGTACCATTCGCCAATTTTTTGTCCTTCAAGTTTAAGTGAACTATGAGCCCCATTGTTAATCCTTTATCGGAAATTATTTGTAACTTTCGACAAGTAGAACAATGAATGGAACAGGTAGACGGTTGAAATCTTTGTATATATAGCTTCTATATAGTCTAAGAAACATATATGCAAAGTATCCAAACAGTACAATTTGCCAATTTATTGTTCTTCAAGTTTAAGTGAACAACGAGCCCCAATGGTTAATCCTTTATCGGAAATTATTTGTAATTTTCGACAAGTAGAACAATGAATAGAACAGGTAGACGGTTGAAATCTTTGTATATGTTGCTTCTATATAGTCTACGAAACCTATATGCAAAGCATCTAAACAGTAACAATCGCCTATTTTTTTATCTTCAAGTTTAAGTGAACAGCGAGCCCCATTGATAATCATGAAATGGAAATTATTTGTAACTTTCTACAAGTAGAACAATGAATAGTACAGGTAGACGGGTGAAATCTTTCTATATATTGCTTCTAAATAGTCTAAGAAACATATATGCAAAGCATCCAAACAGTACAATTCGCCAATTTTTTGTTCTTCAAGTTTAAGTGAACTACGAGCCCCATTGTTAATCCTTTAAAGGAAATTATATGTAAATTTCGACAAGTAGAACAATGAATGGAACAGGTAGACGGTTGAAATCTTTGTATATATTGCTTCTATATAGTCTGAGAAACATATATGCAAATCATCCAAACAGTACAATTCGCCAATTTTTTGTTCTTCAAGTTTAAGTAAACTACGATCCCCATTGTTAATCCCTTAAAGAAAATTATTTGTAACTTTCGACAAGTAGAACAATGAATGGAACAGGTAGACGGTTGAAATCATTGTATATATTGCTTCCATATAGTCTAAGAAACATATATGCAAAGCATCCAAACAGTACCATTCTCCAATTTTTTGTCCTTCAAGTTTAAGTGAACAATGAGCTCCAATGGTTAATCCTTTATCGGAAATTAATTGTAACTTTCTACAAGTAGAATAATGATTGGAACACTTAGACGGTTGAAATCTTTGTATATATTGCTTCCATATAGTCTAAGAAACATATATGCAATGCATCCAAACAGTACCATTCGCCAATTTTTTGTCCTTCAAGTTTAAGTGAACAGCGAGCCCCATTGATAATCATGAAATGGTAATTATTTGTAACTTTCTACAAGTAGAACAATGAATAGTACAGGTAGACGGGTGAAATCTTTCTATATATTGCTTCTAAATAGTCTAAGAAACACATATGCAAAGCATCCAAACAGCACAATCCGCCAATTCTTCGTTCTTCACGTTTAAGTGAACTACGAGCCCCATTGTTAATCCTTTAAAGGAAATTATTTGTAAATTTCGACAAGTAGAACAATGAATGGATCATGTAGACGGTTGAAATCATTGTATATATTGCTTCCATATAGTCTAAGAAACATATATGCAAAGCATCCAAACAGTACCATTCGCCAATTTTTTGTTCTTCAAGTTTAAGTGAACAACGAGCCCCATTGTTAATCCTTTAAAGGAAATTATTTGTAAATTTCGACAAGTAGAACAATGATTGGAACAGGTAGAAGGTTGAAATCTTTGTATATATTGCTTCTATATAATCTAAGAAACATATATGCAAAGCATCCAAACAGTACCATTCGCCAATTTTTTGTTCTTCAAATGTAAGTGAACTACGAGCCCCATTGTTAATCCTTTAAATGAATTTATTTGTAACTTTCGACAAGTAGAACAATGAATGAAACAGGTAGACTGTTGAAATCATTGTATATATTGCTTCTATATAGTCTAAGAAACATATATGCAAAGCATCCAAACAGTACAATTCGCCAATTTTTTGTTCTTCAAGTTTAAGTAAACTACGATCCCCATTGTTAATCCCTTAACGGAAATTATTTGTAACTTTCGACAAGTAGAACAATGAATGGAACTGGTAGACGGTTGAAATCTTTTTATATATTGCTTCTATATAGTCTAAGAAACATATATGCAAAGCATCCAAACAGTACCAGTCGCCAATTTTTTGATCTTCAAGATTAAGTGAACAGCGAGCCCCATTGATAATCATGAAATGGTAATTATTTGTAACTTTCTACAAGTAGAACAATGAATAGTTCAGGTAGAAGGGTGAAATCTTTCTATATATTGCTTCTAAATAGTCTAAGAAACATCTATGCAAAGCATCCAAACAGTACCATTCGACAATTTTTCGTTCTTCAAGTTTAAGTGAACAATGAGCCCCATTGTTAATCCTTTAAAGGAAATTATTTGTAAGTTTCGGCAAGTAGAACAATGAATGGAATAGGTAGACGGTTGAAATCATTGTATATATTCTTTCTATATAGTCTAAGAAACATATATGCAAAGCATCCAAACAGTACAATTCGCCAATTTTTTGTTCTTCAAGTTTAAGTAAACTACGATCCCCATTGCTAATCCCTTAACGGAAATTATTTGTAACTTTCGACAAGTAGAACAATGGATGGAACAGGTAGACGGTTGAAATCAATGTATATATTGCTTCTATATAGTCTAAGAAACATATATGCAAAGCATCCAAACGGTACCATTCGCCAATTTTTTGTTCTTCAAGTTTAAGTAAACTACGATCCCAATTGTTAATCCCTTAACGGAAATTATTCGTAACTTTCGACAATTAGAACAATGAATGGAACAGGTAGACGGTTGAAAACCTTGTGTATATTGCGTCTATATAGTCTAAGAAACATATATGCAAAGCATCCAGACAGTACAATTCGCCAATTTATTGTTCTTCAAGTTTAAGTGAACAACGAGCCCCAATGGTTAATCCTTTATCGGAAATTATTTGTAACTTTCGACAAGTAATACAATGAATGGAACAGGTAGACGGTTGAATTCTTTGTATATATTGCTTCTATATAGTCTAAGAAACATATATGCAAAGCATCCAAACAGTACAATTCGCCAATTTATTGTTCTTCAAGTTTAAGTGTACAACGAGCCCCATTGTTAATCCTATAAAGGAAATTATTTGTAAATTTCGACAAGTAGAACAATGAATGGAATAGGTAGACGGTTGAAATCATTGTATATATTGCTTCCATATAGTCTAAGAAACATATATGCAAAGCATCCAAACAGTACCATTCGCCAATTTTTTGTCCTTCAAGTTTAAGTGAACAATGAGCCCCATTGTTAATCTATTATCGGAAATTATTTGTAACTTTCGACTAGTAGAACAATGAATGGAACAGGTAGACTGTTGAAATCATTGTATATATTGCTTCCATATAGTCTAAGAAACATATATGCAAAGCATCCAAACAGTACAATTCGCCAATTTATTGTTCTTCAAGTTTAAGTGAACAACGAGCCCCAATGGTTAATCCTTTATCGGAAATTATTTGTAACTTTCGACAAGTAGAACAATGAATGGAACAGGTAGACGGTTGAATTCTTTGTATATATTGCTTCTATATAGTCTAAGAAACATATATGCAAAGCATCCAAACAGTACAATTCGCCAATTTATTGTTCTTCAAGTTTAAGTGAACAACGAGCCCCAATGGTTAATCCTTTATCGGAAATTATTTGTAACTTTCGACAAGTAGAACAATGAATGGAACAGGTAGACTGTTGAATTCTTTGTACATATTGCTTCTATATAGTCTAAGAAACATATATGCAAAGCATCCAAACAGTACAATTCGCCAATTTATTGTTCTTCAAGTTTAAGTGTACAACGAGCCCCATTGTTAATCCTATAAAGGGAATTATTTGTAACTTCCGACAAGTAGAACAATGAATGGAACAGGTAGACGGTTGAAATCAATGTATATATTGCTTCTATATAGTCTAAGAAACATATATGCAAAGCATCCAAACAGTACCATTCGCCAATTTTTTGTTCTTCAAGTTTAAGTAAACTACGATCCCCATTGTTAATCCCTTAACGGAAATTATTTGTAACTTTCGACAATTAGAACAATGAATGGAACAGGTAGACGGTTGAAAACCTTGTGTATATTGCGTCTATATAGTCTAAGAAACATATATGCAAAGCATCCAGACAGTACAATTCGCCAATTTAATGTTCTTCAAGTTTAAGTGAACAACGAGCCCCAATGGTTAATCCTTTATCGGAAATTAATTGTAACTTTCGACAAGTAATACAATGAATGGAACAGGTAGACGGTTGAATTCTTTGTATATATTGCTTCTATATAGTCTAAGAAACATATATGCAAAGCATCCAAACAGTACAATTCGCCAATTTATTGTTCTTGAAGTTTAAGTGTACAACGAGCCCCATTGTTAATCCTTTAAAGGAAATTATTTGTAAATTTCGACAAGTAGAACAATGAATGGTATAGGTAGACTGTTGAAATCATTGTATATATTGCTTCCATATAGTCTAAGAAACATATATGCAAAGCATCCAAACAGTACAATTCGCCAGTTTTTTGTTATTCAAGTTTAAGTGAACAATGAGCCCCAATGGTTAATCCTTTATCGGAAATTATTTGTAACTTTCGACAAGTAGAACAATGAATAGTACAGGTAGACGGGTGAAATGTTTCTATATATTGCTTCTAAATAGTCTAAGAAACATATATGCAAAGCATCCAAACAGTACAATTCGCCAATTTTTTGTTCTTCAAGTTTAAGTGAACTACGAGCCCCATTGTTAATCCTTTAACGGAAATTAATTGTAACTCTCTACAAGTAGAACAATGATTGGAACACGTAGACGGTTGAAATCTTTGTATATATTGCTTCCATATAGTCTAAGAAACATATATGCAATGCATCCAAACAGTACCATTCGCCAATTTTTTGTCCTTCAAGTTTAAGTGAACTATGAGCCCCATTGTTAATCCTTTATCGGAAATTATTTGTAACTTTCGACAAGTAGAACAATGAATGGAACAGGTAGACGGTTGAAATCTTTGTATATATAGCTTCTATATAGTCTAAGAAACATATATGCATAGCATCCAAACAGTACAATTTGCCAATTTATTGTTCTTCAAGTTTAAGTGAACAACGAGCCCCAATGGTTAATCCTTTATCGGAAATTATTTGTAATTTTCGACAAGTAGAACAATGAATAGAACAGGTAGACGGTTGAAATCTTTGTATATGTTGCTTCTATATAGTCTACGAAACCTATATGCAAAGCATCTAAACAGTAACAATCGCCTATTTTTTTATCTTCAAGTTTAAGTGAACAGCGAGCCCCATTGATAATCATGAAATGGAAATTATTTGTAACTTTCTACAAGTAGAACAATGAATAGTACAGGTAGACGGGTGAAATCTTTCTATATATTGCTTCTAAATAGTCTAAGAAACATATATGCAAAGCATCCAAACAGTACAATTCGCCAATTTTTTGTTCTTCAAGTTTAAGTGAACTACGAGCCCCATTGTTAATCCTTTAAAGGAAATTATATGTAAATTTCGACAAGTAGAACAATGAATGGAACAGGTAGACGGTTGAAATCTTTGTATATATTGCTTCTATATAGTCTGAGAAACATATATGCAAATCATCCAAACAGTACAATTCGCCAATTTTTTGTTCTTCAAGTTTAAGTAAACTACGATCCCCATTGTTAATCCCTTAAAGAAAATTATTTGTAACTTTCGGCAAGTAGAACAATGAATGGAACAGGTAGACGGTTGAAATCATTGTATATATTGCTTCCATATAGTCTAAGAAACATATATGCAAAGCATCCAAACAGTACCATTCTCCAATTTTTTGTCCTTCAAGTTTAAGTGAACAATGAGCTCCAATGGTTAATCCTTTATCGGAAATTAATTGTAACTTTCTACAAGTAGAATAATGATTGGAACACTTAGACGGTTGAAATCTTTGTATATATTGCTTCCATATAGTCTAAGAAACATATATGCAATGCATCCAAACAGTACCATTCGCCAATTTTTTGTCCTTCAAGTTTAAGTGAACAGCGAGCCCCATTGATAATCATGAAATGGTAATTATTTGTAACTTTCTACAAGTAGAACAATGAATAGTACAGGTAGACGGGTGAAATCTTTCTATATATTGCTTCTAAATAGTCTAAGAAACACATATGCAAAGCATCCAAACAGCACAATCCGCCAATTCTTCGTTCTTCACGTTTAAGTGAACTACGAGCCCCATTGTTAATCCTTTAAAGGAAATTATTTGTAAATTTCGACAAGTAGAACAATGAATGGATCATGTAGACGGTTGAAATCATTGTATATATTGCTTCCATATAGTCTAAGAAACATATATGCAAAGCATCCAAACAGTACCATTCGCCAATTTTTTGTTCTTCAAGTTTAAGTGAACAACGAGCCCCATTGTTAATCCTTTAAAGGAAATTATTTGTAAATTTCGACAAGTAGAACAATGATTGGAACAGGTAGAAGGTTGAAATCTTTGTATATATTGCTTCTATATAATCTAAGAAACATATATGCAAAGCATCCAAACAGTACCATTCGCCAATTTTTTGTTCTTCAAATGTAAGTGAACTACGAGCCCCATTGTTAATCCTTTAAAGGAATTTATTTGTATCTTTCGACAAGTAGAACAATGAATGAAACAGGTAGACTGTTGAAATCATTGTATATATTGCTTCTATATAGTCTAAGAAACATATATGCAAAGCATCCAAACAGTACAATTCGCCAATTTTTTGTTCTTCAAGTTTAAGTAAACTACGATCCCCATTGTTAATCCCTTAACGGAAATTATTTGTAACTTTCGACAAGTAGAACAATGAATGGAACTGGTAGACGGTTGAAATCTTTTTATATATTGCTTCTATATAGTCTAAGAAACATATATGCAAAGCATCCAAACAGTACCAGTCGCCAATTTTTTGATCTTCAAGATTAAGTGAACAGCGAGCCCCATTGATAATCATGAAATGGTAATTATTTGTAACTTTCTACAAGTAGAACAATGAATAGTTCAGGTAGAAGGGTGAAATCTTTCTATATATTGCTTCTAAATAGTCTAAGAAACATCTATGCAAAGCATCCAAACAGTACCATTCGACAATTTTTCGTTCTTCAAGTTTAAGTGAACAATGAGCCCCATTGTTAATCCTTTAAAGGAAATTATTTGTAAGTTTCGGCAAGTAGAACAATGAATGGAACAGGTAGACGGTTGAAATCTTTGTATATATTGCTTCTATATAATCTAAGAAACATATATGCAAAGCATCCAAACAGTACAATTTGCCAATTATTTCATCTTCAAGTTTAAGTGAACTACGAGACCCATTGTTAATACTTTAACGCAAATTATTTGTAACTTGCGACTAGTAGAACAATGAATGGATCAGGTAGACGGTTGAAATCATTGTATATATTGCTTCTATATAGCCTACGAAACATATATGCAAAGCATCCAAACAGTACAATTCGCCAATTTTTTGTTCTTCAAGTTTAAGTGAACTACGAGCCCCATTGTTAATCCTTTAACGGAAATTAATTGTAACTTTCTACAGGTAGAACAATGATTGGAACACGCAGACGGTTGAAATCTTTGTATATATTGCTTCCATATAGTCTAAGAAACATATATGCAAAGCATCCAAACAGTACCATTCGCCAATTATTTCATCTTCACGTTTAAGTGAACTACGAGCCCCAATGTTAATACTTTAACGGAAATTATTTGTAACTTCCGACAAGTAGAACAATGAATGGAACAGGTAGACGGTTGAAATCAATGTATATATTGCTTCTATATAGTCTAAGAAACATATATGCAAAGCATCCAAACAGTACCATTCGCCAATTTTTTGTTCTTCAAGTTTAAGTAAACTACGATCCCCATTGTTAATCCCTTAACGGAAATTATTTGTAACTTTCGACAAGTAGAACAATGAATGGAACAGGTAGACGGTTGAAAACATTGTATATATTGCTTCAATATAGTCTAAGAAACATATATGCAAAGCATCCAAATAGTACAATTCGACAATTTATTGTTCTTCAAGTTTAAGTGAACAATGAGCCCCAATGGTTAATCCTTTATCGGAAATTATTTGTAATTTTCGACAAGTAGAACAATGAATGGAACAGGTAGACGGTTGAAATCTTTGTATATATTGCTTCTATATAATCTAAGAAACATATATGCAAAGCATCCAAACAGTACAATTCACCAATTATTTCATCTTCATGTTTAAGTGAACAACGAGCCCCATTGTTAATACTTTAACGGAAATTATTTGTAACTTCCGACAAGTAGAACAACGAATGGAACAGGTAGACGGTTGAAATCAATGTATATATTGCTTCTATATAGTCTAAGAAACATATATGCAGAGCATCCAAACAGTATCATTCGCCAATTCTTTGTTCTTCAAGTTTAAGTGAACAATGAGCCCCATTGTTAATCCTTTATCGGAAATTATTTGTAAATTTCGACAAGTAGAACAATGAATGGAACAGGTAGACGGTTGAAATCTTTGTATATGTTGCTTCTATATAGTCTAATAAACCTATATGCAAAGCATCAAAACAGTGACTTTCGCCAATTTTTTGTTCTTCAAGTTTAAGTGAACTACGAGCCCCATTGTAAATCCTTTAAAGGAAATTATTTGTAAATTTCGACAAGTAGAACAATGAATGGAAAAGGTAGACGGTTGAAATCTTTGTATATATTGCTTCTATATAGTCTAAGAAACATATATGCAAAGCATCCAAACAGTACAATTCGCCAATTTTTTGTTCTTCAAGTTTAAGTGAACAATGAGCCCCAATGGTTAATCCTTTATCGGTAATTATTTGTAACTTTCGACAAGTAGAACAATGAATGGAACAGGTAGACGGTTGAATTCTTTGTAAATATTGCTTCTATATAGTCTAAGAAACATATATGCAAAGCAACCAAACAGTACAATTCGCCAATTTTTTGTCCTTCAAGTTTAAGTGAACAATGAGCCCCATTGTTAATCTATTATCGGAAATTATTTGTAACTTTCGACAAGTAGAACAATGAATGGAACAGGTAGACGGTTGAATTCTTTGTATATATTGCTTCTATATAGTCTAAGAAACATATATGCAAAGCATCCAGACAGTACAATTCGCCAATTTATTGTTCTTCAAGTTTAAGTGAACAACGAGCCCCAATGGTTAATCCTTTATCGGAAGTTATTTGTAACTTTCGACAAGTAATACAATGAATGGAACAGGTAGACGGTTGAATTCTGTGTATATATTACTTCTATATAGTCTAAGAAACATATATGCAAAGCATCCAAACAGTACCATTCGCCAATTTTTTGTCCTTCAAGTTTAAGTGAACAATGAGCCCCATTGTTAATCTATTATCGGAAATTATTTGTAACTTTCGACAAGTAGAACAATGAATGGAACAGGTAGACTGTTGAAATCATTGTATATATTGCTTCCATATAGTCTAAGAAACATATATGCAAAGCATCCAAACAGTACATTTCGCCAATTTTTTGTTTTTCAAGTTTAAGTGAACAATGAGCCCCAATGGTTAATCCTTTATCGGAAATTATTTGTAACTTTCGACAAGTAGAACAATGAATGGAACAGGTAGACGGTTGAATTCTTTGTATATATTGCTTCTATATAGTCTAAGAAACATATATGCAAAGCATCCAAACAGTACAATTCGCCAATTTATTGTTCTTCAAGTTTAAGTGAACAACGAGCCCCAATGGTTAATCCTTTATCGGAAATTATTTGTAACTTTCGACAAGTAGAACAATGAATGGAACAGGTAGACTGTTGAATTCTTTGTATATATTGCTTCTATATAGTCTAAGAAACATATATGCTAAGCATCCAAACAGTACAATTCGCCAATTTATTGTTCTTCAAGTTTAAGTGTACAACGAGCCCCATTGTTAATCCTATAAAGGGAATTATTTGTAACTTCCGACAAGTAGAACAATGGATGGAACAGGTAGACGGTTGAAATCAAAGTATATATTGCTTCTATATAGTCTAAGAAACATATATGCAAAGCATCCAAACGGTACCATTCGCCAATTTTTTGTTCTTCAAGTTTAAGTAAACTACGATCCCCATTGTTAATCCCTTAACGGAAATTATTTGTAACTTTCGACAATTAGAACAATGAATGGAACAGGTAGACGGTTGAAAACCTTGTGTATATTGCGTCTATATAGTCTAAGAAACATATATGCAAAGCATCCAGACAGTACAATTCGCCAATTTATTGTTCTTCAAGTTTAAGTGAACAACGAGCCCCAATGGTTAATCCTTTATCGGAAATTATTTGTAACTTTCGACAAGTAATACAATGAATGGAACAGGTAGACGGTTGAATTCTTTGTATATATTGCTTCTATATAGTCTAAGAAACATATATGCAAAGCATCCAAACAGTACAATTCGCCAATTTATTGTTCTTCAAGTTTAAGTGTACAACGAGCCCCATTGTTAATCCTATAAAGGAAATTATTTGTAAATTTCGACAAGTAGAACAATGAATGGAATAGGTAGACGGTTGAAATCATTGTATATATTGCTTCCATATAGTCTAAGAAACATATATGCAAAGCATCCAAACAGTACCATTCGCCAATTTTTTGTCCTTCAAGTTTAAGTGAACAATGAGCCCCATTGTTAATCTATTATCGGAAATTATTTGTAACTTTCGACTAGTAGAACAATGAATGGAACAGGTAGACTGTTGAAATCATTGTATATATTGCTTCCATATAGTCTAAGAAACATATATGCAAAGCATCCAAACAGTACAATTCGCCAATTTATTGTTCTTCAAGTTTAAGTGAACAACGAGCCCCAATTGTTAATCCTTTATCGGAAATTATTTGTAACTTTCGACAAGTAGAACAATGAATGGAACAGGTAGACGGTTGAATTCTTTGTATATATTGCTTCTATATAGTCTAAGAAACATATATGCAAAGCATCCAAACAGTACAATTCGCCAATTTATTGTTCTTCAAGTTTAAGTGAACAACGAGCCCCAATGGTTAATCCTTTATCGGAAATTATTTGTAACTTTCGACAAGTAGAACAATGAATGGAACAGGTAGACTGTTGAATTCTTTGTACATATTGCTTCTATATAGTCTAAGAAACATATATGCAAAGCATCCAAACAGTACAATTCGCCAATTTATTGTTCTTCAAGTTTAAGTGTACAACGAGCCCCATTGTTAATCCTATAAAGGGAATTATTTGTAACTTCCGACAAGTAGAACAATGAATGGAACTGGTAGACGGTTGAAATCAATGTATATATTGCTTCTATATAGTCTAAGAAACATATATGCAAAGCATCCAAACAGTACCATTCGCCAATTTTTTGTTCTTCAAGTTTAAGTAAACTACGATCCCCATTGTTAATCCCTTAACGGAAATTATTTGTAACTTTCGACAATTAGAACAATGAATGGAACAGGTAGACGGTTGAAAACCTTGTGTATATTGCGTCTATATAGTCTAAGAAACATATATGCAAAGCATCCAGACAGTACAATTCGCCAATTTATTGTTCTTCAAGTTTAAGTGAACAACGAGCCCCAATGGTTAATCCTTTATCGGAAATTAATTGTAACTTTCGACAAGTAATACAATGAATGGAACAGGTAGACGGTTGAATTCTTTGTATATATTGCTTCTATATAGTCTAAGAAACATATATGCAAAGCATCCAAACAGTACAATTCGCCAATTTATTGTTCTTGAAGTTTAAGTGTACAACGAGCCCCATTGTTAATCCTTTAAAGGAAATTATTTGTAAATTTCGACAAGTAGAACAATGAATGGTATAGGTAGACTGTTGAAATCATTGTATATATTGCTTCCATATAGTCTAAGAAACATATATGCAAAGCATCCAAACAGTACAATTCGCCAGTTTTTTGTTATTCAAGTTTAAGTGAACAATGAGCCCCAATGGTTAATCCTTTATCGGAAATTATTTGTAACTTTCGACAAGTAGAACAATGAATAGTACAGGTAGACGGGTGAAATGTTTCTATATGTTGCTTCTAAATAGTCTAAGAAACATATATGCAAAGCATCCAAACAGTACAATTCGCCAATTTTTTGTTCTTCAAGTTTAAGTGAACTACGAGCCCCATTGTTAATCCTTTAACGGAAATTAATTGTAACTCTCTACAAGTAGAACAATGATTGGAACACGTAGACGGTTGAAATCTTTGTATATATTGCTTCCATATAGTCTAAGAAACATATATGCAATGCATCCAAACAGTACCATTCGCCAATTTTTTGTCCTTCAAGTTTAAGTGAACTATGAGCCCCATTGTTAATCCTTTATCGGAAATTATTTGTAACTTTCGACAAGTAGAACAATGAATGGAACAGGTAGACGGTTGAAATCTTTGTATATATAGCTTCTATATAGTCTAAGAAACATATATGCAAAGTATCCAAACAGTACAATTTGCCAATTTATTGTTCTTCAAGTTTAAGTGAACAACGAGCCCCAATGGTTAATCCTTTATCGGAAATTATTTGTAATTTTCGACAAGTAGAACAATGAATAGAACAGGTAGACGGTTGAAATCTTTGTATATGTTGCTTCTATATAGTCTACGAAACCTATATGCAAAGCATCTAAACAGTAACAATCGCCTATTTTTTTATCTTCAAGTTTAAGTGAACAGCGAGCCCCATTGATAATCATGAAATGGAAATTATTTGTAACTTTCTACAAGTAGAACAATGAATAGTACAGGTAGACGGGTGAAATCTTTCTATATATTGCTTCTAAATAGTCTAAGAAACATATATGCAAAGCATCCAAACAGTACAATTCGCCAATTTTTTGTTCTTCAAGTTTAAGTGAACTACGAGCCCCATTGTTAATCCTTTAAAGGAAATTATATGTAAATTTCGACAAGTAGAACAATGAATGGAACAGGTAGACGGTTGAAATCTTTGTATATATTGCTTCTATATAGTCTGAGAAACATATATGCAAATCATCCAAACAGTACAATTCGCCAATTTTTTGTTCTTCAAGTTTAAGTAAACTACGATCCCCATTGTTAATCCCTTAAAGAAAATTATTTGTAACTTTCGACAAGTAGAACAATGAATGGAACAGGTAGACGGTTGAAATCATTGTATATATTGCTTCCATATAGTCTAAGAAACATATATGCAAAGCATCCAAACAGTACCATTCTCCAATTTTTTGTCCTTCAAGTTTAAGTGAACAATGAGCTCCAATGGTTAATCCTTTATCGGAAATTAATTGTAAATTTCTACAAGTAGAATAATGATTGGAACACTTAGACGGTTGAAATCTTTGTATATATTGCTTCCATATAGTCTAAGAAACATATATGCAATGCATCCAAACAGTACCATTCGCCAATTTTTTGTCCTTCAAGTTTAAGTGAACAGCGAGCCCCATTGATAATCATGAAATGGTAATTATTTGTAACTTTCTACAAGTAGAACAATGAATAGTACAGGTAGACGGGTGAAATCTTTCTATATATTGCTTCTAAATAGTCTAAGAAACACATATGCAAAGCATCCAAACAGCACAATCCGCCAATTCTTCGTTCTTCACGTTTAAGTGAACTACGAGCCCCATTGTTAATCCTTTAAAGGAAATTATTTGTAAATTTCGACAAGTAGAACAATGAATGGATCATGTAGACGGTTGAAATCATTGTATATATTGCTTCCATATAGTCTAAGAAACATATATGCAAAGCATCCAAACAGTACCATTCGCCAATTTTTTGTTCTTCAAGTTTAAGTGAACAACGAGCCCCATTGTTAATCCTTTAAAGGAAATTATTTGTAAATTTCGACAAGTAGAACAATGATTGGAACAGGTAGAAGGTTGAAATCTTTGTATATATTGCTTCTATATAATCTAAGAAACATATATGCAAAGCATCCAAACAGTACCATTCGCCAATTTTTTGTTCTTCAAATGTAAGTGAACTACGAGCCCCATTGTTAATCCTTTAAAGGAATTTATTTGTAACTTTCGACAAGTAGAACAATGACTGAAACAGGTAGACTGTTGAAATCATTGTATATATTGCTTCTATATAGTCTAAGAAACATATATGCAAAGCATCCAAACAGTACAATTCGCCAATTTTTTGTTCTTCAAGTTTAAGTAAACTACGATCCCCATTGTTAATCCCTTAACGGAAATTATTTGTAACTTTCGACAAGTAGAACAATGAATGGAACTGGTAGACGGTTGAAATCTTTTTATATATTGCTTCTATATAGTCTAAGAAACATATATGCAAAGCATCCAAACAGTACCAGTCGCCAATTTTTTGATCTTCAAGATTAAGTGAACAGCGAGCCCCATTGATAATCATGAAATGGTAATTATTTGTAACTTTCTACAAGTAGAACAATGAATAGTTCAGGTAGAAGGGTGAAATCTTTCTATATATTGCTTCTAAATAGTCTAAGAAACATCTATGCAAAGCATCCAAACAGTACCATTCGACAATTTTTCGTTCTTCAAGTTTAAGTGAACAATGAGCCCCATTGTTAATCCTTTAAAGGAAATTATTTGTAAGTTTCGGCAAGTAGAACAATGAATGGAATAGGTAGACGGTTGAAATCATTGTATATATTCTTTCTATATAGTCTAAGAAACATATATGCAAAGCATCCAAACAGTACAATTCGCCAATTTTTTGTTCTTCAAGTTTAAGTAAACTACGATCCCCATTGTTAATCCCTTAACGGAAATTATTTGTAACTTTCGACAAGTAGAACAATGGATGGAACAGGTAGACGGTTGAAATCAATGTATATATTGCTTCTATATAGTCTAAGAAACATATATGCAAAGCATCCAAACGGTACCATTCGCCAATTTTTTGTTCTTCAAGTTTAAGTAAACTACGATCCCAATTGTTAATCCCTTAACGGAAATTATTCGTAACTTTCGACAATTAGAACAATGAATGGAACAGGTAGACGGTTGAAAACCTTGTGTATATTGCGTCTATATAGTCTAAGAAACATATATGCAAAGCATCCAGACAGTACAATTCGCCAATTTATTGTTCTTCAAGTTTAAGTGAACAACGAGCCCCAATGGTTAATCCTTTATCGGAAATTATTTGTAACTTTCGACAAGTAGAACAATGAATGGAACAGGTAGACTGTTGAATTCTTTGTACATATTGCTTCTATATAGTCTAAGAAACATATATGCAAAGCATCCAAACAGTACAATTCGCCAATTTATTGTTCTTCAAGTTTAAGTGTACAACGAGCCCCATTGTTAATCCTATAAAGGGAATTATTTGTAACTTCCGACAAGTAGAACAATGAATGGAACAGGTAGACGGTTGAAATCAATGTATATATTGCTTCTATATAGTCTAAGAAACATATATGCAAAGCATCCAAACAGTACCATTCGCCAATTTTTTGTTCTTCAAGTTTAAGTAAACTACGATCCCCATTGTTAATCCCTTAACGGAAATTATTTGTAACTTTCGACAATTAGAACAATGAATGGAACAGGTAGACGGTTGAAAACCTTGTGTATATTGCGTCTATATAGTCTAAGAAACATATATGCAAAGCATCCAGACAGTACAATTCGCCAATTTAATGTTCTTCAAGTTTAAGTGAACAACGAGCCCCAATGGTTAATCCTTTATCGGAAATTAATTGTAACTTTCGACAAGTAATACAATGAATGGAACAGGTAGACGGTTGAATTCTTTGTATATATTGCTTCTATATAGTCTAAGAAACATATATGCAAAGCATCCAAACAGTACAATTCGCCAATTTATTGTTCTTCAAGTTTAAGTGAACAACGAGCCCCAATGGTTAATCCTTTATCGGAAATTATTTGTAACTTTCGACAAGTAGAACAATGAATGGAACAGGTAGACTGTTGAATTCTTTGTATATATTGCTTCTATATAGTCTAAGAAACATATATGCTAAGCATCCAAACAGTACAATTCGCCAATTTATTGTTCTTCAAGTTTAAGTGTACAACGAGCCCCATTGTTAATCCTATAAAGGGAATTATTTGTAACTTCCGACAAGTAGAACAATGGATGGAACAGGTAGACGGTTGAAATCAAAGTATATATTGCTTCTATATAGTCTAAGAAACATATATGCAAAGCATCCAAACGGTACCATTCGCCAATTTTTTGTTCTTCAAGTTTAAGTAAACTACGATCCCCATTGTTAATCCCTTAACGGAAATTATTTGTAACTTTCGACAATTAGAACAATGAATGGAACAGGTAGACGGTTGAAAACCTTGTGTATATTGCGTCTATATAGTCTAAGAAACATATATGCAAAGCATCCAGACAGTACAATTCGCCAATTTATTGTTCTTCAAGTTTAAGTGAACAACGAGCCCCAATGGTTAATCCTTTATCGGAAATTATTTGTAACTTTCGACAAGTAATACAATGAATGGAACAGGTAGACGGTTGAATTCTTTGTATATATTGCTTCTATATAGTCTAAGAAACATATATGCAAAGCATCCAAACAGTACAATTCGCCAATTTATTGTTCTTCAAGTTTAAGTGTACAACGAGCCCCATTGTTAATCCTATAAAGGAAATTATTTGTAAATTTCGACAAGTAGAACAATGAATGGAATAGGTAGACGGTTGAAATCATTGTATATATTGCTTCCATATAGTCTAAGAAACATATATGCAAAGCATCCAAACAGTACCATTCGCCAATTTTTTGTCCTTCAAGTTTAAGTGAACAATGAGCCCCATTGTTAATCTATTATCGGAAATTATTTGTAACTTTCGACTAGTAGAACAATGAATGGAACAGGTAGACTGTTGAAATCATTGTATATATTGCTTCCATATAGTCTAAGAAACATATATGCAAAGCATCCAAACAGTACAATTCGCCAATTTATTGTTCTTCAAGTTTAAGTGAACAACGAGCCCCAATTGTTAATCCTTTATCGGAAATTATTTGTAACTTTCGACAAGTAGAACAATGAATGGAACAGGTAGACGGTTGAATTCTTTGTATATATTGCTTCTATATAGTCTAAGAAACATATATGCAAAGCATCCAAACAGTACAATTCGCCAATTTATTGTTCTTCAAGTTTAAGTGAACAACGAGCCCCAATGGTTAATCCTTTATCGGAAATTATTTGTAACTTTCGACAAGTAGAACAATGAATGGAACAGGTAGACTGTTGAATTCTTTGTACATATTGCTTCTATATAGTCTAAGAAACATATATGCAAAGCATCCAAACAGTACAATTCGCCAATTTATTGTTCTTCAAGTTTAAGTGTACAACGAGCCCCATTGTTAATCCTATAAAGGGAATTATTTGTAACTTCCGACAAGTAGAACAATGAATGGAACTGGTAGACGGTTGAAATCAATGTATATATTGCTTCTATATAGTCTAAGAAACATATATGCAAAGCATCCAAACAGTACCATTCGCCAATTTTTTGTTCTTCAAGTTTAAGTAAACTACGATCCCCATTGTTAATCCCTTAACGGAAATTATTTGTAACTTTCGACAATTAGAACAATGAATGGAACAGGTAGACGGTTGAAAACCTTGTGTATATTGCGTCTATATAGTCTAAGAAACATATATGCAAAGCATCCAGACAGTACAATTCGCCAATTTATTGTTCTTCAAGTTTAAGTGAACAACGAGCCCCAATGGTTAATCCTTTATCGGAAATTAATTGTAACTTTCGACAAGTAATACAATGAATGGAACAGGTAGACGGTTGAATTCTTTGTATATATTGCTTCTATATAGTCTAAGAAACATATATGCAAAGCATCCAAACAGTACAATTCGCCAATTTATTGTTCTTGAAGTTTAAGTGTACAACGAGCCCCATTGTTAATCCTTTAAAGGAAATTATTTGTAAATTTCGACAAGTAGAACAATGAATGGTATAGGTAGACTGTTGAAATCATTGTATATATTGCTTCCATATAGTCTAAGAAACATATATGCAAAGCATCCAAACAGTACAATTCGCCAGTTTTTTGTTATTCAAGTTTAAGTGAACAATGAGCCCCAATGGTTAATCCTTTATCGGAAATTATTTGTAACTTTCGACAAGTAGAACAATGAATAGTACAGGTAGACGGGTGAAATGTTTCTATATGTTGCTTCTAAATAGTCTAAGAAACATATATGCAAAGCATCCAAACAGTACAATTCGCCAATTTTTTGTTCTTCAAGTTTAAGTGAACTACGAGCCCCATTGTTAATCCTTTAACGGAAATTAATTGTAACTCTCTACAAGTAGAACAATGATTGGAACACGTAGACGGTTGAAATCTTTGTATATATTGCTTCCATATAGTCTAAGAAACATATATGCAATGCATCCAAACAGTACCATTCGCCAATTTTTTGTCCTTCAAGTTTAAGTGAACTATGAGCCCCATTGTTAATCCTTTATCGGAAATTATTTGTAACTTTCGACAAGTAGAACAATGAATGGAACAGGTAGACGGTTGAAATCTTTGTATATATAGCTTCTATATAGTCTAAGAAACATATATGCAAAGTATCCAAACAGTACAATTTGCCAATTTATTGTTCTTCAAGTTTAAGTGAACAACGAGCCCCAATGGTTAATCCTTTATCGGAAATTATTTGTAATTTTCGACAAGTAGAACAATGAATAGAACAGGTAGACGGTTGAAATCTTTGTATATGTTGCTTCTATATAGTCTACGAAACCTATATGCAAAGCATCTAAACAGTAACAATCGCCTATTTTTTTATCTTCAAGTTTAAGTGAACAGCGAGCCCCATTGATAATCATGAAATGGAAATTATTTGTAACTTTCTACAAGTAGAACAATGAATAGTACAGGTAGACGGGTGAAATCTTTCTATATATTGCTTCTAAATAGTCTAAGAAACATATATGCAAAGCATCCAAACAGTACAATTCGCCAATTTTTTGTTCTTCAAGTTTAAGTGAACTACGAGCCCCATTGTTAATCCTTTAAAGGAAATTATATGTAAATTTCGACAAGTAGAACAATGAATGGAACAGGTAGACGGTTGAAATCTTTGTATATATTGCTTCTATATAGTCTGAGAAACATATATGCAAATCATCCAAACAGTACAATTCGCCAATTTTTTGTTCTTCAAGTTTAAGTAAACTACGATCCCCATTGTTAATCCCTTAAAGAAAATTATTTGTAACTTTCGACAAGTAGAACAATGAATGGAACAGGTAGACGGTTGAAATCATTGTATATATTGCTTCCATATAGTCTAAGAAACATATATGCAAAGCATCCAAACAGTACCATTCTCCAATTTTTTGTCCTTCAAGTTTAAGTGAACAATGAGCTCCAATGGTTAATCCTTTATCGGAAATTAATTGTAAATTTCTACAAGTAGAATAATGATTGGAACACTTAGACGGTTGAAATCTTTGTATATATTGCTTCCATATAGTCTAAGAAACATATATGCAATGCATCCAAACAGTACCATTCGCCAATTTTTTGTCCTTCAAGTTTAAGTGAACAGCGAGCCCCATTGATAATCATGAAATGGTAATTATTTGTAACTTTCTACAAGTAGAACAATGAATAGTACAGGTAGACGGGTGAAATCTTTCTATATATTGCTTCTAAATAGTCTAAGAAACACATATGCAAAGCATCCAAACAGCACAATCCGCCAATTCTTCGTTCTTCACGTTTAAGTGAACTACGAGCCCCATTGTTAATCCTTTAAAGGAAATTATTTGTAAATTTCGACAAGTAGAACAATGAATGGATCATGTAGACGGTTGAAATCATTGTATATATTGCTTCCATATAGTCTAAGAAACATATATGCAAAGCATCCAAACAGTACCATTCGCCAATTTTTTGTTCTTCAAGTTTAAGTGAACAACGAGCCCCATTGTTAATCCTTTAAAGGAAATTATTTGTAAATTTCGACAAGTAGAACAATGATTGGAACAGGTAGAAGGTTGAAATCTTTGTATATATTGCTTCTATATAATCTAAGAAACATATATGCAAAGCATCCAAACAGTACCATTCGCCAATTTTTTGTTCTTCAAATGTAAGTGAACTACGAGCCCCATTGTTAATCCTTTAAAGGAATTTATTTGTAACTTTCGACAAGTAGAACAATGACTGAAACAGGTAGACTGTTGAAATCATTGTATATATTGCTTCTATATAGTCTAAGAAACATATATGCAAAGCATCCAAACAGTACAATTCGCCAATTTTTTGTTCTTCAAGTTTAAGTAAACTACGATCCCCATTGTTAATCCCTTAACGGAAATTATTTGTAACTTTCGACAAGTAGAACAATGAATGGAACTGGTAGACGGTTGAAATCTTTTTATATATTGCTTCTATATAGTCTAAGAAACATATATGCAAAGCATCCAAACAGTACCAGTCGCCAATTTTTTGATCTTCAAGATTAAGTGAACAGCGAGCCCCATTGATAATCATGAAATGGTAATTATTTGTAACTTTCTACAAGTAGAACAATGAATAGTTCAGGTAGAAGGGTGAAATCTTTCTATATATTGCTTCTAAATAGTCTAAGAAACATCTATGCAAAGCATCCAAACAGTACCATTCGACAATTTTTCGTTCTTCAAGTTTAAGTGAACAATGAGCCCCATTGTTAATCCTTTAAAGGAAATTATTTGTAAGTTTCGGCAAGTAGAACAATGAATGGAATAGGTAGACGGTTGAAATCATTGTATATATTCTTTCTATATAGTCTAAGAAACATATATGCAAAGCATCCAAACAGTACAATTCGCCAATTTTTTGTTCTTCAAGTTTAAGTAAACTACGATCCCCATTGTTAATCCCTTAACGGAAATTATTTGTAACTTTCGACAAGTAGAACAATGGATGGAACAGGTAGACGGTTGAAATCAATGTATATATTGCTTCTATATAGTCTAAGAAACATATATGCAAAGCATCCAAACGGTACCATTCGCCAATTTTTTGTTCTTCAAGTTTAAGTAAACTACGATCCCAATTGTTAATCCCTTAACGGAAATTATTCGTAACTTTCGACAATTAGAACAATGAATGGAACAGGTAGACGGTTGAAAACCTTGTGTATATTGCGTCTATATAGTCTAAGAAACATATATGCAAAGCATCCAGACAGTACAATTCGCCAATTTATTGTTCTTCAAGTTTAAGTGAACAACGAGCCCCAATGGTTAATCCTTTATCGGAAATTATTTGTAACTTTCGACAAGTAATACAATGAATGGAACAGGTAGACGGTTGAATTCTTTGTATATATTGCTTCTATATAGTCTAAGAAACATATATGCAAAGCATCCAAACAGTACAATTCGCCAATTTATTGTTCTTCAAGTTTAAGTGTACAACGAGCCCCATTGTTAATCCTATAAAGGAAATTATTTGTAAATTTCGACAAGTAGAACAATGAATGGAATAGGTAGACGGTTGAAATCATTGTATATATTGCTTCCATATAGTCTAAGAAACATATATGCAAAGCATCCAAACAGTACCATTCGCCAATTTTTTGTCCTTCAAGTTTAAGTGAACAATGAGCCCCATTGTTAATCTATTATCGGAAATTATTTGTAACTTTCGACTAGTAGAACAATGAATGGAACAGGTAGACTGTTGAAATCATTGTATATATTGCTTCCATATAGTCTAAGAAACATATATGCAAAGCATCCAAACAGTACAATTCGCCAATTTATTGTTCTTCAAGTTTAAGTGAACAACGAGCCCCAATGGTTAATCCTTTATCGGAAATTATTTGTAACTTTCGACAAGTAGAACAATGAATGGAACAGGTAGACGGTTGAATTCTTTGTATATATTGCTTCTATATAGTCTAAGAAACATATATGCAAAGCATCCAAACAGTACAATTCGCCAATTTATTGTTCTTCAAGTTTAAGTGAACAACGAGCCCCAATGGTTAATCCTTTATCGGAAATTATTTGTAACTTTCGACAAGTAGAACAATGAATGGAACAGGTAGACTGTTGAATTCTTTGTACATATTGCTTCTATATAGTCTAAGAAACATATATGCAAAGCATCCAAACAGTACAATTCGCCAATTTATTGTTCTTCAAGTTTAAGTGTACAACGAGCCCCATTGTTAATCCTATAAAGGGAATTATTTGTAACTTCCGACAAGTAGAACAATGAATGGAACAGGTAGACGGTTGAAATCAATGTATATATTGCTTCTATATAGTCTAAGAAACATATATGCAAAGCATCCAAACAGTACCATTCGCCAATTTTTTGTTCTTCAAGTTTAAGTAAACTACGATCCCCATTGTTAATCCCTTAACGGAAATTATTTGTAACTTTCGACAATTAGAACAATGAATGGAACAGGTAGACGGTTGAAAACCTTGTGTATATTGCGTCTATATAGTCTAAGAAACATATATGCAAAGCATCCAGACAGTACAATTCGCCAATTTAATGTTCTTCAAGTTTAAGTGAACAACGAGCCCCAATGGTTAATCCTTTATCGGAAATTAATTGTAACTTTCGACAAGTAATACAATGAATGGAACAGGTAGACGGTTGAATTCTTTGTATATATTGCTTCTATATAGTCTAAGAAACATATATGCAAAGCATCCAAACAGTACAATTCGCCAATTTATTGTTCTTGAAGTTTAAGTGTACAACGAGCCCCATTGTTAATCCTTTAAAGGAAATTATTTGTAAATTTCGACAAGTAGAACAATGAATGGTATAGGTAGACTGTTGAAATCATTGTATATATTGCTTCCATATAGTCTAAGAAACATATATGCAAAGCATCCAAACAGTACAATTCGCCAGTTTTTTGTTATTCAAGTTTAAGTGAACAATGAGCCCCAATGGTTAATCCTTTATCGGAAATTATTTGTAACTTTCGACAAGTAGAACAATGAATAGTACAGGTAGACGGGTGAAATGTTTCTATATATTGCTTCTAAATAGTCTAAGAAACATATATGCAAAGCATCCAAACAGTACAATTCGCCAATTTTTTGTTCTTCAAGTTTAAGTGAACTACGAGCCCCATTGTTAATCCTTTAACGGAAATTAATTGTAACTCTCTACAAGTAGAACAATGATTGGAACACGTAGACGGTTGAAATCTTTGTATATATTGCTTCCATATAGTCTAAGAAACATATATGCAATGCATCCAAACAGTACCATTCGCCAATTTTTTGTCCTTCAAGTTTAAGTGAACTATGAGCCCCATTGTTAATCCTTTATCGGAAATTATTTGTAACTTTCGACAAGTAGAACAATGAATGGAACAGGTAGACGGTTGAAATCTTTGTATATATAGCTTCTATATAGTCTAAGAAACATATATGCATAGCATCCAAACAGTACAATTTGCCAATTTATTGTTCTTCAAGTTTAAGTGAACAACGAGCCCCAATGGTTAATCCTTTATCGGAAATTATTTGTAATTTTCGACAAGTAGAACAATGAATAGAACAGGTAGACGGTTGAAATCTTTGTATATGTTGCTTCTATATAGTCTACGAAACCTATATGCAAAGCATCTAAACAGTAACAATCGCCTATTTTTTTATCTTCAAGTTTAAGTGAACAGCGAGCCCCATTGATAATCATGAAATGGAAATTATTTGTAACTTTCTACAAGTAGAACAATGAATAGTACAGGTAGACGGGTGAAATCTTTCTATATATTGCTTCTAAATAGTCTAAGAAACATATATGCAAAGCATCCAAACAGTACAATTCGCCAATTTTTTGTTCTTCAAGTTTAAGTGAACTACGAGCCCCATTGTTAATCCTTTAAAGGAAATTATATGTAAATTTCGACAAGTAGAACAATGAATGGAACAGGTAGACGGTTGAAATCTTTGTATATATTGCTTCTATATAGTCTGAGAAACATATATGCAAATCATCCAAACAGTACAATTCGCCAATTTTTTGTTCTTCAAGTTTAAGTAAACTACGATCCCCATTGTTAATCCCTTAAAGAAAATTATTTGTAACTTTCGACAAGTAGAACAATGAATGGAACAGGTAGACGGTTGAAATCATTGTATATATTGCTTCCATATAGTCTAAGAAACATATATGCAAAGCATCCAAACAGTACCATTCTCCAATTTTTTGTCCTTCAAGTTTAAGTGAACAATGAGCTCCAATGGTTAATCCTTTATCGGAAATTAATTGTAACTTTCTACAAGTAGAATAATGATTGGAACACTTAGACGGTTGAAATCTTTGTATATATTGCTTCCATATAGTCTAAGAAACATATATGCAATGCATCCAAACAGTACCATTCGCCAATTTTTTGTCCTTCAAGTTTAAGTGAACAGCGAGCCCCATTGATAATCATGAAATGGTAATTATTTGTAACTTTCTACAAGTAGAACAATGAATAGTACAGGTAGACGGGTGAAATCTTTCTATATATTGCTTCTAAATAGTCTAAGAAACACATATGCAAAGCATCCAAACAGCACAATCCGCCAATTCTTCGTTCTTCACGTTTAAGTGAACTACGAGCCCCATTGTTAATCCTTTAAAGGAAATTATTTGTAAATTTCGACAAGTAGAACAATGAATGGATCATGTAGACGGTTGAAATCATTGTATATATTGCTTCCATATAGTCTAAGAAACATATATGCAAAGCATCCAAACAGTACCATTCGCCAATTTTTTGTTCTTCAAGTTTAAGTGAACAACGAGCCCCATTGTTAATCCTTTAAAGGAAATTATTTGTAAATTTCGACAAGTAGAACAATGAATGAAACAGGTAGACTGTTGAAATCATTGTATATATTGCTTCTATATAGTCTAAGAAACATATATGCAAAGCATCCAAACAGTACAATTCGCCAATTTTTTGTTCTTCAAGTTTAAGTAAACTACGATCCCCATTGTTAATCCCTTAACGGAAATTATTTGTAACTTTCGACAAGTAGAACAATGAATGGAACTGGTAGACGGTTGAAATCTTTTTATATATTGCTTCTATATAGTCTAAGAAACATATATGCAAAGCATCCAAACAGTACCAGTCGCCAATTTTTTGATCTTCAAGATTAAGTGAACAGCGAGCCCCATTGATAATCATGAAATGGTAATTATTTGTAACTTTCTACAAGTAGAACAATGAATAGTTCAGGTAGAAGGGTGAAATCTTTCTATATATTGCTTCTAAATAGTCTAAGAAACATCTATGCAAAGCATCCAAACAGTACCATTCGACAATTTTTCGTTCTTCAAGTTTAAGTGAACAATGAGCCCCATTGTTAATCCTTTAAAGGAAATTATTTGTAAGTTTCGGCAAGTAGAACAATGAATGGAATAGGTAGACGGTTGAAATCATTGTATATATTCTTTCTATATAGTCTAAGAAACATATATGCAAAGCATCCAAACAGTACAATTCGCCAATTTTTTGTTCTTCAAGTTTAAGTAAACTACGATCCCCATTGTTAATCCCTTAACGGAAATTATTTGTAACTTTCGACAAGTAGAACAATGAATGGAACAGGTAGACGGTTGAAATCATTGTATATATTGCTTCTATATAGCCTACGAAACATATATGCAAAGCATCCAAACAGTACAATTCGCCAATTTTTTGTTCTTCAAGTTTAAGTGAACAATGAGCCCCATTGTTAATCCTTTATCGGAAATTATTTGTAAATTTCGACAAGTAGAACAATGAATGGATCATGTAGACGGTTGAAATCATTGTATATATTGCTTCCATATAGTCTAAGAAACATATATGCAAAGCATCCAAACAGTACCATTCGCCAATTTTTTGTTCTTCAAGTTTAAGTGAACAACGAGCCCCATTGTTAATCCTTTAAAGAAAATTATTTGTAAATTTCGACAAGTAGAACAATGATTGGAACAGGTAGAAGGTTGAAATCTTTGTATATATTGCTTCTATATAATCTAAGAAACATATATGCAAAGCATCCAAACAGTACCATTCGCCAATTTTTTGTTCTTCAAGTTTAAGTGAACTACGAGCCCCATTGTTAATCCTTTATCGGAAATTATTTGTAAATTTCGACAAGTAGAACAATGAATGGAACAGGTAGACTGTTGAAATCATTGCATATATTGCTTCTATATAGTCTAAGAAACATATATGCAAAGCATCCAAACAGTACAATTCGCCAATTTTTTGTTCTTCAAGTTTAAGTGAACAATGAGCCCCATTGTTAATCCTTTATCGGAAATTATTTGTAAATTTCGACAAGTAGAACAATGAATGGAACAGGTAGACTGTTGAAATCATTGCATATATTGCTTCTATATAGTCCAAGAAACATATATGCAAAGCGTCCAAACAGTACAAATCGCCAATTTTTAGCTCTTCAAGTTTAAGTGAACTACGAGCTCCATTGTTAATCCTTTAAAGGAAATTATTTGTAAATTTCGGAAAGTAGAACAATGAATGAAATAGGTAGACGGTTGAAATCATTGTATATATTGCTTCTATATAGCCTACGAAACATATATGCAAAGCATCCAAACAGTACAATTCGCCAATTTTTTGTTCTTCAATTTTAAGTGAGCAATGAGCCCCATTGTTAATCCTTTATCGGAAATTATTTGTAACTTTCGACAAGTAGAATATTGAATGGAACAGGTAGACGGTTGAAATCTTTGTATATATTGCTTCCATATAGTCTAAGAAACATATATGCAAAGCATCCAAACAGTACCATTCGCCAATTTTTTGTTCTTCAAGTTTAAGTGAACAATGAGCCCCATTGTTAATCCTTTATCGGAAATTATTTGTAAATTTCGACAAGTAGAACAATGAATGGATCATGTAGACGGTTGAAATCATTGTATATATTGCTTCCATATAGTCTAAGAAACATATATGCAAAGCATCCAAACAGTACCATTCGCCAATTTTTTGTTCTTCAAGTTTAAGTGAACAACGAGCCCCATTGTTAATCCTTTAAAGAAAATTATTTGTAAATTTCGACAAGTAGAACAATGATTGGAACAGGTAGAAGGTTGAAATCTTTGTATATATTGCTTCTATATAATCTAAGAAACATATATGCAAAGCATCCAAACAGTACCATTCGCCAATTTTTTATTCTTCAAGTTTAAGTGAACTACGAGCCCCAGTGTTAATCCTTTATCGGAAATTATTTGTAAATTTCGACAAGTAGAACAATGAATGGAACAGGTAGACTGTTGAAATCATTGCATATATTGCTTCTATATAGTCTAAGAAACATATATGCAAAGCATCCAAACAGTACAATTCGCCAATTTTTTGTTCTTCAAGTTTAAGTGAACAATGAGCCCCATTGTTAATCCTTTATCGGAAATTATTTGTAAATTTCGACAAGTAGAACAATGAATGGAACAGGTAGACTGTTGAAATCATTGCATATATTGCTTCTATATAGTCCAAGAAACATATATGCAAAGCGTCCAAACAGTACAAATCGCCAATTTTTAGCTCTTCAAGTTTAAGTGAACTACGAGCTCCATTGTTAATCCTTTAAAGGAAATTATTTGTAAATTTCGGAAAGTAGAACAATGAATGAAATAGGTAGACGGTTGAAATCATTGTATATATTGCTTCCATATAGTCCAAGAAACATATATGCAAAGCGTCCAAACAGTACAAATCGCCAATTTTTAGCTCTTCAAGTTTAAGTGAACTACGAGCTCCATTGTTAATCCTTTAAAGGAAATTATTTGTAAATTTCGGAAAGTAGAACAATGAATGAAATAGGTAGACGGTTGAAATCATTGTATATATTGCTTCTATATAGCCTACGAAACATATATGCAAAGCATCCAAACAGTACAATTCGCCAATTTTTTGTTCTTCAAGTTTAAGTGAACAATGAGCCCCATTGTTAATCCTTTATCGGAAATTATTTGTAAATTTCGACAAGTAGAACAATGAATGGAACTGGTAGCCGGTTGAAATCAATGTATATATTGCTTCTATATAGTCTAAGAAACATATATGCAAAGCATCCAAACAGTACCATTCGCCAATTTTTTGTTCTTCAAGTTTAAGTGAACGACGAGCCCCATTGTTAATCCTTTAAAGGAAATTATTTGTAAATTTCGACAAGTAGAACAATGAATGGAACAGGTAGACGGTTGCAATCATTGTATATATTGCTTCTATATAGTCTAAGAAACATATATGCAAAGCATCCAAACAGTACAATTCGACAATTTTTTGTTCTTCAAGTTTAGTGAACAATGAGCCCCAATGGTTAATCCTTTATCGGAAATTATTTGTAATTTTCGACAAGTAGAACAATGAATGGAACAGGTAGACGGTTGAAATCTTTGTATATATTGCTTCTATATAATCCAAGAAACATATATGCAAAGCATCCAAACAGTACAATTCGCCAATTTTTTGTTCTTCAAGTTTAAGTAAACTACGATCCCCATTGTTAATCCCTTAACGGAAATTATTTGTAACTTTCGACAAGTAGAACAATGAATGGAACAGGTAGACGGTTGAAATCATTGTATATATTGCTTCTATATAGTCTAAGAACATATATGCAAAGTATCCAAACAGTACAATTCGACAATTTTTTGTTCTTCAAGTTTAAGTAAACTACGATCCCCATTGTTAATCCCTTAACGGAAATTATTTGTAACTTTCGACAAGTAGAACAATGAATGGAACAGGTAGACGGTTGAAATCATTGTATATATTGCTTCTATATAGTCTAAGAACATATATGCAAAGTATCCAAACAGTACAATTCGACAATTTTTTGCTCTTCAAGTTTAAGTGAACTACGAGCCCCATTGTTAATCCTTTAAAGGAAATTATTTGTAAATTTCGGCAAGTAGAACAATGAATGGAATAGGTAGACGGTTGAAATCATTGTATATATTCCTTCTATATAGTCTAAGAAACATATATGCAAAGCATCCAAACAGTACAATTCGCCAATTTTTTGTTCTTCAAGTTAAGTAAACTACGATCCCCATTGTTAATCCCTTAACGGAAATTATTTGTAACTTTCGATAAGTAGAACAATGAATGGAACAGGTAGACGGTTGAAATCATTGTATATATTGCTTTTATATAGTCTAAGAAACATATATGCAAAGCATCGAAACAGTACAATTCGCCAATTTTTTGTTCTTCAAGTTTAAGTAAACTACGATCCCCATTGTTAATCCCTTAACGGAAATTATTTGTAACTTTCGACAAGTAGAACATTGAATGGAACAGGTAGACGGTTGAAATCTTTGTATATATTGCTTCTATATAGTATAAGAAACATATATGCAAAGCATCCAAACAGTACCATTCGCCAATTTTTTGTTCTTCAAGTGTAAGTGAACTACGAGCCCCATTGTTAATCCTTTAAAGGAATTTATTTGTAACTTTCGACAAGTAGAACAATGAATGAAACAGGTAGACTGTTGAAATCATTGTATATATTGCTTCTATATAGTCTAAGAAACATATATGCAAAGCATCCAAACAGTACCAGTCGCCAATTTTTTGATCTTCAAGATTAAGTGAACAGCGAGCCCCATTGATAATCATGAAATGGTAATTATTTGTAACTTTCTACAAGTAGAACAATGAATAGTACAGGTAGACGGGTGAAATCTTTCTATATATTGCTTCTAAATAGTCTAAGAAACATCTAGGCAAAGCATCCAAACAGTACCATTCGACAATTTTTCGTTCTTCAAGTTTAAGTGAACAATGAGCCCCATTGTTAATCCTTTAAAGGAAATTATTTGTAAATTTCGGCAAGTAGAACAATAAATGGAATAGGTAGACGGTTGAAATCATTGTATATATTCTTTATATATAGTCTAAGAAACATATATGCAAAGCATCCAAACAGTACAATTCGCCAATTTTTTGTTCTTCAAGTTTAAGTAAACTACGATCCCCATTGTTAATCCCTTAACGGAAATTATTTGTAACTTTCGACAAGTAGAACAATGAATGGAACAGGTAGACGGTTGAAATCATTGTATATATTGCTTTTATATAGTCTAAGAAACATATATGCAAAGCATCCAAATAGTACAATTCGACAATTTTTTGTTCTTCAAGTTTAGTGAACAATGAGCCCCATTGTTAATCCCTTAAAGGAAATTATTTGTAAATTTCGGCAAGTAGAACAATGAATGGAATAGGTAGACGGTTGAAATCATTGTATATATTCCTTCTATATAGTCTAAGAAACATATATGCAAAGCATCCAAACAGTACAATTCGCCAATTTTTTGTTCTTCAAGTTTAAGTGAACAATGAGCCCCATTGTTAATCCTTTATCGGAAATTATTTGTAAATTTCGACAAGTAGAACAATGAATGGAACAGGTAGACTGTTGAAATCATTGCATATATTGCTTCTATATAGTCCATGAAACATATATGCAAAGCGTCCAAACAGTACAAATCGCCAATTTTTAGCTCTTCAAGTTTAAGTGAACTACGAGCTCCATTGTTAATCCTTTAAAGGAAATTATTTGTAAATTTCGGAAAGTAGAACAATGAATGAAATAGGTAGACGGTTGAAATCATTGTATATATTGCTTCTATATAGTCTAAGAAACATATATGCAAAGCATCCAAACAGTACAATTCGCCAATTTTTTGTTCTTCACGTTTAAGTAAACTACGATCCCCATTGTTAATCCCTTAACGGAAATTATTTGTAACTTTCGACAAGTAGAACAATGAATGGAACAGGTAGACGGTTGAAATCATTGTATATATTGCTTCTATATAGTCTAAGAAACATATATGCAAAGTATCCAAACAGTACAATTCGACAATTTTTTGCTCTTCAAGTTTAAGTGAACTACGAGCCCCATTGTTAATCCTTTAAAGGAAATTATTTGTAAATTTCGGCAAGTAGAACAATGAATGGAATAGGTAGACGGTTGAAATCATTGTATATATTCCTTCTATATAGTCTAAGAAACATATATGCAAAGCATCCAAACAGTACAATTCGCCAATTTTTTGTTCTTCAAGTTAAGTAAACTACGATCCCCATTGTAAATCCCTTAACGGAAATTATTTGTAACATTCGACAAGTAGAACAATGAATGGAACAGGTAGACGGTTGAAATCATTGTATATATTGCTTTTATATAGTCTAAGAAACATATATGCAAAGCATCGAAACAGTACAATTCGACAATTTTTTGTTCTTCAAGTTTAGTGAACAATGAGCCCCAATGGTTAATCCTTTATCGGAAATTATTTGTAATTTTCGACAAGTAGAACAATGAATGGAACAGGTAGACGGTTGAAATCTTTGTATATATTGTTTCTATATAATCTAAGAAACATATATGCAAAGCATCCAAACAGTACAATTCGCCAATTATTTCATCTTCATGTTTAAGTGAACTACGAGCCCCATTGTTAATACTTTAACGGAAATTATTTGTAACTTGCGACAAGTAGAACAATGAGTGGAACAGGTAGACGGTTGAAATCAATCTATATAATGCTTCTATATAGTCTAAGAAACATATATGCAAAGCATCAAAACAGTACCATTCGCCAATTTTTTGTTCTTCAAGCTTAAGTGAACAATGAACCCCATTGTTAATCCTTTATCGGAAATTATTTGTAAATTTCGACAAGTAGAACAATGAATGGAACAGGTACACTGTTGAAATCATTGTATATGTTGCTTCTATATAGTCCAAGAAACATATATGCAAAGCGTCCAAACAGTACAATTCGCCAATTTTTTGTTCTTCAAGTTTAAGTGAACAATGAGCCCCATTGTTAATCCTTTATCGGAAATTATTTGTAACTTTCGACAAGTAGAACAATGAATGGAACAGGTGCACTGTTGAAATCATTGTATATATTGCTTCTATGTAGCCTACGAAACATATATGCAAAGCATCCAAACAGTACAATTCGCCAATTTTTTGTTCTTCAAGTTTAAGTGAACTACGAGCCCCATTGTTAATCCTTTAACGGAAATTAATTGTAACTTTCTACAAGTAGAACAATGATTGGAACACGCAGACGGTTGAAATCTTTTTATATATTGCTTCTATATAGTCTAAGAAACATATATGCAAAGCGTCCAAACAGTACAATTCGCCAATTTTTTGTTCTTCAAGTTTAAGTGAACAATGAGCCCCATTGTTAATCCTTTATCGGAAATTATTTGTAACTTTCGACAAGTAGAACAATGAATGGAACAGGTGCACTGTTGAAATCATTGTATATATTGCTTCTATATAGCCTACGAAACATATATGCAAAGCATCCAAACAGTACAATTCGCCAATTTTTTGTTCTTCAAGTTTAAGTAAACTACGATCCCCATTGTTAATCCCTTAACGGAAATTATTTGTAACTTTCGACAAGTAGAACAATGAATGGAACTGGTAGACGGTTGAAATCTTTTTATATATTGCTTCTATATAGTCTAAGAAACATATATGCAAAGCATCCAAACAGTACCAGTCGCCAATTTTTTGATCTTCAAGATTAAGTGAACAGCGAGCCCCATTGATAATCATGAAATGGTAATTATTTGTAACTTTCTACAAGTAGAACAATGAATAGTACAGGTAGACGGGTGAAATCTTTCTATATATTGCTTCTAAATAGTCTAAGAAACATCTAGGCAAAGCATCCAAACAGTACCATTCGACAATTTTTCGTTCTTCAAGTTTAAGTGAACAATGAGCCCCATTGTTAATCCTTTAAAGGAAATTATTTGTAAATTTCGGCAAGTAGAACAATAAATGGAATAGGTAGACGGTTGAAATCATTGTATATATTCTTTATATATAGTCTAAGAAACATATATGCAAAGCATCCAAACAGTACAATTCGCCAATTTTTTGTTCTTCAAGTTTAAGTAAACTACGATCCCCATTGTTAATCCCTTAACGGAAATTATTTGTAACTTTCGACAAGTAGAACAATGAATGGAACAGGTAGACGGTTGAAATCATTGTATATATTGCTTTTATATAGTCTAAGAAACATATATGCAAAGCATCCAAACAGTACAATTCGACAATTTTTTGTTCTTCAAGTTTAGTGAACAATAAGCCCCATTGTTAATCCCTTAAAGGAAATTATTTGTAAATTTCGGCAAGTAGAACAATGAATGGAATAGGTAGACGGTTGAAATCATTGTATATATTCCTTCTATATAGTCTAAGAAACATATATGCAAAGCATCCAAACAGTACAATTCGCCAATTTTTTGTTCTTCAAGTTTAAGTGAACAATGAGCCCCATTGTTAATCCTTTATCGGAAATTATTTGTAAATTTCGACAAGTAGAACAATGAATGAAACAGGTAGACTGTTGAAATCATTGCATATATTGCTTCTATATAGTCCATGAAACATATATGCAAAGCGTCCAAACAGTACAAATCGCCAATTTTTAGCTCTTCAAGTTTAAGTGAACTACGAGCTCCATTGTTAATCCTTTAAAGGAAATTATTTGTAAATTTCGGAAAGTAGAACAATGAATGAAATAGGTAGACGGTTGAAATCATTGTATATATTGCTTCTATATAGTCTAAGAAACATATATGCAAAGCATCCAAACAGTACAATTCGCCAATTTTTTGTTCTTCAAGTTTAAGTAAACTACGATCCCCATTGTTAATCCCTTAACGGAAATTATTTGTAACTTTCGACAAGTAGAACAATGAATGGAACAGGTAGACGGTTGAAATCATTGTATATATTGCTTCTATATAGTCTAAGAAACATATATGCAAAGCATCCAAACAGTACAATTCGACAATTTTTTGCTCTTCAAGTTTAAGTGAACTACGAGCCCCATTGTTAATCCTTTAAAGGAAATTATTTGTAAATTTCGGCAAGTAGAACAATGAATGGAATAGGTAGACGGTTGAAATCATTGTATATATTGCTTCTATATAGTCTAAGAAACATATATGCAAAGCATCCAAACAGTACAATTCGCCAATTTTTTGTTCTTCAAGTTTAAGTGAACAATGAGCCCCATTGTTAATCCTTTATCGGAAATTATTTGTAACTTTCGACAAGTAGAACATTGAATGGAACAGGTAGACGGTTGAAATCTTTGCATATATTGCTTCTATATAGTCTAAGAAACATATATGCAAAGCATCCAAACAGTACAATTCGCCAATTTTTTGTTCTTCAAGTTTAAGTAAACTACGATCCCCATTGTTAATCCCTTAACGGAAATTATTTGTAACTTTCGACAAGTAGAACAATGAATGGAACAGGTAGACGGTTGAAATCATTGTATATATTGCTTTTATATAGTCTAAGAAACATATATGCAAAGCATCCAAACAGTACAATTCGACAATTTTTTGTTCTTCAAGTTTAGCGAACAATGAGCCCCATTGTTAATCCTTTAAAGGAAATTATTTGTAAATTTCGGCTAGTAGAACAATGAATGGAATAGGTAGACGGTTGAAATCATTGTATATATTCCTTCTATATAGTCTAAGAAACATATATGCAAAGCATCCAAACAGTACAATTCGCCAATTTTTTGTTCTTCAAGATTAAGTGAACAATGAGCCCCATTGTTAATCCTTTATCGGAAATTATTTGTAAATTTCGACAAGTAGAACAATGAATGGAACAGGTAGACTGTTGAAATCATTGCATATATTGCTTCTATATAGTCCAAGAAACATATATGCAAAGCGTCCAAACAGTACAAATCGCCAATTTTTAGCTCTTCAAGTTTAAGTGAACTACGAGCTCCATTGTTAATCCTTTAAAGGAAATTATTTGTAAATTTCGACAAGTAGAACAATGATTGGAACAGGTAGAAGGTTGAAATCTTTGTATATATTGCTTCTATATAGTCTAAGAAACATATATGCAAAGCATCCAAACAGTACAATTCGCCAATTTTTTGTTCTTCAAGTTTAAGTAAACTACGATCCCCATTGTTAATCCCTTAACGGAAATTATTTGTAACTTTCGACAAGTAGAACAATGAATGGAACTGGTAGACGGTTGAAATCTTTTTATATATTGCTTCTATATAGTCTAAGAAACATATATGCAAAGCATCCAAACAGTACCAGTCGCCAATTTTTTGATCTTCAAGATTAAGTGAACAGCGAGCCCCATTGATAATCATGAAATGGTAATTATTTGTAACTTTCTACAAGTAGAACAATGAATAGTTCAGGTAGAAGGGTGAAATCTTTCTATATATTGCTTCTAAATAGTCTAAGAAACATCTATGCAAAGCATCCAAACAGTACCATTCGACAATTTTTCGTTCTTCAAGTTTAAGTGAACAATGAGCCCCATTGTTAATCCTTTAAAGGAAATTATTTGTAAATTTCGGCAAGTAGAACAATGAATGGAATAGGTAGACGGTTGAAATCATTGTATATATTCTTTCTATATAGTCTAAGAAACATATATGCAAAGCATCCAAACAGTACAATTCGCCAATTTTTTGTTCTTCAAGTTTAAGTAAACTACGATCCCCATTGTTAATCCCTTAACGGAAATTATTTGTAACTTTCGACAAGTAGAACAATGAATGGAACAGGTAGACGGTTGAAATCATTGTATATATTGCTTCTATATAGCCTACGAAACATATATGCAAAGCATCCAAACAGTACAATTCGCCAATTTTTTGTTCTTCAAGTTTAAGTGAACAATGAGCCCCATTGTTAATCCTTTATCGGAAATTATTTGTAAATTTCGACAAGTAGAACAATGAATGGATCATGTAGACGGTTGAAATCATTGTATATATTGCTTCCATATAGTCTAAGAAACATATATGCAAAGCATCCAAACAGTACCATTCGCCAATTTTTTGTTCTTCAAGTTTAAGTGAACAACGAGCCCCATTGTTAATCCTTTAAAGAAAATTATTTGTAAATTTCGACAAGTAGAACAATGATTGGAACAGGTAGAAGGTTGAAATCTTTGTATATATTGCTTCTATATAATCTAAGAAACATATATGCAAAGCATCCAAACAGTACCATTCGCCAATTTTTTGTTTTTCAAGTTTAAGTGAACTACGAGCCCCATTGTTAATCCTTTATCGGAAATTATTTGTAAATTTCGACAAGTAGAACAATGAATGGAACAGGTAGACTGTTGAAATCATTGCATATATTGCTTCTATATAGTCTAAGAAACATATATGCAAAGCATCCAAACAGTACAATTCGCCAATTTTTTGTTCTTCAAGTTTAAGTGAACAATGAGCCCCATTGTTAATCCTTTATAGGAAATTATTTGTAAATTTCGACAAGTAGAACAATGAATGGAACAGGTAGACTGTTGAAATCATTGCATATATTGCTTCTATATAGTCCAAGAAACATATATGCAAAGCGTCCAAACAATACAAATCGCCAATTTTTAGCTCTTCAAGTTTAAGTGAACTACGAGCTCCATTGTTAATCCTTTAAAGGAAATTATTTGTAAATTTCGGAAAGTAGAACAATGAATGAAATAGGTAGACGGTTGAAATCATTGTATATATTGCTTCTATATAGCCTACGAAACATATATGCAAAGCATCCAAACAGTACAATTCGCCAATTTTTTGTTCTTCAATTTTAAGTGAGCAATGAGCCCCATTGTTAATCCTTTATCGGAAATTATTTGTAACTTTCGACAAGTAGAATATTGAATGGAACAGGTAGACGGTTGAAATCTTTGTATATATTGCTTCCATATAGTCTAAGAAACATATATGCAAAGCATCCAAACAGTACCATTCGCTAATTTTTTGTTCTTCAAGTTTAAGTGAACAATGAGCCCCATTGTTAATCCTTTATCGGAAATTATTTGTAAATTTCGACAAGTAGAACAATGAATGGATCATGTAGACGGTTGAAATCATTGTATATATTGCTTCCATATAGTCTAAGAAACATATATGCAAAGCATCCAAACAGTACCATTCGCCAATTTTTTGTTCTTCAAGTTTAAGTGAACAACGAGCCCCATTGTTAATCCTTTAAAGAAAATTATTTGTAAATTTCGACAAGTAGAACAATGATTGGAACAGGTAGAAGGTTGAAATCTTTGTATATATTGCTTCTATATAATCTAAGAAACATATATGCAAAGCATCCAAACAGTACCATTCGCCAATTTTTTGTTCTTCAAGTTTAAGTGAACTACGAGCCCCAGTGTTAATCCTTTATCGGAAATTATTTGTAAATTTCGACAAGTAGAACAATGAATGGAACAGGTAGACTGTTGAAATCATTGCATATATTGCTTCTATATAGTCTAAGAAACATATATGCAAAGCATCCAAACAGTACAATTCGCCAATTTTTTGTTCTTCAAGTTTAAGTGAACAATGAGCCCCATTGTTAATCCTTTATCGGAAATTATTTGTAAATTTCGACAAGTAGAACAATGAATGGAACAGGTAGACTGTTGAAATCATTGCATATATTGCTTCTATATAGTCCAAGAAACATATATGCACAGCGTCCAAACAGTACAAATCGCCAATTTTTAGCTCTTCAAGTTTAAGTGAACTACGAGCTCCATTGTTAATCCTTTAAAGGAAATTATTTGTAAATTTCGGAAAGTAGAACAATGAATGAAATAGGTAGACGGTTGAAATCATTGTATATATTGCTTCCATATAGTCCAAGAAACATATATGCAAAGCGTCCAAACAGTACAAATCGCCAATTTTTAGCTCTTCAAGTTTAAGTGAACTACGAGCTCCATTGTTAATCCTTTAAAGGAAATTATTTGTAAATTTCGGAAAGTAGAACAATGAATGAAATAGGTAGACGGTTGAAATCATTGTATATATTGCTTCTATATAGCCTACGAAACATATATGCAAAGCATCCAAACAGTACAATTCGCCAATTTTTTGTTCTTCAAGTTTAAGTGAACAATGAGCCCCATTGTTAATCCTTTATCGGAAATTATTTGTAAATTTCGACAAGTAGAACAATGAATGGAACTGGTAGCCGGTTGAAATCAATGTATATATTGCTTCTATATAGTCTAAGAAACATATATGCAAAGCATCCAAACAGTACCATTCGCCAATTTTTTGTTCTTCAAGTTTAAGTGAACGACGAGCCCCATTGTTAATCCTTTAAAGGAAATTATTTGTAAATTTCGACAAGTAGAACAATGAATGGAACAGGTAGACGGTTGCAATCATTGTATATATTGCTTCTATATAGTCTAAGAAACATATATGCAAAGCATCCAAACAGTACAATTCGACAATTTTTTGTTCTTCAAGTTTAGTGAACAATGAGCCCCAATGGTTAATCCTTTATCGGAAATTATTTGTAATTTTCGACAAGTAGAACAATGAATGGAACAGGTAGACGGTTGAAATCTTTGTATATATTGCTTCTATATAATCTAAGAAACATATATGCAAAGCATCCAAACAGTACAAATCGCCAATTTTTAGCTCTTCAAGTTTAAGTGAACTACGAGCTCCATTGTTAATCCTTTAAAGGAAATTATTTGTAAATTTCGGAAAGTAGAACAATGAATGAAATAGGTAGACGGTTGAAATCATTGTATATATTGCTTCTATATAGTCTAAGAAACATATATGCAAAGCATCCAAACAGTACAATTCGCCAATTTTTTGTTCTTCAAGTTTAAGTAAACTACGATCCCCATTGTTAATCCCTTAACGGAAATTATTTGTAACTTTCGACAAGTAGAACAATGAATGGAACAGGTAGACGGTTGAAATCATTGTATATATTGCTTCTATATAGTCTAAGAACATATATGCAAAGAATCCAAACAGTACAATTCGACAATTTTTTGCTCTTCAAGTTTAAGTGAACTACGAGCCCCATTGTTAATCCTTTAAAGGAAATTATTTGTAAATTTCGGCAAGTAGAACAATGAATGGAATAGGTAGACGGTTGAAATCATTGTATATATTCCTTCTATATAGTCTAAGAAACATATATGCAAAGCATCCAAACAGTACAATTCGCCAATTTTTTGTTCTTCAAGTTAAGTAAACTACGATCCCCATTGTTAATCCCTTAACGGAAATTATTTGTAACTTTCGACAAGTAGAACAATGAATGGAACAGGTAGACGGTTGAAATCATTGTATATATTGCTTTTATATAGTCTAAGAAACATATATGCAAAGCATCGAAACAGTACAATTCGCCAATTTTTTGTTCTTCAAGTTTAAGTAAACTACGATCCCCATTGTTAATCCCTTAACGGAAATTATTTGTAACTTTCGACAAGTAGAACATTGAATGGAACAGGTAGACGGTTGAAATCTTTGTATATATTGCTTCTATATAGTATAAGAAACATATATGCAAAGCATCCAAACAGTACCATTCGCCAATTTTTTGTTCTTCAAGTGTAAGTGAACTACGAGCCCCATTGTTAATCCTTTAAAGGAATTTATTTGTAACTTTCGACAAGTAGAACAATGAATGAAACAGGTAGACTGTTGAAATCATTGTATATATTGCTTCTATATAGTCTAAGAAACATATATGCAAAGCATCCAAACAGTACCAGTCGCCAATTTTTTGATCTTCAAGATTAAGTGAACAGCGAGCCCCATTGATAATCATGAAATGGTAATTATTTGTAACTTTCTACAAGTAGAACAATGAATAGTACAGGTAGACGGGTGAAATCTTTCTATATATTGCTTCTAAATAGTCTAAGAAACATCTAGGCAAAGCATCCAAACAGTACCATTCGACAATTTTTCGTTCTTCAAGTTTAAGTGAACAATGAGCCCCATTGTTAATCCTTTATCGGAAATTATTTGTAAATTTCGACAAGTAGAACAATGAATGGAACAGGTAGACTGTTGAAATCATTGCATATATTGCTTCTATATAGTCCATGAAACATATATGCAAAGCGTCCAAACAGTACAAATCGCCAATTTTTAGCTCTTCAAGTTTAAGTGAACTACGAGCTCCATTGTTAATCCTTTAAAGGAAATTATTTGTAAATTTCGGAAAGTAGAACAATGAATGAAATAGGTAGACGGTTGAAATCATTGTATATATTGCTTCTATATAGTCTAAGAAACATATATGCAAAGCATCCAAACAGTACAATTCGCCAATTTTTTGTTCTTCAAGTTTAAGTAAACTACGATCCCCATTGTTAATCCCTTAACGGAAATTATTTGTAACTTTCGACAAGTAGAACAATGAATGGAACAGGTAGACGGTTGAAATCATTGTATATATTGCTTCTATATAGTCTAAGAAACATATATGCAAATTATCCAAACAGTACAATTCGACAATTTTTTGCTCTTCAAGTTTAAGTGAACTACGAGCCCCATTGTTAATCCTTTAAAGGAAATTATTTGTAAATTTCGGCAAGTAGAACAATGAATGGAATAGGTAGACGGTTGAAATCATTGTATATATTCCTTCTATATAGTCTAAGAAACATATATGCAAAGCATCCAAACAGTACAATTCGCCAATTTTTTGTTCTTCAAGTTAAGTAAACTACGAACCCCATTGTAAATCCCTTAACGGAAATTATTTGTAACATTCGACAAGTAGAACAATGAATGGAACAGGTAGACGGTTGAAATCATTGTATATATTGCTTTTATATAGTCTAAGAAACATATATGCAAAGCATCGAAACAGTACAATTCGACAATTTTTTGTTCTTCAAGTTTATTGAACAATGAGCCCCAATGGTTAATCCTTTATCGGAAATTATTTGTAATTTTCGACAAGTAGAACAATGAATGGAACAGGTAGACGGTTGAAATCTTTGTATATATTGTTTCTATATAATCTAAGAAACATATATGCAAAGCATCCAAACAGTACAATTCGCCAATTATTTCATCTTCATGTTTAAGTGAACTACGAGCCCCATTGTTAATACTTTAACGGAAATTATTTGTAACTTGCGACAAGTAGAACAATGAGTGGAACAGGTAGACGGTTGAAATCAATCTATATAATGCTTCTATATAGTCTAAGAAACATATATGCAAAGCATCAAAACAGTACCATTCGCCAATTTTTTGTTCTTCAAGCTTAAGTGAACAATGAACCCCATTGTTAATCCTTTATCGGAAATTATTTGTAAATTTCGACAAGTAGAACAATGAATGGAACAGGTACACTGTTGAAATCATTGTATATGTTGCTTCTATATAGTCCAAGAAACATATATGCAAAGCGTCCAAACAGTACAATTCGCCAATTTTTTGTTCTTCAAGTTTAAGTGAACAATGAGCCCCATTGTTAATCCTTTATCGGAAATTATTTGTAACTTTCGACAAGTAGAACATTGAATGGAACAGGTAGACGGTTGAAATCTTTGTATATATTGCTTCTATATAGTATAAGAAACATATATGCAAAGCATCCAAACAGTACCATTCGCCAATTTTTTGTTCTTCAAATGTAAGTGAACTACGAGCCCCATTGTTAATCCTTTAAAGGAATTTATTTGTAACTTTCGACAAGTAGAACAATGAATGAAACAGGTAGACTGTTGAAATCATTGTATATATTGCTTCTATATAGTCTAAGAAACATATATGCAAAGCATCCAAACAGTACAATTCGCCAATTTTTTGTTCTTCAAGTTTAAGTAAACTACGATCCCCATTGTTAATCCCTTAACGGAAATTATTTGTAACTTTCGACAAGTAGAACAATGAATGGAACTGGTAGACGGTTGAAATCTTTTTATATATTGCTTCTATATAGTCTAAGAAACATATATGCAAAGCATCCAAACAGTACCAGACGCCAATTTTTTGATCTTCAAGATTAAGTGAACAGCGAGCCCCATTGATAATCATGAAATGGTAATTATTTGTAACTTTCTACAAGTAGAACAATGAATAGTTCAGGTAGACGGGTGAAATCTTTCTTTATATTGCTTCTAAATAGTCTAAGAAACATCTATGCAAAGCATCCAAACAGTACCATTCGACAATTTTTCGTTCTTCAAGTTTAAGTGAACAATGAGCCCCATTGTTAATCCTTTAAAGGAAATTATTTGTAAATTTCGGCAAGTAGAACAATGAATGGAATAGGTAGACGGTTGAAATCATTGTATATATTCTTTCTATATAGTCTAAGAAACATATATGCAAAGCATCCAAACAGTACAATTCGCCAATTTTTTGTTCTTCAAGTTTAAGTAAACTACGATCCCCATTGTTAATCCCTTAACGGAAATTATTTGTAACTTTCGACAAGTAGAACAACGAATGGAACAGGTAGACGGTTGAAATCATTGTATATATTGCTTTTATATAGTCTAAGAAACATATATGCAAAGCATCCAAACAGTACAATTCGACAATTTTTTGTTCTTCAAGTTTAGTGAACAATGAGCCCCATTGTTAATCCCTTAAAGGAAATTATTTGTAAATTTCGGCAAGTAGAACAATGAATGGAATAGGTAGACGGTTGAAATCATTGTATATATTCCTTCTATATAGTCTAAGAAACATATATGCAAAGCATCCAAACAGTACAATTCGCCAATTTTTTGTTCTTCAAGTTTAAGTGAACAACGAGCCCCATTGTTAATCCTTTAAAGGAAATTATTTGTAAATTTCGACAAGTAGAACAATGATTGGAACAGGTAGAAGGTTGAAATCTTTGTATATATTGCTTCTATATATTCTAAGAAACATATATGCGAAGCATCCAAACAGTACCATTCGCCAATTTTTTGTTCTTCAAATGTAAGTGAACTACGATCCCCATTGTTAATCCTTTAAAGGAATTTATTTGTAACTTTCGACAAGTAGAACAATGAATGAAACAGGTAGACTGTTGAAATCATTGTATATATTGCTTCTATATAGTCTAAGAAACATATATGCAAAGCATCCAAACAGTACAATTCGCCAATTTTTTGATCTTCAAGTTTAAGTAAACTACGATCCCCATTGTTAATCCCTTAACGGAAATTATTTGTAACTTTCGACAAGTAGAACAATGAATGGATCATGTAGACGGTTGAAATCATTGCATATATTGCTTCTATATAGTCTGCGAAACAAATATGCAAAGCATCCAAACAGTACAATTCGCCAATTTATTGTTCTTCAAGTTTAAGTGAACAATGAGCCCCATTGTTAATCCTTTATCGGAAATTATTTGTAAATTTCGACAAGTAGAACAATGAATGGAACAGGTAGACTGTTGAAATCATTGCATATATTGCTTCTATATAGTCCAAGAAACATATATGCAAAGCGTCCAAACAGTACAAATCGCCAATTTTTAGCTCTTCAAGTTTAAGTGAACTACGAGTTCCATTGTTAATCCTTTAAAGGAAATTATTTGTAAATTTCGGCAAGTAGAACAATGAATGGAATAGGTAGACGGTTGAAATCATTGTATATATTCTTTCCATATAGTCTAAGAAACATATATGCAAAGCATCCAAACAGTACAATTCGCCAATTTTTTGTTCTTCAAGTTTAAGTAAACTACGATCCCCATTGTTAATCCCTTAACGGAAATTATTTGTAACTTTCGACAAGTAGAACAATGAATGGAACAGGTAGACGGTTGAAATCATTGTATATATTGCTTTTATATAGTCTAAGAAACATATATGCAAAGCATCCAAACAGTACAATTCGACAATTTTTTGTTCTTCAAGTTTAGTGAACAATGAGCCCCATTGTTAATCCTTTAAAGGAAATTATTTGTAAATTTCGGCTAGTAGAACAATGAATGGAATAGGTAGACGGTTGAAATCATTGTATATATTCCTTCTATATAGTCTAAGAAACATATATGCAAAGCATCCAAACAGTACAATTCGCCAATTTTTTGTTCTTCAAGATTAAGTGAACAATGAGCCCCATTGTTAATCCTTTATCGGAAATTATTTGTAAATTTCGACAAGTAGAACAATGAATGGAACAGGTAGACTGTTGAAATCATTGCATATATTGCTTCTATATAGTCCAAGAAACATATATGCAAAGCGTCCAAACAGTACAAATCGCCAATTTTTAGCTCTTCAAGTTTAAGTGAACTACGAGCTCCATTGTTAATCCTTTAAAGGAAATTATTTGTAAATTTCGGAAAGTAGAACAATGAATGGAATAGGTAGACGGTTGAAATCATTGTATATATTCTTTCTATATAGTCTAAGAAACATATATGCAAAGCATCCAAACAGTACAATTCGCCAATTTTTTGTTCTTCAAGTTTAAGTAAACTACGATCCCCATTGTTAATCCCTTAACGGAAATTATTTGTAACTTTCGACAAGTAGAACATTGAATGGAACAGGAAGACGGTTGAAATCTTTGTATATATTGCTTCTATATAGTATAAGAAACATATATGCAAAGCATCCAAACAGTACCATTCGCCAATTTTTTGTTCTTCAAGTGTAAGTGAACTACGAGCCCCATTGTTAATCCTTTAAAGGAATTTATTTGTAACTTTCGACAAGTAGAACAATGAATGAAACAGGTAGACTGTTGAAATCATTGTATATATTGCTTCTATATAGTCTAAGAAACATATATGCAAAGCATCCAAACAGTACAATTCGCCAATTTTTTGTTCTTCAAGTTTAAGTAAACTACGATCCCCATTGTTAATCCCTTAACGGAAATTATTTGTAACTTTCGACAAGTAGAACAATGAATGGAACAGGTAGACGGTTGAAATCATTGTATATATTGCTTTTATATAGTCTAAGAAACATATATGCAAAGCATCCAAATAGTACAATTCGACAATTTTTTGTTCTTCAAGTTTAGTGAACAATGAGCCCCATTGTTAATCCCTTAAAGGAAATTATTTGTAAATTTCGGCAAGTAGAACAATGAATGGAATAGGTAGACGGTTGAAATCATTGTATATATTCCTTCTATATAGTCTAAGAAACATATATGCAAAGCATCCAAACAGTACAATTCGCCAATTTTTTGTTCTTCAAGTTTAAGTGAACAATGAGCCCCATTGTTAATCCTTTATCGGAAATTATTTGTAAATTTCGACAAGTAGAACAATGAATGGAACAGGTAGACTGTTGAAATCATTGCATATATTGCTTCTATATAGTCCATGAAACATATATGCAAAGCGTCCAAACAGTACAAATCGCCAATTTTTAGCTCTTCAAGTTTAAGTGAACTACGAGCTCCATTGTTAATCCTTTAAAGGAAATTATTTGTAAATTTCGGAAAGTAGAACAATGAATGAAATGGGTAGACGGTTGAAATCATTGTATATATTGCTTCTATATAGTCTAAGAAACATATATGCAAAGCATCCAAACAGTACAATTCGCCAATTTTTTGTTCTTCAAGTTTAAGTAAACTACGATCCCCATTGTTAATCCCTTAACGGAAATTATTTGTAACTTTCGACAAGTAGAACAATGAATGGAACAGGTAGACGGTTGAAATCATTGTATATATTGCTTCTATATAGTCTAAGAAACATATATGCAAAGCATCCAAACAGTACAATTCGCCAATTTTTTGTTCTTCAAGTTTAAGTAAACTACGATCCCCATTGTTAATCCCTTAACGGAAATTATTTGTAACTTTCGACAAGTAGAACAATGAATGGATCATGTAGACGGTTGAAATCATTGTATATATTGCTTCCATATAGTCTAAGAAACATATATGCAAAGCATCCAAACAGTACCATTCGCCAATTTTTTGTTCTTCAAGTTTAAGTGAACAACGAGCCCCATTGTTAATCCTTTAAAGAAAATTATTTGTAAATTTCGACAAGTAGAACAATGATTGGAACAGGTAGAAGGTTGAAATCTTTGTATATATTGCTTCTATATAATCTAAGAAACATATATGCAAAGCATCCAAACAGTACCATTCGCCAATTTTTTGTTCTTCAAGTTTAAGTGAACTACGAGCCCCATTGTTAATCCTTTATCGGAAATTATTTGTAAATTTCGACAAGTAGAACAATGAATGGAACAGGTAGACTGTTGAAATCATTGCATATATTGCTTCTATATAGTCTAAGAAACATATATGCAAAGCATCCAAACAGTACAATTCGCCAATTTTTTGTTCTTCAAGTTTAAGTGAACAATGAGCCCCATTGTTAATCCTTTATCGGAAATTATTTGTAAATTTCGACAAGTAGAACAATGAATGGAACAGGTAGACTGTTGAAATCATTGCATATATTGCTTCTATATAGTCCAAGAAACATATATGCAAAGCGTCCAAACAGTACAAATCGCCAATTTTTAGCTCTTCAAGTTTAAGTGAACTACGAGCTCCATTGTTAATCCTTTAAAGGAAATTATTTGTAAATTTCGGAAAGTAGAACAATGAATGAAATAGGTAGACGGTTGAAATCATTGTATATATTGCTTCTATATAGCCTACGAAACATATATGCAAAGCATCCAAACAGTACAATTCGCCAATTTTTTGTTCTTCTATTTTAAGTGAGCAATGAGCCCCATTGTTAATCCTTTATCGGAAATTATTTGTAAATTTCGACAAGTAGAACAATGAATGGAACAGGTAGACTGTTGAAATCATTGCATATATTGCTTCTATATAGTCTAAGAAACATATATGCAAAGCATCCAAACAGTACAATTCGCCAATTTTTTGTTCTTCAAGTTTAAGTGAACAATGAGCCCCATTGTTAATCCTTTATCGGAAATTATTTGTAAATTTCGACAAGTAGAACAATGAATGGAACAGGTAGACTGTTGAAATCATTGCATATATTGCTTCTATATAGTCCAAGAAACATATATGCAAAGCGTCCAAACAGTACAAATCGCCAATTTTTAGCTCTTCAAGTTTAAGTGAACTACGAGCTCCATTGTTAATCCTTTAAAGGAAATTATTTGTAAATTTCGGAAAGTAGAACAATGAATGAAATAGGTAGACGGTTGAAATCATTGTATATATTGCTTCCATATAGTCCAAGAAACATATATGCAAAGCGTCCAAACAGTACAAATCGCCAATTTTTAGCTCTTCAAGTTTAAGTGAACTACGAGCTCCATTGTTAATCCTTTAAAGGAAATTATTTGTAAATTTCGGAAAGTAGAACAATGAATGAAATAGGTAGACGGTTGAAATCATTGTATATATTGCTTCTATATAGCCTACGAAACATATATGCAAAGCATCCAAACAGTACAATTCGCCAATTTTTTGTTCTTCAAGTTTAAGTGAACAATGAGCCCCATTGTTAATCCTTTATCGGAAATTATTTGTAAATTTCGACAAGTAGAACAATGAATGGAACAAGTAGACTGTTGAAATCATTGCATATATTGCTTCTATATAGTCCAAGAAACATATATGCAAAGCGTCCAAACAGTACAAATCGCCAATTCTTCGTTCTTCACGTTTAAGTGAACTACGAGCCCCATTGTTAATCCTTTAAAGGAAATTATTTGTAAATTTCGACAAGTAGAACAATGAATGGATCATGTAGACGGTTGAAATCATTGTATATATTGCTTCCATATAGTCTAAGAAACATATATGCAAAGCATCCAAACAGTACCATTCGCCAATTTTTTGTTCTTCAAGTTTAAGTGAACAACGAGCCCCATTGTTAATCCTTTAAAGGAAATTATTTGTAAATTTCGACAAGTAGAACAATGATTGGAACAGGTAGAAGGTTGAAATCTTTGTATATATTGCTTCTATATAATCTAAGAAACATATATGCAAAGCATCCAAACAGTACCATTCGCCAATTTTTTGTTCTTCAAATGTAAGTGAACTACGAGCCCCATTGTTAATCCTTTAAAGGAATTTATTTGTAACTTTCGACAAGTAGAACAATGAATGAAACAGGTAGACTGTTGAAATCATTGTATATATTGCTTCTATATAGTCTAAGAAACATATATGCAAAGCATCCAAACAGTACAATTCGCCAATTTTTTGTTCTTCAAGTTTAAGTAAACTACGATCCCCATTGTTAATCCCTTAACGGAAATTATTTGTAACTTTCGACAAGTAGAACAATGAATGGAACTGGTAGACGGTTGAAATCTTTTTATATATTGCTTCTATATAGTCTAAGAAACATATATGCAAAGCATCCAAACAGTACCAGTCGCCAATTTTTTGATCTTCAAGATTAAGTGAACAGCGAGCCCCATTGATAATCATGAAATGGTAATTATTTGTAACTTTCTACAAGTAGAACAATGAATAGTTCAGGTAGAAGGGTGAAATCTTTCTATATATTGCTTCTAAATAGTCTAAGAAACATCTATGCAAAGCATCCAAACAGTACCATTCGACAATTTTTCGTTCTTCAAGTTTAAGTGAACAATGAGCCCCATTGTTAATCCTTTAAAGGAAATTATTTGTAAATTTCGGCAAGTAGAACAATGAATGGAATAGGTAGACGGTTGAAATCATTGTATATATTCTTTCTATATAGTCTAAGAAACATATATGCAAAGCATCCAAACAGTACAATTCGCCAATTTTTTGTTCTTCAAGTTTAAGTAAACTACGATCCCCATTGTTAATCCCTTAACGGAAATTATTTGTAACTTTCGACAAGTAGAACAATGAATGGAACAGGTAGACGGTTGAAATCATTGTATATATTGCTTCTATATAGCCTACGAAACATATATGCAAAGCATCCAAACAGTACAATTCGCCAATTTTTTGTTCTTCAAGTTTAAGTGAACAATGAGCCCCATTGTTAATCCTTTATCGGAAATTATTTGTAAATTTCGACAAGTAGAACAATGAATGGATCATGTAGACGGTTGAAATCATTGTATATATTGCTTCCATATAGTCTAAGAAACATATATGCAAAGCATCCAAACAGTACCATTCGCCAATTTTTTGTTCTTCAAGTTTAAGTGAACAACGAGCCCCATTGTTAATCCTTTAAAGAAAATTATTTGTAAATTTCGACAAGTAGAACAATGATTGGAACAGGTAGAAGGTTGAAATCTTTGTATATATTGCTTCTATATAATCTAAGAAACATATATGCAAAGCATCCAAACAGTACCATTCGCCAATTTTTTGTTTTTCAAGTTTAAGTGAACTACGAGCCCCATTGTTAATCCTTTATCGGAAATTATTTGTAAATTTCGACAAGTAGAACAATGAATGGAACAGGTAGACTGTTGAAATCATTGCATATATTGCTTCTATATAGTCTAAGAAACATATATGCAAAGCATCCAAACAGTACAATTCGCCAATTTTTTGTTCTTCAAGTTTAAGTGAACAATGAGCCCCATTGTTAATCCTTTATCGGAAATTATTTGTAAATTTCGACAAGTAGAACAATGAATGGAACAGGTAGACTGTTGAAATCATTGCATATATTGCTTCTATATAGTCCAAGAAACATATATGCAAAGCGTCCAAACAGTACAAATCGCCAATTTTTAGCTCTTCAAGTTTAAGTGAACTACGAGCTCCATTGTTAATCCTTTAAAGGAAATTATTTGTAAATTTCGGAAAGTAGAACAATGAATGAAATAGGTAGACGGTTGAAATCATTGTATATATTGCTTCTATATAGCCTACGAAACATATATGCAAAGCATCCAAACAGTACAATTCGCCAATTTTTTGTTCTTCTATTTTAAGTGAGCAATGAGCCCCATTGTTAATCCTTTATCGGAAATTATTTGTAAATTTCGACAAGTAGAACAATGAATGGAACAGGTAGACTGTTGAAATCATTGCATATATTGCTTCTATATAGTCTAAGAAACATATATGCAAAGCATCCAAACAGTACAATTCGCCAATTTTTTGTTCTTCAAGTTTAAGTGAACAATGAGCCCCAATGGTTAATCCTTTATCGGAAATTATTTGTAATTTTCGACAAGTAGAACAATGAATGGAACAGGTAGACGGTTGAAATCTTTGTATATATTGCTTCTATATAGTCTAAGAAACATATATGCAAAGCATCCAAACAGTACCATTCGCCAATTTTTTGTTCTTCAAGTTTAAGTGAACGACGAGCCCCATTGTTAATCCTTTAAAGGAAATTATTTGTAAATTTCGACAAGTAGAACAATGAATGGAACAGGTAGACGGTTGCAATCATTGTATATATTGCTTCTATATAGTCTAAGAAACATATATGCAAAGCATCCAAACAGTACAATTCGACAATTTTTTGTTCTTCAAGTTTAGTGAACAATGAGCCCCAATGGTTAATCCTTTATCGGAAATTATTTGTAATTTTCGACAAGTAGAACAATGAATGGAACAGGTAGACGGTTGAAATCTTTGTATATATTGCTTCTATATAATCTAAGAAACATATATGCAAAGCATCCAAACAGTACAAATCGCCAATTTTTAGCTCTTCAAGTTTAAGTGAACTACGAGCTCCATTGTTAATCCTTTAAAGGAAATTATTTGTAAATTTCGGAAAGTAGAACAATGAATGAAATAGGTAGACGGTTGAAATCATTGTATATATTGCTTCTATATAGTCTAAGAAACATATATGCAAAGCATCCAAACAGTACAATTCGCCAATTTTTTGTTCTTCAAGTTTAAGTAAACTACGATCCCCATTGTTAATCCCTTAACGGAAATTATTTGTAACTTTCGACAAGTAGAACAATGAATGGAACAGGTAGACGGTTGAAATCATTGTATATATTGCTTCTATATAGTCTAAGAACATATATGCAAAGTATCCAAACAGTACAATTCGACAATTTTTTGCTCTTCAAGTTTAAGTGAACTACGAGCCCCATTGTTAATCCTTTAAAGGAAATTATTTGTAAATTTCGGCAAGTAGAACAATGAATGGAATAGGTAGACGGTTGAAATCATTGTATATATTCCTTCTATATAGTCTAAGAAACATATATGCAAAGCATCCAAACAGTACAATTCGCCAATTTTTTGTTCTTCAAGTTAAGTAAACTACGATCCCCATTGTTAATCCCTTAACGGAAATTATTTGTAACTTTCGACAAGTAGAACAATGAATGGAACAGGTAGACGGTTGAAATCATTGTATATATTGCTTTTATATAGTCTAAGAAACATATATGCAAAGCATCGAAACAGTACAATTCGCCAATTTTTTGTTCTTCAAGTTTAAGTAAACTACGATCCCCATTGTTAATCCCTTAACGGAAATTATTTGTAACTTTCGACAAGTAGAACATTGAATGGAACAGGTAGACGGTTGAAATCTTTGTATATATTGCTTCTATATAGTATAAGAAACATATATGCAAAGCATCCAAACAGTACCATTCGCCAATTTTTTGTTCTTCAAGTGTAAGTGAACTACGAGCCCCATTGTTAATCCTTTAAAGGAATTTATTTGTAACTTTCGACAAGTAGAACAATGAATGAAACAGGTAGACTGTTGAAATCATTGTATATATTGCTTCTATATAGTCTAAGAAACATATATGCAAAGCATCCAAACAGTACCAGTCGCCAATTTTTTGATCTTCAAGATTAAGTGAACAGCGAGCCCCATTGATAATCATGAAATGGTAATTATTTGTAACTTTCTACAAGTAGAACAATGAATAGTACAGGTAGACGGGTGAAATCTTTCTATATATTGCTTCTAAATAGTCTAAGAAACATCTAGGCAAAGCATCCAAACAGTACCATTCGACAATTTTTCGTTCTTCAAGTTTAAGTGAACAATGAGCCCCATTGTTAATCCTTTAAAGGAAATTATTTGTAAATTTCGGCAAGTAGAACAATAAATGGAATAGGTAGACGGTTGAAATCATTGTATATATTCTTTCTATATAGTCTAAGAAACATATATGCAAAGCATCCAAACAGTACAATTCGCCAATTTTTTGTTCTTCAAGTTTAAGTAAACTACGATCCCCATTGTTAATCCCTTAACGGAAATTATTTGTAACTTTCGACAAGTAGAACAATGAATGGAACAGGTAGACGGTTGAAATCATTGTATATATTGCTTTTATATAGTCTAAGAAACATATATGCAAAGCATCCAAATAGTACAATTCGACAATTTTATGTTCTTCAAGTTTAGTGAACAATGAGCCCCATTGTTAATCCCTTAAAGGAAATTATTTGTAAATTTCGGCAAGTAGAACAATGAATGGAATAGGTAGACGGTTGAAATCATTGTATATATTCCTTCTATATAGTCTAAGAAACATATATGCAAAGCATCCAAACAGTACAATTCGCCAATTTTTTGTTCTACAAGTTTAAGTGAACAATGAGCCCCATTGTTAATCCTTTATCGGAAATTATTTGTAAATTTCGACAAGTAGAACAATGAATGGAACAGGTAGACTGTTGAAATCATTGCATATATTGCTTCTATATAGTCCATGAAACATATATGCAAAGCGTCCAAACAGTACAAATCGCCAATTTTTAGCTCTTCAAGTTTAAGTGAACTACGAGCTCCATTGTTAATCCTTTAAAGGAAATTATTTGTAAATTTCGGAAAGTAGAACAATGAATGAAATAGGTAGACGGTTGAAATCATTGTATATATTGCTTCTATATAGTCTAAGAAACATATATGCAAAGCATCCAAACAGTACAATTCGCCAATTTTTTGTTCTTCAAGTTTAAGTAAACTACGATCCCCATTGTTAATCCCTTAACGGAAATTATTTGTAACTTTCGACAAGTAGAACAATGAATGGAACAGGTAGACGGTTGAAATCATTGTATATATTGCTTCTATATAGTCTAAGAAACATATATGCAAAGTATCCAAACAGTACAATTCGACAATTTTTTGCTCTTCAAGTTTAAGTGAACTACGAGCCCCATTGTTAATCCTTTAAAGGAAATTATTTGTAAATTTCGGCAAGTAGAACAATGAATGGAATAGGTAGACGGTTGAAATCATTGTATATATTCCTTCTATATAGTCTAAGAAACATATATGCAAAGCATCCAAACAGTACAATTCGCCAATTTTTTGTTCTTCAAGTTAAGTAAACTACGAACCCCATTGTAAATCCCTTAACGGAAATTATTTGTAACATTCGACAAGTAGAACAATGAATGGAACAGGTAGACGGTTGAAATCATTGTATATATTGCTTTTATATAGTCTAAGAAACATATATGCAAAGCATCGAAACAGTACAATTCGACAATTTTTTGTTCTTCAAGTTTAGTGAACAATGAGCCCCAATGGTTAATCCTTTATCGGAAATTATTTGTAATTTTCGACAAGTAGAACAATGAATGGAACAGGTAGACGGTTGAAATCTTTGTATATATTGTTTCTATATAATCTAAGAAACATATATGCAAAGCATCCAAACAGTACAATTCGCCAATTATTTCATCTTCATGTTTAAGTGAACTACGAGCCCCATTGTTAATACTTTAACGGAAATTATTTGTAACTTGCGACAAGTAGAACAATGAGTGGAACAGGTAGACGGTTGAAATCAATCTATATAATGCTTCTATATAGTCTAAGAAACATATATGCAAAGCATCAAAACAGTACCATTCGCCAATTTTTTGTTCTTCAAGCTTAAGTGAACAATGAACCCCATTGTTAATCCTTTATCGGAAATTATTTGTAAATTTCGACAAGTAGAACAATGAATGGAACAGGTACACTGTTGAAATCATTGTATATGTTGCTTCTATATAGTCCAAGAAACATATATGCAAAGCGTCCAAACAGTACAATTCGCCAATTTTTTGTTCTTCAAGTTTAAGTGAACAATGAGCCCCATTGTTAATCCTTTATCGGAAATTATTTGTAACATTCGACAAGTAGAACATTGAATGGAACAGGTAGACGGTTGAAATCTTTGTATATATTGCTTCTATATAGTATAAGAAACATATATGCAAAGCATCCAAACAGTACCATTCGCCAATTTTTTGTTCTTCAAATGTAAGTGAACTACGAGCCCCATTGTTAATCCTTTAAAGGAATTTATTTGTAACTTTCGACAAGTAGAACAATGAATGAAACAGGTAGACTGTTGAAATCATTGTATATATTGCTTCTATATAGTCTAAGAAACATATATGCAAAGCATCCAAACAGTACAATTCGCCAAGTTTTTGTTCTTCAAGTTTAAGTAAACTACGATCCCCATTGTTAATCCCTTAACGGAAATTATTTGTAACTTTCGACAAGTAGAACAATGAATGGAACTGGTAGACGGTTGAAATCTTTTTATATATTGCTTCTATATAGTCTAAGAAACATATATGCAAAGCATCCAAACAGTACCAGTCGCCAATTTTTTGATCTTCAAGATTAAGTGAACAGCGAGCCCCATTGATAATCATGAAATGGTAATTATTTGTAACTTTCTACAAGTAGAACAATGAATAGTTCAGGTAGACGGGTGAAATCTTTCTATATATTGCTTCTAAATAGTCTAAGAAACATCTATGCAAAGCATCCAAACAGTACCATTCGACAATTTTTCGTTCTTCAAGTTTAAGTGAACAATGAGCCCCATTGTTAATCCTTTAAAGGAAATTATTTGTAAATTTCGGCAAGTAGAACAATGAATGGAATAGGTAGACGGTTGAAATCATTGTATATATTCTTTCTATATAGTCTAAGAAACATATATGCAAAGCATCCAAACAGTACAATTCGCCAATTTTTTGTTCTTCAAGTTTAAGTAAACTACGATCCCCATTGTTAATCCCTTAACGGAAATTATTTGTAACTTTCGACAAGTAGAACAATGAATGGAACAGGTAGACGGTTGAAATCATTGTATATATTGCTTTTATATAGTCTAAGAAACATATATGCAAAGCATCCAAACAGTACAATTCGACAATTTTTTGTTCTTCAAGTTTAGTGAACAATGAGCCCCATTGTTAATCCTTTAAAGGAAATTATTTGTAAATTTCGGCAAGTAGAACAATGAATGGAATAGGTAGACGGTTGAAATCATTGTATATATTCCTTCTATATAGTCTAAGAAACATATATGCAAAGCATCCAAACAGTACAATTCGCCAATTTTTTGTTCTTCAAGTTAAGTAAACTACGAACCCCATTGTAAATCCCTTAACGGAAATTATTTGTAACATTCGACAAGTAGAACAATGAATGGAACAGGTAGACGGTTGAAATCATTGTATATATTGCTTTTATATAGTCTAAGAAACATATATGCAAAGCATCGAAACAGTACAATTCGACAATTTTTTGTTCTTCAAGTTTAGTGAACAATGAGCCCCAATGGTTAATCCTTTATCGGAAATTATTTGTAATTTTCGACAAGTAGAACAATGAATGGAACAGGTAGACGGTTGAAATCTTTGTATATATTGTTTCTATATAATCTAAGAAACATATATGCAAAGCATCCAAACAGTACAATTCGCCAATTATTTCATCTTCATGTTTAAGTGAACTACGAGCCCCATTGTTAATACTTTAACGGAAATTATTTGTAACTTGCGACAAGTAGAACAATGAGTGGAACAGGTAGACGGTTGAAATCAATCTATATAATGCTTCTATATAGTCTAAGAAACATATATGCAAAGCATCAAAACAGTACCATTCGCCAATTTTTTGTTCTTCAAGCTTAAGTGAACAATGAACCCCATTGTTAATCCTTTATCGGAAATTATTTGTAAATTTCGACAAGTAGAACAATGAATGGAACAGGTACACTGTTGAAATCATTGTATATGTTGCTTCTATATAGTCCAAGAAACATATATGCAAAGCGTCCAAACAGTACAATTCGCCAATTTTTTGTTCTTCAAGTTTAAGTGAACAATGAGCCCCATTGTTAATCCTTTATCGGAAATTATTTGTAACTTTCGACAAGTAGAACATTGAATGGAACAGGTAGACGGTTGAAATCTTTGTATATATTGCTTCTATATAGTATAAGAAACATATATGCAAAGCATCCAAACAGTACCATTCGCCAATTTTTTGCTCTTCAAATGTAAGTGAACTACGGGCCCCATTGTTAATCCTTTAAAGGAATTTATTTGTAACTTTCGACAAGTAGAACAATGAATGAAACAGGTAGACTGTTGAAATCATTGTATATATTGCTTCTATATAGTCTAAGAAACATATATGCAAAGCATCCAAACAGTACAATTCGCCAATTTTTTGTTCTTCAAGATTAAGTGAACAATGAGCCCCATTGTTAATCCCTTAACGGAAATTATTTGTAACTTTCGACAAGTAGAACAATGAATGGAACTGGTAGACGGTTGAAATCTTTTTATATATTGCTTCTATATAGTCTAAGAAACATATATGCAAAGCATCCAAACAGTACCAGTCGCCAATTTTTTGATCTTCAAGATTAAGTGAACAGCGAGCCCCATTGATAATCATGAAATGGTAATTATTTGTAACTTTCTACAAGTAGAACAATGAATAGTACAGGTAGACGGGTGAAATCTTTCTATATATTGCTTCTAAATAGTCTAAGAAACATCTAGGCAAAGCATCCAAACAGTACCATTCGACAATTTTTCGTTCTTCAAGTTTAAGTGAACAATGAGCCCCATTGTTAATCCTTTAAAGGAAATTATTTGTAAATTTCGGCAAGTAGAACAATAAATGGAATAGGTAGACGGTTGAAATCATTGTATATATTCTTTATATATAGTCTAAGAAACATATATGCAAAGCATCCAAACAGTACAATTCGCCAATTTTTTGTTCTTCAAGTTTAAGTAAACTACGATCCCCATTGTTAATCCCTTAACGGAAATTATTTGTAACTTTCGACAAGTAGAACAATGAATGGAACTGGTAGACGGTTGAAATCTTTTTATATATTGCTTCTATATAGTCTAAGAAACATATATGCAAAGCATCCAAACAGTACCAGTCGCCAATTTTTTGATCTTCAAGATTAAGTGAACAGCGAGCCCCATTGATAATCATGAAATGGTAATTATTTGTAACTTTCTACAAGTAGAACAATGAATAGTACAGGTAGACGGGTGAAATCTTTCTATATATTGCTTCTAAATAGTCTAAGAAACATCTAGGCAAAGCATCCAAACAGTACCATTCGACAATTTTTCGTTCTTCAAGTTTAAGTGAACAATGAGCCCCATTGTTAATCCTTTAAAGGAAATTATTTGTAAATTTCGGCAAGTAGAACAATAAATGGAATAGGTAGACGGTTGAAATCATTGTATATATTCTTTATATATAGTCTAAGAAACATATATGCAAAGCATCCAAACAGTACAATTCGCCAATTTTTTGTTCTTCAAGTTTAAGTAAACTACGATCCCCATTGTTAATCCCTTAACGGAAATTATTTGTAACTTTCGACAAGTAGAACAATGAATGGAACAGGTAGACGGTTGAAATCATTGTATATATTGCTTTTATATAGTCTAAGAAACATATATGCAAAGCATCCAAACAGTACAATTCGACAATTTTTTGTTCTTCAAGTTTAGTGAACAATGAGCCCCATTGTTAATCCCTTAAAGGAAATTATTTGTAAATTTCGGCAAGTAGAACAATGAATGGAATAGGTAGACGGTTGAAATCATTGTATATATTCCTTCTATATAGTCTAAGAAACATATATGCAAAGCATCCAAACAGTACAATTCGCCAATTTTTTGTTCTTCAAGTTTAAGTGAACAATGAGCCCCATTGTTAATCCTTTATCGGAAATTATTTGTAAATTTCGACAAGTAGAACAATGAATGGAACAGGTAGACTGTTGAAATCATTGCATATATTGCTTCTATATAGTCCATGAAACATATATGCAAAGCGTCCAAACAGTACAAATCGCCAATTTTTAGCTCTTCAAGTTTAAGTGAACTACGAGCTCCATTGTTAATCCTTTAAAGGAAATTATTTGTAAATTTCGGAAAGTAGAACAATGAATGAAATAGGTAGACGGTTGAAATCATTGTATATATTGCTTCTATATAGTCTAAGAAACATATATGCAAAGCATCCAAACAGTACAATTCGCCAATTTTTTGTTCTTCAAGTTTAAGTAAACTACGATCCCCATTGTTAATCCCTTAACGGAAATTATTTGTAACTTTCGACAAGTAGAACAATGAATGGAACAGGTAGACGGTTGAAATCATTGTATATATTGCTTCTATATAGTCTAAGAAACATATATGCAAAGTATCCAAACAGTACAATTCGACAATTTTTTGCTCTTCAAGTTTAAGTGAACTACGAGCCCCATTGTTAATCCTTTAAAGGAAATTATTTGTAAATTTCGGCAAGTAGAACAATGAATGGAATAGGTAGACGGTTGAAATCATTGTATATATTCCTTCTATATAGTCTAAGAAACATATATGCAAAGCATCCAAACAGTACAATTCGCCAATTTTTTGTTCTTCAAGTTAAGTAAACTACGATCCCCATTGTAAATCCCTTAACGGAAATTATTTGTAACATTCGACAAGTAGAACAATGAATGGAACAGGTAGACGGTTGAAATCATTGTATATATTGCTTTTATATAGTCTAAGAAACATATATGCAAAGCATCGAAACAGTACAATTCGACAATTTTTTGTTCTTCAAGTTTAGTGAACAATGAGCCCCAATGGTTAATCCTTTATCGGAAATTATTTGTAATTTTCGACAAGTAGAACAATGAATGGAACAGGTAGACGGTTGAAATCTTTGTATATATTGTTTCTATATAATCTAAGAAACATATATGCAAAGCATCCAAACAGTACAATTCGCCAATTATTTCATCTTCATGTTTAAGTGAACTACGAGCCCCATTGTTAATACTTTAACGGAAATTATTTGTAACTTGCGACAAGTAGAACAATGAGTGGAACAGGTAGACGGTTGAAATCAATCTATATAATGCTTCTATATAGTCTAAGAAACATATATGCAAAGCATCAAAACAGTACCATTCGCCAATTTTTTGTTCTTCAAGCTTAAGTGAACAATGAACCCCATTGTTAATCCTTTATCGGAAATTATTTGTAAATTTCGACAAGTAGAACAATGAATGGAACAGGTACACTGTTGAAATCATTGTATATGTTGCTTCTATATAGTCCAAGAAACATATATGCAAAGCGTCCAAACAGTACAATTCGCCAATTTTTTGTTCTTCAAGTTTAAGTGAACAATGAGCCCCATTGTTAATCCTTTATCGGAAATTATTTGTAACTTTCGACAAGTAGAACATTGAATGGAACAGGTAGACGGTTGAAATCTTTGTATATATTGCTTCTATATAGTATAAGAAACATATATGCAAAGCATCCAAACAGTACCATTCGCCAATTTTTTGTTCTTCAAATGTAAGTGAACTACGAGCCCCATTGTTAATCCTTTAAAGGAATTTATTTGTAACTTTCGACAAGTAGAACAATGAATGAAACAGGTAGACTGTTGAAATCATTGTATATATTGCTTCTATATAGTCTAAGAAACATATATGCAAAGCATCCAAACAGTACAATTCGCCAATTTTTTGTTCTTCAAGTTTAAGTAAACTACGATCCCCATTGTTAATCCCTTAACGGAAATTATTTGTAACTTTCGACAAGTAGAACAATGAATGGAACTGGTAGACGGTTGAAATCTTTTTATATATTGCTTCTATATAGTCTAAGAAACATATATGCAAAGCATCCAAACAGTACCAGTCGCCAATTTTTTGATCTTCAAGATTAAGTGAACAGCGAGCGCCATTGATAATCATGAAATGGTAATTATTTGTAACTTTCTACAAGTAGAACAATGAATAGTTCAGGTAGACGGGTGAAATCTTTCTATATATTGCTTCTAAATAGTCTAAGAAACATCTATGCAAAGCATCCAAACAGTACCATTCGACAATTTTTCGTTCTTCAAGTTTAAGTGAACAATGAGCCCCATTGTTAATCCTTTAAAGGAAATTATTTGTAAATTTCGGCAAGTAGAACAATGAATGGAATAGGTAGACGGTTGAAATCATTGTATATATTCTTTCTATATAGTCTAAGAAACATCTATGCAAAGCATCCAAACAGTACCATTCGACAATTTTTCGTTCTTCAAGTTTAAGTGAACAATGAGCCCCATTGTTAATCCTTTAAAGGAAATTATTTGTAAATTTCGGCAAGTAGAACAATGAATGGAATAGGTAGACGATTGAAATCATTGTATATATTCTTTCTATATAGTCTAAGAAACATATATGCAAAGCATCCAAACAGTACAATTCGCCAATTTTTTGTTCTTCAAGTTTAAGTAAACTACGATCCCCATTGTTAATCCCTTAACGGAAATTATTTGTAACTTTCGACAAGTAGAACAATGAATGGAACAGGTAGACGGTTGAAATCATTGTATATATTGCTTTTATATAGTCTAAGAAACATATATGCAAAGCATCCAAACAGTACAATTCGACAATTTTTTGTTCTTCAAGTTTAGTGAACAATGAGCCCCATTGTTAATCCTTTAAAGGAAATTATTTGTAAATTTCGGCAAGTAGAACAATGAATGGAATAGGTAGACGGTTGAAATCATTGTATATATTCCTTCTATATAGTCTAAGAAACATATATGCAAAGCATCCAAACAGTACAATTCGCCAATTTTTTGTTCTTCAAGATTAAGTGAACAATGAGCCCCATTGTTAATCCCTTAACGGAAATTATTTGTAACTTTCGACAAGTAGAACAATGAATGGAACTGGTAGACGGTTGAAATCTTTTTATATATTGCTTCTATATAGTCTAAGAAACATATATGCAAAGCATCCAAACAGTACCAGTCGCCAATTTTTTGATCTTCAAGATTAAGTGAACAGCGAGCCCCATTGATAATCATGAAATGGTAATTATTTGTAACTTTCTACAAGTAGAACAATGAATAGTACAGGTAGACGGGTGAAATCTTTCTATATATTGCTTCTAAATAGTCTAAGAAACATCTAGGCAAAGCATCCAAACAGTACCATTCGACAATTTTTCGTTCTTCAAGTTTAAGTGAACAATGAGCCCCATTGTTAATCCTTTAAAGGAAATTATTTGTAAATTTCGGCAAGTAGAACAATAAATGGAATAGGTAGACGGTTGAAATCATTGTATATATTCTTTATATATAGTCTAAGAAACATATATGCAAAGCATCCAAACAGTACAATTCGCCAATTTTTTGTTCTTCAAGTTTAAGTAAACTACGATCCCCATTGTTAATCCCTTAACGGAAATTATTTGTAACTTTCGACAAGTAGAACAATGAATGGAACAGGTAGACGGTTGAAATCATTGTATATATTGCTTTTATATAGTCTAAGAAACATATATGCAAAGCATCCAAACAGTACAATTCGACAATTTTTTGTTCTTCAAGTTTAGTGAACAATGAGCCCCATTGTTAATCCCTTAAAGGAAATTATTTGTAAATTTCGGCAAGTAGAACAATGAATGGAATAGGTAGACGGTTGAAATCATTGTATATATTCCTTCTATATAGTCTAAGAAACATATATGCAAAGCATCCAAACAGTACAATTCGCCAATTTTTTGTTCTTCAAGTTTAAGTGAACAATGAGCCCCATTGTTAATCCTTTATCGGAAATTATTTGTAAATTTCGACAAGTAGAACAATGAATGGAACAGGTAGACTGTTGAAATCATTGCATATATTGCTTCTATATAGTCCATGAAACATATATGCAAAGCGTCCAAACAGTACAAATCGCCAATTTTTAGCTCTTCAAGTTTAAGTGAACTACGAGCTCCATTGTTAATCCTTTAAAGGAAATTATTTGTAAATTTCGGAAAGTAGAACAATGAATGAAATAGGTAGACGGTTGAAATCATTGTATATATTGCTTCTATATAGTCTAAGAAACATATATGCAAAGCATCCAAACAGTACAATTCGCCAATTTTTTGTTCTTCAAGTTTAAGTAAACTACGATCCCCATTGTTAATCCCTTAACGGAAATTATTTGTAACTTTCGACAAGTAGAACAATGAATGGAACAGGTAGACGGTTGAAATCATTGTATATATTGCTTTTATATAGTCTAAGAAACATATATGCAAAGCATCCAAACAGTACAATTCGACAATTTTTTGTTCTTCAAGTTTAGTGAACAATGAGCCCCATTGTTAATCCTTTAAAGGAAATTATTTGTAAATTTCGGCAAGTAGAACAATGAATGGAATAGGTAGACGGTTGAAATCATTGTATATATTCCTTCTATATAGTCTAAGAAACATATATGCAAAGCATCCAAACAGTACAATTCGCCAATTTTTTGTTCTTCAAGATTAAGTGAACAATGAGCCCCATTGTTAATCCCTTAACGGAAATTATTTGTAACTTTCGACAAGTAGAACAATGAATGGAACTGGTAGACGGTTGAAATCTTTTTATATATTGCTTCTATATAGTCTAAGAAACATATATGCAAAGCATCCAAACAGTACCAGTCGCCAATTTTTTGATCTTCAAGATTAAGTGAACAGCGAGCCCCATTGATAATCATGAAATGGTAATTATTTGTAACTTTCTACAAGTAGAACAATGAATAGTACAGGTAGACGGGTGAAATCTTTCTATATATTGCTTCTAAATAGTCTAAGAAACATCTAGGCAAAGCATCCAAACAGTACCATTCGACAATTTTTCGTTCTTCAAGTTTAAGTGAACAATGAGCCCCATTGTTAATCCTTTAAAGGAAATTATTTGTAAATTTCGGCAAGTAGAACAATAAATGGAATAGGTAGACGGTTGAAATCATTGTATATATTCTTTATATATAGTCTAAGAAACATATATGCAAAGCATCCAAACAGTACAATTCGCCAATTTTTTGTTCTTCAAGTTTAAGTAAACTACGATCCCCATTGTTAATCCCTTAACGGAAATTATTTGTAACTTTCGACAAGTAGAACAATGAATGGAACAGGTAGACGGTTGAAATCATTGTATATATTGCTTTTATATAGTCTAAGAAACATATATGCAAAGCATCCAAACAGTACAATTCGACAATTTTTTGTTCTTCAAGTTTAGTGAACAATGAGCCCCATTGTTAATCCCTTAAAGGAAATTATTTGTAAATTTCGGCAAGTAGAACAATGAATGGAATAGGTAGACGGTTGAAATCATTGTATATATTCCTTCTATATAGTCTAAGAAACATATATGCAAAGCATCCAAACAGTACAATTCGCCAATTTTTTGTTCTTCAAGTTTAAGTGAACAATGAGCCCCATTGTTAATCCTTTATCGGAAATTATTTGTAAATTTCGACAAGTAGAACAATGAATGGAACAGGTAGACTGTTGAAATCATTGCATATATTGCTTCTATATAGTCCATGAAACATATATGCAAAGCGTCCAAACAGTACAAATCGCCAATTTTTAGCTCTTCAAGTTTAAGTGAACTACGAGCTCCATTGTTAATCCTTTAAAGGAAATTATTTGTAAATTTCGGAAAGTAGAACAATGAATGAAATAGGTAGACGGTTGAAATCATTGTATATATTGCTTCTATATAGTCTAAGAAACATATATGCAAAGCATCCAAACAGTACAATTCGCCAATTTTTTGTTCTTCAAGTTTAAGTAAACTACGATCACCATTGTTAATCCCTTAACGGAAATTATTTGTAACTTTCGACAAGTAGAACAATGAATGGAACAGGTAGACGGTTGAAATCATTGTATATATTGCTTCTATATAGTCTAAGAAACATATATGCAAAGTATCCAAACAGTACAATTCGACAATTTTTTGCTCTTCAAGTTTAAGTGAACTACGAGCCCCATTGTTAATCCTTTAAAGGAAATTATTTGTAAATTTCGGCAAGTAGAACAATGAATGGAATAGGTAGACGGTTGAAATCATTGTATATATTCCTTCTATATAGTCTAAGAAACATATATGCAAAGCATCCAAACAGTACAATTCGCCAATTTTTTGGTCTTCAAGTTAAGTAAACTACGATCCCCATTGTAAATCCCTTAACGGAAATTATTTGTAACATTCGACAAGTAGAACAATGAATGGAACAGGTAGACGGTTGAAATCATTGTATATATTGCTTTTATATAGTCTAAGAAACATATATGCAAAGCATCGAAACAGTACAATTCGACAATTTTTTGTTCTTCAAGTTTAGTGAACAATGAGCCCCAATGGTTAATCCTTTATCGGAAATTATTTGTAATTTTCGACAAGTAGAACAATGAATGGAACAGGTAGACGGTTGAAATCTTTGTATATATTGTTTCTATATAATCTAAGAAACATATATGCAAAGCATCCAAACAGTACAATTCGCCAATTATTTCATCTTCATGTTTAAGTGAACTACGAGCCCCATTGTTAATACTTTAACGGAAATTATTTGTAACTTGCGACAAGTAGAACAATGAGTGGAACAGGTAGACGGTTGAAATCAATCTATATAATGCTTCTATATAGTCTAAGAAACATATATGCAAAGCATCAAAACAGTACCATTCGCCAATTTTTTGTTCTTCAAGCTTAAGTGAACAATGAACCCCATTGTTAATCCTTTATCGGAAATTATTTGTAAATTTCGACAAGTAGAACAATGAATGGAACAGGTACACTGTTGAAATCATTGTATATGTTGCTTCTATATAGTCCAAGAAACATATATGCAAAGCGTCCAAACAGTACAATTCGCCAA